>OZ010571.1:86833689-86901189 GCA_963932145.1 Acanthosepion lycidas | reverse complement strand
AAGCTTCGATATTAACATTTCGGACGATATGTCTAACTGGTGATTACGAAGGTGTGAAAGCTCAAATAACCCACTATGGTCGTTTTGATAAGAAAAGAACTCTCGAATTTGCTGGTGACGGTCACAGACTCAAAACGGAAGTCCCTTTAGGAAGAAGTGCTGACCTGGGTCAAGAGAGTGGCTGCTGGAAGTTCCTATGTCATGGATGTCAGACATTTTGATTTAAAGTAAGAAACCACTAAATGACTAATTGAATAGCAACTCAAATGTGTGTACCCATTAAAAATAATGCATATATATATAAAATATGCTTATATATATATATATATATATATATCTACGAAAGTGGGAAATGAGGTGGGTTAGTCTGTTTCATGCGTAATATTTACGCCCTATGTGTTCTATTTTGGCTCGACTATTTATATAGGATATTCATTGGTGCTATTCATTGGGTAGTAAGTTCTATTGTAGAAACATTACCACAAGGCATATATATATATATATATATATATATATATATATATATATATATATATATATATTTTGTCGGGGTAAAACACAACAAACCTGGCTTAAAGATTACCTTCAGCGGGAAACAGAATGTCGACGCTCGGTAATGACCTTAGTGTTCACTGTTTTTTCTATTTACATACGTTCTATCGCCAATTTACAGCACTTTTACCCATAAATATTACATACAATAAAACTATATATTTGTCATCACACACACACACAAACACATGTATGTATATTTTTTACATTGAGCCCTATTTTGTAAAAAATAAAAAATATCAATAACAACACCGGATTACATATCTTACTATTCTTTATATATATATATATATATATATATATATATATATATATATATATAATATATATATATATATATATATATATATATATACATATAAACTTTCATAACTGAATCAATAACCTGGCTGATCCTCATACGTCGAAACCGACGGGAGAGTCCATTATTATATATATATATATATATATATATATATATATATATATATATATATATATAATTATTTATTTAAAAATATGATTCCAACGCTACATAAGAGTTTTCATGTTTCAAAACAAGAGCCGAAAACTTCAATATAATTATTTGAATTAAATTGAATTAATATACTAAGCTCTGTTCCATCTTCAATCGAAATTTGTTTTGGAATAACTTATTCCCGAAATTTACTCGTTTTGTAAGCATATTCATTATTGAAATTAAAATTACTATTCATTATTGAAATTAAAATTACTATTCATTATTGAAATTAAATTTACTATGGTAACGGCTAGAGCAATTGTTTGAAGAAAAGGAGCGTAAGGGTTAATAATTTGTATCAATATCTAAGTTACATTCACAGACGTCAAGTCAGGGTAAGGTTGGGGTGTCTAAATTTAAAGCGGAAGATGACATCGTCTAGTCTGGTTGTGTCTATGGAGATTTATTTTTATTTTTATTTTTATTTTTTTTGAAAGGGTTTAGTGTATATAAAAAAACTGTCGTAAGTCGCTAACATTTGTTTTTTGACGACTTCATAAAGGGTTATCTTTTTAATTTTTAGTAGGGCATTTAAACTAATATATATATATATATATATATATATATATATATATATATAAGGAAAAATTTTCGATTTCAAGCTTCTGCTGCCTTGTGGCCATACCCAATTATGGGAAATGCTTCAGGAGTAAACCCTGAGGATAAATTAGGAGGAGTCCCTGTGACAGTCCGATGTAATTTTAAGTTCGTTCTCATAACTCCAGTGACGACGCCGGTGCGAACTCTATTGAACTTTACCTTTCCCTTGGACAACATCGGTGGCATGGTGCAGGGAAACAAGGTGAATGGACAACCATCTCTCATAAAACAGATACTGCGCCGGCATCAGCAACTGAGGCATAACTATTTGGTCACAGATCGATAGTCTCTCGTGACCGACAGATGCCAAACACACACGCACACACACACACACAAACATATATATATATATATATATATATATATATATATATATATATATATATATATACTCACGCACACACTTAGGAAACTAAGTTACACGACACTATATATATATATATATATATATATATATATATATATATATATTAGCACCCGAAAACCAATTAATTCGGTCGAGCACTACGGATAGAAAAGCGAATTTGTAAACAATGACTATTACTTCTGATAATGCAAACTCTCCAGTCGGATTGTCTTCACTAGGTCACTGGCGTGTTTATAACAAAAATAAATACACAAAAATTCGCCTTTCTCTTTACCATGTCGATAGCCTAGGAGTTAGAATCTTCGACTGATGCCAAATCTGACAGATTTTGCTCCCAGCTTGAAGCAATCGGATTATTCAAACTGATTAGCTATGATACACCAAAACAGTCTGTGGAGGACTATATATATATATATATATATATATATATATATATATATATATAGACACACAGAGAGATAGCTTGGGTATGATGCTTGAGTCGTATAATATCGGTCCTAATTCGATTCTCAGAGTCGGTCAGAGGATGCAAACTGCTGCAAAAGGACAAAAGGGCCGTCCTGTGTTTTTCTGTGTGTTTTGAGCATTCTAGATTTAGACATCATGAATTATTATCAATATATCTATTTGCGCAGCAATCCATATTTTAAACAGCTTTCATTGAAGACTACTGGCAAAACACAGCTATTAATTTTGTTGTTATATTGTTCTTCCATCTGTACATGGGGTTTATTTTGAGGACATAGAGGGCATAAGAACATTTGCACAGTTCCTATATACTCAATGTCTGACAAAGAAATATCATGCGAATGCATGAATAATACAAAAAGGGTTTAATCGTAGTTCCTTGTCAATTTTCTTCAATGAAAACTATACATATTGAATTGAATTCTCTCCTAGCAAGGTAGTAAAGCCACTAAGATTTAAAGGGTTACGTGAAAGAAATGAAAGCAATAGTAGAGTAATCAGGAAGACAGTAGATAACGATTGACATAGCATTTGAATTTTGTCTGGAAATCATGAAGCCAGAAGTGAGTTCAACAAGTAAGAAGTGCGAAAAGAAATTGTTAGCATAGTATGTATGGTTACATCTAGCCAAGTTTAAATTACTGAGAACTTTTGCCAATCTAGTACTACGCTTAAATTCATAAAGTCTAGGTATCAGCGATAATTATTTCTTCTATGTACAGAAAATGCGACACATGGCCAGAATGGGGGATGGGGAAAAATTATGTCTTCTTCTGTCTTAACGTTAAACTTATCCAGCCACAAACACTGACCCAAACATACAACAATATTCCTGACACCAAAACAACACATTCTTACTTACCTTTCTGAATACATCCACCATAATACCTCTTTGTCTCCACGAAAGTCCTAACTAAAGTCCGTACAATTCATTGTATGTGGTGGGGAATAAAACAACTTCAAAATTTGCCCCGATGATTATTTACAACAGGTATCATAGCGAAGTGCTCACCAGAATAATTACCAAAAACGTATTTATAGAAATGGCAGAGGAGGCGAAACGCCATGTCATGACAAATAATATTGATGATTCTCCTTTGCACACACACACACACACACACACACATATATATATATATATATATATATATATATATATATATATAACATATGTAAACGTTGCAGATATGAATTAATGTATAATTAAAAAGAAGGTAATAAAATAAAAATTAAAAGATGAAAATAGATGGATTGACTTCGACACTGAAGGACACAATATAAATCAACCTTACGTCAACTTAACAGATAGATAGATAGATGTGCACTTACTGTCATGGATAGATAACTAATTAACTTAACTAACCTAACCTAATAGATAGATCCTAGTTGGCACCTATCGTAATGCTAATTGAATTGACTATCTTGAGCACTTGTGACCGATTGTCTATTTATATTTCATCCCGTTCTTTCGTCATTCATTTATTGCTTTTCTTTCAGTTCATCAAATGTTTATTGAATTATTTCGTGCTCCCAGCGTAAGAAAATTACTTATTTCCCGGAAATGTACAGCGTTACTACTGTTTTCAGTTTGTCAAGTTGACTTAATATTGTACTTAAAAGGCCTTAGTAACGCTGTCTTATTCACACGTTTATTGCATCAGTAATCGATAGTTTATATTTTTCGATGACAACAAGCAGACAAAATTGATTTTCTGCATTTGTTCTTGCATAAATTTAGCCGAAGATATTTTTAAATAGTTTTTACATTGTTATGTGAGATTATTAGAATTTCGATCGATTTTTACGATAATTCTTTGCATAATTTGCATCCGTATTGTTTTATATTTCCAATCATTCGCTGTCAGATGGCATAAGTGTTAACGGCGCGGAATATAGAAGCGGCGAACCAAGTTCCAATTCTGGACTAGATAGCTTTAAATTTTATATAAATGTTATCAGAAAAAAGAATCAATCTATTTTCTCCTTCTTGCTATGGTTAAAATAGCAAGGTAGACTGGAATCACCAGTCCTCGTTGGCAAACAAAGAGAAGCAAAATTTAAAATTCTAAACAGTGGACAAGTCATTGACAAACTCTTCTAGAGTCTTTCTTAAGAAATCATGGTAATTCTGACATCTCGTCTGCAGCCGCTCTCTCACAGACGTGGCTCCGCCTCCCTCTGTCTTTGTTACAAATACTTTCATGGTAACTGCTCCGATGAGCTGCTTTCGCTGGTTCCCAGACATGAATTTATGCGTTCAACTAGGCTGGCATCTCGCTCTCACCCTTTCACTGTCGAAACTGTTAACTGTAGCTGTCTCTTCTACTCCAATAACTTTATGTCTCGCACTTCTCGCCTGTGGAATTCCCTCCCCATTTCTTGTTTTCCTAATAGCTATAATCTCCAACTATTCAAATGTAATGTCAATCGATCTATCGTCTGATCTATCCCCTAAACTTCTCTTCATCCTTTCCTCTATCACGCCTCTTTGCTCTCTACTCTCTGTGGCCCCTTGTGTGCTAGTGGCTTCCCGCCTTGCTTGGGGTGTAATTAGCTTTAAAAAATTCACAGATAATTAAGAAAAGGAATCTGTGAGGAGTCATGTTTGTCTGCGTTCTGAAGGGAGTTGATATTTTTAAGAAAATTGGCATAAAATAGACCCTTAACGCAGTAACGTATTACGGAATTTAATATTATAATTCAAATTATGCAGGCGTACAAGGGGGTGATGAGAATTTCTCGGCATGACCAAGAATCCCTCCTATAGATCTGATAGTTGCTCATTTAGTCAGATATTGGTAAGTAGTTCAGGTTTTGTACTTTTCACACACTCATATAATCTATTTAACTCGAACTTTCAGATCAATATTTGGGTTTGTAGCATCTTACGATGCTTGCAATAAATGCCTCTAGCTAACCTATCCTGTGTTCATCGCATTTCACTTTCAGAAATTTTATTATGGATTAAGGTTAGGTGCCATCGCTTCCCTTATTTCAATTACACACCAAAGATTCTGTTTTGGAAAAGTATATCTGAAATACAATTCTTGGAATATTTGGTATAATATGTTGATTTTTTTTTGGTTCAAAATAATTCTTATAGAGCTATATACACGTATGTTATCAACATAGTCATCAATTTCGATATATTAAAATTTACGCGAAATAAAGAAATTTGGATTTCAGAAGAGTTCACAATATATTGTTTAAAATATTCTACGTAAAAAGCAATGAATGTCTTCAAAAATACTACCATTTATAAGAACAGAAATTCTAACTAATCTCTCAAGTAGGAAAGACCCAACTTTCTCAACAATAAACTATCTTCTACACAACCCGTTTTTGAATATGTACTGGTTGTCTTTATATAATATGAAGAAGTTAGGATCTCTGAAAAGAAATTCGTGAATTTGTTTCTTCTTTTGTTATTGGAAATGAGCGATTGATAAACGAAGGAAAACATTACAGGTAAAGATTTAATTTCTTGAATAATGAGAAAAATGAAGCTGCATTTTCTTTCTTCTATTCTGAAAATATCTATTCTCTCTAATACTGTTTCTCTGTAGCTCCCGCTGTTTTTTTTAGCTATTTCTTTTTCTTTTTCTATACAGTGATTTTCCAAGCATAGCTTAGATGTGGCACAAGGCTGACAGTAGGGGGCACTTAGTGAGGATCGAACTCACTACTCAGTCGTATCAGTTCTATCGAGACAAGCTTGCTAACCACTACACCGCCTCGAGGAGCCCAATGATTTTCTAAACTTAGCTTAGATGTGGCAAAAGGCCGAAAGTATGGGGGCACCCAGTGTAGATCGAACTCACTATTCAGGCGTAATTGTTCTAGTGAGATAAACTTGCTAACCATTACGCCACGTCGAGGTGACCTAATTCTCTCCCTTCTCTTTCTCTCTGTCTGTCTCTCTCTCTCTCTCTATATATATATATATATATATATATATATATATATCCCGATCTTTGTATTTCTCTATAACAATCACTTTGTCTTTCTATATCTTTCTCTAAGACTTTCTGTCTATATCTATATCTATATCAATCTCGATAATTTTTATCGGTATCACCCCAAGCAAGGCAGTACAGCACGCAACGGTTTACAGGGTCACAAGGTGAGGAGGAATTAGGAACAGAAACATTAATAATGGGGCGAAAACAGCAATCAGGAGGACAGTAGATAACGATTGGCATTGCATATAATTCTTGCAGATTAAAGTTTGTTGGAGAGAATGGAGCCGGTGGGGAGCTACACAAGCGAGAAGTATGATACAAGAAAGTGTTAGCATAGAAGTTAGGCTACATCTAGCTGGGGCAACTGTAAATTGATGAAATCTCACCGCCAGTCTAGTATTTGGATTAAATTCATACAGTCTAGGTACCATAGCTAAGAGCTCATCCAAACAATTACCATGAAATTATTTATTAAAAAAAGCACAGTTACGCAATCTTACGGTGGTGGGAAAGTGACTGAAGCCGAACCATTATATCAGGACCAATAACATTGCTGCTTCTTCCTTGGATCTTATCAAAACATTCCAGGAAAATAGCATGGTATAAGTCGACACCCAGCTGTGCGGTACGCTATTAGTGACCCAAAAAGATGTATTATGCTTGAAAACTCGACCCCAATTTTTTTTTTAGTCATGAAAACTCGACTTGTACTCCGCAATTTACGGGCATTAGTACTATTAACATGTATGCGTATTTTCCCATATTCGCTCTCACATTTGAAGAATTCTGTTCGACAAGATTTTTAAAACGAAAAAAAAGAACATCATTAGAAGTTTAAATTTATTACATAATCTTTACATACCAGTAAGAGCGCAATTTCGCTTTTCCCAAACAAAACAGAATTCTAATGTTTGACACTCTCCAAAAATACATCTCTGTATAATAGTGGCGGGAGAATAATATGTTGGTCATATTGACGAAAATATCTTTGAATATCTAACGCACGGACAATCGTAGATTTATATCTTTCTCGTAAGAATCAAAGAGTTCTCGGTTTCTACAGAAAGGCTACGTGTCACAAAATAGAGAAACTCACTTCAGAACAATATAAATTAAGCCACTAGAATGTATTTATGTTACTAAGAATGGATATTTAGACTTTGGCTATTGTCGTCTGCTTCTCTTCTTTTTCCTATTTTTTAACCGAGAACTGGCAATAAAATTAATATTTCATCTAGTCGAATGGCAGCAAAAACGAAGCAACGCGATTAGGTCAGATCATTTTGAGAATAACTTTGGCACATCAGCCGTTGATTTATAACTGTGTCTTTTTTAACGGGAGGCGGGTTAGCTTTGAAATGCTTGTCTCATTGGGAATTGGTAACTTATTTTACTTTCTACTTGCATTTCTTTGAGTAACACTTTTTTTTTCTAGGTTTTGTCAATTTTTATTCTCTGTTCCCGCCTATCTTTATGTTATATTTTCGGATTCAGACATTTTATATATTGGTGGTGAGTATTATTATCCTGTGTTCTGCTCATCAATTATGAATAACGTTGTCACATTTATTTTTCATTCATTTATAACATTACTTACCCTATTGTCCAGCCAATGCAAGTCCCAAGAGCCACTCAAATTAGAGCATAACTGAAAAGGGAATTTCTATAGATGTACAAATTCTAGATTATGAGAACGTTCGAGAGCGATAAGGGTTAACCCGTCTTGAAGCGGTTAAGATTGTAGTACTTCAGGAAGCATACTCACGGGTGTCTATTCCACTAAGCAGTTTCTCTTGGAACGAAGCCGTCTGAATTGTACGTTCCAATGAAATAAGAAGGGGTGACAATGGTTGGATACTGGGTACATAATATGGAGGGTCTTAGATGTAAATATATGAACTGGTGGAACAAAGAAGGGCAGCTCGTCATACCTTTGTCCATGGAAATACCACTACATTAGCTATCGGTTGGCGACGTTGAATCTGGCAAATGAGTTATAGGCTAAAAGGTGCTCTAGGATCAACACATACAAAGCCGTGTAAACCTTTTAAATTTCGCCAAGTAGTACAGCAGCTCCAGTTCAAATAAGTCAGCAATATTCCGTTTTTGGTCAATGCGGACTCATATAAAGAGATTATAACTTGACATTAAGACTGAACCTTTAAAAATAGCCAACATTCTCACCGAATTCCGTAACAAGTTTCTCTATTTTAAGAAAGAATTATGGAATCAGCAATGCATCTGCAAAAAGTGGGTTTTATCACGCACTGATGCACTATGGAAAGAAAACGTTTACCCTTAAGACACACACAAATCCAAGGTAAGTCAGTTGGATCTATCTCGGTGAAAGTATTAACCAACATTATATTAATGAGGCTCTCATCATTTTATAAGAATCAACTGATGACCCAGTTTGATTTTCGTTCTGTTGAGGGATGTAATGATAGCATATGTCCTCCAGCAACTTCCAGGGAATGTCTTACCTCGCTAATAGGAAATTGTATAGAGTCTATAATGAACTTAGAGCAGCCTACATCAATAGACATTTATTTTCCTCTTCCATTAGAATCCGCTTTGCAGACTCCGAATCCACTGAATGCATCGATCTAATAGAGGCATTTTATCTGTGTTCAAAATCTTACATGTCTTGCAAAGATCCTGATACGGCACCATGTCAAAACTCATCAGGAGTACAGCAAGGAGGAAGTGGGGGCACCAGTTTATTTAATACACTCCTAGACAATGACCTGCGCATTTATAAACACAGACGTGAAGAGATTGACACTAATCATTTAAGCATTCCTTACTACATCCCAAACGAATCAACTAATATTTTAAAACGATCCTGTTTCCATCCCAAGCCAGTGTACTGATGATGAGGCTGGAGACTATGCTGAAGACACAGATATTCCTTGTAAGGATACGAGTTATCCTGAGCAGAAAACAACAGCCTGTACTAAATTTTCCAAGAAAAAGGAATGGAAATATACCTTTCAAAAAACAGAAACTATTATATAGATTTTAAATGAAAACAGTGATGGCACATACAATCCATGAAACAATAAATGTCTGTATAAGTTTTGTTGTATTTGTTTATTATTTATTCTGTAACACAAAAGGAGTCGACTTTAAATGATTTTCTCTAAACGTGAAGCGACTGGTGTTAAATGAGAAGCAACAGTAAAATCGACACACGTTATCTGTAAAGTAACCGCACACTATCAATATGGAAATAAATAAGCAAAAACTTTCGGGATCAGGTGCCACTCGACCGGAAGGTACTGAATTCTGGTCGTAGGCCTAAATATTCTAAGTATTCTAGGATAGGAGTTGTAACAAGCCATCCGTAGTTATGTAGACATGAGCAAAGGAGTTGTAGGGAGGAATTGACAGTCATTGTTAATCACGAATAGTCCACTGAGATATAGAGAGACAGTCATGGAGGCAGTTGAGCAGAGTAACAGATGCAACCGGAGCTTGGCAGAGGGTTAGTCAGTGTTCTCATTGGCAAAAGAGAAAATTTACTCCGTTGGTCTCAATTGAAGAGAGAATAGAATCGAAGAGTTTGCAAATGTCAAAAACAGTTCCTACTTCAAACTAGTGCCAAGTCAATGGATGAAAAAAAAAACTAATTTGTAAAAATCATGATTCGTGTTTTCTCTTCACGCCGTTGCGTTATTTCCCGTTTCCGTTCCTTTGTTGATCGTAAACCATGAAATCTTTCTCATTTTTTCCCAACACGATGCAGACCTGAAACGAAAGTCATCGATGAAGCTGTCCAGTTCGTTAAAAACTGATCAAGATTCATGGCTTTTTATTTACAATTTCTCGACATTTAAAACGCTTAAAATGTAATAAAGCCTGTGAACTATCAATTTTTTTACAGCCTTTTCATAAGGATGTAATGGCGAGAAAATTAACTTACAAGTAGAAATAAATTAAACATGTAACCGAGAAGCCGACCTAATATTCTTCTAGTTTTTACAATATCTCTTCAATCATTTTCCTGTATATTATATCTTGACGATAAACAGATTACGTAATTAAATATAGATCAATAAATATATGTAAACATATATTAACACGTATAATATATTAATATAGTATAATAACTTATCATTTTAAAATTAAATTTAAATTAACTTGAAATTGTTAGATGTAACCGTAAGTTCATTGCTAACAGTTTACTCTCTCGCACTTCTTGCTTGTGGAATCTTCTTCTGGATTCTTGACTTTCAGTCAACTTCGATCTTCAAAAATTTATATGCAACGTCAATCGTTATTTTTTGTCTTTATAATTCTTGTTCTTTTATCGTTCTTCCTCGTTAATAATATTTTTTCTTTCTCGTATTCATATTGTTATATAGGAATAAAGTGTCACTGCCGGCACTTGAGTTTGAACATAGATCGCCAGTGAGCAAACACGGGCGATCCCATTATTGAATTAAGTAGATCACATTACCGTAAGAGAAACGCATAAATGGAACGCAACGTGGCGTCTAAACGATCGCTATTTCTATTCTATCCTCTATTACTATACGGAGTGCTATTCTCTGCTCTATTCACTATACTATTTCTCTATTCCGATCACTATATGGATTACTTTTGAGCGAGTATTATCGAGCAGGTACTATTAGTGCGAGTGCTATTCGAAGGCGTCTGACACCAGTATTGTTCAACGGCGTTACTATAATTGCGATTTCAAAGTATCTATTACAACAAGCATTACAAAAGTGACAATGAGTTTTCGTTGGCATCATGAAAGTGGTAACGATTGTTCGTTGACAACACAAAACATATTCATATTCGTTTTTCTCAAGAGGTTATTGAGTGTGAATATCTATAACCTTTTGCATTTTTGTAGCTTTATTGCCTTGCTTGTTGAAATGATTTAAAAATTATCAATGATTTATTCGAGTGTAAAAAATGAGGTTATCAACCTGAAAACTCGAGTTATGTTCTTAAATAGACTCCTTAGATCGAAACTTTCAAATGGATGCAATAGTATGTCGTCAATTCCGCTCAGAAGAATCTAAATATATCTACACTATACAACCGACTTTTAAGATCAATGTTGGAAAAAAAGCTTTGAACGGGTAAAACTTGAGAGTCTTGACAAAGAATGTGCTTCTTTAAAACCTTGTGGACTGGTGTTACAGAATCACAAATAACGAACATGTTTTTAATCATTTAGCACCAATCAAGACAATAATGGCACTAGAACGCAGTGGCTAACAGGGAGTGAAAGTGAAAGACAACGAGAAAATTGAGAATAGGGAGGACAAAAATGAACAGTATTCGAGAAGATAGAATATGGCGACTGACGGTGCATTTATATTTTTGATGATTGTAGCTATCATGGAACAAGAAAACTGAAGGGAGTTCCACAGGTGGGGTTTGCTGGAAAGGAAATTTGGTGTAGAAGTGGCGTTTGCATTTAGCTATATGAACATTAAAACGGTGCGAGCTAGTACCAATCTAGTACCACCTTTAAATTCATGTAGCAGCCTTTTTTTTTATCTATCTGAATATTTGTATAAATCAAATATCAGTAAAATTCCCTGAATATTCATTCTCTGTTCGATCAACGAAGTTAAATAACGTTTATCCGGGTCGGTACTCACATTGGTGATCGCTGTGTACCACCGGGCACTGTAAATGGATACAATATTGTTGCTCATACTGACAAAAGCTCTCGATATATGGAGTTGCTTCTTATCTTTAATGATATGAGACATAATATCTTAATAGCTTCCTGATAGAAAATGTGTTGCATAAATCATTCTTGTTATTACATTAATTATTAAGATGTTTCGAAGTTTAATCAAATATTCGAATTTAAATTAATATCTGTGTAAAAAAAAAAGTGGTATTCTGATGATAACTTATATTAAAATATCACTTAGATTTGCATTCCATCTCCTCTAGATGCATTGTTCTTTTAGAAAGTGGGCGTTCTGGACTCACTACAAGTTCTTATCCATTCTAATTCGAAGCAACGTTTTTCCTCCTTATTCTCCTTCCCAACATTCAAGGTTTGATGAGTGAGTGATTATAACTATAAAAGAAAGAAAACTGTAAGAACTCCTAGATAAGTTATTAAAGAAAGCGAAAAGAAGAATTATCTGTCAATGTCAAAGTAACAAAATGCATGGCCATTAGCAAAGGAAACAGTTCAAAAAATCGGTTAGGAACTGCAGACACCAGAATCATGTGAGTCCAGAAACCTCTCCAGGAAGTGTAATACCAGACGATGGAAAATGTTACACAAGAATCCGAAGGCCAATTGAAATAGCAAGAAATGCCTTCCAAAAACTAATGAAAGTTAATATTTTCTTAACACTTTGGAATGCGGGAAATGTTCGTTATAAATAAAGAAAGGGGTGCCGAAATACTTTGTAATAGCAATCCTGTTTTATTGCAATGAATTTGGGAATATTTATTCACAGATGAAGATGAGACTTTGTGACAATATATATGGTTCTACTGAAAGAGGCTAGAAATATCATGGACAGAATAAGTGAGCTACAAAACAAAAAGGATATTTATGCTCATACTTTGAATTAGAATGACACAATCTAATTTTCTTGCACTTGTAATGAGGAAACAGGCCTACTCCAAGGTTATACGAAATACAGAAGAGGCAGGGTTAAAAATCGAATAATCTACCAAACGTAAATGAATGTACAGAACAGATACATTGAAGGAGAGTAAGGAGGAAAAATATTGCTATGAGTTACAATGGCTAAGAACTTGTGGGGAGTCAGGGGCGCGCACTTTCTAAAAGAACAATGCATCTGGAGAAAATGGAACGCAAATCTACGTGATATTTGTATAAGTTATTATCAGAATATCACTTTCTTTTAAACAGTTATTAGTTTAAATGCGAACACTTGATTAAACTTCGAAACATCTTAATAAATAATGTAATAACAAGAATGATTTATGTAACACATTTTCTATCAGGAAGTAATTAAGATATTATGTCTCATATCATTAAAGGTAAGAGCCGCTTGTCTATCTTAATCCCCTCGCAATACCTCCGTCGCATGACAACCAAACTCAGCAGGCACCCGTCTGTGTTTACCAGTTATAGGCCATTAGATTCGACCCCAAAGTTGAAGATTCGTTTTCCTGCTTGATATCTATTAAAGTTTTACAGCAAATTACAGATATATAAAATAAATTGCTTTGCACATTTTCTGTCAGATACAAATTGGCTTGTCATATTTTTAAAGATTTATGTTCTTTCACTGTTAGCTTCTTGGCTTTCAAAGAAACATTTTTAAATTAGGATAGATTAATATCAATTGAAAGACACATTTTATGACTGCGTGTTTTGTTAAAAACGTAGTGTAGACCGCCTCTTGCTTATTTTGTTCCTTCATTTCTATTCTTTCTAGTTATTTTTAATCAAATCAAAAAACAACAATACAATTTTAATGCAAACGTTCGACTTCATATTAGCTTTTAAACTGCCGACGCGTTTAACTTGCTTTTCAAGTTTAATTTTCTGTAAGCCTGTTTGAAAAGTAGTGACGTCCTACCAGAACTAAAAAAAGAGAAATATAAGTAAAATTATTTCAATATTAGGGCGTTCAAAAAGTTTCTCCGTTTAAGCAGAATATATACAACAAGAAAGGTAAATTTATCCAAATTTGGTGATTTCCGAAGATGCGGCCCAAGTCCAAAAGCGTGGGTCACCCGGTGAGGATTGAAGTCACCACTCAGACATAAAACATCTAACGAGACAAGCTTGTTAACCCTTACACCAATTTGAGTTAACAATGATTTTCTAAGCGTAGTTTCGATGAGGTACAAGTTCTAATATTAGGGATATCCAGTGAGGATCGAACTCACTCACTACCAGATCTAAAAACAAAAAGTAAAAATTATTTCAGTATGTGGGCGTTCAGAGCATTATTAACTTTCACCAGAAAGGATATAAAAACAAAGGTAAATTTGTTCAAATACGGTGATTTCTGTGACGCAAGTCTGATAGTAAAGGGCACACGGTGAGGATCAATCTCGCTACATAGTCATAAACGATTTAGCAAGAGAAGCTTACTAACCACTACACCTCGTCGAATTTCTACTAAGTTCGTTCAAATATGAGGATGTTCAAAAAGTAAAAACGCTTCAACAGAGAGTATAGAAAAAAGAAATGTAAAGTAAATTTATTTAAATATTTTATTTTAAAGTGATTATGATTTACCAGAGATTATATCAAGACAAATGTAAGTATTCGGAATGTTGTTACGTTTTACAGGAAAAGATATAAAAAGAAATGTAAAGTAAATTTATTCTAATATTATTCATCATAAATGTAATTACCTTCATTTTCAAGGACTGCAGAAGAACGGTTAGGCAAATTTGTGTTACAAATTCATGACGGTCGTCTTCGAGCATAGAATCCAGAGGTTGGCAGTGAATATTTCGGAGACAGTAGGAAAGCGTAGTTCAGGTTCGCAGTGGATATTGTAGCAGAGCGTAGTTCTTCCTTCTATCATCTTCGCCTGTCAAGTTGGCACTGGTCCTTCAGTAGGGTAAACAAAGATGGCCGCCTTTATACACGACAGATACAAATGTTCTGCGGCTTCTGATTGGTTAACCTTCTATTGGTAGACTATAAAGGAAGTTAAGTCATTTGGTTTGTCTCACTAGTTTTATATATATATATATATATATATATATATATATATATATATATATATATATACACACACACAAAAACCGTAACAATTTTCACTTCCACGTTTTTATTTTTTTAATTAATCCACCCGAAGCAAGGCTATAATGCCATGATGATCAAACGAGAGTCGGTGTTTTACACAAACACACACAAACACACACACGCACACACACACACACATATATATATATATATATGTGTGTATGTGTGTGTGTGTTTGTAAAAACTTCTGCAGTCCTTGAAAATGAAGGTAATTACATTTATGATGAATAATATTAGAATAAATTTACTTTACATTTCTTTTTATATCTTTTCACACACACACACACACACACACACACACACACACACACACATATATATGTGTGTGTGCGCGTGTGAAAAGTGTGTGTATATAAATATAAATAAATATATATATATATATATAATTATTTATATATTATATGCGCGGTACTTATTAGAAGCGATCAATATCAGAGATAGAGCTAAATATATATATATATATATATATATATATATATATCAGAGATAGAGCTAAATATATATACACACATACACAGACACACACACACACGCATATATATATATATATATATATATATATATATATATATAATCGAAATCGATTTGTGTTACCCTGAAAAGTATACTTTCCGCTTCTGCTGTGAATTCCATATTTTCTTCTCGAAGTCACTGCAAATAAACTCATCGCAAAATTCAAAGAACCGATGAGAAAGTACATTCTATATTTCTGAGGTGAGGTATTGTAATTATTCCCATTGTTCGGAATGTTGTCCTCATTTTTATTGTCAGGTTCACGACGTTTCGGCCGTTGTATACTCCGGCATTCTTAAGGTGACTGGAATTTCGAACTGAATCATTTATTTTGTTCACCGGGGTAGATTGTTCTATTTCCACGTGCCATGCCTCTCCCGGATATCTCAGTTATCTCGCTTTAACTCAAGTCTCCAAGTTTTTGTTCGTAGGCAGATATTGAACTGGCAACTCTTTGGATCAATTCACTGGATCCAATCAACACTTTTATCCACTGGTCCATGTCTGAAAAGCCTCATATAAACACTACATTGGCCAACTAGTAGATCATTTGTTATTTAAATAATTTACACACGGACTATTGTCCCTACATTAATTATCATTATTATCAAAATATCTCGGCCGTTGTAGCACGAATCATCAGTTTAATTCACTATGTGACAACAGTAACAATAGCCTTGTGGATGAAATCGTTGGTTCGTGAATTTTGTGATATAGTAATTGCGAGTTCACTCCCTTTATCAGGTAGTGTATACTTGAACTGGGGAAATTGAGCAGTACTAAATAAGAACTACCCGAGATAACTTGAATCTGGAAACTGGAATAATCTATCACCATAGATTAAATAAAGGGTTCTGTTCAAAATTCACCCAAGTGTACTCGGATCTACAAGCACTTGATGTAAGCCAGCAAACACTTCATGATAGCCGAAACATCGCAATAAGAACAGAAATAATGATAATTCTTCAGCCCGAAATTAAGACAGAAATGCATAATTCTTGACAAAAGCCTTAGTTCTTGGAATTTACTATGTCCTACTTTCAAGATATCGAAATACCTTCAATAAATATTTTTCGGTCATTTTTTTAAAGATTTTGGTGCAAGCTCATAGTGACATAGTTCCATAGTATTGTGACTGGCAACAGTCAAGTTTCTTATCTAGGAAATTAAATATTAATGTGAGAGTGGTTTATTTATATACTCGCCCATCATCTTTATATATCTAGAGATGGGACATAAATGCTGAGATAGCCATTGATACGGCTTCCAAGAGTTTCGTGCTAAATAAATTGAATTCGAACTCCTTTTGCTAATTCCATTTTAGTCTTGATATATTTCCTGTTACGTCACATCTCCATTCCTGTTGAAGGATTTCGTCTAAACTTTATGATCTGTTTTAATCATTTCACTCCAAACAAGGTGTTAGTGCCACTCTATGAAGTCAGTCCTTACAAATTCCTCTAAGACTAGCCACTTGGCTAGTCGGAGAGAAATTTGTAAAGAAAAAGCACGATAAAAGACAGAAGATGGCGACTGACGTTGAATTAAATGTTTTGAAGATTCTTGGCAACAGGGAAGTAAGAAACATGAATAGAGTTCCACCAGTGAAAAGAGGAAGAAAATAAATTATTTGAATGGAACTTAGAGTTGCATCTAGATATTTAAACAGTAAAACGATGACATCTAGTATACAATCTACTAGCACGCTTACATTCATGCAATCGAGACACAAGCGAGGAGAGCTCATTAGAACTGCTATGAAAATATTTATGGAGGGAGGTCACATGACAGCTGTGGAAAGTGACTGAGTTCGAATTACCAGGTAAGGATCGATAACATTACAGACTCTTTTTTTAATTTTGTTGAAAATCTTGCTATATATAGCAGGAGCACTAGATATGCCAACAATATTTAATGCACAGGCGAACGGAGGTTTTTATAAATTTATAAATATCTGTAGAATATGTGATATCAAGAAGACACAATGATTTTCTTTCTTGGAGGTTAGCATCAACCATGCTGTGTGGGGTTCAAATTGTTCTCTATGATGATTAAACGATATAAATCTCGTTTCTTGGAGGCCAACTTACAAACTATTTCTTGCCCCAGTTAACAAATGTTTGGAGGTAGTTTTTGAGAGTGGCTTCTAGTTTTACTTTGTCCGACTATCTGACTCACTATTAAGACATGAATCTTAATAGTAAGGTTGTGTCAACGGCATAAATAATAAGTTGTAAACTGATGATATCAGGATCATTTTTATTATATAATACGTGCAACCGTCTTTTATTAAATATTTCTCAAAAACAACTGGCTTTAGCTATTAGGTTGGTGCAAAAATAATGACGTAATAATATCCTTTTTTGACGTTAAAAATACCTCAAAAAACGACATTATTACGTTATTATTTTTGCACCAACCTAATACATATCTCTTTTCCATGAATACTGGAGGCCGAATGAATTTATGTGCAAAGACTTTTGAAATGTACCCGCTGACTCTCACATTAAGGTGGGCCCTAATTATTATGCATGAATAATGCTGTCTTTCTTGATCTCAGAACGCCTAAATTAATCAAACATTCTTTTAAAATCTCTTTTGCTGTTCCTATATTTAGTTGGGTAAGTCACTTCATCCAGCCTATTAATTAATAGTCAAGGAATTTCATGTGGCACTAATTCACAGAAAGGACGTTGTCATGGAGATCTCTGAGAAAGCTCCAAGTTTTATTATTTGGGGCCAACCATTTACCATTGATTCATTTACAACATTTTGAAAGTAAGTAAGCGAAAATAATTTCTGCGAATAAATCATTTGTCCAATTATTTATATATTTACATAATTATTTACGTAATACATTGCAGAATGAATTTGTTATTCATTTGGATGATATTTCATATCAAGGAAAATAATCAGACAAATAATTAAATGCTGTAAACATTAATACAAATGATAAAATATAAATTTCAGCAAAATTCATATCGAATCGAATAGATATCCATTTTTCATGTTCTGTTCGCAATAATGTCTAAAAATCATATATTTCGGATTTGAAAAGATAATCGATTTACCTTGTTCATTTTTCAGATATGAAAATAGAGATAACACATATTGATTCTAAGATGCCCCAATAAGAAATGAGCATTCTTTAACTAGGTAATTGAGATTTGGTTTATATTGAAGGTCTCCCGTGGCCAAATTGCTAAAGTTACGCTTCTGCTATAGTCTGTCTCTTGATTTCGCTATATTTTTAGTAGGAGTTCTTGATCCTGGCCGGTTGATATTAACTTAACTAAGAATATAAGCTCAAACAAGTGTAGCCATTAAAAATATAATTTTATAGCAATAAGCAATAATAGCATATATATATATATATATATATATATATATATATGGTATCACATTTTAACAGATATATTTACCAAAATTACACGAAAACATCTTGTAATACTAAAGGGTAAATTTATCCAACAAAATCGCCATTGGCGTCAACATTGACTTCGGAAACTCCTGCAACTCTGCTGAAGTGTCTCCTTGTTAAGATGGTGAATGCTGCCATAATCTTTGCTTTCAGTTCATCTTTGGTTTTACCAGAATTTCTGTTGGTCTCTTGCTCAACTGCGTCCCACACATGATAATCAAAGGGGTTAAGGTTCGGGGTGTTAGGTGGCCAGTATATGTAAGGGGTGATGTGGTCGCTGAAATTGTCTGACAGCCATGACTGGTTTCGTGTGTTTTTGTGGCATGGACCATAGTCCTGTTCTCAGACTTAGGGTCTTCTAGTAGCCACTGTTTTGACCAAGAACATTGTTACCGTCTCCAGACACTTGATAGAGACCTCCGTGCTGAGTCTGAGGCCCTGTTGGATGATGAATGATGGCATACGTCGCTATTACTAGTGATCATTCCAAACACCTTTATAATCACCATTAGACTCATCCAACTCTTTCTGAATCCTCTGGACTGTCGTCAGATTGACATCCAAACACTGACATGCCCGTATTTGAACATTCGGAGCGAATTCCAAGCAATACATCATGTGCAAAATTAAAAATATGAGATCGTAAGAATTTACGCATCGCACCTTATATATATATATATATATATATATATATATATATATATACATAAATAAATATATAATCTATTGGTAGCGTCAAATTCTCACTAAACTATCGAGAATTTGACTGTTTTCATCTGTTTTCAATATATGTTGCTTCATATGTTTTTATAAATTAATAATTTCCCAATGAAATTGTGTTATTTATTAAGTTGTTTAGTTCCAAAAGCGCATAAGTTGGAACTAAATAACTTAATCTATTTCATTGGGAAATTATTAATTTATAAAAACATATGAAGCAACATATATTGAAAACAGAACTCCCTGTAAACGCATAACAAAAGATTAATCTTACTGTGGAGAAAAATAAGATAAGATCAGAAAACGCTTGCATAATATCCACTGGACAAATGGTAAGGATTGGAAAGGGGATAGAACGAGGTAATTTACTCAAATAGCCGTAATAAATCATAATCTGAGGTGATGCCATAAAGTCGAGCATGGCTGAACACGTACAGAAAGAAAAGGGATCACATTGCCTTCTCTGGAATGAGATCAAGATAAGAAATACAAATAAAAATAAATGTGAGATACGTAAGGCAAATGGAGTTTGGTCGCGTGATGTTACATAATTCTGTTAAGTATAGAGTTCAACGAATTTCTGGAAGCTACGATCAATCACTAAGACAGAAAATCTTGCAAGTACAACATATACGTGCTGAGATGATCAGGATGTATGCAATATATACATACAAATGTCTATACGCCAGCAATGTATAACATCGAGACACACAAACATAATATATCTGTGTGTTTATGGATGCATTGTTGACATCTTAACATACATATACGTACGCGCGGGCACGCACATACACACACATACTCGGGGTATCGAGTTCGAATTCCAGTCGAAACATGTGCATTCACTTACATAAAAAAAATACTTGGAAAACAGAAATCCATCTCTTCTCCCTGCTCCACCAGTTCTGGATGAAATAGAAGATCAGCTCTCTAGTCATATCTGGAAACCAGTTTAGGATAGAGCAAATTCCGAATGTAAAACTTCAATGTTAAACTTAACATCTCAACGGTACTCTCCCATGCTGTATGTATATACAGATTGCGATGTGTAAATTGTCGCCACATTATATTTTTAATTTCGCGTTATTTCTTTTCCATTTTGCTGATTCTACAGCATAGTAGGGTCAGTTGGACACCGTCTGTGAGATAAAGAGCGCCAGGATGCAATTCACTCTGCAATAAATTTGGTAAAAGCATGCTGTACTGCTTGGAAAGCCGGAAAGCTTTAATACGAACATTTGAGAGTATTTGGGTGTCAATCTGAGGACAGTTCAGAGGATTCGGAAAGACTTGGAAGAGTGTAATGGTGATTACGAAGGTACGGCGGCACGGAAAATTCACTCGTTCTGATAAGAAAAGCACTCCCGAATTTGTTGGTGAGGGTCTCAAACTCAACACGGAGGCCTACAGTAAGTGCCTTTCAAAGGTAGTACTGCACTGGGTGAAGAAGGTGGCTACTGGAAGACCCCATGTCTGGCAACAGCAATCTGGGCTACGCCACACAAGCAGAAGAAACCAGTCATGGCGGTCAGACTGTTTCTGCAACCACATCACCGCTTACATCTTGCCACATTACTCCCCAGACTGCAACCCCCTTGATTATTATCTGTGGGCGTTGTTGTGTGCGACACCAACAAATTTCCTTGTAACACCAAAGATGAACTGAATGCAAGGATTATGGCAGCATTCACCAACTTAAACAAGGAGACTGTCCAGAAAAGATGCAGGAGATTCCGAAATTTTCTTGAGGCCGTGATTGAAGCCAATTGCGATTTTACTGAAGAAATTTACTCTTTAGTATTCCAAGATATTTTTGTGTAATTTTGGTAAATATATTTGTTAAAATGAGTTATTTTTCATTTTAGATTTAGACGACAATTTACCCATCGTAAGATATATATATATATATATATATATATATATATATATATATATATAGACAGAGAGAGAGAGAGAAAGAGAGTGACACAAGATATATATATATAGTGAGAGTGTGCAATTTTGGTAAATATATCTATTAAAATGAAATGTCAGTGTTATTTTCATTTTTGCGTAATTTATACGTCATTTTATCAATGGCACACTGTATTTACTTAGTACATCCCACGAAACCTTTTAATTTTCATTCCCAAAATAATGCCACTGGCAATAGGAAACTTTCATGCTTAGATATAGGAATACGTTTAGACGGAAGACTCACTCACTGGGTGAATTATACACCTGAGAAAGACCGAAGTCCGCCGTATTTGCAATATATAAATTAAATTGTAATTCGATTTTTGTCCCTCTGGATTCAACTTAATTCAGTTGCTCTTGCGAGTGCCTTGTTAAAGATAGCTTATGAAGTTCTATAAACGGCCGCTTTCTTAATTAGATCTTGCTTGCGTTGGATAATTTTCCTAGTTAATAACGATTACACACTCTTGTTATTTCAACTTACACGCTACTAAGACATAAATATTTTGTCTACCACAAATAAAATCTTGGTAAGGGTAATCATAATATTAGCCGACCCCTTATAAGGAAACATTCGCATTCATTGACCATGCAGTTTGTACTACTGTCGGTTAAAAATTTATAAAATCTTTCTGTATCTCGTAAAACCATTTCCGGTGAAATAGGTTTCTCAAGTTCAGTAGCCATTTTCAATACTGATGAGGGTTTCCTTCCTAAAGTTTTTATTTGAATTAGTGTGTAATGTCAACATCCTGATTATGCCATTATTTTTATTTTTATTTTTTAAGTTACATATGCTATCCATTGTAGTTGTTACTGCTGTTGGTAGTCCTTAAATGATGTGCTTTCTGTTGTTTGGTACAGTGAATCTGTAGCGGATATTCAAAAAAGATGATATTTTTTCAAGACCCTGAGGTTTCACTCACTTAAAACCTTTTTTTTTTTTTTGCACTATTAGTCTTAATAAATAAATAAATTTTTTTCATGTTATATACATTTTTGGTTGTTTATGAATTTTAATTTCTTCAAGTGAAATGGTTTCTCATATTTGGTACAGTTCCTTGTGATTCTGTAGAGCCAATCCACAAGGTTTGAAGATGTATCCTCTTTGCCAAGACACTGATGCTTCACTCGCTCAAAGAAATTTTTAAACATTGATCTGAAAAAGCAGGTGTACAAAGCAAATAGACGACTACTTTCTATTTTATAAATATGTTATTCATATATTCGTTATTTTATAAATATGTTATTCATATAAATGATGTTCATGCATTCGTTATTTTCGAATAGCAATTAAGGAGTGACAGAACTAATTTCACCTTGAAATAAATTTCAAATCGGAATTAATTTCAACTCGGAACTAATTTCAACTCGATTTAAAAAAAAAATAACCCTAACACCTAACCTTAACCCTAACCCCTAACCTTAAACCTTAGTTCCGAGTTGAAATTAGTTCCGTGATGGAATTAGTTCCAAGTTGAAATTAATTCTGTACTCCCAGTTAAGTGATGTAGCTTTATATATATATGAACATGCCAAATGGTAAAGGATTCATCATGAAAAGTTAACAGTAAATGGCACCGCCGTAAATTGATGCCCATACCTAACCTATCAGCTGCCTTCGGATATCTTCGCCAAATATCAGAACACGACTTTTGGTACATATATAAAAATAAATAAATTAAATAATAATCCTAGTTTTGTCCCTATGGATATAATTAACGATTTATTAAGTTTATTGCTTAGATTTTTTTTTAAAATTGGGAATGCCTAAATTTGTAATCATATACTTTCTCATACGAAACAAATAATATTGTATTATTCCTACACCAGACTAGTTGGGTATCTGGTATCTTCTAGTATGACCGATTGTAAAACAAACTTAATACCTACATAGATACATACAGGGTGCAATGGGTAAATTGTCGCCATTTTATACAGTGTAACCCGGATATAAGAGAGTTGTCGGGACCGGAGAAGAAGTATCTTATATCAGGGTTTCTCTTATATCCGGGTTCGGTCTATTTTGTTTAGGTAAGTATAGCTCTAATTTCGGACCAGAAAAAATCTCTCTTATATCCTGGTTTCTCTTATATCCGGGTCTCTTATATCCGGGTTACACTGTAGTTTAAATTTCGCGAATGCGTGTTCTTTGTTTTTGATTTTATCCACTGCACATTATTGTAGGGTCAGTTGGGTAAGATCTGTGAGGAAAAAAGGGCCATGACGCAATTCAATCTGCCAAGAATTTGGAAAATGCATGCTGTAATGCTTGACATTCACACCGAAAGCTACAATACGTACATTTCAGATTGTTTGGGTGTCAATCTAAGGACAGTGCAGAGGATTCGAAAAGAGTTGGATGATATATCTAGTAAACATCACGGTGTTTGGAGTGATCACTCGTGATGTCAAAGTTATGCCCCCATTCGTCTTCCCACAGGTCCTCTAGCTCAATACGGAGGCCTGCATCAAGTGAGGCAGTACTGCCCTGCGTCAAGAACATGGCTACTGGAGCTCTCCATATCTGCCAACAACAATCTGCACCATGCCACACAAGCACGAGGACCCAGTCATGGCTGTCTGACAATTTCTGCGACCACATAACCGCTTACATTTGGCCATGTAACTGGTCAGACTTCAAACACCTTGATCATTATGCGTGGCGCTTAGTTGAGCGAGAGACCAAAAAAACTTTTTTAATGCCATAGATTAACTGAAGCCAAGGATTATGGCAGCATTCACCATCTTAAACAAGGAGACCGTCCAGAAGAGATGATGGACATTCCGAAGTCATCTGGAGGTTGTGATTGAAGAGAATGGCGATTTTACTGAATAAATTTACTCTTTAGTATTTCAAGATATTTTTGTGCAATTTTGGTAAATATGTTTGTTAAAATAAATTGTCTGTTATTTTTCATTTTAGATATAGACGACAATTTACCCATCGTAATATATATATATATATATATATATATATATATATATATATATATAGAGAGAGAGAGAGAGAGAAGAGAGAGAAAGTGTGTGACACACAGATACAGACAGACTTAGAGGGAGAGATAAAGAAGGGGTCAGGGACAAAGAGATGAATAGATAATGAGAGATAAAAAGAAAAATGAAATATATATATATATATATATATATATATATATAAGATCACATAGATGAATATGAACATATTTAGATAGATAGATAGAACAAAATGAGACGAACAGCTATAGAGGGAGATATGAAAAATTTGAGGTAGATATGAACATATTTAGACAGAATGAAGAGAGTGAGATAGATACATAGAGAGGGATGAACATTTTGAGATAACTATAAACGGAGACAGATATAGATAAAGAACAGACTGACGTAGAAAAAAAAAGAGGGGAAGATAGAGATTCTCGGATTAGTTATAATTATTATAGGGATCACATACTGTGGACTGTCTATCTGCATAACGTAACTTTCCATTCGATAGGATCTGTGTCTAATTTAATCATTTTCCAGACTTTTACCAGAACACCAATCATTTGATCTCTACGGCGCTTTCTCGGCCACTAGCTTTACCCAAGTGGGGTTGCAAGACGTTTAAATCGCTAGATATGTTGGGCCAGATCCATGTATTTGACATTAATAAATTATTTTTAAAGAGGTTCTGGTTTTTATTCACTTCAATTTGCTTCGTTTTTACAAAGTAGATCGCCCTGAACTCAATTTCTATCCTTGATCTTCAACTGTAAAAGCCTCAGTTATGCATATATGTAATAAATACGAGATCTGTCTGAAAAATAACGGGACTGGAGTCACAAACAATTTATTTCAATTCCCCCCCAAAAAAAACAAATTACTTGGTTTCCACTTCAAAGTAATCTCCTTTGATTTTAATGCACTTTTACATTCTTTCCTGTTACGCTTCTATGCACAGTTCCGTCTTTATAACCCACTCGATGGCCTCCACCCATTCAAAATGGGTCTCTTTGAGCTTGGTAAAAAGAAAAAAAAAAGCACATGAAACAAAGTCAGGTGAATAGGGAGGTTTTTGTCCAGTACGGTGATGTTCTCGGCCAAGGATGGCCGGATGTTCAGGGAGTTGTGATGATAAACAGCGTCATTTACGGTTTCGTAATATGGGTTCCAGTTCGTCGTCTTATACAACGGATATCAGATAAAATAACTGAAATTTACCTAGATTTTGATTCTCGCCTTACCTATAAGTCACTATATACTTAGAAATATACAGTATTAGTAATCAGTGTCTGGAGAAAGTTAGTTCTTTACTGGGCCCGCTATATTTTGTGTTTTGCGCTTGGAAAAACGAAATTAATTGAATATTGGTATATGAGGTCTGTCTGAAAAGTAACGAGATGGGGTGTGCTGCATTGTCCACGGTGAGTTTTTGCCACATAGCCAGACGACCAATCAGCCATGATATATACAAAGAGATTCTAAGGCGTTAGCTTTGACATATGTGTGAGAAGAAACGGCTGCTTCACCACGGCAATGCATGAGACCGAGAAGATCGCCCTACTGGAAAAAAAACCTCCCTATTCACATGATCTTGTTTTGTGTGGCATTCTTCTTTTCACCGAGCTAAAAGGAATCATCAAGGGTGTTAACCATGTTCACCATAATCTATGAATATAGAATACAGCTCAGTACGTAATATGTTTAATAAAACAACGTTAAAGATTAATACTCACGAGTCAGACACTCTACTGAATCTGACTATATCGCCAATTCCACAAGCAGCTGTTCTGTAATGCTTCAGTCTTCGATATCAAAGGCTGGCTGTCAGTGAATATTCGGGGAAAAAACATAGCTGCTTTTATACACGTCGCATTGAATATTTTGAGCCTTCTGATTGGTTAACCCTTCTATTGGTGAATTTTGGTCAGCTATTTTGGCTGGCTCACTAGTACTACCCAAAAATTCAAAAAAAGGGGACTCGTTTTGAAGTTGTGGAGGGCATCAAGAGGATGTAACAACGAAAGATACTTACAGCAGTGCATAGAACCGTAGCAGCGAAGTATAGAGAAGTGTATTCACCTCTAGGCCGATTAATTAATTTGAAGTGGAAACCATGTAGTTTGAGTTTTGGAATTGAAATCATTTCTTTCTTACACCAGCCCCGTTACTTTTCAGACAGACCCTTCGTATATACGATATATTGTTAAAGATGCAGGGGAAAAGGTTGATTTGTCGTATCGCTCCAGTCTGACTGCTCTGCTATACTTATCCTTATCTTCACAAGGGCCAAATAAAACCCAAAATGGAGTATTGCCCCTATAATTGGGCTGGAGCTACCCAATCCTCCCGTGAGTGTTTTAACAGAGTTCAAAAACGTATACCCGTCCTTTTCGATGATCAGTTATTTTGCACGCTACAACCACTTTTTCACAGACAAAATATTGCGAAACTCACCGCGCTGTATCGCTATTTCAATAACATGGGTTCTGATGAGCTTCATTCCTTAGTCTCACATCCCCTTATCTTTACAAATGGGATCTACCATGCCAGGCACACAATGTTAAATCATCCCACATTCGCCTTGCATTTATATAGTAAGAATTAAGTTTTTATTCGCACAATTGCTACTTGTTGGAACAGACTTCGACAGGAAGTTTTCCAATTATATACCTATGCATGCATATATATATATATATATATATATATATAAACGCATACATATATATATATAAACGCATACATATATATATATATATAATAGATATATATATGCCTGCATATATATACATATATATATATATATATATATATATATATATATATATGCATATAAATTAAAATAATAATAATACATAAAAATCAAAACTAAATCTATATTTATATTTACTATAAATTTTAGCTTTGTTTTAGATCATCGGACAAAATTGAGGCTTCTGTTGATGTAACTCACATGTCCATAAAGGAGAGGAAACGATGAAATTTTAATCTTTTAAGTTTTTTTGTTTTTTTAATATTTTCATTTAAAATATAAATCTTCCCTATAAATATAGGATACCATAAAACTGTGTTGTATTATATATGCATGTATTAATATATATTTGCATCAGTAAGAATCTTACTATAATCCAATGAAGTCCTTTTAGCGGTCGAAACTTTCAGTTGCCTCACATTGTTCTGATATATAGAAATGCATAGAGTGTTCACGTCCACCTGGTTAACAAGCTAATGCCATTTACGACTGAGTAAATGTATCGATCGTCACTAGGTGCTCTATACTTTCGGTCTTATCCCACAGCTTAGCTACGCTTAATAAATCGCTTTAGAAATGTAGAGATTATGTATATTGTGTATACATTGCAATTTCTACTGAGACAGGTTCAACTCGCTTCGAATTTTCGAAGGTGATTCGGACTAAGTTTTTATCCTCAACCCCTCACATATCTACGATTTTTACATCCATTTTCAATCTTTCCAGTTTTTTTTCATCTACTGTAATTTATATATCTGGTGACTTGTGTCACTGCCCTTTTATTTATATCTAGCCTAGAAGCCGCTGTTCGGGCAGACTTTAGACTAGCTCCTGCGGAGGGAATTTGGAGCTTCGGCCGTTTACATTTAGCGTCCTATGTACGTGAAATTTATAAAAATTAGAAATAATAAAATTATTTTATGTTTATTCAACACCTCAATTCGGCATAATCTTTCTTCGTATATGCAATCGATCTCTGTAGTTTGTTTACATTTATTTTGCGCGTTTTTTTTTTCTTTTAAAATCACCTTTCTTTATTATCCCTTTACATAAAGACAGGCTTAAAAGACATGAGGGAACTCATACAATGTAATATTTCAAATACAACAAGATACGCGTGCTAGAAAAAGAAAAAATATATATGAGCAACGTTATGTGCCCCGCTTAAGTTTTAGTTATGGTTTAATAAGACGATACGTCCTGGTAAACTACATCTGCGTCCTGGGTACGGCGATAAACTGCATCCAACAGCAAGGTCTCAGATAACGTTTTCAGAAAAATGTTGCCAGCTCTAAGTTTTTTGTGTAAAGGAATAATGTTGCCAGCTATACGTTTTTGTGTAAAGGAATAATGTTGCCAGCTATACGTTTTTGTGTAAAGGAATAATGTTGCCAGCTATACGTTTTTGTGTAAAGGAATAATGTTGCCAGCTATACGTTTTTGTGTAAAGGAATAATGTTGCCAGCTATACGTTTTTTTTTTGTTTTTTTTTTTTTGAAACAATAATGTTGCCAGCTATACGTTTTTATTCCATACAAAATAGGCATTTAAAATTCATATAAACTGGATTTGGCATTAAATAACCCACAGTGGTTGATATGCCATAAAACCCAAACAAACAAACAAACAAATAAGACGATATCAATTGTAATTGCGGCGAAAAGCGAAATTGAAGTTAAACCTTTAATAAAGAATTAATTTTTTACTTTCAATCTGTTCGATATTTAAATTTAACTTTAAACGACTTTTTTTTTTAATTCGCGTGTAACTACAGTGGCTACTACCTATTACTTCAGGTTCTTTATGATTCACCGAGATCTAAATACGGACAGACCGACAAACATCCACTGCGCTTTATTTACATAGAAAGGTAAACTCAAAAATAAATCCGTCACGTTACGCATTTTCGTTACGAAAGATCATTCTATTGATTTTCTCTTTCTACCAGTTTAAACTAATGTTTTCTTGCTTACCTGAATAAACAAAATGAATTTAAAAAATCTATTAATATATGTGAATGCATTTGTTTATGAAGGCATATATGAATCTATTTTACCTCTGAGTGAACCGTTATTTATATATATGGACGTTAATTGTTCTTTCTCTCTTCTACAGTTTGCCAAATATTCTTCTTCTATGTGCCGTTTTCCTTCAGATCATGGTTCTCCATAATTTCCTTACCTTTGTATCTCTTAGTTGCTATCTCCCTCAACCCTGTTTTTTACTTTTCTTTACTGAGAAGTGGGGAAAAGGAACATGATTTTCAGGAAGACAGAAGATGGCTATTGAGGTTGCAATTACTTTTTTGAAGATTGTAGGTGACAGGGAAACAAGAAGTTGGAAGAGAGTGAAACAGGTGCGAAGTGCGAGAAAACGAATTTTTAGAATAGAATTGGCAGTTGCATATCTAACTAGTTCATAAAAAAATGATGAGACCTAGTTGCCAATCTACTTATTGCGTTTAAATGTTTGTAATCGAGTCACTACGGAAAGAAGCCCATCAGAACAATTTTCATGGAAATATATGTAAAAAATGACAGTGGCTAGCCACGTGACGTCGCTGAAAAATTGACAGAAGTCAAGATGCCAGATCAGAATCGATTATATTACAGACTCTTCTTTGAATTTTGTCACAAATCTCGATATACGTAGCAGGAACACCAGACCAGTTACGGCAGCAGATCTGATATCCTTTTACACATGCTCGCTTGGTAGGTTATGTACTGTGAGTGTCACATTTTCAAAGCCCTTCTTCCTCAACTCTCTGATGTTAAGTACAAGTGTTATTTTGTTCCAATTTTCTGTAAAACTTCCTAGGTAGATTATGTGATGTTTCCCTCTATTCCATTACTTTCAATCGGTTCTGTGAGTATCAAATTTTCCAGGAACTCCTTCCTCATTATGTGCGACATAAATTTCAACTGTCTCTTTCTGATGTTAAGTATATGTGAATTTTTGTTTCCTTTTCCTCTAAAATAGGGTCATTGCTTACATGTTCCGTCCATAGTATTCTCAGTATCCTTCTGTAGAACCACATTTTTGCAGCCTCAAGTATTTTCTTCATCTGTGATGCGATTGTCCGGACTTCCCTGTCATATAGGAAGAATGATATTACATAACAGTTTAGTAGTCTTTTGTTTGTTTTTAACTAAAATTTGCTGTTCCTTTTGATTTTTTTAGCTTTTGGAAGGTATCGTTCGCCGAATATATATTTTCTCTAAAATATGATTGTTGCTCGCATATTCTGTCTATGGTATCCCGCTGTAGAACTATTAGGTTGGTGCAAAAATAATTTCGTTTTCTCACTTAGTAACATATGTTAGAAAACGAAATTATTTTTGCACCAACCTAATACATTTGCTTCAATCTTCGTCTTTCACAATTTTATTACACATTTTTTTTGTATTTAGTCTGCACGGCGATGAGATCCAAATCAAACTCCACAATAAACTTCTCGTCCATGTTCCAAAAAGGTGACTTTCTTTCTATAAACATCTTCTTTTTCTTGTATCCTTGATTGAATTGTTTTTTTGGTGTTTTTTTTTTACGGGCTATCAACCTTTTGTAGGTTATTTAAAGTCGAAACACATTTTTGGATTGTAAGAATACTACTTTTTTTCTTTTTGCGAGTGTATCAGTTTTGGGGGATAATAATTATTTTCAGATAAAAGTATTACTATGTAACTCATAGCTGCAGGAGATGAGGGGAATCCATACCTTTCCCTACTTGAATTCGAACTCTTCGAGTTCCTATTCTGAGCCATTACCAATTACACCACACGTACATTCATGATTACAACACCTGGTATTCCCAAGCGCTTCACAATCTAGTTACAGACGAGACTCGACGTTGCTAAATTTCGGTAATCATACGAGAACTTGTGTTTCAACGTGATATGACCGTAAGCCCTTTTGTAACTGAGTTGCATATCTTACTTCAGGTGTTTGTATTAGATGTACCATGGCTTTTTTCTAAGGTCAGAGCGATGACCAGGATTGCATAAAAGAATTAGCAAAGTGAATAATTTCAATAAAAGATTTGTATATATTAAATACATCTTGTAAATGATCATTTGAATAAAATCGACTAAGTTAATACGAAATTAATTTCATTACATTTACCATAGTGTTTGCAAAAACTGAGGCAAGTGCCCGATATCCCAAGTTATTTTCTATATTTTCTTCTTTATGTGCCGTGTCCGCTAAGGACATAGGCGACCATGGCTCTCCACAACTTCGTGCCTCTTGTAGCTCTTAATAAATTTTACCTTTCTGCTATTTCTCCTAAACTTTACAATTTACTCAACCTCACTAGGTCGGTTATGCATTGTTTTCCTTTACTTTATTGCCTTCAGACTGTCCTGTGAGTATCAAATTTTTCAAGCCCTCCTTCCTCATTATGTGCCTTGGAGCTTCAACTGTCTCTTCCTAAGGTTAAGTATAAGTTTTCTTTTTGTTTCCATTTTTTCTAAAACATCTTTGTTGCTCACATGTTTAGTTCATGGTATCTTTCTGCAGAACTACATTTGATTCAATCTTTGAAGAGATTGTCCAGAAGTTATTGCCACAGAGGACAGATATCACGTAACATTTAGGACTTTCAACACTGAAATACTGCTACGTTTGCAGAGAAATTGTAGATATATATATTTAGCAATGAAACAACGTGCGATATGTAAAATAAAAATAAAGGCTAAATAAAAAAGGCATAATTAAAATACAGGGTGCGATGAGTAAACTATCGTCATTTTATATTTTTTAATTTCCCGCATGCTCCTTTGGTCAGTTGGGCATTGTCTGTGAGAAAAGGAACATCATTATTAGGTAAAAAGCTGTACTGCTTGGCATATTTGCCGGAAGCTCCAATACAAACATTTCAGAGTGATTGGGTGTTAATTAGGATTTGGAAAGAGTTTGATGAATCTAATGGGGATTACGAAGGCATGGCAGTTCGGTAACTCACTCTCATCGGAAGCCTACATCAAGTGCCTTGAGGAGATAAAGCTGCCCTGGGTCAAAACAGTGGCTGCTGGAAGACAATATGTCTGGGAACAGGACTCTGCACCATGCCACACAAGCAGGAGAACGCAGTTATGGCTCTCTCACCCTTTACATCAGCTCACCCAACTAAGCAGCTTGTAACTCCCTTGATTATTAAATTCTTTCACTCTCACACAAAACAACTCACATTCAACATATGGATACACATACAGTGGGGGAAACAAATATTCGTACACATACAAAGTTTTAATTTATTATATTTTCAACTAATGAATAAATATACTTTTCATATTAACTTTATACAGATACATAATAACTAAATATGCATAGAAAACAGAAAAAAATTGATTTTAGGAATAAATCCCATTTATCCATTTTAATGGGTGAAAAAAGTATTCGTACGATACAAAAAGATTTAAGACGATGTAGAATAACCATTCTTCACTTCTACAGCAACCAACGTCTTCTTGTACTTCTCAACTAATGATTTGCAATTTTTAGTTGGTATTTTGTTGTATTCTTCTTCGCATATGGACTTAAGATCTGGGATGTTTGTTGGGGCTTTCCATTGGATTTGAATTTTCAAATAACGCCACAAATTCTGGAGTTTAAATATGTCTACAGATTTGTCCATTTCATGATATTTACATTCTTTTTAGCCAGGCATTTCTTCGAGTTTAGTATTGTTGGGGACGTGCAGAATTTATTAATTATGGTTGAAAGAATCAGAAGGAATCTGTGTAGGTTGCGTGACTTTCTGCATCCACAACAAATAAATAAACGAAATATAAAATACGATCAAGAACAAAACATATGCAATTAGAAATTAATATAACATTTCTATACAATTCAAAACAATATACAAGCAGGATAATTGGTATATGTTATGTTGGCAAAATGTGTATGATGTTTTAGATTTCAGAATGTGTCTCTTCGTAATTGTTCGTTCATCTACAGTCTTTTTAAGTTTTTTTTGTATTTGTATTGATTTTTTTGATCATGAGTGAGTCAGCGATGATATATCTTTGCGCGGTAAAATCGTGATTTCGAGTGACGTAGAGTATGTTGGGAATTTCTCTGTGGGTGTTTGTTACTGACTGCCTGGGGCGGTCAGCGTTTATTGTTATAAGTCCTGAAAGTCCGAAGTTGGCTCACTTGAGTTTTGGCGCAATTTCGTTTTGCACATGAACTTTCAGTGATGAACCAATGAGATTGGTTGATTCATCTAGTACAGTTTTAATTGGTTGGAGTTTTCCGTACGTAGGCGTAAGATATAGACTGTTCTGTTACTCGGGTTGATAGGTAAGAAAAAAGGACGAGTCTACAATACCTCCTCCTAGATTAATGGCTATGTCAATGGGCATTAATATGTAATGTATGTGCGAATTTTAGCTGGCCAATGAACATGTCTGCCCGACTTCGTTCGGGTAGACTGGGTTGATGGAGACATGTCTTTAGTAGTCGTTTGTGTGTTTGATTGCTCTGGTGTTGTTGGGTTTAGTGGTGTTTGAATGGCGTCATCACACTGTACGCATGCTGGTTTGAGTTTACCAGCAACGTCTATTACGAAATACTTAGGTGTTCTGGAGATGTGGTCCAGTATAGTTCGGTGTTAGAGGTTTCCTAACTGCGTCACGACGCAGGAAAACATATTCTGAGGAATTTAAGTCTATTGGCACGTAATACGGTTTCTTGTAAACCCGTGTGGGCGTATATATTTTCTCCGTCAATTTTTGTTTAAGATCGGACACAAAATAACTGGTAGGGGTGGAATCCGTAACATTGCGAAAGATTTGTCCTGGAAGGGTTGTTTATTTCCCGAATACCAACTCCGCACTAGTACATTTCACATCTACTTTGATTGTATTTCGTAGGGCAAGCATCACAAATGGTAGCTTATCTACCCAGGTACGAGCACTGGTAGACGCTGTTAATGCGTACTTGAGCTGCCGATGAAAAGTTCTACTAATCTGTTGCTGTAGGGATGATATGCCGTAGTAGAAATGTGTTTAATACCGAGCAAATTGACGAACTCAGTAAATAAAATCGACTGGAATTGAGGACCTCTGTCGGTAGTAATAACCGCAGGGCATCCAAATATTGAAATCCAATTCTGAAAGATAGCGTTGGCCACCGCTTCTCCTGTTATCGTTGATAGCGGTACGGCCACCGGCCATCGTGTGAAGCGATCTACGATAGTCAGGATATATTCGTATCCATTGATCCTGTCAAGCGGACCCACAAGGTCGGCGTGTATATGAGTAAAACGACCATCAGGGGCCGTAAAGGTTGACGATGGTGCTTTCGTATGACGACTTATCTTTGTTGCCTGGCAACGCTGGCACGTGCGCGACCACTGTTTCACGTCGGAAGCCATACTGGGCCAGACGAATCTGTCAGATATGGTCCGCAGCGTAGCCTTCTCTCCAGGATGAGCTGGTGAATGAAAGTGGTCGAAAACCGTTTTTCTCATCGACGGAGGCAGGTAGGGTCGAGGGTTGCCTGTTGAAGTATCACAATAAACAAGCTTGTCGGTGAAAGGTAGTGGACGTTTTTCTAATTTCAAAGAGGTATCTGCCTGCACTGAAGGGAGTGTCTCGTCACTCAACTGTTCTTCAGCAAGTGTGTCGAATTCGAGTGAGGATGATTGTATCACGTCGAGTGTAGGTCTCGATAATGCATCTGCAACAATATTATGTTCACCTTTTACGAATCGAATGTCCGATGTAAATTGACAGATATAATCCAGGTAGCGAATATCTCTCGGGTTTAGTTTATCAGACTTCGCGTGCAGTGCATACGTTAACGGCTTATGATCTGGAGAATGATAAAGTCTCTACCCTCAAGGATGTGTCGATAATACCGTATTGCCAAATAAACGGCAAGTAATTCTCTTGAAAAAGTGCTATATTTCTTCTGTGTAGCATTTAGCTTTAGTCAGAAAAAAGTCAAAAGTGTTTCGATACCATCAGTAGTTTGGTGCAACACAGCGCCAATTGTGTCGGCTGATGCATCCGTTGTTAAGGTGAGGTTAGCTTTCTCCGATGAATTAATGTAAGTTAGTTTGGCACAGTTCTGTAGTGCATCTTTTGCATTTTGAAATGATCGTAGCTCATCTTGTGATAGTGATATCTGCGAATTTTTTTTCTTATGCAGAGACAAGATATTCGTCAGTGGTAATAAAATTGACGCACAATTTGGGATGAACTGTCGATAATAGTTAACCATCCCCAAAAATCTCCTCAGTTGCTTCAATGTGGAAGGTGGAGGGTAATTAGCGATCGCTGTAATTTTCTGATCCAAGGGAGACAATCCATGCTGATCTAAAATATGCCCGAGGAAAGTTAAACTCGGTACTGCAAAAACATACTTATCAATATTTAGTTTTAACACGTAGTGTTGTAATCTTTTGAGAAATGTGTGCAGATGTTCACGGTGTTCTTCATGAGACTTGCTTGCTATGAGTACGTCATCTATATAAGCATATGTGTAGGGCATTCCGCGTAGGACTTCGTCTATCAGCCTCTGGAAAGACTGCGCCGCGTTACGCAATCCGAAGGGCATTCTCGTAAATTCGAAGAGTCCGAAAGGCGTTGTAATAGCAGTTTTCGGAATGTCGTCTTCGTCGATGAGGATCTGGTAATATGCCTTTTTTAAGATCGAGCTTGGTGAATACTTTAGCACCTTCCAACGAAAGGGCGAAATCTTTAATATGTGGGATTGGGTATTTGTCCAGGACGGTCTGCGCGTTTAGTAACCTGTAGTCGCCGCCCGGACGCCAACTAGCTGAGTCAGCTTTAACAACCATATGTAGAGGGCTGGCATAAGGACTGGCTGAAGGGCGTTTCCACCATGTTTGAGCATGTTGTCAAATTCGCCACGAGCTATTTTTAGTTTACTCGGATGGATTCTGCGAGGTTGAGAATGAACTGGAGGTCATGTGGTCTTAATACTATGTGTGGCGTGGTGTTTCACAGGTTCATTATGGTTTGACGGTGACAGTAGCGATTGATACTGACGTATTATCTCATTGTAGCCATTGGCTGTAGGTATAACAGTCGTCAGACCGATTGTCGAATACTTGGAAATGAAACCGCAACGTTGTAGATTAGTGCTAGTGTCAGTTAAAGTTTGTGATGCCAACTCAACCGATAATTTGTAATGGGTTAGGAAGTCCGCTCCTATAATCGGCATTGCGACATCCGCGATAGTAAAAATTCGCGTAAATTCTCGTCTAAGTCCGAAGTCTAGCGTTAGAGTTCACTCGCCGTAAGTGGTGATAGGAGTGCTATTAGCGGCCTGTAATTTGAAAGATGTATGCTTAACCAGAGTATGTTTGCAGCAATTTTTGACAGGTAGGACACTTATTTGGCCACCGGTGTCAACTAAAAATTTTAAACCGCTCACTCTGTCGTGGATGTAAAAGAGACGATTAGTTTTTAAATATCTGGAATCCAACGTCTCCACTGGGTGCCAGCGGGTCCGTTTTCCGCTTGTGTTTGGAAATGACTTTTTATACGAACATGGTGGTCGGCATTTCTTTGCGCGCGCGCCAAAATTTTCGTGGTACCAGCAATTGGCATGTTGGTAACGATCATGGCGTTGTTGGTATTTATGCCGAGACGTTGATCTTGATCCACGGTTACTGTGTCGCGTAAAATTATCACGCCGACTTTCGTGTGGTTTTTGTAAATGACGCAGTTGTAGAGATATTTTTATAATTCTGAAGACAATTTTTGAATCTGTTGGTTGATATCTGGCACAAGGCCATCCACGGTCTCCGTTGAGGAAATCTGTCGTACTGGGGCAGTATCGGCTATTTTGTCCGCTATCGTTGCCAATTTTTGTATGTCAACGTCGTCTGTTAGTGCAGCCAAGATTCGTATCATGTCTGATGGTAATTTGTCGAGCCACATTTGGCGGATTACTGTGGCTGATATGTTGTCGCCCAACAGTTGTTGCATACGTCGTAGTAATTGGGACGGTCTCGCATCTCCAATTGTAACGTTTCTTAAGAGGTCTCTTATTATTCTTTCCTCAGAAAAACCATATCGGTGTAGGATAGCTTGTTTGAGGGTCTCGTATGGCTTGTATATTGGTAGAGAGGTTAATATGTCGGCTACTTCAGCCGCTACTTCCGCGGGTAGCTTCTCTACGACGGACGCAAATTTTGATTGCTGCGAGGTTACGTGTCTGGCCTGGAATATCGCGTCCAATTGTAAGAACCACGTCTGAACGTTTGGGTTGAAGGCAGACATTTCGAGCCTGATTGCTGTTTCTGTGAGAGGAACTGGATCAGCCATTTATAAAGTCGTGGTTTTGTTTCTGGATCTTTGGTCTGCTGGTTCGAAGACAACACGTTTCGATTTAATTTCTTCCTGCGCGTTGGGGTCGTCACTAATTTTGTTTTCACACGTCTGAATCGCCAATTTTATTGGTAACGTCGAACACCGAATATCAGGGTCATCAATTTTGTTGATGACGAGTTTTTCTTACATTAACGTGGGGGTAGTCAATGGTTTTTTGGGTTTTTTTTAACGTCGGGGTCGCCAATTTTTGCGGTTTTGCACGTTGGTGGTCACCAATTTTGTTGGGGACGTGCAGAATTTATTAATTATGGTTGAAAGAATCAGAAGGAATCTGTGTAGGTTGCGTGACTTTCTGCATCCACAACAAATAAATAAACGAAATATAAAATACGATTAAGAACAAGACATATTCAATTAGAAACTAATATAACATTTCTATACAATTCAAAACAATATACAAGCAGGATAATTAGTATATGTTATGTTGGCAAAATGTGTATGATGTTTTAGATTTCAGAATGTCTCTCTTCATAATTGTTCGTTCATTTACAGTCTTTTTAAGTTTGTATTGATATTAATAATTGTCGATATTAAGTGTCTTTTTAGGAGTTTTTAAAGAGTGATCTACCTTTGACTGTAATGTTTTTAAGGTCGTTCACACATTGATGTTTACTTAATAGGTAGCGAATATAATTCACTTTAGATAAGCAATGTTTGAGAATCGATGTCCACAGAGTTGATTCAGTTTTTTTGATCGTGAGTGAGTCAACGATGATGTACCTTTGCGCGGTAAAATCGTGATTTCGAGTGACGTAGAGTATGTTGGCAATTTCTCTGTGGGTGTTTGTTACTGACTGCCTGGGGCGGTCAGCGTTTATTTTTATAAGTCCTGAAAGTCCAAAGTTGGCTCACTTGAGTTTTGGCGCAATTTCGTTTTGCACATGAACTTTCAGTGATGAACCAATGAGATTGGTTGATTCACCTAGTACAGTTTTAATTGGTTGGAGTTTTCCGTACGTAGGCGTAAGATATAGACTGTTCTGTTACTAGGGTTGATAGGTAAGAAAAAAGTCTACAGTATCAATATCTTGTTAGAAGATCCAACCAAGAGAATGTTCAATGTTTCAAACGAAATCATTAAAATTGCTTTCAAAATATTTTGATATGCTGCGGAATTCATTATGGCATCTATTACTGATATGTTGTCAGTAACATTTGCAGAAAAAACATCCCCAAACCATGATGCTGCCAATACCAAATTTCACTGTTTGAACTATGTTCTTTTATTCGAAGGCATCGCCTCTCCTCCATGCATGACTTCTAGAATTACGTCTTAACAACTCTGTCCATTATAGTCTTTCACAATATGATTTTTCCTTATTTTTGCTTATCTACACAAACGAATTTCAACCTGACATCTCTGTATCTTTCTAACAGCAGTAGAGTTTTCCGAGAGTACAATGACTTTACGTTGTTCCTATGAATTTCGTTGATTATTGTCCGTTTAGTGACACAGATTCCTAATGAAAGCAAATCATCCTGCAACTCTTGACTAGTAACAAATGGATTTTTTATTAATTTCTTCGAAGATCATGAAGAAATCTTCGATGCAGTACCTGGCACTGATTTTATTACTCTTCAACAGTTTTGAGTATTGTTATACCTTGCAATGAATGAATTAATGGTAGCAAATGGAATATTCGGGTTTTCTGAAACTTTTCTGTAAATTTTACTTTCTTTCCAGAGCTTAACAATAAGTTTTTTTCTTTGCAAATTTGTCAATTCTATACCTCTTGTCATGATGATAACCTTCTTGCACAAATATATATATATATTCATCCACAAACAGACTGTTTCGCTGTATCACAGGTCTTCAATGTGGCTAAACGTCCGGTTACTTTAAGCCGCGATCGAAACTCGACCGATTTAGCATCAGTCAGAGATCCTACTCGTAAGCTATCAGAGAGACGGATATTTTAACGTTTACTATACGAAGCACGCCAGTAGCCAGGAGTGCTCAATTCTTACTTGAAGAGCAATGCATTAGTAGCAGCATCCACTGTTTTTTGGTTTTTTTTTAAATTACCGTTTTTAACAAGAGAGCTCTATCGAGAGCATATATATATAGTCATCAACAGACATCCGGTCAAACAGAAACACACACACACACACATATATATATATATATATATATATATATATATATATATATGGAAAGGGAAAAACTCTTTTATTTACATATTTTTTATCAATGATACTGAGGGCATTAACCCATAAATATACCATACTATTAAACTATAGTTTTAGAGCAATAAGTGCAAATATAAATAAAAAGATCATTCACAATATAAAATAAGTAATTATTGTTTATTTTTAGTTATGAATGGCATTTCAATATGTGTGCCTTTCTTCTTCTCTCATATATATATATATATATATATATATATATATATATATATATATATATATATATACGTATGTTGTTGGATCAGTCGGTCGATCGAACCTGTGTTTCACTAAGCACAGTTGTCACAATCAGCGCAATATTTGTAATGAAAACATTTATTAAACAACAACTTATACCTTAAAGCAATAAAATATAAATAATATATGTTTTTAATGCAATGTTTTGATTATATATTTTTTAATTCTATTCCATCGTCCTTAAATATATTAAGCTCTGCGACATCAGATGTCGCCAGAAAGATTAACATTAAAAAGAATCCTTCCTTGACTACTGAAATATTTTACGTATTTCATTTTTGTTTCACAATTGATTATTCTATAAATCATATATATATATATATATATATATATATATGGGGGGGGTGTAAAATGAGAACAAATGGAGCGTAATTCCACTGCCCGTAACATTTATTTTAAAAGGGTGCTCAATACAGAGCTAAATATAATTTCTTTTAGGATATCAAAACAAAAACATGCTAAAAATCGCTACACAATGCCAGTCATGTTTCTACACTACAAATGTGTCTTCTCCGGCGATGGCAAACTCTATAGATTTACGTCACCTCTTGTAACTTAAATGAAAATATATGACGAAAGATTTAAACACCACGTGATTGTCATCAAAATTTAATATGCAAATCAAAATTACTCTTATATGAGGTTTGATCAAAAAGTAGCCGTACTATTGCTATGGTAACAGAGCTAAAGTATGCAGTGCGAAACTGCTCAGTACAGGTCGACATTGAACTCTAGTGCATACACACTAAATTGTAACGTTCTTGCTCACTTCCATTGTTTATAGCTGGGCTTGGAAGGAAAATGTGTAGAGTGTGGTCGTCATACCCCACCGCAGAAGTTGCTTCAGTGTCCACGGCTTTCAGAACAAACTTTGGCCAATCACACATTCCTCAGGTCCGGAAACCACCATATCCCCAGACCTCGTCCCTTGCGACGTTTCCCTCTTCAAAAATCAGATCTAACATGAAAGAAACAATATTTCCAACATGAGTGGAACAATATTTCAACACGTTTAGGAAATCTAAGAGAATACGACAAAGCTGCTGCTCGCTATCTCAAAAAAAGAAGTTCCAAGAATGTTTCCATCAAAGAAACCGACGCTGGGTAAAGTTTGTAGTTTTAGATGGGGACTATTTTGATAGAAATTAAATGCCAAATTGATCTGTGTTGTAGTTTTCCTTTTAAAGTACTAATCGCCACACTATTACATCCAACCTTGTACGTAGCTTCACAAAGCTTGTGTAAATGGTTGAAGTAACAAGGAGATATAACAAAAAGACAAACATAGCTAAGGGCTACAAATGAGAGGAAGTTGTTGAAAGCCATGATTGCCCACGCCCTGTTTGGACACCGAATGTACAATAAGATTAATATATAATTTAAATTTTATAATGATTTAGAGCAAGTTACTGCCCATCGATGATGCGGTAGAAATTAGAGAAAGATATAATAAGTGGGTTATTGAATTGTTATGACGTCACTTCTGTTGGAATTTTTTGGTACCCTGGTGTACTAGTGAGCCAAGCAAAATGAGCTGACTCATTTTATAGTTCACCAACAGAAGGGTTAACCAATCAGAAGGCTCAAAATATTCAATGCGACGTGTATAAAGGCGGCCATGTTTTTCCCGAATATTCACTGCCAGCCTTTGATATCGAAGATATGAAGAATTACGTAACAGCTGGTGGTGGTATTGGCGATATAGTCAGATTCAGTAGAGTGTCTGACTCGTGAGTGTTAATCTTTAACGTTGTTTCATTGAACAGATCACGTACTGCGCTGTATTCTATATTCATAGACTATGGTGAACATGGTCAACAATTTCGTCCGGAGAAACATATATTTCCGGCAAGATTATGTAAACTGTGATGCCGGATTATCGGTGGTGAAATTAGATATATTGCATATAGACTCATTTTAAGAAGACATGTACAGTTTTTTTAAACACTAAAACTTCAGTGAATAATACATGTTTGTAATTAGTAAATTTTTTAGCATAAATGATAATGGTATCAGCCGTTTTTTTATCTGGAATTGTAGCAATACGAGTAGCAATACGAGTTAAACTTAAAAAGACAACTTGATATGGAACATTTACTTTCAATAGATAGCTATCCGTACCTAGCGTCAACTTCAAAGTACGAGAGCAAGACTGAGAGAAAGTGACGTAGGGGAGATTAGTTAGTTTTTGGACGAAGATGACAGGACAAAGAAAACTGTTGTCTATAAATCTGATCATCCTGCGCAAAGGCAAACAGAAGAAACGAAGTGAGCCATGCATAAAGACAGGCCACGACGGCTGAATTGCGCACCTTCCCACTCGCTCAATCACGCCTCAACCCGCCTTCGCTCGCTTATAGTAATAAAGTACTACATAGGATAACATCTAGTTTACTACTAGTAATTCTTTTGTATTTCACACGTGGGTAAACGATCTGGCCGAAAGTTAATTATTAAGCCAGAAGCGTTCGACTGCAAGAAACTGTACTCTGTTAACGAAACTGGTTTCTAGTCTAAGGTGCAACGCATCAGGGCTGAAATATTTGTACTGTGATGAACTTTAATCTTCGATTCAACGACCCCAGCTGTGAAAAAGCGACCGAGGAAAAGAGCAAAATCACAGCTAAAGCAACCGAGGAAAAGTTTTTTAAAAAACCCAGAGAAAGCGACAGATTAAAAGAAAAGATCCCAGTAAGTACCGATTTGATTTTCTTGTGGTTCTTATCTCTTCTTTCCGTCATGCACCCCGAAATGTTTCCAAATGTGCTCCCTTGTTTGACCAATGAAATTAGAATGTTAGGTGTGAGCCTCCGAAATGATCTATTAGCTGCCATCTGTGTCGAATATCACCCGGTTCGATGGGCAGAAGAAAATGGATACATTCGAATAGAAAAGAGTGAGAGAGCAATGTAATGCAAATACTTTTGGCTTGGTATGTAAAAGGACACCGCAAATCATATTAGTACGCGTGTCCCTTGTAGAAATCTCCAAAAAGTAAATGCTAAAATGCAGGAAACAGACCTGCCTCCATAACCCGTTTTAAGATTGCAGTTGATGTATCAAGACCTTACCCTTGCTCATTATCAGACAATTAATACATAGTTTTATCGATTATAAAGTGGATGGCTTGGAAAATTTGCTGTTCCTAATTTAAAAGCGGAAGGTGAAGATATGGCTCATTTATTGTAAGCTGAAATTTCTCCTCGTTTCGGTTCTCAATTGCAGAAAATGGTACTGAAAACATAAATCGCATTACGAAAGAAACGCTGGAAACTCTGAGCTTCGATCATGTCACAACTTCGTTTTGTCATCGTCAAAGGAACGGTAGAGTAGAGAGACTTCATCGCACGATGCACAACATATTAGCAAAGAGAGTAGCGGAGAATGAACGTTCCTGAGATGTGCCCATGAATCAGACGCTATCAGCGATCAGATTCAACGAAAATGAGACAACAAAGTTTGCGCATTTTAAACTAATATATATGTAGATGTAGGGTTACCTGTAAATAATCTTTTACAACCTAGACGACCTTACTATGGAGATGGACATCACCAAATTGCTTTCCAGGAACAGCATGAAGCTTTCGTTAGAACGAAAGCAAACGTAGCTAAAGCTTAGGAAAAAGCAAGAATACACAGAAAATAAGAGTAATGAAATTAGCTTTGAAGTAGAACAAGTATACCACGGAAGAAGACAAAAATTAGATAAAAGGTGAAAGCCATATTATATAGTCATATTAGTTTGGTGCAAAAATAATGACGTTATAATGTCGTTTTTTGACGTTAAAAATACGTCAAAAAACGACATTATTACGTCATTATTTTTGCACCAACCTAATAGAAAGAAACAGGACTGGTCTCATATAGAATTAAAGATCAGCTTACGGGTGCAACTAAAAATTCACACGCTATCGAACTTCTCAATGCGAACGTCGATGAATTGAACATTCCAGAATGGGGAAATAGAACGATACGAAAGGTTAACTTAGCAGCATCTATGAGTAACAGTGACTCAGATGAGAGTATTTCGGTGGATGTGTGAAAACCCTGAAGATAATGCGCTGTGCGTCTGTTGAGAAAGTAGTAAAACAGAGGGCACACATTTTAAAAAAATAATAATATCGAATTAGTTAGGACTCAAAAAAAAAAATACAGAAATAAAATATTTGTGAAAATATAAAGTTAGTTAAGTCTGTTTTTGTAAATTTTTCAGCCATAGGTTCCTAAAACCGACCAGTGATAAGGAAGAGAGAGAAGTCGGAGTCGGGGATATCCAGAGGGAAAGTTTGTTTTTATGTTTAAGAAAGAAAGAGTGAAACAAAATTAGGCAAAGCGTCTGGGAATATTGATTTCCCTCAAATAATCGTCTTATTTTATTTTATTTATTTTTTGTTGCAATGTGATGGGCCCAAGAAAGAAGACGAGGAGTACTTCAATGAAAATGAACGGACAGTGGAAAACTGGTCCGAAATTTGGTGTCGGCTAAAAAACAAAAATAAACGAAAGTTCTAGATATCAATACGGTGGGATTATTCTGCATCGTATAAAACCAGATATTTCCTTGATTTACTGCTAACAAAAAAAAAAAAATCCTTTTCAAATAAGCAAATGAACGCAAAGTTATTTTAACTTTTGTTTCTTTCTCAGGGGACACTTATTTAGAATGACATTCTTTTTGTTATTATTTTTGGAATTTTATTTGTTGATTTAATTGCTGATTATTTTAAGTGTGTTGTAAACGGTAAATATTGCTGTAGCGATCTAGGGCCGAGAGGAGAACGGCAAAACTATTCAACAATAATTTTTCTTTAATCACAGCGCGGATGTAGCAAAATTAGTTAACTTGAAGACAACTCGATACGGAACATTTACTTTCGACGGAAAGCTAAAAATAACTAGAGTCAACTTCAAAATACAAGAGAAAGTCCGAGGGAAAGTGACGCAAGGAAGATTAATTGGTTTTTGGACGAAAATGAGAGGACAAAGAAAACTGTTTATAAATCTGACTATCCGGCACAAAGGCAAACAGAAGGTACGAATCGAGCCACGAATAAATACAGACCACGACCATTGAATTGGGCGCATCCCAACTCACTTACGCCTCAACCTGCCTTCGCTCACTTATAGTAGTAAAGTACGACCTAAGAATAAAATCTGGTTTACTGCTAGCAATTGTTTTGTTTTTCACGCGTGGGTAACCATCTGGCTGTAGGTTAATTTTTAAGCCAGAAGCGTTTGACGGTAAGAAACTGCGCCCTGTCATCGAAACTAGTGTATGAAGCTCAGACCAGACACATTCGACATTCATTGATCATACGATTGGGTGAAATTTATAATTTTTTCTCTTAAAACAATTTTCCGGAGAAGTAGATTAAACCAGTCCAGCCATTACTTCACCTTTCGTTTTTAAATTAGGAACAGCAAATTCCTCAAGTCACTCTTTTCATTATTGAGGGAGCTTTCCTTCATAAACTTTTATTTGAAGTAGTGTGGAATGTCAAACCTTTGATTCTGTCAACATTTTGATTGTTATTATTTTCCCTTCGAGTTACATATATCCATTTTAGATACGTTTGATAGAAATTAAATGCCGAATTGATCTGTGTTGTAGTTCTCCTTTTAAAGTACTAATCCCCACACTATTACACCCAACCTTGTACGTAGCTTCACAAAGCTTGTGTAAATGGTTGAAGTAACAAGGAGATATAACAAAAAGACAAACATAGCTAAGGGCTACAAATGAGAGGAAGTTGTTGAAAGCCATGATTTCCCACGCCCTGTTTGGATACCGAATGTACAATAAGATTAATATATAATTTAAATTTTATAATGATTTAGAGAAAGTTACTGCCCATCGATGATGCGGTAGAGATTAGAGAAAGATATAATTAGTGGGTTATTGAATTGTTATGACGTCACTTCTGTTGGAATTTTTTGGTACCCTAGTGTACTAGTGAGCCAAGCAAAATGAGCTGACTCATTTTATAGTTCACCAACAGAAGGGTTAACCAATCAGAAGGCTCAAAATATTCAATGCGACGTATATAAAGGCGGTCATGTTTTTCCCGAATATTCACCGACAGCCTTTCATATCGAAGATATGAAGAATTACGTTTGCTGTTGAAACTCATCAAATGATTTGGTTTCTGTTATCTGGTACAGTTCTTTGTGAATCGGTAGCGCCAGTCCATAAGGTTCGAAAACGCGTGGTCTTCATCATGATGCAGAAGATTCACTCGGTCAAGGCAATTGATCTGAGAAAATGGTTGTATACATCTGTCAATATATTTCTGAGCGGGTTTGGTGACATGAACGACATCCACGATTTTCGACGAAGTAAGAAAAATTTTAATTTGTTAAAACGTACCACGCTCAAACAATTTAGTGATCTAATTACTTGCCATTTTCATTTATTTAAAACTGGCAAGAGAAAAAGTAATGATTTAAAAGACTTCCTTAATTCAGTATCTAATATTCCTGCTTCCAGTTGGTTTTTTTCCATCCATTCTACCAAATTGCGGAAGAAATCATTTGTGTTAATGGCTTTACTCTGTTGGATGTTAAATCCTAGTCTTTGCAGTATGTCTTTAACGGGTTGATCGGCGCCACACATCACTATTAGAAACTTTATTGTCAGTTTTACCGAGCCTGGCCATAAGTTTAAGGTTGCTATCATATGGAAATATCCACTAACAAACCACATGTATTTTGGCATAGGGTAGCATAGCTTTCTATCTATATATAAAATTCTTTGATTTCCGTTAGTCCGTTCATCAGTCCGTCACATGCTTTACAATTGCCATACATTGACCAATGAAAACTAAATTTTAGGTATAAGTGCAAACAGTTACGAGGTACAAAGTAAAGTTGGTTTTACTAGGGTGCGTAGCTTACTACAATAAATTTTCATTATTTTTTGGAAAAATTAAAATTTTTATTATTTATCATACAAAATACTCACACAATTTTAAAAACAATTTAATAATTAATATGACATATACTTGTTTAATAAAAATACAATGTTGTTTTTAGTATATCTTTTCTTTAAGTTTTTATATACAGGAATACAGTTTCCAGTTCTCTTTGCATTTGCGAATACTATAAAAAAAACTCACATAGCTAAAAGCTTCAAAAAGTTGAAATTTAGCTTCAGAAAGAAATATTTGCAAATGGCCATTAGTATGTTGCATTCTCAAGTGTAAGAAATCCTATTTATTTTTCACTGTCAAAAAGGAAAAAGGAATAAAATAAATTTTCATAAAAGTATTGTTTACCATGAATACCTACAAAATTTATTTAAAGAAATTATTAAACCGCCAAGTATTGTTTTTGTCAAAGTATTTTTCGAAAGCAATCAACTTATTCAAAAGTCATCGATTGGTCTGCGAAATGGAACGAAACCTAGAGTTTGAAAATCCCCAAAAGAAAATGTTCGGGATAACTTCAACAATACTAAATACTATGAGGATTTTAATATGCATCATGTTGCAAGAAATCTTTTATGGAAAATTTCTACATAATGCTTCCTGCGCATGATATGCTTACGTGCATCTCAATGAGATTCACCGTCCCAAACATGCAAATTTCAGAAACACGACACTCCATTTTATCTCAAAAATGCGACACTATATTTTATATTCTATACAATTATTTAAGAGAGTTCTGCCAATAATCAACAACTACACTTCAAAATTGCCACAATATATTATATTTCGTTTTGACAATTTATCTGACGTTCGACAATATTTCCAAGCTTCAATAGTTATGCTATTGGACGCTTGCTTGATTTCTCTTTTTGCAGGTGTATGTTTTCATGAGAAACACGCCCAACGAGCCTAAATTTATTAAGGCAATTTTTGCAATGAGCGTTCCTACCTTAAACTCTGTTTTAATGCTACATCATTTGCTTGTTATGGGTGCATCCTCATTTGCGTATTGCTCAGCGAAAGCTAGCAAATGGAGCCATTTCTTATGGTCCCGATATGAGTTTTTCCTAAATTAGGCATCATTTGTGTTGACCATATTGCTGGATATTTAAGTAGTACTTTTCAGCTATCACACTTCAAAATGTATATCGCTCTGTTCACATAAGTATACGTCGTCACAAGACCTTTGCCCTAGTTTTAGGTGAAAATCTAATTTTTCCGCTCATCGCAAATACATCAGCTCTAATGGCAAAATATTATAACTCATTTAGCTTTTTACCATCGACAAATAAAGTATGAGACATTAAGTTCCGGCCAGTGATATCCTTAAATTAGCATGGGGATTTAAAAGAAATTATTATAAAATAAAGCTTATTCATTTCTGGTCACGTTATTTAAATTAAAATCTCCTTTGGATTTACGTATTTAATTCCGATTTAAAATAATATAAATTTCTGATAATTTCAGATGGTTTCTTCTATCGAATGGTAAGAATATCATGGCCTACAAACGGCAGAATGATGATGAGAATACTATATATAAAGCAGTTGTAAGCTTTAAGGAAAACAGGAAAACTATTTAAAATTAGAACTTAACTGTTAAAATTTCTGCGAAACAAACTTAGAAAAGAAGAACCATCAGAATGTTTTCATTAACAGCATCCTAAAAGTAAGAGATGCATTCTGCGTCCATTTCTTAAAGTGGAGAGGGCTATGAAGTACAAGGAAAAATATTATTTTCCCGATTTCTTTCTTCAAAGTTTGGCGGAAGGCGTCTAATGTATCGGTGCGTCTTATAAGCGGTGAAATACGATAATCAGTTTCACAACAATGTCAGATTCTTTTACGCATCTTTTCTCCATGGAGTCTCTTCATTACTATTTTTTTTACCTAAATGTGCGAGATTTGGCTATTTGGCTATTTGGCCAATTTTTGATACGTACGCCAAGAATATTTCAGCACAACCTCTAAAGTTGTAATCTGCAGTATATAAAATTGAGTGCAGCAATATATCAGATAATGCATAGAATATGGTATGCATCAATGGTCTCTAAGCACGATTACATTGCATTCCAGTGATGGCACAACCACTTAATACGCAACGAGTTTTTATTTATATTTGTCAACAATAAATGTGAACCAACCTTTCACAGAGATTATAGACTGTATCTCAGAAATAATTAATCTAAACACATTGGGCCCTAACTTCGTTTTATAGCTTAGTTTATCCAAATGTTAAATCTGGATGACAACCAGCTATTACAGACTCTGTTAGCGACAGAGATAAGACGTAAACAGGAGAAACCTGCTACAATATAATGTTGCTCAAACTGATGCGAGAAATTAATTTAATCCACTGCTACATATTGGCAAACGTTTCCAACGGCCAGTTATTGACTCATATTTGCAGGTCAAAGCCAATAATCTTAAATTTGTGACGATGCTTTAAAATCACCACAAAGTAGAACGCAATGATATTCTAGCGGGTCATTTCGCCAATGAAGCAGCGGATGTTGGGATACAAGTGACGAGAAAAGTGATGCTTTTTCTCATCTTCTCAAGGTTTGTTCGAGAACAACCGTTATCTTTAATTCGAAAGTTGTAGTGTTTACGTTCTGATGGGGGTTCCTGACCCATCAGAGGGCGTCATCCTGCATCAGGGAACAGCGAACGAGTAACAGCAGGAAAAAGTACATTTGGCTTCAAATGATTCGTGAAGAATGTATGGCTTGTGTATCTTGATAATCATCAGTCGGCCAGGATTTCCTCCGCTGAGAAAATAAAAGTAATCACCTGAGAGGAATAACAGAAGGACTACAACCAAATTACAAAAACAAAAACAGTTCAACGGTAAACATGTGGTAGACAGTGTAATTACCTTAGAGCCAATGAAGTTGCCAACGTAATGGTCAACAGAGACCCTGAACCAACTTCTCAGAAATATTCAAGGCATCCAAGATATAATTATGCAAACATTTTCAGCTCGAATCTCGTCTTTACATTCTATAACTTGTATTATCTAAAATATAAAATAACATATAAAATATACAAATAACTTGTATTATCTACATAACAAATCTGTATGACAACCAAATATGGCAACACCGTTACCGCCAGACGTAATTGTGGGAGAACTGATGTAAGTTTGCAGCCATATAAAGTTGCTCAAAATTATGCGAGGAATGAATGTAATCCGCAGCTACGTTTTGGCAAATGTTTCCATCAATCAGCAGTTTACTCATATTAGCAAATCGGAAACCAATAATCTTAAATTTGTGTCGGTGCACTAAGAATGACTGTAAAATTAAAGGTAATCAGGCTAATTTCGCGAATGAAAGAGCGAAGGCTGGAATAGGAGTGGTGAGGAAATTGATGCTTACGTCATTACAAAGCTTTCGCCGGAATATTAGGTAAATCTATCAATATAGTGATGCTGTATTTAGCAAGTTGCTAAATACAGCCAACCAGAACGCTATATTAGCATTTAAACAGAACTGGAGATAATTTAATGATAATTTACTTTAAGGACTATAGGCCTTCACAAAAGCAAGATTTGATAGCAATATTATTTAATCTGAAACTAAAGATACATCATAATATTCTATATGTTAAGGGGTCCACCCCTTTTTATACTAGTGGACTCGCCCAGTGTACTTGTACTGCTGCCGCTGAATACCCGGAAGTGAGACAGTGAGAGAGTGAGAATGAGAGTGTGAGGTAATCGCTTTGTAGGAGTCACAGTTGCGAGCACGTAGACTCAGAAGGAAGTCATACTTCGATACTGAATTTCCCAGTCTGTATATATATTATTATTGCTACTAACCGCATTTCTGGATCTACTAACCGTATTACCAATTGTATTATTACGTCAATATATTTATTTGTTATATTTCATTCCTGCGTTTGGCATTCATTTGAGACCGGATTTCATCTCGGAATGCACAACACTATCCAAATATACATTTCTTTTTTAAATTTTGCAGCGTAATGTTACATCCCAGATTTCTAGAAGAGATTTTGAGTCAAGATAACAAATTGACAGAGGTTAATATCATTGAGAAGGATTACATTCCTTGCGCGCACACGTAGATCAGTCAGTGACACAGAGTTTAAAAATCTACAACTTCTGTGTATCCTTGTGATAAAACCCTTTATGCATTTTATATGGTAACGTTAGTCGTAATATCAGCGATTTCATTATAAGGAAACATTCAGAATTAAGTAATTTTGCACATGCGGAATACAGATTAACCAGTAATACTCCTGGTTGAAATTTATAAAAGTTTCTATTAAAACGCATTTTTCTAGAAGATAGGTTTCACGAGCTCAGTTATTCTTATCGCTATCTCCAGTGTTAATGGAGGTTTCCTTCTCAACATTTTGTTTGAATTATGGTTGAATGTCAACATTTTGATTATATCTGTATTTTCCTTTTTTATATATTTTATATGTTTTAATAATTTATCTTCCTCTAACTTCTGTTTGTATGGTAATTTCATTATTCCATCCGCCAAAACATTTTATATGTTGGAGTTAAAACAAAATCACATGCGTTATCTGTATTGACAAAAATAAGTAGAATTCTGAAATTAAATATCTGGTGAATACTGTAAGTGACTGTAAAATTCTAAATCAAGCTGTAACAACCTGTCTGACTCTTCACAGTTTTATGTACCCTGGTGTTATAGGGAAAGAATATTAGAACTTTTTTCGACGTATTTAGTGCCCATGTTGTTGGAATCAGTCGTTTGATTCTATGAAAAAAATTCTCAGTAGAAGCTATTGGTATAATCCATTTTGATTGTTGCTTGTCGTAAAAATCCTCAAGTTATATTGTTTCTGGGATTTGATACAATTCTTTGCCTTAAATGAAGAACAGTCCTCGCTAAGACCTACCGGCTTTATTCACACGAAGATATTTTTATAATAACCAACCCGTAAACTGAGGTATTTAAAGTGCTTAGTATATACCAATTTCACATGTTCAGTTTTTTTCTTAGAAAATTCACTGAATCATACAGAGAAATGTCCTTATATACAATATTCCAAGACATCAGCAGGTTCTTATTATATAGAAGACGATGTGACGTAGCGACACAGACTGGGAATATTATTACAGAGAACAAATATGTTTTTCTTTACAATAAATTTTTGTCTTTTATCCAACGTGATGTAATATCTACGACTTCTACAATCGAATACTTATAAAAGTGCGTCTGATTGCTTGCAGGAAGACATGATAAAAAAAAAACACAAGCTGACGTTACATCGTGCATATTGAAATAAAGCAATCTGTAGATGTGAAATGCTTCCGCTTTCAAAAAGTAATGAAGAGACTCCATGGAGAAAAGGTTCGTAAAAGAATCTGACATTGTTGTGAAACTGATTATCGTATGTCACCGCTTATAAGACGCTCCGATACATTAGACGCCTTCCGCCAAACTTTGAAGAAATCGGGAATTTTTTTTTCCTTGTACTTCATAGCCCTCCCCACTATCCGCAATTTTGTCCGCGGAATAGCATATTTCAGCACGAAAACCTGAGTGAAGGAATCCATCACAACCCAAGAAATACAAAGATAACTATTTAGAATGTAACTAGCAGCATGGCCCGGCGTTGCCCGTGCTTGATTCAAAAATCTTACGACTCATACAGCAATCGCTATCACTTGACTTAAAATATTTTTGCCCTTCCTTGCCTTTAAAAGAGCTCCCTTTGCCGTGCTGATGTTGCTACATGACTTACTTCTTGCCTATCTCACACTGCGAATATTTTCTAAGCTCTATACTAAACATTAAATCTGTTACGAAAAAAGAACTAAACAAAATGAACACAAAACGACCAGCTTTAAAAAGGACTCGTAACTGGAAAAACTGAATGAAAAAAGAATGTTAACAACAAATACTTTTTCACACCCAACCCAGTTCTGTGGAATCAGAATCAACGTTGAGTTTAAGCAAGCGAATGAGCCAATTGGAGTAAAGTGCCATGATTTAAATATTCCCCACTTGTGACGAATGCAGCTACCGAATTTTTTTTTTTTTTTTTGCATGCTAGCATGCTAGTTAATATTCTTGTCAGTCAGCTGTTGGCTCTCACGCTGGCCAATAGAATCTTCCTGCCTATTCCTGGCAGCAAGCTATAGGCTCTCACTCTGGCCAGTAGAAAATGGCTGCAAACTACATGAAAACTGCAGTAAAAGCATGAAAATATCGATGGCAGTTGGGAAATGCAAAGTCGGTCTTGGCCTTTTCTCTAACTTGGAGCATGTGTATGTAAATTTTGGTGCAAATCCGTCGAAAATTGTGGTCGTGCATTCATTACACACACACACACACACACACACACACACACACACACACACACACATCCTGCCTTTTATAGAGAGAGATAATCAGAAGTTACAGTGCATTACAATCTCTTCCATTACCAACATTCCCTTTATAAGACGTAAGGTGATTTTTGGTGATATTTTCTAGTAAGAAATGCGTCTAATTAGCAGAGAAATAAGGTATTTGTTCATCTCAAGAGAAAAAGAGATTAAGTATTTTATTTCAAGAAGGAAATGAAAGTAATATATCTTTGTCTCTTATCATTAGATGTTTTGTTTTAAAAAACGAAAGAAAGACAGTGAGGGTGGAAACGTCGATCCTTGCCCCCCCCACACACACACAGACATACACACACCAAAAAACAGATATTTCATTTGTGATTGTTTCTCTTTTATGTAAAAGGATCAAATTTTCAAAGACCTAAAACCAATTGATGTCGTGCAATCTGAAACACACTCTCAAGGACTTAACATTTAAATTTACTGACCAGTAATATGGACTAAGAATGTTGCGAGGAATAAAACTCTGCTGGATGACAAGGGCGGTTCTCTCCCTTTCGTTGAGATAGACATATGGATCACGTGACGGCCAGTGAATCACGTCAGGAGATAGAATGACGAAGAGCAGTTGTGACGTAGAGCCCTAACAAGAAGTACGTCCCTAGAACACAGCTGTAGGTCTTATAGGAAAAAAAACTCACAACCGTTTCTTGATGCTTATATGCTATAATTTCCATGCGTGGGATGTTTGTATATGTGTATGTATCTAATTTTGTGTACGACGTAGAACTATAAAACTCTCTGAGAAATAAGCATGTTTGTCATTCTTTTTCTATTCAGTTATTCCGTTCCGCCCATGAATTATCGATGCTTTATACCATGGATAAGACAATGCCCATAATGGAAGAAACGAAATTGGGAGAATAAATCTGTCTTCTCAAGATCTCTTCTCGTTACAACTCCATAGTATGAGGGAGAAAGAGGGGCGTGGAGAGACATGTACCGACTGATATCTATTAACGCTTAACGAAACCAAACAATGGTTTTGAAAACAAGTGGGTGGTTGTTAAGTCATTTCGAGTCAATGAAAGATGACTATATCAACAACATTTTTCAAACATCGTCGTTACATTTCTCCTAAAAGTGTTTGCTGTAAAACCTTGTCTAGCAACAAAACTCTGCAACACACCACACAAGCAGGAGAACCCAGGTTATTGCTGTCAGACAACTTCAGCGACCACATCACCCCTTACGACATCTGGTCTATAGGACAATGTCAGCAAGACCTTTAGTATCTAGAATAATGTCAGTGAGAGGCATACGACGTTTCGTTTGTAGGACAATGTCAGAGAGAGAGACTTGTGACACTTAGTCTGTAGGGCAATATCAGTGAGGGGTTTGCAACTTTTCGTCTGTATGACAATGTCAGCTAGAGACTTGAAACATCACGTCTGTAGGGCAATGTCAGCGATAAGCTTGCGACGTTTCTTCTGTAAGACAATGTCAGCGTGAGGCTTGCGACGCTGCGTCTGCAGTACAATGGCAGCGAGTTGTTTATGCCTTCTGCCTTCTTGCAATTGATGTTTACTTCTTTCTTCTCGCCTTCCTCCATAATCTTCTGTAGGTTTTTTTTCTTGTGCCTTTAATCAACACTGTGTGATTTTCGATATATTATGTTGTTAAGATTAGGGCCGCTAATAATGAATCCTTGTAGGACTGCTAGTTTTCTAGCATTCAGAATTCTGCTTACGCACACGCCGGACATTTAATGAAAACACTATCGTCCCTTATGGCGGATAATAATAAATTCCTGTTTGCCTGAGTTCCGTTCCTTTTATTTATTCTACATGCTTTTAAATGTACATATGCTCAGTAACATATTTTCAACTCTCCTTCCCGCACGTATTTTCTTCATTCTTAGAAAGGGTGTTCCAATAACTTGGATCGATTTTAAATGTGAATTAAATTTAAGTCTCTAATGATTTTTTTTCTTTTTCTTTCAGATTTAACAACTTAAGTCTTTGGCAATTTCAATCATGGAAAGATTAAAAATGGAAATTTTGACTGAAAGACAGTGACAGAAATAAAACTGCTCGACTCATGGAGAGCAAAACATTGCGCCTTCTTAGCCTCATGTTTTCAAGTCGAACGACTGCATCGAATCAATAGTTGCCTCTACTGCAAGAAAATGTGGGTTAGTGTCGCGCCAGAACGTTTTTCTCGTTCATCTTGTACATTTACAAATATAACATTCGTCCGTGCATTCAATATTGTTGTCAGATCTGCTTAGGTGTACCTGCATCTCATATCGAGGTTCTTGACAAAATCGAAAAAAGGATCTGCAATGTAATCCTGACTTGGCATATCGAATCACTCACTTCCTCACTAAGATGACCTGGCTTCCCACCGTCTATTCTACAAATATTTTCATTTCTATTGCTCTGCTGCCAGGACTACGTGAGTTTAAGCGTGGTACTAGATTGGCATCTAGGCCCCACCCTTTTACTGTTGAATTAGATAAATCTAACCGTCATTTCTACCACAACAGTTTCTTTTCATGCAATTCCCGCCTGTGAAACTCACTTCCGTTTCCTTGCTTCCCTGATAACTACAATCTTCAAAAAATTTAAATGCAACGTCATTCGCCATCTTCTATCTTGTTCAACCCCGTTCAGCTTTTATCCTTTCCTCATTCCAACGTTACACAGTCTTCTTTCTCACTTTCAATTTCTTTAACCCTCTGCATACTAGTGGAAATCTAGCAATGCTGGGTGTGATGATAAAAAAATAAGAAGACTAAAAACTATTTTTATACAAAAGAGAGGAGAAATCAGTTATTAGGAATAAAAGAAAAATCTGAAAAATTTAACAGAAGATGCAAAAGCGAAATGTTAAGAAACTAATGAAAAGAACAAGAATAAATAATTCATTCGTTTTTTTATTTCTTGTTCCTTGACAGAACGTCACTATGACGACGATGACAAAATAGGTTAATTGCGTCGAAAGCTGAAAGATTAAATTTACTTCCTGCAGGCACGAGCAAACACTTCCCTGGTGTCACTTTCAAGTGGAAATGGGGTTTCTTCTGATGGATACAACAAAGGCAAGGAGGTCGAGTCCCCCACCCAAAAAAAGGAAGAAGTGTTTACACAAAAAAAACAACGAAAGAAATTATTTGCTTCAGATGTAAACAAAACATTCAATTCCTGTTTGCTTCTGGGATAAAATGATGATCGGGGAAAAGAACAGAATTTTGTGATTTATAACTCGGATTAAATTCATTCACAACGCCGTTGAAAATTAAATGTCCTCGACGCTCTCTCTTTAACCATCTCTCTATTTGTACATGATCATCTTTTATTTCTCGCTTTATAACTTAGACTCAATCTCTCACTCTATTTTTATTTCATAGATCACTTATTTCTTTCTTCGTCAGTTCTATTCTATCTCTTCTTGTACCTTTTCGCCTTCTGCCTTTTTTTCTCACTCCCATTTCCTCTCTTTTGGTGCCCGATTCTAGGAATTCTCTACTCTTTCTTCTTCTCTATAAAAATCAGAGAGAGGAAGAAAATAAAGAGTGTTTAAATCCTATATATATCTACATCTATCTATATCTATATCTGTCTCTATCTATCTCTATATCTATCTATCTATATATATCTATATCTATCTATCCTCATATCTCTAACTATATCTATATCTCTCTTTCTCTCTCTCTCTCTCTCTCTATATATATATATATATATATATATATATATATATATATACAATATATCTATCTATCTGTATCTATATCTATATCTATCTATCTATATATCTAAATATATGTATATATATATATATATGTTTCTATCTCTATCTACCTATATATATATATATATATATATATATATACCTATCTGTCATATCTATCTATATCTATCTCTCTATTTCTATTTTCTATCTCTATCTATCTATCTATCTATCTATCTATCTATCTATCTATCTCACTCACTTCTTTCCTTCTTTTTCCTAAACTATCACCCATATCACTCTTTCTCTCCCGGCAATATTTATCTCTACATCTTACCCTTCGCCTCTTTTACTTTTTTTAAAATTAATTCACCCTGCCTTTTCTTGTCCAACATTGCCACTCACTCTCTCTCTTTCTCTATCCTATTTTTCTTCACTCTGTCATAATTTTTTAAATTTCTTTTTCTCTTGTATTCCTTCTAAACAGGTTCTCTCTCTCTCTCTCTCTTTCTCCTCTTTCTCTTTAACCTCTCTTTTTGTTTCCACTTGTTTCCAAGTATTTTGTCTTTCTTTTTTGTATTTACTAAATGTGTAGGCACACGGCAGCTGTTGTTCTGTTATATAACCCAAGGTGATGCTACTGGTTGAATAGGGCCTGTCCAGTCCTGTCGACATATGTGATTTCGCAAAGCCGAGAGAAGAACAAAAATAAAATAAAGAATTGTATCCTTAGAATTCGCCACGACGGAAATTGGATGAAAAGGATAAAGAATATGAGAGTGATGAAATACAAAGAACAGGAGTAGAAGAAGTAGAGAGACAAGGGAAATAGAAAGAAAGAAAGAAAGAAAGGCGATGACGACTGGTATAAGAAAAAAATAAGGGAAAAATAAACAAAGAAAAGAAATGAAACGAAAAAGAACAAGGTTAGGGAACAAAATGAAAGAAAAGAAAAGAGAGAAAGAAGGAGAAGAAGAAGACTGGTATTTATTAGGTTGGTGCAAAAATAATTTCGCTTTCTAACATATGTTACTATGTGAGAAAACGAAATTATTTTTGCACCAACCTAATAAAAAATAAACGGAAAATAAACAACCAAAGAAAATAAACGTAACGAAAAAAGGATGAGGTTAGGGAACAGAAAGAAAGAAAGAAAGAAAGAAAGAAAGAAAGTGTTTAGAGAAGAAGAAGAAGAAGAAGAAGAAATGTGTGAGATGCAAAGGGACTAGAAAAAGAAAGATAATTTCGGAAACAAGAAACTAATAAAGGGAGTACGAAAAAGGGAAATGATGACTAGAAGAAAAACTGAGGATATAAATGCAAACGAGGAATAATTTGTTAAAGGAATTATTGAAGAATATAGATCTGATGTTAGACAAAGTACCTATTTATGAATAACTCGCTTCCATTTAGCCAAAGTGCTCTGTTTTTCAGGCATAATTAAGAACCAAGGTTCTGAATGCTGATTTATAAAGCAGTCTGGCATTTGCCACTAGGGAATTTGATCCAACACAATCTTCCAAAGATCTATCTTCTCAGATTAGACCTTTTGTCGTACTAAGCAAATTGTAATAAATATCTATAAGCTATAGCTTTACAACCTGACTGATCTTCACTATAACATTGTTTCATTTTATATAACTTCTAGCTTTCTCTTTTAGATTTAAGTTTCTAAACCAGAATGATCGAATGTATCAGTAAAAGATTACATATTTCGGTCATTAGTCAATGTCTTTACACATAAATTTTTATTGATATGGATCAACAAACAGTTCATTTAGCGTTACGTATATCTACTCACATAGCTCACAGCTTCAGAATGAGACATATTGCCAATTTTCTTATGTAATGAACCGTGTCATTTTCCTATGTTATAAATACCGAATAGCCATAAAACTAAATAAAGGAAAAGGATTATTATTATTATTATTATTATTATTATTATTATTATTGATTTGATTCTGCATACGTGTAATCTTTATTTTATTACTTAATTTAAGTATCACTTATACAGGATCTTGAATGGTGATTTTTCTTGTTTTGTTTGCTGGTTACCATTTAACATTTTTAATCTTTTAACATCCTGTTCAAATTTGTTCTGTTTATGCATAAATGAACTTACCGTAATTGTTAAAATACAATAAATACAATAAATGATATTTTAGAATAAGCTTCTGAATGAGCGTTATTTTAGAATAACCTTCAAAATGACCTTCAGAAATAGGAGTATTTTAAAATATACCGAAGAATATCCTACGGAAAGGGTGTTATTTCAGAAGAATAACCTCTAACATAACTTTCAAATGATCTTCAGAATAAGGGTTATTTCAGACAAACCCTTCGAAATAATCTCCAGAATGCATGTTATTTAAGAATAACCTTCAGAATAACCTCAGAGTAATAGTTATTTTAGAATAAGCTTTATAATAACATTCAAAACTCGTTATTTCAGAAATTTCTTGTAATAGACAAAAGGTGTGTTTTTTTTAAAGACAAAAAACTTTTATGTTAGTCACTTTGGAAAAAACATTTAAAAGGAATCTTTTCAAAGATCTTTGTAAGATTTCTCATATGCAACGGTGCTAAAATTCCTCTTTTAATTTTTGAATATTTATAAATATATTTCGTGTCTGTAGGATTATTGGTAGTTTACATATATATATATATATATATATATATATATATATATATCTGTTGTGTTTATGTTGTGTCCATACGCATGAATGTATTTAGTGTTGTCAATAAAAAGGTAACAAAAGAGAAAATGTATTGTGACATATTCCGTTCGAATGGAACATTAGTACATTTGTACAAAAACTGAAAAAAAAATCACCAAATAACTAACTCCCTCTTCTTCCGTGTGACGTTCTCCTTTAGGCCGTTGGTGATCATAACCCTCCTCACTTTCCTATCCTTTGTACCTTTTAATACCTTTTTCTTTTTAGCATCATTCCCAAACACTATCTATTCTGTCATCTATTCTATGCGTTGCTTTCCTATGTTTCTCTTACCTTCAATCTGTCCTGTGAGTATCAAATTTTCTAAGCTCTCTTTCCTCGTTATGTGCCTCAGAAATTTCAACTATGTAAAAGTATCCATTTTGTTGCCATTGTCTATAGAACTTCGTCGTTACACACACGTTCAATCCATATTACTCTTTCTGTAGAGCCACATTTCTGTTGCTTCATTTTGAACGCCCCTCGTACAGGCATTGCCAGACAGGCATAGGTCATTGAAGTTATCGGCTTTTAAAGTTAAGTAGTTTCGTTATACATCTCAATTCAAAGTATGCGCTATGTCATTAAAACTACTTTCCATCTGATACAGACAGATTTTTTTTTTGTTTTTTGGGGGTTTTTGGGGTTTTTTTTGTTTTTTTTTTGGTGAGGTTCATGTTAAACATTGAACAAATTTCGCCTGTAATATTTCAATTATATGATTAACTATTTTTTTTTCTCTCTATTTTTTTTTTTTTTTTGTTAAATGTTTTATGGGCTACATTCAGGCACATAATTTTGTAAACAAGAAAGATTATTTTAATTGAAAAGAGAAGCGCATTTGTATGTGGCGGTGTTCGATATTGTTTACACGTTAATTATTTAATATAATAACCAGGACGCATTTTCCAGACCCTCTCTAGGTTGGTTTTGAATTCAGTTTCACATTCTCCTAGGCCAGTTACAAACCCAAGCCTATAGGACCCAGTCAGTCCTTCTATTTCCACATTTACTTACACGTATACCTAATTTAAAACTATACACTCACCACCTAAAATAAAAAAGACCAAAACCTAAATCTAAAACACCCATTCGACTGTACTTGATTTTGTATGTTTTTTTATTTGCTTATCGTTTATGAGTAAAAACTTTAAACCCGTAAATTTGGATTACATTTCTACAAAGTATTCTTCATGGCATTCATATCATTGCTTTTAAAATTCACAAGAAAATGCATTCTGGCTATTATATAAAATAATTAATGTGTAAACAAATGTGTTCAAATGCGTTAATTATACAGGCCACATATATAAAGAGTGTCCCAAAACAATTGACGTCATTAAAAATGTGAATATTGGAGTAGCTACAGGCCCCAGGCAAGAAAAATTAAATAAGCTCTATGTTGTTTATCAAAATTCGAACACGATATTCAATAGGATGTAGATATATAACCGATTTCACAAAGGTTCACAAATGTTTACACCAGCTGTGACAAGACACACGTCAAGTCGGTAGTCCAACTCCTGCCAAACATGTTGTAACATGTCTTGCGTAGCGTTCTACAGCGATTTTCTGTTGAATTTTCTCTAGGTTTGAAGGAAGTGGTGGATATAGACCTGTTCGTTCGCATAGCCCCATAGAAAACAATCACAGGCTATCAAGACAGCTGAAGTTGGTGTTTATATCAACAGCACATAGTCATTATCACTGACATGCCTGATCTATCATCCTGGTAGATTCTCAGGGAGATAAGTCAGCACAGTTTACTTAGTTTTTCACATTTTGTTAAAATTTGGGGATCATTTAAGCGAGAATTAGCTATGTTATTAAACTACAAAATGATGTCAATTTTTTGGAACAGCTTATATATATCAGATCATCCCATAAGTTCTGTCCGAATTTTAACTTTTTGTTAAAATGAACGAAATTTAAAGAGCATTTTATAATATCTAATGGCGCTGAACATTATTTTTATGTTTAAATGCATTTAAACTGATCAAATTTTATTTCAAAGAACAATAAAATTAAATTTTGTTTGATTAAAACCCTGCTAACATGGATGTACCCAAGAATCATTTGAGGCACATAATGCTTTATGAGTTCAAGAAAGGAAACTCAGCAGCCGAAGCGGCTAGAAACATTCACTCAATTTATGGAAAGAAATGTGTGAATGAAAAAACTTGCAGAAGATGGTTTGCAAAATTCAAAGGTGGAGATTTCACCCTTGAAGATGAAGATCGAACCGGACGTCTAGTTGAGTTTGATGAAAAGCTTCTTGAAGCAGCCCTTGAAGAAAATCCTGCTTTATCACTTGAGGAATTAGCAGTGGTTCTCAGTTCAAACCATACAACTGTTCATCGTCATCTTCAACAACCTGGAAATTTTTTAAACTTGGAAAATGGGTGCCTCATGAATTGTCTGAAAACAACCTCAAATCCCGAGTTGATATCTGCTTTTCTCTCCATTCTTGCCAATTTGTTTCACCTTTTTCGGATAGACTTGTGACTGGCGACGAAAAATGGATCTTTTATCGAAATGTTAAGCGTCGTAGACAATGGCTTGGTAAAGTGGAAGGATCCCAGCGACAGCCGAGAAGGGAACTTCATGGGCAAAAAGTTCTTCTTTCAATCTGGTGGGATCGCCAAGGAATAATCCACTTTGAATTCTTACCACATAATGCTCAAATATACCGTCAGCAATTAGAGCGTTTGAACCAAGCTTTGAGGAAAAAAAGACCTGCTCTAGTTAATCGAAAAGGGGTGACGTTTCATCAGGAAAATGCGCGACCCCACACAGCAAGAATCACGTCACAAAAGATCGAAGAACTTGGTTGGGAGAAAATTCCTCATCCAACTTATTCTCCCGATCTTGCTCCTTCAGACTACCATTTGTTTCGTAGCTTACAGAATCATTTGGAAGAAACAGCTTTTGTAACACAGGAAGAGGTTAAAACTGACATTTGTGAGTTCTTCGAATCAAAGCCAAACGAATTTAACACTAATGGAATTAGTAAGCTTGTTAATAGATGGAAGGAAGTCATAGATAATCAGGAAAAATACATTGTTGATTGAGTCTTTAATTAAATGTAACATTTGGTCACTTGTTTTCTTTATTCAAAATTCGGACAGAACTTATGGGATGACCTAATATATATATATATATATATATGTGTGTGTGTGTGTGTCTGTGTCTGTGTGTCTCTGTGTGTGTGTGTGCGGGGTGAGAGAGAAAGATTGAGTGAGAGTGTGGGTGAGGGAGACAAAGAAAGGGAAAGAAAAAGAAGAAATTAAGTCACGGAGACGTTGGGGGAGGCAGTGATTCACCTACCTGACGGGCTTGTGTGAATGGAGGGCGGGATATTATAGCCTGCAAACTATCAAAAAATCAATCACTAATGCTTCCAAACACTATAGAAATACACTTCTAATCTACGAAACAAATAAGGAAAAATTCAGAATTCCTACGGTTTTTTTTATTTCAATTATAAAATCTCATATCCTAATAAAAGATTTACAGTACATAAAACTTGACCACACAATATGATATTAGTGAGAGTCTATTTAAGACCAGGTGACAACGTACAGATCTACATACACACCTTACATCCTCTGGAATACAAAAATCACCCACTTTAGCCAAGTTATGTGCAATAAACCCCGATTCCAAGTTTTTAAATATTATCACCAATAGTATTTTTAAGCCGTCTGCTACACACATAGTAATCAGTCGCCATTTTTTGTTTGTCGCAGATTAATTTATTTTATATATTGACTTTTTAGTCTACAAATACAAAAACGGAAATTATTTTGATGAAACTGTTACGGAATTCAAACTTCAGTTTAATAAGTTTTAAGAAAACTATTAAAAGATAGTTATAAATTTTAACAACTCTAAAACGACTCTCATTTACCCACCACAGAGACACCACCCTACCCACATCAGAATCAATGATGCTCAACTTCACTGACCGTCTCTCAGCGCCTTCTTGGTTTCACGTTTTTCACTGACCTAAGATGGAACAACTATACTAAATCAATAACTACATCTACCGTAAAGAAAGTTCTCTGTCTCGTGCCAGAAGATTTATCTCGGCTGAATCCTATCTCTAAATCTACCATTCGCCCTCGCAGTGAATAGTGTTGCCATATACGTTCTGGTGCCTCCGCTCTTCATCTCAAGGTTTTCGACAAAATCTAAAGACGGATATGTAATGTGATAGGTACCTGGAATCTCGACTACATTCACTTTCTCACGGACGTCATGTGGCTTCCCTTTGTCTTTTCTAAACATATTTTCGTGGCAACTGCACTGACGAGCTATTGTCACCGGTGCCCCAACTGCATGAATGTAAGCGTTTTACTAGGTTGGCATCTCGGTACCACCCTTTTAATGTAGAAACCGTTATATGTAACCGCCTCTTCTACTTCAACAGTTTCTTTTCTCGAAGGTTCAGGCAGTGGAACTCTCTCCCACTTACTTGCTCCCCTGATAACTGTAATCTTAAAAAATTTAGATGTAATGTCAATCGAGATCTTCTGATGCCTTGATCTTGAACCCCGTCCTTCTCTTTATCCTTTCCTCAAACAACGCTCTTAAATCTTAGTTTTCTCTCTATAATTTCTTGTGTATTAGTGGCGAAATGTTTTAAAAAAAGAAAGCCTCAATTACACAGTAGCTGCACATTTCAACCAACTGGACCATATCATTTATAACGTTAGATGCGTCATTTCAGTGTCTTTATTCGAATGCCAACAAGAACATTTTAGAACAAATTATCACATTCTAGGATTAAACAGGATATCAGGAAGAAACAGTTGAAGTTTCTGGGACACGTAATGAGGAAGGAGGGCCTGGAAAATCTGATACTCACAGGTCGAATAGAAGAAAAATGAACCAAGGGAAAGCAATGCATAGCATAACTAACGGGCTTAAGAAAATGAATGAACCCTGACTTGACGATCCTTCAATTTTAGGGTGAAACTCCTGTAAATAGCCAGCATTGTATTTCGTAAACACACACACACGCACACATATTTGTGTTTGCTGATGATGGTGCTCTTGTAGCGACATCCTTTGAAGAAGACCAACATGTAATAAATCGTTTCTCTGCTGCATGTAAAGCATTTGGTCTTACACTTAGCATAAAGAAAACTGAATTAGTGCACCAACCTTGTCCTACTCTGAAGCAATTGCATGGTGAGAAACAAAAACCACCAGTCTACAAATTTCCAGAGAGACCATTGAAAGTAGAAGACAAAGCTCTGAACTATGTAAAGTCTTTCACCTATCTTGGTAGCAAAGTCAGTTACAGTGGAACTTTAGATGATGAAATCATGCATTGGATTGCTAAGGCTACCAGTGCTTTTGGCAAACTTCGCCATCGCTTGTGGAATGAGCGGGGTACTCGACGGAATACGAAAATTCGGGTTTACAGATCTGTTGTACTTGCCATCCTTTTGTATGGCTCAGTCGTGGACTCCATACAGGTATCATATAAGCCAGCTAGATGTTTTCAATAAAAGCTGTCTGCGTGCAATCTGTGGAGTTCAAGATAGTACATCTAACGTAACCCTGTTTAACAGGTGTAATATTGGAGGAATCGTGACTTTTCTCATACAGTCTCAGTTACGGTGGACTGGTCATGTCTGATGACAGGATATCCAAGATCCTAATGTACAGCCAGTTAGATCAGGTCTACAGGAATGTAGGACGCCCATGGCTAAGATACAAAGACAAGCTGAAAAGCAACTTGTCAGCAGTCAATATACCATATAGCGCTTAGACTTGGAGCGGGTAGAATGGAGATCAACGTGTTTTAGTGTACTCAGCAGTTTTCAATCTGCTTGTCTGAATCATTTTCAAGAAGCTAGAGCAAGATCTAAAAGGTCAGCCAATCTAAGAGTGATCTCATCTCACAATCCTCACACTTGTTCCATATGTGGCCTCCTTTGTAAATCACTAGCGGGTCTTAAATGTCACTTAAGATTATCGCACAAAATTACATAACTGAATCAACTAAGCCGTCAGATACTCATACGTCTAAACCGATGGGAGAGTCCATTACATTATATATATATATATATATATATATATATATATATATATATATATATATATATATGTATGTGTGTGTGTGTGTGTGTGTTTGTGTGTGTTATAAGTTTTCACAATAGAATTTATTACTGTAGACATCATATATATATATATATATATATATATATATATATATATATATATATATGTATATATATATATATTATGAATATTATATATATATTACATAATATATATATATATTATAAAATGGACTAAATCCGACAACTTTTTAAATATATTTTCTGTTTATACATTATTTTTATATAAACAAATATTTAAGTAAATGGTCTTTCTATAATAAACAGTATTAGCTACATTTAGGCCGGTAAATGTAGTTAATACTGTTTATTATAAATAGAATATTTACTTAAATAGTTGAGCCTATAAAAATAACCTATAAACAGATATATATATATATATATATATATATATATATATATATAATAATAATAATAATATTCTGTATAGATATACATGCACTCCTGTGTAACCTTCTGACACATACAATATACTTTTTGTCTTCAGTGTACAGAGAGAAAAGCCCGAGTCCCTGATATGCACAAATTATGAAGTTATCTCGCAAGTATGCGTGTCTTTAATAGATATGCAATCAAAGTTAAATTTAATAAGAACTCTTTTTTGGAAGGCAGACGTATCTCGCCGTAACAATTCAATATTTTGACCTTTCTTTCTTCAGCTTTTCAAAATATCTCTGCAAATATTTTCGTAGATAGCACCACACTAACTATCTAACATGCAGTTCACTAGCAAGTTTTTACAGCTCAATATGCCTATTTTAATATACGATGCTCTTTAAGAAGATGATATGCATTTCAATTTAAAGCGTCAAGTAAACACACAAACACATAAATACACACATAGGCACTCACAAACATATATATATATATATATATATATATATATATATGTGTGTGTGTGTGTATAAATGTATATATATAAATTTTATGTCAAAATAACAAAATATCAGTTTTGACGGAGTATATCTTTGTTTCTTGTCTGTAAAAGCAATCTGAGGATGGCTCATGTGAGACGAAAGCTTAGAACCAACTTTATAAAAAATATCCAAATTTTGTACAATTTTGTCTTTATTAAAGCAAACATTAGAAAAATTAGATTGGCTCATGATCAGACATAATAGACATTCATCGTTATATTTAAGAATATACGTTTAAATAATGATCTGCTGCCCAATGCACTATATATATATATATATATATATATATATATATATATATATATGATGAGATTTTTAGTTTTTCTAATACTCTTTCTGCTTGGTAGGTGTAAGGGAGGGTAAAAATTGTTCGCATTGTCTATCGTCACAAGTGCTTTTGCTTTTTAAAAACACACACACACATATATGTGTGTGTGCGTGTGTGTGT
>OZ010571.1:86773689-86826189 GCA_963932145.1 Acanthosepion lycidas | reverse complement strand
CACGAAACATGGAAACCTATGAATAGAAGGCCTTAAGCTAATTCTGCCACACAGGAATCCACCTTCTCAGCAAGTTCGGCGCATGCTTAAAGTTACATAAGTGGACAAAATAAGGTCACATATCTACGTAAATGGCTTACATATACTAAAGCACTGATTCTTTAAAATCATATTATCTAAAAGTCGCTTTTCTTAAATGAACTTCGAAATCTTGCCTTTGCATGTTTTTTTGTTTTTTTCTCGGTGAAGAAATATTTCATCATTTATAGAAGGATCGATATCATCTTCTCAGCATGGAGCCTTCCCCAGATTTAGAGAAAAGAATGAGTCATTTCTCTTTTCGATTCATGATCAACCAAGGTGATTTACTTAAGTGAATATAACAAACTCAACTGGAATTCGAACTCGGCTCTCCTATTTCCCATCCCGAGCCGTTATCTATTGGACCACTAGCACATCCAAGCTTATACCACCTGGTTTTCGCAAGAGGTCACCGATCTAGGTTCTGACTTAACTTCAGTAATCGGTTTTTCAACGTGATATGTTCGTAATATCAAATGATTTATATTACATAATCCTTAATATTATCATACAAAGGACAGTAATGACTAAGATGAAGAACAACAACGCAGCCAGAAATGTTTAAATTCTAATAAAAATATTGACAAAGTGATTGATGAGGTTACTTAACTGATTAACGTAATGCGAAACCAGTACGGAATACATAAATAGAATTTTATAGTTTTGATAAAGAAAGCAGTTTCAAATGAATGTGACCTTTCTAAAACAGTCAAAATTATAAGCCTTAAAATTACTAATTAAGTTTCGTGATTTTGGTGACGCGATATTTGTGAGCCCAGTTCCTAGGCCGCGTAGACTCAGTGGAAACATAGCGAGCAATAAGTAATACTGAATGAGAACGAGACGAGATATCTCTAGACATGATCAGCAGAAGTAAAACAACCATGTCGATAGATAAAGTAAAAGATACAATTGGATATGGCCTGAAGGCTACTCGGATTGAGAACTACCTGATTAAAGACAGAGGGCACAACTGCCAAAGTTCTGAGATAAAAACAACAATGACGAGGGAAAATAGTTCAAGTGTGTATAATATAAATAACGATTAGGATTCTAACGAATTGATCTCGACGAAGAATTAGACCAGAAATAGAGGAAGAACAACATGACTTGGTTCAAGAAACCGCGAATGAAAGTTTGGCAGAAAGAGTTATCGAATAGCAGAATCATCTATTCTTGTGCTTCATAGATTAAACAAATGTTAATGGTCAGATTAGTGGTTTCCTTATAAAGAAACAGTCGCAATATAATGACCGAACAGTTACCGCTTTCGTTGGTTAAATGTAAAATATAGCTTTTAAAACAGTTTTTCCGTTCTTGTTTTTCTTTGTCCAGTAACTGTTATCGCTCTTTCCAGTATTGAATGTTTTTTCTTCCTAACGTTTTATTTGATATGCAATATCAACATCTTGATCATGTCATTATATTTTTTTTATTCCAGTTTCATATCCTATCCATTTTATTTGTTGGTGAACCATTTCAAGTGAGGTGGTTTTGGTACAGTTATGCGATTCCGTTTGTGTTTCACCAGCGCCAGACTATCATATCTGGCAGATCGTCTTCTTTAGGGTCTAGAGTGTCCATTCACTTGGAGCTAGTTTTAATCATTGATAAAAGAAAACGGCTGTATGAATATGATAGTTTAGTCATTTCTGAATGAGTTGAACGACACGCAAGATAAGATCTAAATCTGACGAAGCTAGCTAATTACATTAGTTCCTAGGTTAATGGTTTAGCTTTCTAGAATCTTGCTGTGTTGAACAACCCTAGCGCGGTCTATTTTGTTTAATTTCCTTATCTCTTATATAAACTTGTTATAATAAAGAGTAAAACTGAGAACATTTTGACGTTTAAGAAAAACGTAATCTACCGTGAAAAGAATATACAAATAATCTTGGGGATAAAGTGGTTTTTTTATATATACGAACAGAAAACGATTAAAGTCTTTATATCAAATTAGAAAGCGGATATTGACAATTTGTTACCCTCTACATCGAGATGATTGTCAGATAGAGAGGGACTACAATGATTTTTGTTGGACGGATGTGAACATAGCCACATATGCTATGCCGGCCACGCTGATTCGAACCAAGTTTAGAAAGAGAACGCTAAAAGCTATTAGATGAGGCAATCAAGAAACGCAAGAATGAAGAACTGATTATGTAAGAAAACGGAAGGCATGGCACGAGAAAAAAAAAGCCAACCAAAGGTTTGATTTAATAAGCACTGACGAGGTTAAAATCAATCAGGTGCGGAAATTGACTTATCTGGACTGTGTTGTTATAAACGACGGAGTATGAAACGCATAAATTAGTTTGTATGTTTTCTTTGTTTAACGGCATATCAATTTCTTTGTCGGTCATTTAATGTCGAAATTTAATTTTCTTAGGAACGTTGGTAATTTCTTTTAAAAATGTATTGTTGGTGAATTTTTTAATGTATTGTTGGTAATATCTTTCTTTCTTTACAAAAATATATTGATAGTAATTTTTTCTTTACAAAAAAGTATGGCTGGTAATTGTTGGATATCGGTTGAGGAAAGATATTTGGCCTTACTTCCGCTGCATCAGCATGTGAGCAGAACTGGTGAACTGTCCTGTGCGGCAAAAAATGCGTTCTTGGCCACACGAAATTGCGTAGGCGGCATACCGGAAGAAGGTGTAGCCACGTGAATTTGTGTAGGTGCACAAATGTTATATAACCGGTTCGATTTTAGATCTAGACAAAGAGGCTAGCTAGAGGTTCACCAAAGATTTGTCTCCGTCAATTCCTGTTTGCACAATCCTAACCTATTTGATTCTCCCTCACTTTACCAATTCGCTGCAATTCGAACAATAAAGATATTATATATTTCTATATATAACTGTTCGTCGCCTTATTTGAGCCGATCGGCAGTATACAACAGTAATATTATTTTTACAAAAACGTATTGATGTCAATTTCTTTTTCTATGAAAATATATTGGTGGCATCTTCACTATAAAAATGTATTTCTACATTTTCATAGTGTTTTGACTCCAGCGGGATTAACTATTTACGCATAGCTGGGATCCTTACAGGTGCTATTCCCGGGTCAGAGTGGACCTGGGAACAACTGTAATTAAAATGTTGTTCCCCGCCCGGCAAAAACTCCCGATCAAAGGCCTTGCGGCCGAATGTAGTTTATTATTAGAAACCCAAGACGACAGAAGTTAGAGGGTGCCTATGAATCACGAATATTGCTTTTACAAACTATGTAATGAATTAAAGGATTGACAAAATAACTTTATAATCTCGGAGTATTAGGCTGATCTGTATTGTCTAACTACGTGCTGGATTATTACTGAAAACTGATAACAAAATAGCTGAGGCTACCCATGCATTTTTAGAATATGGCGGACATTAAATCAGAAAAGAAGACTTAAGGGGGTTATGGATACCAATATGAAAAAATATGCTGTTAACAATAAGAAAGAGAGGAGCTTGGTAAGTTTTATGCTAACAGTTTTTTCCCGCATTTTTCGCTTGTAATGAAACTCTCTTCCGGTCTTTTTGCTTCCTTTCAACTTTGATCTTCAAAGATGTAAATGCAATGCCAATCGCTATTTTTATGAAGTTAAGCGCAGTACCAGTTTAGCAACAAGAATCTCATCATCTTACGATTGAAATGGTTAGACGTAGCCATAAGTCTTATGCTAACAATGAATCCTCTCGGACTTCTCGCTTGTAGAATCCTTCTGGTTTCTTGTTCTACAGTCAACTTTGATCTTTAAAGATGTACATTCAGTGCCAATGGTTATCTTCTGTCTTCTATTATTATTCAACATGAATCCCCTTTACTTTGTTTGCTTGGGACATGCTGTTACGCATATAATCACATTTCAAAGTATGTCAATTGTTTTGGGACACCCTGTGGATATATATATATATATATATATATATATATATATATATATATATATATATATATATATATATATATATGTATATTAATAAAAAGAAAGAACAGTATATATATATATATATATATATATATATATATATATATATATATATATATATATATATATATATATATATATATAATAATAAAAATAATTATAAAACATAAGGATCCGGACATACTATTGAACAGACATAATGAGTTGATTTGTAAATGTAGGCATAAAAATCACCTCATTTTAACAAAGTATGTGTAGATATATAAATAGAAAATATAAATTGTTTTAAATGAATATATGAAAATACTGACACTGTGCTCTTTGATATATGTGTTGTTGAACTTAAAAAATTTTATATGTGAACTTATTTATATATATATATGAACATTATAGATAAGGATAACTATGTATTTATATTGTGGACACATATGTATGGTAGTATGGATATATATGTATAAATAGATATACACATGTGTGAGTATAAATATACTAGTATGAAGCCTGTTTGAATACTGACGATTTTTTTAACGTGTATTCTGCATGGGTGTGGATGTATATGTATAAATGTTTTTATGTTTGTTTTGTATGTATATTATATGTATATGTACGGATATATATGTGTGTACATGTACTTAAATATGTGTATTTTTATAGATTTAACTACTTGTAATCTATATATGTATATAGACGTAATTACCTTAGAATTAATATTTGGGAAATATATATATGTATATGTATGTAAATGGGTGTATAACAATCTAATATATATATATATACATGCATGTGTGAATAATTGTAGAAAATATTATTTTTATATATATAATTGTGTGTATGTATGGTGGTATGTGTGTGTATATATATATATATATATATATATATTCTTTTTATATCTTTTATGTATGTAGGTGTTTTGTGCTTATATATGAATGTATATGTATTTAAGGATGTGTATGTGTATATGAGTATGTCTATATATATATGTATATATATAAATCTCTATCTCTGATATTGAGCACTTTATTCCATAAATATAGCACACCTTAAGACTATATTTCTTTATATATGTATATATATATATAGATGATTAAATGGTTAGATAAATTTTTTGATATATCGATTTGTATATAGATATTGTATAGATATATGAACTGTATATGTATGTATATGTGTATATATGTATGTATATATATATGGATGTATATGTGTGTGTATCTGTATGTATGTATGTATGTATATATATATATATATGTGTGTGTATGTATATATGTGCATACGTGCATGAATTGATTTTAAATGAAATATTGGGTCTTTCTATTGACATTTTAAATTTACTATTCTTAATTTGTAATATCCTTCTCTTGTAATATTCTATAATTTAAATTTTGTTATCTTCTGAAGGGAGTTTCATTTCAAAATTGATAATTTAAATTTAAATATACCATTCTTTAACTATTAATAATAGTAATATTATTAGCTGAATTCCTTTAAAATGAGAAAATCACCTAAAATTAAATTTTAACTATGGAATCAAACTAAAATCTAGATATATTTCAAATATTAAAATATATATAAAGATTGTAAAATGTATATATAGTTTATGTACGAGGATAAATGAATTTTTGTGTAAATTATCTCATGTGTTTCTATGTGTTTTTTGGACTTGTTAATGATCGTATGTATGTAGGGATTCACATGAATACATTTGTGAGACATATATGAAAATAATGAAAATTTTAATATTACCCTCAAATACTATTAAATAATGAAACCTAATCTTTAATTTAATTTACCAATATAATTACATGTTTATTACAATAATAGTTATATTTAGTCCCGAAACTATTTACTTAAAAAATTAAAGATTTAAGTTAATAACAAATTTTTTTTCAGACATCGAATTTTCTATCAAACATTGTAAGCTATCTTTTACATAATTTTGTTAAAACAAAATTATAACAACTCCATCTCTCTTTCCCCCCCCCTATCTCTCTCTTTACCATAAGACTCACTTGTATACATTTTCTACATTTCACTTACGTTTTGTTAACCATTTAAATAAGTCAAGGTTCTGTCACTCCTCCTACTCCAATATAAAACATAATTAAGAGAGATATAAAATTAATCCCTCCCTATACTTTATATTGTCTGTTTAACTGCCACTCTCAACCCCCTCTATTAAATTATAAAAATTACACTACCCACCAATTTCTAATCCCATTTTTCCTCTCAATTCGTTGTTGGAAGTTTTACCTGATGATCCTGAATCCTTAAAAAAGGATTTAGGTGAAATAAATTATCGTAATGGTACCTTAAAGTGGTTTGTTTTTCATTACATATTAGCTCTGTCCTCACATTGAGCTCTCAGGATTTCATCCTCTTTGGATTTACCAATTCGGTTTACCAAGTTCCTTATAACTTATATATATATATATATATATATATATATATATATATATATATATATATACATATATATTTATATCCATAAGTTTTTCCCCCAAAATTGACATAATTTGAAATGTGACTTTATGAGTAACTGCATGTCCCATGAAAACAAATTAAAGAGGATTCATATTTAATAATAATGATTTTATTTATTAAAATTCGAAGAAGATCTTCAAAGGGATATAGATTTTATAAACGATTTCACAAAGCTTCACAAATGTTCAATATTCGCACCACCTGTGACGCAACACACACTTGTCGGTATACTAGCTCATGTCAAAAGACGTTGTATCATAAACTGCCTAAGGAGATAGTGTATATCGTTGTCAGAACAGAGAATAGAAAGGATAGTAAAACGATAGAAGTTATTAAGAGCTACAAAGAATAGGAAGTTTTGGAAACGCATGATTGCCCACATCCTGAAGGGACACGGGACGAAGAAAAAGTAAAATTATTTTTTCCAACTTCTAGTTATTTTTCTTTTTTTAATTTAATTCTAATTCGAGGTTCGATTATTAGTTTAAAATGTGAAAATGACTATATTAAAAATTATAACAGAAAACATTCGAAATACAGTGTAACCCGGATATAAGAGACCCTGATATAAGAGAAACCCGGATATAAGATAGATTTTCTCTGGTCCCAAATTAGAGCCATACTTACCTAAACAAAAGAGACCAAACCCGGATATAAGAGAAACCCGGATATAAGAGGCTTCTTCTCCGGTCCCGACAACTCTCTTATATCCGGGTTACACTGTAATTGTTACTTACTAAAAATGGTCCGAAGGATTGCTTGGTCATTCGTCTCAATCGTAGCAATGATACAGTCTTAATTGTAAATTTTGATTTCTTACCACACGAGTCTAGTACGCTTCACCGAAAAACATTCATTACGAAACAATTCTTACCGTAGAGAATTCAGTCTGCACGAAGTTTTCTATACTTCTAGCCTTGTGCCAAACTATATTCTTTCATTCATCTATTCACTCCTCTTATGTCTGTTGCAATTGTGATTCATGGTGACATTCAAGGCAAAATAGTGCAATGGCTTGCCGGTTCGTTTTGCACGGGACATATTGATGTTACCCTGTACCTCCTCGCTGAACTTCCTCGGCCCAGTGGTAAAGACATTGATTTATAAAACACATCTGCTGCACCCAGGCTGGCGACTGGCCGATAGCCGCTTGGCACAGATAGGTTGGGGGGAGGTGTTCCCCGTCACCAATCGGGTCGGGAAACTGTTTCGACAACCCTCACACAATTTAGTCGTCAGGTTGATGGCGCTGACTAGGGTGTGGCCATCGCAGTGCCTATACAACTTCTTGTTTGAGAGTTGGATTCAGGCCGTGGGCCAGTACCTTTCCGCACCCGAATTGACCTGACGCTACATCCGATACACCCCAAACTACATTAAGCTAAGTATCAGTCTTTGAACAACTTTCAGAATACGGATTTTTATCTGAACGAGTTGTCCTTCGAAAAAAAAAAATGATGCAGAAATTGGGCTTAGTTCTTTACTGCATTCTCCCATACCTTTCATATATAACGCGTTGTTAAGATTTTTTTTTCAACCAGTAATGTTCAAAAATATAAAGTCAGCTTTACATATTTGTCCTTGAAAAAGACCCAAGATGAAAAATGTTCTCAGAGAACCAAGTTCCCTACAACAGCAAAAAAATCACCGTCACCAATAAGAATAACGATAAGCACATTTCTCCAAACACAGCGACGAATAAATCCTTCAAGCGAAAATGCTCATATATCAGGTGATGATTCATCTCCCCATTTCAAACTTCCTGTGGGAATCTGCATAGGCACATGATACTTTCTTATTGATTTCTTTTAAAGGAAGAAGGTTTAAGTGATTTTCTTGAGTTTGTATTTTTTTAAGCTTGGAAAATGAAGAAACTCAAAGAAATATTATGGATGCCATGGATTTGCTGTCGAGAAAAAAATTGTTGAAACCTTTCTTTAACTACCGTTTGCCCATTCGAGCAATAAAACCTATTTGATCTCTCCTAATTTCAATATTGCTACTGGTATCTTTTTTCCCTGACTCATTTCCCGCGTTCTCCTCGTAATTTTTTTTTTGTTTTCCTTACTCATTTTCTACAGTCACAACCAAATATTTTAGGCATATAGAATCAAATGAATTAAAAATAACTAATATTTGTGATTCTATATTTTGTCGAAAATTTAAATAGAAATAATCGAAAAAATTCAAAGAATATATTCATCTAAGGTCTTCCCGAGACATGTTGAAAATATAATCTGTACCATTCTGACCGGATTTACAGTGTTGTTCGATAAAAGTGACTCACCTGAATTTTTTTTTACTAAAAATATTTTTGTCTATTGTTTTTGGGGTTAAAATAATTTTTAATCTTACTAATATAAAGACCCCTTCCCGACCACCTAGGAAAAAAAGTTTATTCACCCTAAGGTATTCTATTGATAATTATAAATTTGGATATAAATGAGATTCAGGAAAAAAAACTATGTGCAAAAAAAGTAACTCAAATATCGCATTCTAATGATTAAACTGTTAAATTTAAAGAGCTTTTGACAAAAATATTGAAAACTATTTTACAATACAGTCAGAACAATATTCTAGAGAATTCTAGAACAGCATAAATTAAATCTGGAGTATTCCAGAATATTCCAGAAAGCCTCATACAGTATAAAACAGTTTGAAATGGCCACTCAAGTCATTAACTAGATGAAAGGGTACAAACACGCATCAGAACTACTTAAGGCATCTATTATTGCCCTCTCGAAAGCAGGCAAGTCTACGTGAGAAATTACAGAAATTGCTATAACCTCGCAATTTACTCTCTCTGGAGTGCTTAGGGCACATAATGATGCCAGTCCTGCTCCAAGGAAGGAAACAAGGGGAGGAAAGAAAAAGATTGATGATAGAACTGGCAGAGTAAGCAAGAGAGAAGTTTTGAAGAATAGGACTATAAATATCCAAGAGCAAGGTGTTATTCTTGCCTCTTCAAAACTCCGTCAAGAACAGTCCGTTTAGAACAAGGTTACAAATCTTGTTAGAACAAAGGTTTAAGCCACAAATAAGCAAAGCCAACAAAGCTAAGAGACTTGAATGGGCTCACTATTACAAAAATGTCACCGTAGAAGTCTGGAAGAATGTTCTCTTCTCCGATGTAACGAAAGTTGAGCTAAATTCAAGGGATAAGGTGAGTCACTTTTATTGAACAGCACTGTATTTGGACGCTCCGAATGCTTCTAAAATATTGCAAATAATTACATAGATAACCTTTTATGAATTTAATAAATATATAAAAAAACGTTTAATTTGGAATAACTGTAAATATAAGAAAATAAATGTCAAAAATTAATAGATCGTGGGATCTTTTTTGAGAATTCACCCCAGATAATGTAAAGTTACTTATCGCAAATATCAATTCACCACCAAGAAATTATAAATTTTAAATCAAAGTTTGTTTATTTTCTTATTAAAACATTGACCCTCTATTGAAATTATAAATTTTAAATCAAGTTTGTTCCTTTTTTATTAAATTCTTGGTTCTCTTTCGAAATTATAAATCAAAATCTTTTTAGCTTCCCTCGCAACAACTCCAACTCTCAGGATGTAAAATTGCCAAACATCAGGGAGTTATTCCCATTTCGTAAGTGCGGATGATATTCGAGGTACTTAGAAGAAATTCTTTTTGGTTATTGGTTTATTTATCGGGATGAGCGCGAAATAAGACCCACATTTAGAAAAAATGCACCCGAATCGCTCACCTTTGAGCCGATCGCAAAGGTTAACCCAACCAAATTGTAATGGAAGGTCCTCGCTCTGGGAGAATTTGGTGTGAATTTTAGTAAATATAATTTTTTCGTTTTGGGGTAACTTAATAAGAACATCTGAATAATGAAACTTAATAGTCAAGCGTACATTTTTTTGATTTTTGTCTTAGCTTTTATTCTGACTTAAACTTTTATTCTGACAAACTTTTACTAAATCAGCAGCGACATCTCCAGGAATAATTTTGGCACACATCATGTGCCTGATGTTCAGGATTTTAAGTATTATTGGTATTCTTGAACTTTGAACCTTTTCTTATTCTTTTCGCAAATTTTTATTTAGTTTCAAGTGTGGAATTGCTCATGGCCATAATAAAACTTTTACTTATCTTGAAAATCCCGAGTTTCAATTCGTGCAACCTGTTAGAGTCTTAGGAGTACCACTTGCAAAGCAGCCGTCGTATCAATGCGTGGTTCTAGAAAATGATGGTATGGCTTAGCCCATCGATCTTTAGACTGTTTTGTTCTTATTCAGAGATTTCCTTCTCCTTGTTTTTATTCAGAGATTTCCTTCTCCTAGATGGATTGCCACTTAAGGTTAAAGAATCTACCCTTCCTTTCTATTTAATCCATAAATGGAGTGAGAAACAATGGATCCATGCCTTACTCCAAGAGCATTTATGCGAAAGTGAACATAATAGACGAGACCAGATCTTGAATGCCGCTCCCACTTTACGCGTCTATAGCCGATACGCTACATGGACATCCAAAGAGAGTCTACTTCTGAACTAATCTAACCTTTATCACTCTGTAATATTCATATCCATTCGCTATAAGTGGCCAGAGAACTGCAATATCAACATCCTCGATTTTCAGTCAGCCATTTTCCTGTTGCCATAGTAGGATATGACAACATTAATTCAACAACACTTGCTTGAGGATCAGAGTTTCATACAGTGACAGGTTCAATTTGAGAAAAGAAGTCACCTACATATAGTGTGTAAAGGATTGAGTTATTGCCATTGATAGTGCTCCAACAAGATTTCTAACAGGCAATTTAAGTTGACGTCCAATATTCTTATATTTAAGAAAATAAAAACATGAAAAAAATAATTGCAAGCCAGAAATTAATGGATCGAGAAATTTAATAGAGAGCTCTACAGTTCCGTTTTTCTTTTGTTTTTTTTTTGTTTTTTGTTTGTTTTTGTTTTTTGTTTGTTTTTGTTTTATTTTTTTGTTTATTTTTTTTTTTTTGTTTTTGTTTTTGTTTTTTTTTAGCCAAAATTTTCCTTGTAATTTTTTCTGGTAACATCTAGTGACATCTATAGGGACATTATGCCGCTCTTCAAGGGGGAATAATTTTCAATATGTTGCAGATTACTTTATATTAAGTTTGATTTTCTTGAACATAGTTTTCTTCATTTGTTCCGCAAGTGTGCTTTTGGGATTAATTCGTGAATCTGTGAAGGAGAGGAAACACTTTTGGATTTTTATCCTGAAGTTATACCAATTTAAATGTATGTTTTGAATCATTGTCAGAGTTAAAGCACAAATCCAGATTCAGTTTCAGATTTCAAACATACATCCAGTATATCATAATAAACTTCTTTTTTTAATTACACCACGAACTCTTACCAAGCTCTCGATTCCTTTTCCAGAGAAAAAAAAAACCTTCCAAGTGTGATACTCCCACATCCGCGTTTCGTTGTAGGAATGATAGTCATCGAATTGAAAGACTCTGCTAATCTACGACAACCGGTGATTTCATTTAGGATATACTGATTCTGAGGGTCTGAGGGTCTGAGCGCACTGACCTTCTTCAGACTGTTGAACACACTAGATAAGGCGTTTTCTCTCAACAACTATAACTGAGGTCTACTCAGCATAGATTTATTATAAACCACATGTTGTCTCTGTGGGTGTTGAACAAATACAAAAGTATCTGAGCAGGCATTTGCAATAGGGATTGGCTAGTCGCACTAGCAGACGGCATAGTTGGGTACGAGCGGTCAGTCATTATTTAATTGTTCACGTCCTAATTACAGTACATGAGGTATAGCAAATTATCCATGGCTGTGCAGTAAAGAAATCTACGGACCGACCTGCAATTCTGGCCAAGTTCGTGACATACACTTTCCAACAAATACCACCAGGAAAGGTATGTATTTTCTCTCTCACCTGCAGATATGGATTAAATAGTAAAACAGAGAAACTCTTCTTATCAGAGAAGTGTATTTCGGAATACAAAGCAAAACGTTGAAGAGAATATGGACGTCACAATTACGTGTGTAAAGTAGAAAGAATCGATTTTTGCACAATGCTGTGTTGGGTTTTTTTTTTTTTTTTTCTTTTTGCATTTTTGTATTTATCAATATATTTTCTAACTTAATTTTTAATTTTGTGACTAATTTTCAGATTAGTTAGGCTCGTGAGAAAACTTTAAAAAAAGAGAAAAAATCATCACAAACATACACAGTGCGTGTAAATGAAGCTTATACGTTCTTCTTGGTAACTAGTGAGGCTTTATTATTATTATTATTATTATTATTATTATTATTATTATTATTATTATTATTATTATAAGAAAAATATATTTCCTCAATTTTCGTCTTATTATATAAGGCGAAAATTGAGGAAATATATTTTTGGTATTGCTTTATTTTCTTTGTCTTATTTTATTGAAACACAAGTCACCATTCTCAAATATTGTGAAGGGAACGATGATATCTGATTTAAACGCACCCCTACCACAACTCGGTGGTCTTTGAAAATAAAGAAGCTTCTTGTCAGCCATGACCTTTCATTAAATGACCATTTGATTCCAGTATATCAGCAATTGAACACGAGCTCCCATCTGTAAGTAGAAAGAAGCGCATTTCCTCAATGCTGGATAATCACATATTATTTTAGTATGGAACAATGAGACTTATACTAAGTTAAAACTTAATTTTTTAAAAAACAAATCTTTTTTTTCTTTGTTTTTCTTTGCCGTCCCACCTTTTTCGCTAAGTATTCCAGTCGAAATGTCGACGACTAAATCGACTATCCCACTCCAAGTTACGAGTGATGTGGCTCGTTAGCAAGCCATTTGGACGACAAACAAGACCTAGCAAAGGGCGGAGGAACTCTCTGAGTCGACGGCCAGCTAACGAGAAGTGGTGTCTCCACTGCTCGCATCAAAGACAAATTAACTCTCTGGACATGGAACATCCGAACATTGAACGACTGCGGCCAGTTTGATAATGTGAAACAAGAGATGAATAGATTTAACATCAACATTCTAGGTGTATGTGAAACCAGATGGTCAAACAACATAATTTCGTCAGCGACAAACACAGGATAATTTATGCAGGCGGCGAGAAGAATGACAAGAGTTTACAACGCATTTCAGAAATGCGTTCTAGGATACTACCAATTTTCCAAAAGAATTCTGGTAGTGAAGTTGAAAGGGAAGCCATTCAACTTGGCTATTATAGTTTTTTACGCGCCGACGGAACAAAACAAAGAGGATGACATTTTTTTACTCTATATTGGACAATGCCAAGGCTCTATGCAAATCACAGGAAATCATCATTATCGTGGGAAGCCTAAACGCCAAAGTAGGCAGGGAAAGAGTAGGGGGTATAGCAGGAAGAGAATTGGATCCAATGGTGCACAGCCAATGACCAGGTAATAGCAAACACATGGTTCCAAGGTCATCCGAGACGACTATGGACATGGAGGAGTCCAGGATGGGAAACCAAAAACCAAATTGATTATATATGCATCAACAAAGGATTCAGAAATGCAATTATTCACTGCAAAACCTACCCAAGTGCCGACCGTGGAAGCGATCATCGCCCTCTTATATGTAAATTAAGATTGAGACTTCAGAAACTGAAGAAGCCTAATGCAGCACCCAAACTGCAATAAAACAAAAACTCCTGAGCGATCCTAAGCTAAAAGAAAAATATATGGACAATGTGAAGAAAAGATACGATGCACGCAAGGGGAAAGTCAAAATGGGACGCGCTAAGAGACGCTTTAGTGACATCAGCAAAAGATATCATCCCAAAGAAGACAGAACGAAGAAGGAAAAACAATTAGATGGCTGATGAGATTCTCAACATGATGGAAAGGAGACGGAAAACCCTGTTAATATGCGGGACGGAGTACAGAAAATTACACAATGAAATAAGGACTAAATGCAGGCAAACAAAAGAAGAATGGCTAAACGAAAAATGTGTAGAAATAGAAAGATTGAGTACTACCAACAAAAGAGACATTCACAAACAAATTAGACATGTTCGCCTACATGCTGCCTGAAATCAAAGGACTGAACACTCATATTAGAGAAGGAAAATATTCTTCAACGCTGTAGCGAGTACATTGGAGAACTCTTCCACGACGAAAGCGAACAACCAGCAATACATAGAACTACCAACGGACCTAGAATTCTGAAAACCGAAATAAAAGCCACACTGGCTAAATTGAACAGAAACAAGACAGCTGGGCCAGGCGGAATTGTAGCGGAAATGCTGACAGCCTTAGATGGCTTTGACATAGACAAGATCACCGAAATAACAAATGAAATCTACAACAGCAGGGACATACCGGAAGACCCCAGGAGATCTGTCTTCATAGCTATGCCTAAGAAACCAGGTGCAAAAAATACAAACTTCACCGAAAAATAAGCCTAATGAGCTACGTGACAAAACTCATCATCCGTATTCTGATGCTTTAAGCGCGCAGCAGAATCAGGCCAGAGATAGGACGAGAACAGTGCAGGTCCGTTAAAAACACCGGAAAAAGAAACGCGATATTTATGCTTGGAATGTTATTATAAAGAGCGATACGCATGCAGAGGGACGTGTACCTATGTTTCCTAGACTACGCAAAGGCCTTCGACAAAGTACGCCACAAGGATCTGATGGAACTGCTGAGCAACCTTGAGATATTTGGGAGGGATATCAGAATAATCAAGAACCTATACTGGCAGCAAACATCATTCATACGTATAGGAAACGAGTTCAGTGAATATACGAAAATAGAAAGGGGCGTAAGGCGTAAGGTAACGGTGCGTTTTCTTACACGAACTGTTCAACCTATGCAGCGAAGCAATTCTGAGAGCATTTGAAACCATACTGGGATTTAGCATTGGCGGCCAAAACCTTAACAATATAAGATTCGCAGACGACACAGTATTGATAGCAGACACGGAAGAGAAATAACAAAGTCTCTTACAGAAGGTAGCAACGGAGAGTGAGAAGAAAGGACTAAGTATAAACTAAAAGGAGACGGAGTGCATGGTCATCAGCAAGAAGAAGAGCCCAAAATGTGATTTGCAGGTTCGGAACACTAGACTCAAGCAGATGCGGAAGTTTAAACATTTGGGAAGCGTTCTGACAGAGGATGGTAAATGCGACATTGAAATCCGAAGACGTATTAGGATGGCCAAGGACACATTCCAAAAGAGGAGAATATTGCGAAACACGAGAATTCTGAGCTGTTACGTGATATTTCTTCTTCTTTATGGCAGTGAATGTTGGACGATTTCCTCAAAGATGAAGAAGAAAATCGAAGCAACAGAGTCGTGGTTCTACAGAAGTATGCCAAGGATATCACGGACCGAGCGTGTGAGCAAAGATGAGGTCTTAGAGCGGTTACAGACGGCTTATCCTTAGATCAAAAAGAGGCAACTGAAGTTTCTGGGACATATAGTGAGGAAGAAGGGCCTGGAGAATCTGATACACACCGGTCAAATAGAGGGAAAGAGAGACAATGGAAAGCAGCGCGTGACATACCTGACGAGCTTAGGCAGGTGGAGGACAGAACGTGGTCTAGGGGAGGAAGCAGAAGGAAGAAGCTTGCTGAGAGCTGCATGGGATAGAGGGAGGTGGAGAGCCATGATCGTCCACGTCCTGAAAGGACATGGAACGTAAAAAGAAAGATCTCGAATGACGTTAATTAAAGGGATGTAGGATTTTTTTTTATTAATTCACCCCAAGCAAGCTAATGCCACTAGTACGCAAGTTATTACAAGTGGTGGAAAGTTACCTCACAGAAGGTAGTGAATGAAAGCGAGCAGAAATGAGTAAACATCAACTGCCTGAAGACACAATGCATCGTTGTCAACAAAAGAAACAGCCCAACATGCAAAATTACAAATTAGATATACCAAAATCAACCAAGTAAAACAATTTAAATATCTGGAAATTTTTTAACAGAGGACAGAAGTGCAATAACGAAATCCGAAAATGCATTGGGACAGCGAAAGATGCCCGCTGAAAGTAAAGTATAGTATTAAGAAACTTTTCCAGAAAAAAATAAAAAGTATTGAACTGTTCTGTAATATCGGTCCTCCTATATGGCACTGCATACTGGACAATCTCCTCGCAGATGAAGAGAAGAAGCAACAGAAATGTGGTTCTACAGAAGGTACCTGGGAATACGATGAAATGAATATGTAAGTAACGACGAACGTTAAAGAAAATAGAAACGAAAATCGATATATACCTATCATTAGAAAGAGTTAATTGGAATTCGTAGTGTATAATGTTGAGGAAATGGAACTCGAAAAATGTGATACTCACAGGAAAAACTGAGGATAAGAGATACAAACAAAAACAGCGTACAATCTAACAATCTTGTATGAATGGATGGCAGAATAGAGTTTAGGAGAGATAGTAAAAACACACCATTTACTGAGAGATAAGATGGACAGGACATTGTGTAGAGCTATGCTAGTCGAAATCCTGAAGGGACATGGCACATAGAAAATACTCATTCTTCATATAGGATAAATGGTCACCCTGTCATTAACATTATATTCTCAAATAATTTTAACATATACATAGTGCTCTGTTACTTCGCTTTAGTTCATCATATTTTGATGAATGCATATGGTTTTCGATAAAAAGATCCACCTCCCGTAGACAATTCCAAGCCAAATAGTGTACAAAATATGGCTCAGTTAAATGAAGAAAGTAATGAAAAAAACGCAGCTTTTTGTAACAGAATATCTCGGCCCGATTGGCCAATGTGCATTCCGATATTGGTTTCACAATTCTTTCCGCAGAATTAAGCAAAAAGTAAATAAACATTCTTGCCATTACTTACAGGATTATTCAAACTAATAAGTTATTTTATTGGAAACATATGGGCTTTATTTAAAATATAAGGTGTGTACAAAAAATAAAAATGCTTTTCAACTGTGTATTCAGTCTCAATTTCGCAAGAAGTATAGGCCCCTGGAGATTTTTGCCCGCATAATGTAAGTATCTTTATTTCAAGTTGAAGTACTTAAATGCTTAATTGCATTTAATACTATCTTTAATGTGGAGATAAATAATTCGAGAATATAAAAGCTCAATCGACAGGTGCGGCATACATTAATTCACCCATTAATTTAACATAAAATAACACATTATTTAACCATAAATTTAAATATACTTTTTAATTAAATGATTTTCAAATTTTGCATAAGGCTTCCTAACATTTTTTGTCTGATTATCTACAGTGTATTTAAATATTGTGCTCATATAATACATGATCCATTTATTGCATTAAAAATGAAGAATTCTGAATTGCTAAAACTTTGCATAAAAACTGTTTTTATGTGTGGAAGAATTTTCAAGAAGACAAAAATCCTTTTTAAATCCAGTTCCTGGAAGTGACCGAACCAAGAGAATCATTGAAGCCGACGAAAAATGGGTGAAAACAAATCGACAAAGAAACACAAGGTGAATTGTGAAAAATGGTTTAGGTATAAAGCCATACAAGATTCAATGACGATAGCTGTTCTCAAGTACCTTGAAGAAAAAATGGTTTGGCAGATCGATTAAAAAATCTCATGGCAGACAGAAAAAAAATTGTTGGATGAGATGCAGCGTGCTGCATACAAAGTCTTCGTTGGGTCGATCGAGAGGTTTTTTTTCACTGTGGAAACTATTGTCAACTCCCAAATGGTTTTCGCCACTTCACCAGAAAACATTCCCGAAGGTATCAGAACATACTTCAACGAAAATCATGCGCTTGAGCTAAGAAGGGATCAAGAGTTATGTTGAAAGCAAAGGATGACCATTTTGAATTGCAAATATATGTCAAATATGGTCAATAACTATAGCAATAAAGCTTTAGGGTTTTCAAATATGGGTCTTTACACTTTTCAATTATTATTGTTTTACTGATTTTATAGATTACGTAAAACTATTTGATAAATTATGACACAAAGAACTTTTTGAACAACTATATAAAATTCATTTATTTGGGAAATATTTAAACTGCGTGCATATGGATGAAAAATGTGTTCAGTAAATTCACAAAAAGAAAGAGGTGTAAATTAAGTATGCGATTTCTCACTGGACTTATTCAAACTTTACAGTGAGGTGATGCTGAGAGAATTAGAAAACCGCGCATAATGTATTATTGACGATCTCAGTCTTAACAACATTAGACATGCAGATGATACAGTGCTGATATCAGACACCGAAAGGAAACTGCAGAAACTCCCGCAGAAGATAGTAAAGGAAAGCAAGAAGAAAGGACTAAATATCAATTGGCAAAATGTATAGTTGACAGCATCAAGAACAGCCGAAGATGCGAACTGCACAGAGGAGACATCAAAATCAAGCAAGAACAAGAATTTGAATATTTAGAAAGCGTTTTAACAGAGGTAGGAAAAGGCGACGCCGATTTCCGAAGTTGAATTGGAACAGCGAAGGATGTTTTTCAAAGGCTAAGCTACATTTTAAGATACAGAGAAATTTCGTCAGAAACTAACTGAACTGTTAATAAATATCTGTCTATACGGCAGTGGACGCTGGAAAATCTTTGATACATTGTGCTTCTACAGAATTATGTTGAGAATAGCATGGAGAGAACGTGTCGTTAACGAGGAAGTTTTAAAGAAAATGAGAAGAAGAAGAAGGATACTTATACTCAGAATAAGAAAGAGATAATTTATAGGTTACATAGATGCTGGCTTCTAGATTTTGCTACTAACAAAACATATACTGCAGTCAAAAGGTTGAGAAGAAGGCAGAAAAAAATCTACATCAGTTGCATGTGCAAATTTTTGCAGCTATAGGGACTAGGAGGAATAGAAATAATTCAAATTTTAAACAGCGTTACAAAAGACTGGATGTTGTGAAGAGTCATGAAGAGATACGGAAAATAGAAGATTGTCGTCATTCATATATATATATATATATATATATATATATATATATATATATCCCGGAAAGACATATATTTTTGTTCGAAGTAGCAAAGTGGTTTTGGTCTACTCTAACCGACTACAACAATCTAGCAGGTAACCGTAATGGACTGGTCCTCATCGTAGTGGTACGCAATAGGCGTAGGCATCAGTCGGTATTTTGGGCTGACACCAGCCAATCATATTACTGTGAGGGGGAACCAATGTGTATGCATATTCATTACCTCATATATATATATATATATATATATATATATATATATAGCTGGATTACCAGCTCGTCGGGCACAATAACAGATTATAACAAAAACATGATGAAATCAAAATACAATTGCTTTTGGTTTTTTTCGATTTTTGAAACTAAATACTACGAACAGCCAAATTTTACTTCATCTGTTCTTTCTCTCATTTGGATATATATATATATATATATATATATATATATATATATATATATATATATATATATATATGGGGAAGAGAGAAAGAGAAAGGAATATGTTGAAACGACACTATATCTATTATACAGACACTTTAAATTGGGAGTCGCCAATATAGGACACATAACTGAGCCACTGCAAAATTTTCAACTTTAAAAAAATAAAATATGAAATATATTTGCCGGAATGTGCTGAAAAATACTTGTCGCGATTGTGTAACGATCAAAAAAATGTTGGTATATATTCATATTTTTGCATGTTTCAACTCCCAAACCGAGAGGGGTTAACGCCACTTTATTTACTCACGATGTAGAAACACTTACAGTATTAGTACAAATTATATTACCGGTACTTTTTTAATAGAAGTGAGGTAAGGTTTAATTACCAGGACATTTTTGGGAATAGAAGAATTTTACTACGTTTCATCATGTAATTATTGAAAATTGTTTTAGTTTACAGAACCCCACGTAAATCAACGTTATCAATAATTATAGATTTATCATTTGGTTTGATTTGGGGGCGTCAGAAGACTTTTCATTACATCTATGTAGATAATTGTGAAAGCCTGTAACCTATGAGATCCTGCAAACAAACTAATTAATGATTTATCCTAAGTTAAAAGTGATAAAAATACCCTATGGTCAATCTAATAAAGAGAATATACTCGGTGATGAAATGAATTTTTCCCAAAACACAAGCCTAATCAAAACAGTCACTAAACCAGAACGAATAATATTAAATGAAACATTGCAAATCTCAAGTTCATATTTCCTAAATAGGATATGTTTTGGATAAAGGTCTATATAATTAAATGATGACAGAAAACGCTGGATAATATGAAGAAGTGACTTGAAGCAACAGAAATGTTGTTCTATAGAAGAATGCTGAGGATATCGTAAACTGATCAAGTGAGCAACGATGAAGCTTTAGATAAAAAGGGAATGAAAGGGACACTTACACTTAATATCAGGAAGAGACAGCTGAAATTCTAGGCCACATAAAGAGGAAAGGGGCTTAGAAAATGTGACACTCACGGGACAGTGAGGGAAAGACAAACAGGGGAAAACAACGAATAACGAGCTTATGTAAATGCTTGGCCGAACAAGCTTTACGAGAAATATCAAAAAGAAAAAAAAAATACTAAGAAATAAAAAAGACAGGAAATTTTGGAAAGCCACCATCACCAACGTCCTGAACAGACATGGCACATCGAAGAAAAAGACTAGTCTATTCTTCTGAATTCAATTATCTGGAAAGCATATTTACTGAAAACGGCAAACTAGGCAGAGAAATTGAGTCTAGATGTCAGAAACCCAACGCAGTTAAATACCAACTTGCTCCTCTTCTAAAACATCCAACCATTTCCATGAGAACCATGACAAATCTCATCAATGCCATTTTCCTACCAACGCTGATATACCAGTGCCAGACATGAACCGTAACAAAAACCCTTGAGAAGAAACTGATCACTTGTGAGATGAAATGCCTGAGAAAAGCAGTGAACAAAACCAGGCGAGATAAGATCAGAAATGAGGCAATAAGAGATACGGTAGGAGCAATACGAATCATACAACAGATCGAACGACAGAGGATCAAGTGTTTCGGAAACCTTATTCGTATGCCTATCAGCCAACCAGCCTTACGGGCATAAACCCTCAGGTTCTCTGGCTGGAGAGCGAGAAGAAGACCAAGAAAACACTGGAGCGACTCAGTGGCAGAGCCTACTAGATATCTCACCTCCAGGCCACTCGCCTTGCCGTTGACATAAAACTGTGTCTCCCTGCGATGGCTAAGAGCACAAGCGGAAGGGAAAACTAAAACTAAACTATTCCTCTGGTGGGTTTTGTTAGTTGTTATACCCATAATGTTTCAGCTGTTATACTCACCGGCATCTTTTTTCTACTGAATTCGATAAGCTTATCAGGCTTTCGAGGCGATCACTTTATTCAATAAACTTGGGTGGATAATTCTAATTTCTAATTTCCATTCCTAGGGGAGATAACTCGTATCAGTTAAATCTGTCAACGCTAGCTTTGTATCACTAGTCTGTTTCTTCCGCTGAACCAAAGTATGTGACTTTTCCACACTAACTCTTTTGGATTGAAATCACATATGCCAAGTATCCAGATGTGTTTTAACAAATTCTTTTTATTTTACAAAGATATATATGAAATTAAAAAAAAACAAGATGAAGAGATTAGTCTGTATGTAAAGACATATAATAATGATAATTCCTCATCTTATTAAATTCAGTTATATCCTACAAGTTGTTTTTTTTTTTTAACTTACAGCTGATATATCCTTCGGCTTCTTCAAATTATACTGCGCATTCAGTTACTACATACATTTCTTTGATGACTAAATATCAACAGGCCGAGTCTCAAATTTGGGAATGATACCAAATTTCTATAATTGTGTTGGCAAAGTATTATTCTTAGTAGTATTCTTAGTACTTTCCTTAGCCTTTGGCATTCATCTTTTGCCATTCTAATGCGTGTTTCGATTTCGGTGTCACATTTTCAGTCATCTACTAAAACACTTCCCAGATATTCAAACTCTAAAGTTTTATTTACTATTTATTTATTTTTTCTCAACAGAAGTAGATAGGTTCACCTCTCGCCCGGTTCACACACCACCTCCATCTTTTGAACAAGAGCAGCGGTCTAGCACTTGTTTCCTGTTTAGGATTGGGTCCCCAGTTCCTTCTAAAGTTTACTTCCACTTTAGAGTCCGCCTAAACTTTGACTTTTTTTTAATCTCACTAGTAGATAGGTTCGCCTATTGTACGGTTAAACACCTTCCCAGTTTTTTGAACAGGAGAAGAGGTTTGTTTCCTGTTTAGAATTAGGCTAAATAATCGCAAATATCCCATATCAGCCAATCAATGGACACCTGATGACGACCAGACGGTACTTGGTCGAAACATTGTCAAAAATAACATCTATACCAAGGTACATGAGAGCAATAAATCAAACTAATATTAAATAAGGATATTAAATAAAAGATATTGCTTCAAAACAGAGTTGTCTATTTACCTATTTGTATTAGTTAAGAGTGCGCTCGTATATGGGAGACTGTGTTCTTTATTTATTTTTCATCTTATTCAAGTTAGAATATTCAAGTACACAATAGACAGGCTTTTAATCATATTCATTCCTCTTTTCATGTTCCAAGTCCTAACGACACTAGATTCTGCTCTGGAGAACAGAGACGCTTCCGCCCCAAAACAATTTTTTCCAAGCGATGCCCAGAAAGCCATGTGTATATAAATAACAGATGACATTTCTTTTATCAGCTGCCGCTAAAGTTTGGAATGGTTAGACGATCTGAAGGACATTACTTCCCCGTGAACAATGTCGAGTGTCTACTAGAAAGCGACACCTAAAGGCTTATGTATTCTCCTGTTTAATTAGTGGATGGCGTCTACAGACAATACTTATGCGCGATGCGCTGCCAATCACCCAAATAGTAAAACACCGGCTTTATGTGTCTGCGCAAATATAGCTATTAGAAACGTGTCTTCTAGCTTCCTACCAGGTGAAGTGTATATGTTTGTTTGCAGATTTTCAAGTGTTTCACAGATTTTACAAATTTATACACACGCACGCATATATATATATATATATATATATATATATATATATATATATATATATATATATATATATGAATGGTATAACTCGTTTTGAAAAACTTCGGTTGGCTCAACTTGTAATATAACAAACTGATGTCCGAGGAAAAATTGAAAATAAAAAAGAAAGAACCAAGAACATAACACTGTACGAATTCTCTCAAGTGCTTAAGCTCCAAGGTCAGAGAAAAAGAAAACCAAAGTCAGTCAAAGACTAAACGAAAAGTGCTCAATACTCTAAGTTGAGCAAAAACTAATTTATTCTAGTTTATTTTAGTTTTATTTTTCTCTTATATATATATATATATATATATATATATATATATATATATATATATATATATATATATATATTTACTAATATCAGGCCATATCACTGCATGTATCCAGCGCGATGGTCGGAGAGCTTCCTAAACGTCAACGCCCAGGGCAGTATGTTTCACGATGGGTGGAACAGGCAAACAAAATAGCTAGAAGTAGGAATACATAGGCTATGGTAGAACTGAAGAGGGGTGGATCACATCTGGTTTACTCGCCAGAAACACGCTATGCATGAATGAATCCCTCTTCGGCTTATAAACCTGATGTATGGCGGGAACTGCTCAGGCTTTCAGGTACGCTGCGACCTTACGATCTCTCCCAGTTATGAGACTACTGATGATGATGATGATGATGATGATGATGATGATGATAGTGTCTATTATTAGATATTATTCATATATTCATATATATTCATATATATTCATATATATTCATATTTAGTTGATATGCATAGTTTTGGAAAATCACATCTTCGGTCGCCGCAGAGCATTCGTCAGTCCTTGTCACTGAATAGAAATCGAAAATTTTGTGATTTTCAGAAAAACCTTATTGTGCTCCCACAAATGCACACACACACACACACACACACACACATATATATATATATATATATATATATATATATATATATATATATATATATATATATATATGCGATATAATATTTTGTGATGACACAGATTCAATTTCTTGTTAATGATGCTGATGATGTATTATTCATATGTTCATATTTTCTGTCGATATATTAACTGGATGTCGGATTCCCATAAAAGTAATCTAAAACGATTTCTACTTGTTTTTGTTTCATGAAACTTTTCACGAAGAATCTAATAGAATTTTCTGATACTGAACACATCTTCATTAGCAAGAATCGTGGGTTCAAAATAAGTTATCGTTTATCCTGGACATCGTTTAACATGTGTAGCATTGCACCATACAAAAGCACCTGGTTGGAGCTAAGAAGAAACTCCCCGTGCGATCGCAGTGGCTTTGATGCAGAAAATGCCTAGGGTGAGCCCATTGTCAAAATCACGAACAAAGAAAAAACAGTGAACAAATAATTCTGATCCATTAATATGCTTTTCACCATCGAAACGGGTCGGCTCCTACTAGACAAATAAGGAAGCAAGGACTGACAAATCAAGTATCCTCCTCGTGATACTGACCCGACGTGATTGCCGCAAGCAGGCGGAAAATTTCCTCTTTTATGGAGTTTGAACACCTCCCTCCTACCAGCTTAATTAGGAAAATTCTTAAATCATAGCTCTTAGCATGCACTCGTTTCACACTCCTAAGAGTTAGATAAGAGTATCACGGCTATTCTTCCATTTCCAACTCATTTAATATGCAAAATCGGATATCAATAATCTTGACTTCAAGCAAATATACATATTTACTTTTTCCTATGATAGACGTTGATGCTAACATATTTAGTGAGCGCCACGGACTTACTATAATATCTGAACAACGCAAGTAATTTAAATACCTTCTTTGTAAGTTCGGTTTTCTTTTAAAGATAATGGCTTAACATTAATCCGAATTAAAAGAAAAATTAATTTCCCTGTATAAATAAAATTTTGAGGAATTTTTCAACGATTGGCACATTTTCTAGTCACTCATCTAATCATCAAACTGCAATAAACGAAAATGTAGACAACAAATTTAAATTATCTTAAAAGTCCAATATTTCTCCTAGAGATACGTTTTGATGCCACTTAGTAAATTTATGGATTAATTAACTGTTTTTTTTAATATCTACTTTTTACATAAAACGTAAATAAAATAAGGTTTATTTACACACGGTTATCGGTGGGATCAAAAAGTCAAAAATAGAAAATATATCGTCCCAACCCCTAACTCAAAAACACAAAAAATTAAAAATAAAATTTAAAGTACTACGGAACACCAGCAGTGAAATAATCAAGGCATTGGTAATAATGTTTAAAAAATACCTTTAATCTTATATAACCAATAGTTAAAGAAGATGTAGAAGATATTTTTTTATTATATACGAATTTTTAAAACTTAGTAGAATTAATAATTTTAGTTTTCTGTCTGAATTTCTGGGATGAGGACTTTATTTGCAATATTTGCCTATACTCTATTGCATGGGAATAGGAATCATTCTACGGGGCTAATAGCCTATTTTTACTAAATTAAAGCATCGATTTGGGAATTGTGTAGCATAGTAATTGTGAGTTCAATCCCTGGTCGGGGCAGTGTGTACTTGAACTCAGCGGAAACGGGCAATAAATAACTGAGTAGTTCTAAAAATGAAACAAAGTAATCGAAATATCTTCAGACATGGAACGAGAACAGTCTATCACCGTAGATTAAATAAAGGGTTCATTTCTAAATTCCCTCTAGATGAGGACAACAAAGATTAGGAAATTATTCAGAATATAAATAGGATAAATAAAAATAAAAATAATAAAATGCAAATAAAACAATGTCAGTAAACAAAAATAAAATCAAAAGTATTAAACTTAAAAATACCATTTAACTAAAACAAAATACTTCTGATGTAGTATAAAACTGGAATGTTTATACTACATCAGAAGTAGTTTTTATTTAGTTAAATGACACTTTTAAGTTTAATACGACGCTATTATCCTTTTTTTATTATTTCTGTGCGTGTTTGATGTCATAAAATATCTAATGGCACCCACTGCGTGTTTTTAATTTAATAGTTATTAAATTATCTTAAATCATATTACTCATCCGATAGTGAAAATTAGTCGAAGACGGTAATCGGTAATTCAGAATTATTTCCTTTGAACGCCCACGCCAAAAATAATGTAACAGTTGATAAAATGAAAAAAATAAAATAAAATTATTTTAAAAATGATTCACGTTCTAAAATGGCATTAAACTCGATATTATTCGATTCTTCAATCTAAATAGATAAAAATAAATTCTTCTTACGAACAGTAACAGGATAAATTTCAAAACCTCACTGAAAAATTACAAATACTTCTTTTAAGAATAAATATTAAATATAGATTTGTTTCTGTCCAAACTGAAAAAAAATAACGTATTTTATTAAATTATACAAACGCCAACTCTCAGAAGAAAATTATTTTTTGAGTTTTATTGAATTATTTTTATAAGATTCTTGAGAATTTTCCATATATCCACTCTTGATATTGCATAAATATTTCACTGAAATACCTCTAAAAAACACACGAGATATCGAAAAGGTAAGGCAGATTCCACAAAAAATATTTCGACAAAGTTTTAGAATAAATTAACTTAATCCGCATACAATTCATTCTTTAACGAATAAGTAGTGAAAATTCCTTTTGAATTGGAATGTTTCTTTTATTGTTGGCAACTATTCTAAAAAGAGGGTAGCGATTTTTGCTTTTCAACTTGAAAAAAAACATCCAGTTTGATGGTACCTTGGTATATGTATACAATGAAAGTACAGGTTTTAAATTCGCAAAAATAAATTACTAATTTTTTAATATTTTTTAGTCGTTTTGCATTAATCTATATTTTACTTCATTTGTAGATTTATTGAACAATACAATTAAATTAAAACTTAACATATATTGAAACAAAATTAAAAAAGACGAGCGAAATTAATTTTCATCATCAAAATTCAGAAAACAAGTGTAAAAGCTTCCATTTTTTACAACCTTTTTTCTTAGAGAAAAGAACTCAATTTTTCCAGAGAAAATCTTACGAGTAAAATCAATTAAATGATTTACTATTTATTTCTCTCATTATATACATTATTAATTAACGATAATATTAATCATTCATTTTATTGATTAATATTAAATAGAATTTAAACATTTCATTTTTCATTTTTCCTTTCTTTTTTCACATCTACTAGCAATACTTCGCTAAAAGAAAAAATAACATGAAAATCCCAACATTTGAGCCAGACAACGTTTATCTCTATTGACAGCTCGCAGAGATAAATACACAAAAATACGGATGTACCCACATAGACATCTACACTACCCAATGGGGATGATGTTCTGTCTGGGATGGAAGATGTCGATAATACCAGAGCAAGAAGAATTTCAAAAGCGGAAACCATCAATTGACCACACAGGATGAATCGTTCCGCTTCAATGATGAGCCTATCGACGGAAAAGTCACCCGACAATGAATACCATTTTCCGCTCAAGTGATTATATCTCTTTATAGACACCTTCTATCCGAAAACGCACGGCGCTTTGTGACCTAATCATTAATTTTCTGAAAGATTTATGGATAATTCCGTTGTTGATTTTTCGATCAATATTTTCTTTCCTGAATAGCCTTACGCTTTTATGAGTTAATTTCACGAATCAACCGGTAATAAAGTTACCGAAAGTGAAACAGAAAATAATATCCCAATAAGGAAATTGTGAAAAACAAGCTTTTTACATCTTCTTAGTTTCCTTTCCCTTTTTATCTTCTTTTGTCAGCTCTTCTTCTTCTTTCTTGTGTTTTCTCTCCTATTTTCTCGTTCTTCTTCGTTTATTGATCTTCTTCATTTTCTTCTTTTTCTTCTTCTTTATCCTTCTTCTTCTTCAGTTATTTCTTTCCCTAACTCTCATTTTCTTTTCTTCTCTTTTCATAACTTGTCTCATCTTCTTCATTTTCCTCTTACTCTTCTTCTTTGACTTCTTCGGTATTTTTTCTTCCCTACAACACATTTTCTTTCTTTCTTCGTTTTCTCTTTTTCTTCATCCCTTTCTTCTTTCTATCCTGTCTTCTTCTTCTTGTTTTTCGCCTACCTTTTCTTCCTCTTGTTTTTTTCTTCCCCTCTCCTTCCTCTCATGTACTTTTCTTCAAGCCTTTCTCTTTTCGGAACTTTTCTCTTTTTCTCATTCAACTTCCCAGCTTCTTCTTCTTCTCCTCCTCGTCCTCCTCCTTCTTCTTCTTCTTCTTCTCCTTCTTCTTCTTTCTTTCTTTCTTTCTTTTCTATTTTTCTTTATTGCGCCTCTTTACTTCGTATTTCATTAATTTTTTTATCCATTTTCTTTCGTTGCCGTAAAATTTTATGTCTGTGAAATGAAACATTTATTGCTAATAAATCTATTTTCACTTCTTCATTTCTGGTAACTATCGCGTTTAACAGATAACCTTTTACTCTTAGAGATTATAGAGATTATATATGTGCGTGGCGTACTTCATTTATTTCGCAATTGTTTCTCTTTCGCATTTTCCACAGATAGATAGATAGATAGATAGATAGAAGGAGCGATGAAGACTTTTCGGATTGATTAGCCAGCCAAACACCGACCAAATGGACAACGTCAAAATTTTGTCGGAAATATTTTCCTGGGCTCGTGTGTACCTGCTATCATTGACATGTTGAAATAAAATAGGGAATATCGAGTCATTCTCAGTTAAATTAATTCAAAAATAGTTAAATATCAATGTAAAAATAAAGAAATTGGTTTGTGATAAATTGGTAAAAAACGTAAAAACGTTGCAATTTTCGAAGAACGTTCCTTAAAGCAATATTAATACAATCATCGACGACTTCCAAATAGTTCCATATCACTCGCAAGGCATGGGCCAACCTGTAATATGGTTTTCAAATACTTTCCAAATGTGCGGCACGCTGGGACCGCCTCTCCCAGGCCGATAACATATATAATAATAATAATAATAATAATAATAATAATAATAATAATAAATGTTGGGGGTGCGCACGCTCGCAACTGTCTGTATGTGTCTGTGTGCGTGCGTGTACGTACTATATATTGGCAGATTGTATAGTTGCGGGGTCCTTTTCTTACCTTCTCTTTGAAGACACTGCGTGGTGGTTTCGAGGTTTGCATCCTGGTCTAAACTTTTTCAAATATAATACAATTTGGCCAGGTCGTGTTCGCTATCTCTTCCACGGTCGGTGGTTCTGACTTGTCACTTAAGCCCTAAAACAATGTCTCTTAAACGTATAGTGGTCAAGCAGGCATCCTTGGGAGTTGGTTCCACAAAGCCGTAACTCTTGAGAAGACGAACGGAACTTCCTTCTTATCGATGGCGTCCGAAGGGAATGAGGATCGTTTTCCCCGTGAACTGGTGAAACTATGGAATGTAGTTAATCAGAACATTTTCCATCAAAATAACGACCGAGTAGTGACACGTTCGCGCCATAGTTGTTAGTAGGGTAGAAAATAAGTCCTAAACTACAATGCCGCGGAAGGATATTTGCACTATGTCGTGACTGGAAAGAAAGGTTTACCTTCTCCAACTCCAATGTGAAGGGAATACTCCGTCTTTGTTCTGGTCTGATACTTTTAAAAAGTAAGCATGGTAAGTTAAGACAGTTACTTTCTGAAGCAAAATAAGTATTCGGTCCTTATTCTAGTGTCTTTATCGATGAATCGTATATATGACTTCCAGTTTAGGTTTGGGATTTAATTAATAAAAGCTCAAAGCATGAAGCCTCTTTCAGAGTACAAAACATTCTGATGAGAATTTACTGTCAGTATGGCGATCATAAAAAATTACTAGCTTGGTTTCGATCATGAAAAATTACTAGCTTGGTTTTGCCGATATTGATACATTTTGATATATTGGAATATGCATACACCTGTGTTCCCCCTCACTGGAATATGATTGGCTGGTGTCCGTCATAAATACCGACGGACGTGTAGGAGAGTCAAAGAGCATTAATCTGAGAGCTAAGTCTATAACGACGCCCATTGGACTACGCCATTGATCTACACTTCTTACCTGCGACTACGATGCGTACCATTCGATTACTGCTACCGTATTCTACTTGGTTATAGTAGCCAAAACCACTTAGCTGCTTCGTTCAAATATATCCCTTTCTGTGGCATATGACATTTATACGGGGATATTTATAATTAGAGTCAAAATCAGTTTGAATATCTGGGACACATTCTGGAGAATTTGATACACAATAGATGTGAAGAGGGACAGAGGTAAACATTCAGTAAACCTATATAACAAGATTGTGTAAATGGATAGTTAGATCAGAGACTGGTATGGATAGTTATGGAACAAACACTGCTTACAGCTGCAGATGAGAGGCAGCTGTGGAGTAACATGATCACCTAGGTCTGGAAAGGACACAACACCTAAGTGAAAAAAAGGTAGCAAAATATTATGACACTTCAGATATAATAGTTTATCCAGTTCTTAAACAATTTGCTTATAAAGAGAACGTTCTTGTTTGATGCAATGTGTCTCTTCAGGAAGTCACCAATCAGCACTTTTTACAATTTTCTGTCTTTTGTATATCTTATTAAATTTTGTCTCTTTTTTTCTATCTCCCCTAAATGCCATCCATTTACATAATCTTTTTAGATCGGCTATTTTTCTCTCCTTTTTGCTTTCAATATATTATGTGGGTATCAATTTTATCACATTTATGTCCTAAAGATTTCAATTGTCTCTTTCAGATGTTAAGTATAAGTGTCCTATTTGTTTCCAGTGGGTGGATGATTTTGTTTAGGGGTTTGGGTTATTTAATGCCGAAATATAAATAATTTGAACACAATTTTATGACTTCAGCTAAATATATTTTGAAAGCAATTTTACGCCCTCAACTACAGATAAAATATTTTGTTGGTCATTTGGCTATAAAATGTATTGTTGATAATTTTACTATAAATATGATGTGTTGGCAATTTTTGTATAAAAATGTATTGCTGGTATTTTTACTATAAAAATGTATGATACTTTCATAGTGTTTTGTTATTTTTTTCGTTGGGCTGTTCAGTATTAAACGGTAGCTAGGATTATAACGGGTGCTACCACCCTGGATCATCGTGAACCTGGAAAGTACATTAATTAAGATATACTTCAACGCTCTTCAAAACCTCCAAATAACCCGATCCGAGGCCTTGGTACCGGTTGTAGTTAATTATCATATCCAGGACTACATTAGGTTAAGAGAATGTTACATTAACTTAAAAGGATGAAAAAATATAAAATTCTTAAATTTAATTGTAATTGCATTTACGAGTACTATAACGTATATCGACGTCGAAAGTGAAATCGACGTGCCGTGTTCGAATTCCATGATAGCCTGTTGCTTTTACTTTCGCAGTTACGATGCTTTTGAGAAAGACACTAACCCGTCCCTTATCTCCACAGCTATACGTTAAATTACAGAACAGACAAATATTGAGAAGATCACGGTAGAAAACTCCACTTTCTATTCAAGGAATACCTGAGAATTCACAAATAAAGAAAAGGAATTTGCAGAGGGACAAGATCGTCTACATCCTCAAGGAGGCATACAATTTGAAGAATTTATCGGTGAAAAATCAATGCACACGGAATAAAAAGACAGATTCCCTCCTTTTGACGTTACTGTGACGTTAAAAATGTGTTTCGAACAGCGTAGAAAAACTGCAGACATCATGACGTGTCGTGAATTAGATTTTTAATGACGTAACAAAGGACTGCCTATAAACGTAATTCAGATACCACCAATGTTCCACACATCTAGGTCTATCTTCTGAAATCTAAATAAACTGTTTTCTGAATTGGGTTTTTTTAAGTTCATATCTTCCTAAGATTTGAAAAGTAATATATGCTTAGTTTATTTCCGTTAAGTGTGACTCTTGAGAGAAAATCTTACCGAATATAGAATTTGTTTTACAGATCCATTGTTTTATGTGGGTTTACTCGAAAAGTGAAAAAGGAATCATTCTCTGAGATTCCATTTTGATTAGGGAGAGAATGCCTTTCTAGTAGTGCCCAGTCGAATCACACATCGAAACCAGATTCTAAGCACTGACGAATTTCGTCGACAGAATAAAAGTGGAATGACTGCTGATAAGCCCTGAAATCCTACAGTAAATATGTCCCCATGGCCTTCACAGAACGCTTTCTAAACCCAAAGTGAATTCGCTGAAAACTTGCACAAAGATGTCTGAATTTTAATCGCATGGATGTACTAGGAATTGAACCGTGTTAAATATCGTGCACTTGACTGCACATGTCTGAAGGAATTGGCTCTCCCATAGACATGATTTCTTTGGCTAAGCCAGATCTGGTCGATACAACTGATTCACAAGAGATTATCAGTCCGTCCATCTTGTTGTTTTCTGAATTCGAATTTCGTTGCACAAAACCTCCAAGGGCACGAGCTTTATGCCTGATCTAATACACATACACACACATACGCACACACACAAATATATATGTGTGTGTGTGTGTGCGCGTGTGTGCGCGCGCATGTGTTTGCTTGCAAATGGGTGTGTCTGTATGTATGACTGTGTGTTTGCATGCGTGTCAGCATGTGTATTTATGTACATGTTTATTGTGCGTGTGTGTCGGTCGATTATGAATATTTTACAAGTATTTTTTCACAGTGTCTACAGTATCAAAATGTGCTTTCTTTTTGTTTATTTCTCGATTTTAAAATCAATTTCTCGTTATATCCTGTTTCAAATTTATCTTTAGCTGCTGGAATAATTATTATTTCTTTCGGGTTCCCTTCATACAAGCGCAAACTATTTGTCTTATTGCCACGGAATTATTTGTTATATTATACGCACAAAGGAAAAGCGTCATGACTGTGAGTGTCCGACATAGTTAACGTCTGTACATATATAAAGGATAGTTGCCTATATGTATGTGTGGGTGTCCAGCTAAAACTAAAAAAGTACAATAATTAACGAGAAAAAAATGTGTGTGTGTGTGTGTATGTATGTATCTATGTATGTATATATGTATGTATAAACTCATTACCACCCAAGACAGCTTTTTGTAAAAAGTGGTTATCATATGATTTGTATTTACGAAGATATTTTAAAACTAAAATTCATTAGAATACATTCGAAATTCTCAGAATTAAAAAGTAAAATACTTTCGAAATGCTATACGAGTATTTATTTTTTAAATTTCAGTTATCTCTTGTATTTATTTTCCCATCTATAGTAAATAAAAACGTAACTTTAAAAAATGAATATTAAAACAACAAAATAAATTTTAAAGAAGAATATTAAATACACTTATTTGACAAAAAGTTTAACATATATTTATTCAGATATTCGACAATGTGTGTGTCCGATTAAAACTATAAATTGCCATAATTAACAAAAAAAATTAAATATATATATATATACAGACTCAGCATCACCCTTAAGAGTAAGTTCTCTCCCTCTCTCTCTCTCTCTCACTGTGTGTGTGTGTGTGTGTGAGTCTGTGAGTGAGTGTGTATTATTGATTTATTCATTCTGTAAAACAGAAATAACATTCACCAAAAATTTATTCCGGATGGAAAACAAATAAATGCAATAAAACTAAGACGTTATTTAATTAGAAAAGCTTTTAAATTCTATTATGAATAAGATATATAAATTGTATCGATGTATAATGAATTTTTACGAGAATTGTTTTCATTTTTTAAAATTTTAATTATAATAATTTAAAATGTTTTAAATGTTTTAAATTTATTCATTATTTTGTCACTGTTATGTGATATTGTTATTAAGTAAAAGTAATATTTACTAATCATAAACTGAAAAGCTTTGTACAGTTCATCAATCTCCAATATTTCTAAAAAGAATTTTGCTTTTTTTTGTTGTATGTGCATAAATATACCGATATTTTGTAGATGAAATAATGGATTTAAAAGTTATCTTTCGATTTTCGAAAAGAAAATATTTAAATCCATCACTTCAGCCCTTGAACATGTACAGCACATATATCCATCGCATACCATAACAATATAATCACAATCCACACAATATTCATGAAAAAATCTTTGTAAATATTGAATATTACACGCACACTTTACTTTTCCCCAGACTTTGAATTAGGACACATTTTGCCTTTCACATGCTTTGATTGACTTTCCAACCACCTGATGAACATTCATGAACGCTCTCAAATTTACTCGCCTCAGTGTATATAAACACGTATAGTATAAAAATCCTAAATTGCCTTGATGAAGTCTATCAGAGGACGAAAAGCGTCAGCTAAGTATAGTTTTTCGTCTTGATTCATATATATATATATATATATATATATATATATATATATATATATATATATATATATATTCATATATATATGTATATATATATTCATATATTCATATATATATATATATATATATATATATATATATATATATATGAAAAATGTACGTATGCATGTATACAGTGGTGCAGAAATATCTACAGCATATACTTCGCAGAAAGACCTCCCACACAATTGTAAGATATTAATGTCAATGGTGTTTTCATGTAGTTAAGATTTTATTATTTGGGAAGTATTTCTGAGAGGGATATGTGGGTTGTATTTCTGCCGCAGCGTTTTCTTATATATATATATATATATATATATATATATATATATGTGTGTGTCTGTGTGTGCGTGTTTTCGTGTGTGTGCGTGCGTGTACGCATGTATGTATTTAAACAAAATGTTGATACCACAGAACTTATAAATTGTTTTAAACAAACCAAAGCACATTTCTTCCTTGAAGGTAACATTTTTGTCCAACACTTCATCAGAAGAATCGTTGGCAACCTAAATAGAATATTAACGAAATTCGCAAAGTGACAAGAAGCCTAGGAGGCAAGCAGGAACTACGTCTAAAATACGATTTATTATTAAAATGGGAGAATATATATATATATATATATATATATATATATATATATATATATATATATATATATATATATATATATATATATTGGCTTTGTGCAAAAATAATGACGTAATAATGTCGTTTTTTGACGTATTTTTAACGTCAAAAAACGACATTATTACGTCATTATTTTTGCACAAAGCCAATATATATCCATTCTTCGATTTTGCACAAATTAAATCAATAAATGAAAGTCTATGTTTGCTGTTTTATTCATTTCGAAAAAAAAAGTGCTTTCATGAAAACAATTTTATTTTCTCACTCGACAACAATCGTCAGTTTTTCCCTCTACATTTCAAACTAAGACCAAAATAGCTATGTACATGTTTGATTATATTACTTTGTTTTTGCTGCCTTTTAACACGTGTAAATGAAAACGTTTTATGAAACATTTACAAGTCGTAATGAAAATAAATGAACTGCCTTTAATTTTTGTGCACGATCTCCTTAACCGTGGCAGTCAACGAATCGTTCGAGGTCTTTGGCAAGTATCTTTGCATAGGGAAGATTCTGACGTTTTATCACTTTTGCTGCCAAGCATTGTAAGGATATATATTGCATAGGAAAACGAACCAAACCACAGAGCGTTAAGTACTCAAGACAGCTACCGCCATATTCGTTGGCGGCATCCACGTGAAAACCCCGTGAAATCAGGCTCTTCATATTTTCAATTTGCTGAATGGAAGCATACTGGATTGCATAATGCATGGCGGTGTTGCCTTGATTGTCTCGGGCATTGACGTCCTCTCCGCAATTCAATAGAGTTTCGACGACGGTTACTGGCTGGTACGTCTGGATTGAGAGATGCAGTAATGTAGTCTCGTTCACGCCGCGTGGTTTGTTTGAGATGAGCCAGTAAAGACTTTTCCGTAAATCAGTGATTTGATCTTCTGTAAGAGAAAGGCTCAAGACAGTCCGAAGCTGGTTGAGAATAAGTAATAAATACCGCTCCACACTAGCTAATTTTAAACCGCGTTTCTTGTATTCCAACTCATCAACGAAACTCACCACATTGTACAGCACATGACGTATGAGAAAACGGAAAACATTCATTAGATAATAACTGCGAAGACCAGCGTCAAAGCTGGCTTCGCTTATCGCTGTACTAAACGACTTGATCACATCTATGACATCTTCTTGAATGGGGTCTGTGTATATCCTTGTACCACTTAATAAACAAACAGTAAGATCCATCGCCGATTTAAACTCTCTCTGATTAATATGGACAAAAGCCTTATCGATGAAAGACTTTCTAGTTGTAGGGTGTGTCGGTCCAAGAATTCGAAACTGAATAATTAGCGCTTGGGTCCACATAAACCAAGAATTTAAAGGGAGGGAGTTCAGATCTTTCACAGAGTTAAACTCTGATCCTAGAATGTTTATTATTGGAATCAGATAAGAAGGTATATATTTATGATTTATACCGCACTTGTTTCGTATTTGCAAGGCTTTCATCCAGTACCTCTTTGCGGTAAGAAGACTATGCGTCTGATGAAAATCGGTCACAAAGCAACTACCAATAATTTCGTACGCCCTCGCAATATGCATCAGCGGATAACGATTAGTTGCTATCAAGTATTCAAGGATTTCCGTTTTACAGTGTAGGGCAGCCACATCAATTGGAGTGTTTCCATTCTGGTCGATATATAGAAGCAGAGCACCGTGTCTAACAAAAATGTCGACGATTCTCAGAACACCTTTACGAATAGCATAAAAGAGAGCTGTTGATCCCCTCTTGTCTTGTTTATTCACGTCGGCCCCAATCGAGAGAAGGTAAATACAAGTGTTGAGATTTTGAATCGAATACATCAGACACGTCCGGCCTTTCCAGTCAGCCGAATCTACCTCGGCTCCCTGCTGGACAAGATACTCAATAATCTTTGGAAATCTACAGGCAACGCTAATGGCACTTCGTCCTCTACTGCATTGCGCATTCACATCGGCCCCGTGTTCTACAAGCGTTATGACGACTTGTAAGTGGTTTCGGCTGGCGGCCACTACCAACGGCGTACATTTCATGTAGCTGGCCCCTCCTTTTTGTTCAGGATTCGCGCTGCAAAAATCCAAAAAATAGTTGACCAGATTCACGTTGCCCACAGACGATGCTTGGAACAGCAGCGAACAACCATCGATTTTCAAAGAGACCAGTTTTCTTCTTTGGTTTGTGTTATATTTATTCAGAATTCGTATGACTTTCGCAGCTCGATTATCTTTTGTCAGATTGTTCATCACACGCGCAAGCTTTCTTCTCCTCCAAGAGGTATCGAAATTAGCTTCATCGTTTTCTGGCGAATCAGAAATAGATTCAATTAGAATTTAAAGCAGTGACAGACTGACCGTATTTGCCATCGTCAAGGATGCATTTTCTTCTTTTCTGAAATAAGTCACAAACTTTTGGATAACATCAAAACTTCTGACATAGATAACCTTCCTCTGTGATTAGCATAGATCAACAAAAACTCTAACCCTTTTCCTTAGGGATGCACGGAAAATTTCTGAAACTCATTTCAGGAAAAAAAAAACAGCGTCTTTGACGTCGGCAAATACGTTAACTGAATATATTTTTACAATATCAAAGTGATTTTTCAAATTAGATATTCCCTAAGACATTAGATGTATCGATCTTGTACCAATGTTGATGTAATTAAAACTTTTTACATGAATTCAATCAATAGACATATCGAAAATCTATGATGTAAAATCTAATTGGTTAAATCGGTTTTAGCTATGCTCATCCAATTAAATATGGACGTTGAATGGAATTTGCTTTTAATGTGTTTGTTTTATATCTTTTTACCGTCTGGTAATCAGTTGTGTATTTACTATTTTGTGTATTCAATGAATAAATAGAAAATGGCGTAAGACAATGATGTGTTTTCTCACCGGACTTTCACAAACTTTACATCCTGATAGAAAAGTCCTACAAGGATGTATTAATGGCATTTACAACCTTAATATCATGAGATATGCAGATGATAGTTTTGGTAGCAGACACAGAAAGGGAAACAACATAAATCCCACGGAAGGTCGTAAAGGAAAGATAGAAGAAAGGACTAATCATCAATTATAAGAAGACAAAATATATGATTGTCAGCAAATAGAATAGCCCAAGATGCGAACTACCATTTGGTGACACTAAAATCATGCAAGTTGAAATATATAAATATATAGGAACTGTTTTAATAGAGAAAAGAAAATGCGACATCGTACATTAGAATAGCGAAAATGCCTTCCATACGCTAAGCAAATAATTAAGAAACAGGAAAAGTAATGTGTTTGTTTTATATCTTTTTACCGTCTGGTAATCAGTTGTCGTGTATTTACTATTTTGCGTTTTCAATGAATTAATAGAAAATGGCATGTATATCAGTCGTTTTATATGGCAATGAATGCTTAACCATTTCGTCACAGATGGGGTTGTGAATTGAAGCAACAGAAAAGTGGTTCTACAGAAGGATGGTGAGATTAATATGAACTGAACATGAGAGTAATGATTAAGTTTTAGAAAAAACAGAAACTAAAAGAACGCTTATATTTAACATCAGGAAGAGACAGTTGAACTTTCTAATACGGAAAGAAGGTTTAGAGATTTTGAAACTCACAGAACAGATTGAAGGCAAGATGAACATCGAATAAACTATCTATCAAGCTTATGCAAATGGTAGACAGAACAGGGTTTAAGAGGAATAGCAAAAAGACAAAACTTACTAAGAGCCACAAATGACAGGAAGTTGTGGAGTGTCATGGTCGCCCACGTCCTGAATGGACACGGCACATAAAAAGGAAGAAAGAATCAAATGTTTCTTAAAACATAAACACAAATTTGGGGCCAATGTTTGAATAATTTCTATACATGTTACATGAAGCATCAACATCGTAAAAAATAATTGACAGATATTTATAATTTGCTAATTTTCTAAAGGATATTGGCGTGGAAAGTGTGCTCGGCGTACCGATTTCAAATCCCAGTCTACTCTGTTGCGTTCACTTTCGCACAAATACCAACAGAGAAGGAATGAATCCATGTTTTTTCTCCACTTTTAATCAACGTTCATTTGTATGTATTTGTGCGAAATCGATGGGACTAGACAAGATTTGGTCTCTTGGGAACGAAAAGATTTCATTTTGCCTCATTATCTATGGACAAAATAGCACGTTAAACTGGTCTCTTTAAGACTGGATGGAACCTAGACTTGGAGAAGGAAAACTCTGTATTCAAAACCCAGAAGCAAGAAACGGGAAACTATTATTATTCCAACGATGATATGGTAATTGGCAAATAATAAAGAAAACGCAATGTGGTAGCCATGGGCACCTATGTCTTGTGCAAGTATCTAACTGGAAGTTTGTGAAGAACCAATCAATGTTAAAAGATGGGAGAGCAAAAAGAAGGATAAACGGAAAAGAATAGTTTAAAAAGAAGGGTGGATTTTAAAAGAAAGGTGGATTTAAAAAGAAGGTGGATTTAAAAAGAAGGGCGAATTTGAAAAGAAAGGTGGATTTAAAAAGAAGGGTGGATTTAAAAAGAAAGGTGGATTTAAAAAGAAGGGCAAATTTAAAAAGAAGCGCGAATTTAAAAAGAAGGGTGATTTAAAAAGAAGGTGGATTTAAAAAGAAGGGCGAATTTAAAAAGAGAGGTGGATTTAAAAAGAGAGGTGGATTAAAAAAAAGGGCGAATTTAAAAAGATGGGTGGATTTAAAAAAAAGGGCGAATTTAAAAAGAAGGGTGGGTTTGAAAAGAGAGGTGGATTTAAAAAAAAGGGGGAATTTAAAAAGATGGGTGGATTTTAAAAAAAAGGGCGAATTTAAAAAGAAGGGTGGGTTTAAAAAGAGACGTGGATTTAAAAAAAAGGGGGAATTTAAAAAGATGGGTGGATTTAAAAAGAAGGGCGAATTTAAAAAGAAGGGCGAATTTAAAAAGAAGGGTGATTTAAAAAATCAGTAGGACAAAATAAATATTTTTTTTAATTTTTTAGTAAAGCCTTTAGATGAATGTTAATTTTTTTTTTTTTTTTGGTTTCTTATTATGCAATTAAAACCACACACGCTTCCAGGGTGCACTGAACTCTGTTATATTTCTTTTCCTTGGGAAACGGATGAATTTCTTTCCCTTTAGTTGTTGTTTTAATCACAATGTATAGTTTGCTCTCAACCCTTCGGTAGCATCATGTCTAAGTGTAGAAGGCATTTAAATTGCATTTAACGGAACGAAACACATGCAGTGAGAGAACTCTATACCTTAATATAAAAAGAGGAAGGTTTCTTAAATTCTGACACACAGAAAGCGAGGGAACTGATTTTTTATGGCTTATCTTTCCTTTGTAGTTCAATTTGAAGCGAAATATATTTTTACATTGGAAGAGTAATTCTTTTTTGCTAGTGAATGTTGCATCAACATTTTTTTAGATAATAATTTTTGCATACACAAGCCCTACTATTTAACCCATTTCAGGGGGAGTGGTGGATTCATAACTTTCCTAGGGGTATTTTTGCGTAATTAAATGTAACGATTTTGAATTCGGCTCCTCGATATTTTTAAAATTCCGAGCGGCTATCCGTTACACCACACGTCCATCCATGACACAGAAAGGAACATTTTTCTAGTCCAGATCTTTTGGGCGTGTTAATATTTAGCTATTTTAGTTTTAAAAAAGATATATTTACCGAAGTGAATTTCTTCAACTGGGATATGTGTGTCATTAATTTAATAACTTCACGAATTCATAGAATTATCCAAGGCGTAGGAAGATGGGGAACACTTAATCTCTAAGAGAGAGCAGCTAGCCTGCGTGGCACGCAGTCTGGCATGCAGGCAGCGCTGTTTTACTTAGCTTTTCTTCCGAATCAACGGACTTACGGCATTTACCTTCTAAGGCGTATTACGGGTGTCCGGCGACCGCGAACGAAGGCCGGCCAGCTGCTTCGACGGACTTACGGCATTTACCTTCGAAGGTGCATTACGGGCGTCCGGCGACGGCGAACGAAAGCCGGCCAGGAGCTTCGACGTACTTACGCATTTACCTTCAAAGACGCATTCCGGGCGTCCACCAACGGCGAACGATGTCCGGACAGCAGCTTCGACGTACTTACGCATTTATCTTCTAAGGCGCATTACGGGCGTCATCCATGACACAGAATGGAACATTTTTCTAGTTCAGCTCTTTTGGGCGTGTTAATATTAACTATTTCAGTGTTTAAAAAGATATATTTACCGAAGTAAATTTCTTCAACTGGGATATGAGCGTCATTAATTTAATAACTTCACGAATTCATAGAGTTATCCAAGGCGTAGGAAGATGGGGAACACTTAATCTCCAAGAGAGAGCGGCTAGCCTGCGTGAAGAAATGTACATTTGATTTTTATCATTTATTCGCAGGTGCAAGTAGGGACTCTTTTGTCCACTATCTGCGTGTAAAAACTTAATAATACATAGAAAAAACAAATCTTGAAAAGACCCTCCAGGGCGAAACCGACCATGGCGCTCCACAATCTTTGTCTTTTGTAATTTTACTCTTTACCATCTATCTCTGTCTGTTCTGTTATCTATTCAAATAATCCACTTAAGAAGAATAATTGCTGTTTTTTCTCTTGCTTCTCTTGTTTTGATTATATCCTGTGAGTGTTAAATTATCCGCGCTCTCATTTATCACTGTTCCCTGATAAATAATGTGTCTCTTTCTGATATTATGCATATTTTCTTTTCTTTTAGACTTCCATGTTGTTCACATATTCTGTCCATGTTATTTTAAGCATTTGCCAAAAAAAATATAAAAAAAACGTCTCTACCACTTCAAGTTTTTTTTCTTCATCTGTGAGAAAATTTCTCGGCATTGACTATAAATTCTTAATAAAGTATAACTACGAGATCATGTTGTATCTGTCTGTGTCCCTTTATAAGAATGTGGAGATAGACACAGAGAGAGAATATATGCCTTATTCATGTTAAGAAACAGCAAGGAAATAAAAGAAAGCCACTCGCGATAAGAAGAGACATCCAACCGTCGCCGCCTAGGAATGAAAACAAAGACGATTACCGTATTAATATCTTAACAAACATACATACAAACAAAATGCAATGATTTTGTTTCTTTTGATGCCGGTAATTTCTCGCCTTCTCTTCATTTTTCATGGAAAAATCAAACACAGTGTAAGTGGAGCCTGAACTTGTTGCATTCTTTCCTTTGAAAATGTTTGATCACAGGGAAAAGCTGTGGTTTCCATAACTTTTTTTCAAGTTAAACAGGCCCATTACGTTTGCATAAAATACCACAATGCAATTCTCTTGCACTGCATATCTCACCATTTGCATTTCCAATTTATTTAGGTCGGCACAACGTATTGGGTATTCATTGAGTAAATACTGCCTTATCGATTACGTCAATATTATACAGAGGTATAACTTCTATTTATGCAAGTAAATAATGTAAAGTTATTAGAATAACATCAGATACTGGCTACAAAATTAATGCTAGTCTAGAACTCTAGGCTCTGTTTGTCAGTCATTTGTGTCATTATTGTACTTTTGCAATAAAAAATAACTACATTACCCATCGATATTTTTTTTCACTTTGAAAGCTGACGTGATTTTATCCTTCGTCTATTTTTCGTTGGCTTTCTTTTCCTTTACATATAAGTAAAAGCAATGACGCCAAAATTCTGTGTGACATCATAAATAACTTGATAGCAGTCGCGCTAAACAGAGAATCCTGCGAAATTATCTCTCGCCTCTGAAACTTTCAACGGAATATTAAAAAGTTTCGCCAAAATAGTCTCCTACAAATTGTTATTGTTGGGTGAACGTTAATGCAGACTGGCCATTATCTAAGTTGAAGTCTGATAATTTTGGCACGTGCAAAGCTCAAAAGCAAACCCACTCCACTAAGATTAAGGTAAGATTAAAAATGATTTATCAGAGAAAGTAGGATACAAAAAGTGTTTTATAAACTTCAGATGCTTTTGTACAGGCAAAAATTTGGGGCGCTGATCATGAAAATTGCCATGAATCGGCAATCTTATTTTTTTAATCTTGAAAAATGATTAATATTTTATTTTTATAACGATATCAGAATCCCATATCATTGAACACAATATCCTTTGGCAAATGACTCACGATCTATAAATAAGAAATTGGTAAGAGCTTTCTCAGCAAGAAACGGATTTAAGAAAATTGTATAAACACAACAATAAGATCACAGAATATCTGCAAAGCACGATTACAAAATATGAAAGTCAAGGAGATTGTACGACGCTGACCTTTCAAATAGAAACCGCTTATTTATCTTAAAGATAAAAAAAAATTGAAATTTTAATTAATTCCTGTGTATTCTTGTGTGGTTCTCAGTTAGGGGAGCCAACAGATCATCCCGGAGGATGTTGTCTGTTTCTGTCTTTAGCTCCCCCACCCCCCGACTATTGAAGAAGTCAATAGACTGATGATGATAATTCTTGTCTATGATTATCTTGTACCAATAAGAAATGTATAACATTTTCATCAACGAAGCTGGAGAATTTATTGACAGACTATAATTTTGCAGAACAATGAAAACTTTTCCTCAAAACCCATTCGTTGGCCATATGCTCCATACATGGCATTCACAGAATCGTTCTATAGAACAAATTCTCTGTTGTCTTCTCTTTGTATGATGAAAGGAAATTATACAGCATTTATTGCCATATAGCATGACTGATATTACAAAGCAATTCTATATTCTTTTCTTTCTTTCAAATGAAATTAAGTTAAGTTTCTGTACTTGTTTAATTCTAGTCTCTCCAATTCGTTAGATTTCATAAAAATCAGAGAAATATAGAGATGAGGAAAATAAGTGTGTGTGTGTGCTAAATATGGTTAATAAATAAGTAAGGCAGGATTTATAGAACATATTTTAATATTTGAAGCGAATTCACACTCCGTAAAAAAATAAATATCACTGATTGATAATCACTATTAAAAGAATAAAGACTCAAAACTCAAGAGTAGAATCAAAATACCGTATAGTGTATCATGCGGCCTATGAAAACCTAATGCTGAAACTAATTTGACTATAGTAAATGGATATATAATTTTGTTAATGGCGTAGCCTGGGCCAGCAGTACATATACTAATGTGTATGATACGACCCCCTTAAAATTAGCTTCAGTATTACGTCTTCAAAAGTCGTATCATACGCGAGTATACATGGTTATTAAAATTCTCCAAAAGAATTAGTTTTTATACTGCTTTAACTACGTATTCTTCATGACATTGGTGAACATGGCTCTCCATATCTTCCTTTATTTTGTAGTTCTAAGTAAATTCTGGCTCTTTACAATACCCCAATGTCTCTATTTCTCATCTATTTGCACAAATGCATTAGGCTGATTTCCTTTCTCTCTTCCCGCAAATTTTTTATCGAGGCCGGATTACCACATTTTGTGTATCAGGAATTTCTAATGTATCTATCAGTGTCCTTGTAGTTGCTATTTTCCTTGGAACTTTCTCATACGTTTTTTTCCCTCTACATTCGTCGGTGGTACCACGTTGCTTCGAGTCTCTACTACATCTGCGAGGAGATTACCATACAAGAGGAATGGAGGACACGCTTCTTTGGATTTAAAGACATTGTCTCATCTCTTATTACCTTCTTTTTTGCGGAATGAGATCTCTCATTATTCCAAAGCACCTTCGAATTTTTGTGTCACAGACACATGGCTTTTGTTGTACAAAACAAACTAATGCATCTCTCTTTTTACTATCTTTAATTTAATTCGACCGACATCGGCTTCTTTGCATTTTCCTTCATTTGCCTCTTGACTCATGTTTTTCATGGCTTTCATAAATCTCTTTAAGATAAACTAAAAATAATTTAACACTCAACGAAATGCTTTTATAAATAGATTAATAAAAAAAATAAATAGAGATGAATCCTAACTCTTTCCTAATCTTTAAAAGAAAAATTGCAACATTTTAAATCTTCATTCATCATTTGACTTTCGTCTGTGACAACACTACCCAGATGGTTACATTTCTGTACCTACATAATTTTGACGGCCCAAATTTGAATGGAAATTTGGAATCTATCCTTTAGAGATAATCGTGCATTCTTTTTTCTTGTAGATAATAGTTACTCCTTCCTTCTTGCTTACTGTTGTCGAAGTGTTCTTCCGGTTTTCGTTATCAGTTTGCCACGAATATGATCCGCGTCTTGTGTTGTTAAGATTATCATCGCCGATAATAAATCCCGGTTATCATAAGAATGTCTCGCTGTATAGTTTGAAGGAATGTTTGCATTTCCATTTTTTATGAATGCAAAACGAACATTTTATAAAGTCAATATTCTTTGGCATGTTTCTGAAGTAACCATATTAGCCATATTGTTCGTTTTTTTTTTGTTTTTTTTATGGTATTCTCGGCTTCCTTTTTTAGATCCGCATCTCAGTTGTCTCAAGTTATGTTTATTTTTTGAATTAATAAATCATTAACAACCGAATTTTACTTTGAGAGTTTCATGATCTGAGACTGCATAATTTGGACAGTACTGCGACGTTGCTAATGAGTTCCTTATAAAATCTTATTGGAAATCAGAGAAAAGGTATCGTCAGTGGTCAAAGTATTAACGACAGACTATGACTATTATATATAACTTAAAGGTATTGCTAGATAATTCAATATTTACCTTTATTTGCTAGACAGAAGGATATATAGAGTTATTTTATCGTTATTCAAGATCATTTTCCTGTACTAACAGCTTATTTAAGATAATCAGACCAAGTATTCTGACGTCTAAGGATATACCTAATTTGATAAAAATGGAAAGACTTATTACTATGTTTGGTAATTAATGCTTGCCTAAATACTTATCTACTGACAATAGCAAGATAAAGAACCTGGGCAAGCATTACTCGCAAAATAAAAAATCTTTTTTCATGTATTTTTTTTAAAATTAGGACTATTCTAAAAAAAAAAAAAAACGAACCAGGAAAAGTGGTCTGATAATCTTTAAGGAATGTCTGTAAGAGAATAGAAAAATGATGCCCTTATATCACGACAAAACTGTTTCTACCTGTTTTTTTGTCGGCCGACATCAGTGCCATGATTTCGTGATCAGATACGTATACCTCCAGACACTATTCAATATGGTGCAAGACATCGATATTGCGCTCAACGAAGAAAAAAAAAACAGTTTTTTTCTAAATTCTGACGGTTTGCCGGTGACAGACGATACAAGGTCGCTAACATCTATTCACTAACTGTCCAAACGTCTAGTCCCTGGTGACATCAACAAAACGAGACTGACACTTAAAACCAACGAATGATTTCCTTTCTTATTCATCCATTTCTCTTCTTCAAGTCTTCAGCTTTTCTTCTTTTTTGTTTCCAGGGAAACCTTTTACCTGCCTGTCGATTTTGTCTGAACAAATCTGAAATGTATATTGGATCGATTCCCTCTCTTACCTTGCTTATGTTTTAATAGATGGACCAATGGCAAGTACCGGATAAGATTTGAATCGAAATGGATTCTTATACGCAGAAGCCATTAACAGTGATAAAATGTACAATTATGTGAAAGTCATGGGAATGATAAGAGGAGAAATAAAATGCGTGAAAGGGGACGTTTTCCTCTAAATTAGTTACAGTAAAGCAAGGAGGCAAGATACATTAAAAGGAATATGGGTCTCAACAACATACAGGACCAAACAATTCAACACACACACACACAAACACACACACACACACAAACGCACACGCAAACACACACATACACAAACACACACACACACACACACACACATATATATATATATATATATATATATATATATATATATATATATATATATGCATAGGGAAGAGGTTATAGTTGTTCCAAAGAGAACAAAGTGTATATAACATCGAAAACCATAAGGAAAATTCATTATAATATGTGGAAATATCCACCCTTTGCCTGAAGAAGGGCACAAGACCGGAAACATCTGTAGCAAAATCATGGCAAATAAAATATAATATATATATTTTTTTTGAAATTACACATTACAGCCAAAAACGTTTGCGGTTTCTCTCTCCTTTTTAATATATATATATATATATATATATATATATATATATATATATATATATATATATATATATATATATATATATTATAAGTTAATAGACTTAAAATATGGTTTTTCGCTACACAGTTCCAACCATGTTTCAAAAATGGAAGCTAAAAGCCCCTAATTTAATTTTGTACTTAAATTAAAGACATCACTTCCATTTCATCCTCAAGCGAATTTTGGAGACTCCATCCAACCATCTTCAGAACATATTCATAAAATATAATTAACATTATCAATTATTTTATGAATATGTCCTGAAGATGGTTTATTAGACCGAAACGTCCGACGTTGACATTATATTAACATTAAAACAGCATAACTGCATATAAGGATTTTTGTTTGTTTTTTCCGTATATTTTTCTTCATATATATATATATATATATATATATATATATATATATATATATATAAATGTGTGTGTGTGCGTGTGTATGGAGATTTACTCTTCCTCGAGTACTGTTTCCCTGCACCGCTCTGACTCTGCCTGCTATCCTCTAACTTCACATTACCTAGATCTCGCTGAAAATGGAGCACCGCTGCCATATATACGCAGGTGCTATATAATCTTCACTTTCCATTCCTAGTAATGTCCAAAAGCGTCTCCGTGTCTTTGTAGGAGGGGGTGAATGAGGTTGCATCATACAACCCCTTTCCAACAAATAAAACCACACGAGCCTCTTGATACTCTATCGCTATTTCAACGAAAAGTGCTCAGACGAACAACATTCCTTAGTTTCGCCAGCTCTAACCATGACGTCTATGACCGGCCATGACACACAGAGCGTATTAAATCACCCTCATCCTCTTCGTATTCCATTTGTGGGATGTAACTTCCATTCGACCAGATCTTTCTCACGAACTGCAACATTGTGGAACGGGCTCCCTTGCAGAGCAGCCATGTTTATACTGTAACAGCATTAAGAAAACTGGCGCTATCAAGCTCAAACATCGATCATGTGATAACAATAGTACCAACTATGAGTGCGCATCAACAGAAGGCAGTGTGACAAAACTGCAGATATGTTATGGTGAAAGAGCGGATAAGTTTTGACTTCGACTTATATTCCCCTATATTATCAAACTTATTTTCTAGTGGGTGCATGGGTTTGGGTTATTTAGTTTTATCTTTTTTTTAGTGTTATCCCTGTTTTTTTTTTCTTCCGTAGCCAAATTGGTAACGGTACGCTTCTGCAATAGGTTTCGCTGATGGAAAAATGGAATACAGGATGAATTCGTCTCAACAAGCATGTTTTTATTTATTAAAACTAGATCTAGACTGGTTGATATTTAATTTCATTGGTTAAAAAAATAAAAAAAAAACATGGATGTACACCCAATGACTTGTACCCACAAAAAAAAATTATCATAATAAAAAATAATTTCATATACAAAGTCAATTTTATATATGGGGCGCCACATCAAGTGCATTGAAGTAAGATTGATTCTTTTTTCAAGCGTTTTGTACAATATTGAAATTAATAAATCTCTCTTTAAAAATCTCAAAACGGAAATAACTTATATGTATAGATATATTTGCCTTTGAATATGACGGAACGCATTCTTTAAAAGCAACATTTTTCGTCCAACACTTCTTCAGAAAGATTCGTTTAAACAAAAACTCAGACGTATAAAAAAATAATCATAAATAGCGAAATTAAAAAAAAATGATGTGGATGAATAAGTTTATTTTTTAATCAATAGTTGTATGTGACACAAGGCCGAAAGCATGGGCCATCTACAGAGGATCACTATTCTGTCGTAATTGATCTAGCGAGACAAGGTGGCTAAACATTACACCACACCGAAGAGACCTATGGGAAGATGAATAAAAAGCCATAATAATTTATTACTAAAACCAGAAATCAATATTAATAAGTTCCTGGTAAGTATGAAACAGACAAAATTTATACTGCTGGACGAAACTTTTCCTTTTAAAGAATGCACTCGATCATTTTAAAAAAATATATAAATTCGGTGGTACAAAAAAGTTGTTTATATATATATATATATATATATATATATATATATATATACATTACAGTTTAAAATTTTGAAGCTACCCCCAAAATGGGATGAATTTGACAGAAATAAAACAAAATAAAAAAGACCTTTTAGAGTTTTTGAAAAGAATAATGGAATCAATTATCAAAGCAAAAATTTAATTAGAAAATGCTTTCTTTCTTTTTATCATAAATAAATTTCTAATAAAATATAATGTCTCTCTTTCCTAAACATGTATTATAATTTTCTCTTATTTAAAGTATAAAACAGTATTTTGGAGGTAATTAAAAAAATTACCAAGACTGGCTTCAATTTTTTGAACTGTAGTATATATATATATATATTTATATATACACACACACACGTTTCCCTGACAAATGAAATGTCGGTCTGTTGTGTTTAAATTAAACATTAACTAGCATTTAATGCTATTTACAAACCTACATAGAGGTAGTGTACAATTCAAACTGCCTTTTCTCTATTTGTATTGCGTGTTTGAGGTGTCGTTATTTTAGTCTGTACTGCAAAGTATACGATCGAAACCAAAATGGCGCCGCCCATGAGAAATCTATGTCAGCATCTTTATATTCATTTCATTCCAGTAAATGAAATGGCAATTTCTTTCCAGTAAATGGCATATTTCCCAGCACAGCCAGTCAACAATGTTATAACAATGTAACAGTAAAAGAGTTAACTCTTATTACTTATGTCGAGTTTTATTCCGTTGTTGCTTTTCATCAAATTCAATCGTTACTATCTAAACGGTAATGTCGTAGAGATTAGGAGACAAACCGAAGGTAACATGTTTGAACATTATTCTCTGCAAAAGAACGTGCTTCCTATAGCTGAAATATTCGTAGTCCTGCCTATGAAGATTGGGCTTATCTTCTGTAGTAGTTGAGTTCATGTTTCGTCGGAAGTAACTTTTTTATTCTTCTGATTTCTCTTCCGTTTGCTCTGGCAGTTGAATGTTATCGAGGCACGAAACTGTCACAAAATGTAGCAACAACAATAAAAATCGAAATAAAACTAGTAATAAACTAATAGCACGTTTGGTGTTCTTATATTTGAAGTCTTTCCATTTGTGCTAAACGCACGAATTTGGCTTCATAACGCACCGATATTGATTTTGTACGAACTCTTTGCAACAGTTGAATCAGTTAAAGAGGAAGCCGATAAGCGGGGATATAAATCTCTTTAATCAATACAGACACTTTGTAAAAACAATAAAACTTATTTACTTACACACACAGACACACATCTATGAAAGAAAACTTGATATATAGATACATACATACATACATAGATATCTGATATATTAGGTTGGTGCAAAAATAATGTCGTTTTGTCACATATGTTACTATGTGAGAAAACGACATTATTTTTGCACCAACCTAATACTAGCAAAATGTTCCAGAAAAAGGACTATAAATAAAAATCGATTATCTAGTTCCTACAGTTCGATTTGAGATACAGCAATCTCTCAAAGGTTATCGGAAAAAGAGTAAAGAAATAACCATTTCTTTTTTTGAAGCAGCAACTTGCACATGTGTGTGCGTGCGTGTCTATGTATTAGTGTTATAATAATAATTACTATAATAATAATAATAATAATAATAGGCATCAGTGAAAGAAAGACAGCAGCAAAAAATTTCAAAACATCCGAAGCCGTGTTGGCAATATATGAAAAATATCTGTGGCAGTGGTCTAATAGATATGTCATTTGAACTGTTACATGAACACTCAAAAATAAAATTCTCGAAAACAAGAACCCCACTCCTATAGGAGAACATGACTAAAGACTGTGTGTACGCTATCCCGTGCAGCTGCGGAAAGAAATATGAGAGACAGACCGCCCCCTTAAGGTAAGGCTTCAAGAACACCAGAAAACTGTAACACGAGGGGAAGTGGGATAATCATGCTTGGCTGACCACATATGGATAGAAAAGGGAATCACCACCCTCTGTGGAATCAAGTTGAAATCATAGACAAAGGCCACAAAAATCTCCTGAGCTGACCAAGCATAGAAATGAATCCAATATGGGAACCAGAAATAAGAAGTGCCAGAGAAAAGCGATAACAACGAAAATTGCAATATGAGCTCTGGAAAAAAATGAGCTGATAACAGCAAAATATACAATATGATTACTGGTAAAAAAAAATGCTTGCTGATGACATTAGGTTTGTAATACCCAGAAATTCACACACAGATGTCCTCAAGGATACATAAAGCGGAGACAGACCGTCCCCTTAAGGTAAGGCTTCAAGAGCACCAGAAAACTGTAACACGGGGGGAAGTGGAAAAATCGTTCTTGGCTAACCACATACGGAGAGAAAAGGGAATCACCAACCTCTGTGGGATCAGGTTGAAATCATAGACAAAGTATTAGGTTGGTGCAATAAAATGACGTAATAAGGTCGTTTTTTGACGTTAAAAAATACGTCAAAAAACGACATTATTACGTCATTATTTTTGCACCAACCTAATAAATCATTGGAAAATTCTTAATGATGCACATATGCTAGGCCATAAAATCGATCCGCTTAGGTGAAACCTTAGTAGGTTTTTCTGGCTCTCTAGGTTTGACTATATATATATATATATATATATATATATATATATATATATATATATATATATATAGTGAAAGAGACAGAGATGTATCATTAGTCGAAAAATAAGTTCGGTTTAAAAGTGTATGTGAGCGTTTGTATATTTTGTGTATATATATATATATATATATGTGTGTGTGTGTGTGTGTGTGTGTGTGTGTGTGTGTGTGTGTGTGTGTGTGTTGGCATATCCATCCTCCTTCATTCTCTTATATATAACGAGAGAAAGAGAGAGAGCGTAAGAAAGTGAGATAGATAGGGAAACAGATATACCAAAACACCTCTGCACACTTCGCCAATAGTTTAGTATTCATTTCCGTCTTATTCTTTCAATTTTCACTTCAATAGAAATGTTCATTGTTCCAACATACACGTACTCCCCCTCTGTTTTACTCTTCTCATTTGCA
>OZ010571.1:86678689-86766189 GCA_963932145.1 Acanthosepion lycidas | reverse complement strand
ATATATATATATATATATATATATATATATAGAGAGAGAGAGAGAGAGAGAGAGAGATAGATAGATTTGTCTGTCGTCATTTTCACCTCCCTCCCCGGTATTTTAAATATAAGTTGAGTTTTATTCCTTCATTCTTGTTTAGAACTGTGTTTCCGGTTCCTACTAAAATATTTTCCTTGTATTTCATTTCGGTGGCCCCTTGCGTCTTGGTGGCATTATCGCCTTGCTTCCGGTTAGTGCCTCTTATATGTGAGAATAATCGTGACACGTTTCATTCCGTAAAGAAACATCTTCAAACAAAGTAACGCTTTTATTGATGGAACTGATTCCAACTTATTAGGTCGGTGCAAAAATAATGACGTAATAATGTCGTTTTTTGACGTTAAAAATACGTCAAAAAACGACATTATTATGTCATTATTTTTGCACCAACCTAATATATATAAAAACGAGCAAAGTAGGACTAGAGAAATAAAATTGGAATTTAAGTATTATTTTTTTATTCGTTTTTTTAATTCTATAAATGTTGTCTCTGTATAGCTGTTACAAATCAGCCATCATTTATCTACCAACCGTAATCTCAAATGAAACGCTATATGACACTGGCTTCATTGGCGACAGTTGATACAACCCATGGTACAAACAGGTCCCGAACCATGATACAACCAGAACTGGAGACGGGACACAAATTTATATTTGAAAAAAATTAACCGCCAATAGAATGCTTCGATGCAAACACCAGCGTTTCCAACACATCTGTGTATCGTAATTCAAAGATGGAAGACTTTCGACAAAATATTTATTTCATCCTATTGAATTCGGTGACGTAGGTGGGATTTATTTTCCTTCTTTCTAATTTCCTGAATTTAATTGCCTATATGTTTCTCGAATGGATTAATTTTAAAGTCTAGTATCCTTGGAGGATACACAGTGCTTGTTATATGTTTGTTTTGAGCTTGAAAATATCGGTAATTCATATCAATTGCCAACACGTTTGTCCTTGAAATAACGGACGTCAGTGATTGGCTAAGAAAAATCAATGAGGAAATGATAAAATATATCTACTCGTTACTTTAGGAAGTAAAAAAAAAATCTGAAAGCAATTTCATTGAATATTTACAAAATAATATGTTATTTATTATGCAAGGATATGGCAGTAGCTTAAAGGTTATCGGTACTGACAATAAGAACCGTCGTACCGTGTTCAAAATCTGACTGATTTTATCCTTCACTTGGTAATTTTACCTTTGGAGAATATATGAATGCCTCTTCGTCCAAGCTTCTCTCTACAGCCCTGATCAGAGGATTGGAGTTTTTCAGAAGAGTAGAACCACTTGTTAATTGCTGCTGTTTCCAGGTCCATCCTGACCTGGTGTGGTAGCACCTGTTAGAGTCCCAACAATGGGCAAATAGTGAACCCTTAAAAAACACTATGAAAGTATAAAATACGTATTTATAGTAAAAATACTAGCAATATATTTTTATAGTAAAAAAATTACCAATAATAAATTTTTATATCAACAATATATTAGGTTGGTGCAAAAATAATGACGTTAAAAATACGTCAAAAACCGATATTATTTTTGCACCAACCTAATATTTCCAAAGTAAAATGACCAACAATACATATTTGTAGTAAAATTACCGACAATACATTTTATATTAGAAATACCAACAATACATTTTATCTGTAATGGAAGACATATAATTGCGTTCGAAATATATAAATTTCAACATTAAATAACCCATATAGGTAGATATCGAACAAACGAAACCAATGTCTGAGAATGAAAACTTTGAATTCAAAACTAACCAGAAGGATGGGCCCCGTCAGGTTATTTGGCGCTACATATAAGCTCTATTGCTACTGTAACATTACGTGTGATGCCCAAAGATCATAACCATAGATCCACAGATGATACTCAAGAGTAAATTGCTAGAATTCAATCTTATTATTGTTATTGCCAAAATTGTATAACTCCCAACCACATACAGACATACCAACGATTTTATGACATAATTGGTTTCATAGCGGTTTATCCCTTTTGACGGACCAACAAAAGTCACGTATTAACAATTCAATAATATAGCTCTATACATTTCCCGGTGGGGTAATGGATAGCAGCTTGGATTGAGGAATTGTAGAGCCGAGTTCGAATTCCAGTCGAATCCATTACATTGGCTTACGCGCTAAAGGTATGAATCCTCTACTCCCCCTTTCGCAGCTATGGGTAAATGATAGGACAGACCGGATTCTATAGCTTGGGCGGCAACTGGTCTACCGCAGAAAGAAATGGCAACCTATTGCGGGGAAAAATCTGCCTCGTCAGTCATGTATCGAAAAATGGCACATAACTGACTGACTACATCATCGATTTTAGAAACATATATTAAAATATTATCAAACTCAAACTACCAGTGAATATGTCTTGCAGTTGTGTGAAGCTCAAATGCTTTTTAGGGGACTAAATCTTGTGTTGAACCATCGGTGATGCATCTGTATAATTACAGAGAGAGTAAACAAAATCTTAACCTCTTAAGATGATTGAATTCACTTTCTTCGGAATTGAATAATGTTGATGAATTAGGTCCTGTAAATTCGCATGTTGTGTCAAAGAGGACAACCTCATTTGCTGTTTACTACAGAGCTTTCTACACCATGATGAGAAATACTCAATAACTTCAACCAGGAATCAATTCCAGCAGTTTAAAATGATAAATGTAGAGGTTTACGTTTTTGGTTTAGGCGCCATCCTGTCAACTCATTATTTATTTTTCATAACAAATTATCAATATCAGTCTATCTTTGTAAATATTGATTCTTATATTAATCAAACGTGTTCAGCCGTGGGTTGAACAAAGAAGTTCATAGTACTGTGTTACACGAGGTCGAACAAAAGCAAGATACGTTACATGATAATTTTCTATTTTTTTTCACCTGGCGGAAAGAATGCGGCATACAATTATGATCGAACTCACTGCTCAATCGTAACTATTCATAACCATTACGCCACCTCGAGGTGCCCTTTGATATTTAAGCGCAGCCGAAATTACAGGACAACCAGTGAGGATCGAACTCACTACTCAATCGTAACTATTCATAACCATTACGCCACCTCGAGGTGCACTTTGATATTTAAGCGCAGCCGAAAGTACAGGGCAAACAGTGAGGATCGAACTCACTGCTCAATCGTAATTATTCATAACCATTACGCCACCTCGAGATGCCCTTTGATATTTAAGCGCAGCCGAAAGTACAGGGCAACTAGTGAGGATCGAACTCACTACTCAATCGTAAATATTCATAACCATTACACCACCTCGAGGTTCCCTTTGATATTTAAGCGCAGCCGAAAGTACAGGGCAACCAGTGAGTATCGAACTCACTGCTCAATCGTAACTATTCATAACCATTACACCACCTCGAGGTTCCATTTGATATTTAAGCGCAGCCGAAAGTACAGGGCAACCAGTGAGTATCGAACTCACTGCTCAATCGTAACTATTCATAACCATTACACCACCTCGAGGTGCCCTTTGATATTTAAGTTCATCCGAAAGTACAGGGCAACCAGTGAGGATCGAACTCCCTGCTGAATCGTTATTGTTTTAGTAGGACAAGTTTGCTAAACATGATATCACGTAGAAGTGACACGTCACATGATATATATTAGGTTGGTGAAAAAATAATGTTGTTTTTTGACGTATTGTTAACGTCAAAAACGACAATATTTTTGCAGCAACCTAATATTTATGTATATGTTAATGAATATGTGATCAAGTCACTTCTCAGAATCATGAGCTAATGAGAAGCATTGTTTCCGTGTAGTCAGAGGCCATTTAACATTTGGGGTTAAAACAAATGAAACCTTGTCTATTTTTCACACCTGGGTAGCCACGCTGCCATATAAAGGAAACATTTCAATTCCAAATTTTGCCTCCTTTGGTGAAAATTAACTACAGACCTGTTCCGGCTGATTGGCGTAAACCAATGTTGCCTTTTCTCCACTTTTTTTTTTTTTTTTTTTTTTTTTGTACGTAAAAGATATCTGCGCCATTGTGAAATATCAATTTGCGGTGGTCACGATTTCTGGTACGTCTACGTTAATTATAACTTTGTGTTAAATGTGCCATCATAGAGATGGGAGAGATAAACAGCTTCAATATCAAAGACAGACGTGTATTTCGACATCGTAAATGGAGTATTTAATTATATTGGTTTCTTGCACAAATCCATGTTATTTACTCAACTAAGTGCCGTAAGCGATTAACAAGGCAGAGATTTTCTCGCAGTATGTTGATATTTTTCTGCAGCAGACTGGTTGGCAAACTAGGCTCTAGATCCAATTTTTCCTCCTATTCAACCCATATCTTAGAGGAGATAGATGAATTTATGCCTTTCTCTGGGGTATTTTCACGTAAATGAAAGTAAAGAATCCAACTTAAATTTGAACTCGGCTCTCCGACTTCGAGTTCCGAACCGATATCCAATACACCAAAATTCACCCGCTAGTTCATATATAATTACGGCATACTGGTTCATTTAAGAACAAAAGGATATTTGTTGTTTAGTTGATTCGTCGATTATTTAATGCCAAAATCTAAATGTTTTTACAAAATTTATTTTTTTAACAATTTAGTTTTAGTGATACAAGTATTACTAATTAACCCATAGCTAGGGGAGGAAGAAGTGGACTCATACTTTTCCTACATGTATTTGCATGTAAGTGAATATAATGAACCCCATTGTAATTGGAACTCCGCTCACCAATATCCACACATTATCATTATATATATCACAAGCACCTCCAAGCTACAGGTATTCCCAAACGGTCACCCATCTACGTACTGGCCTGAGTCGACGTTGCTTAACTTTGATGATCGTACAGGAACAGATGTTTCAGCGTAATGTGGCCGAAAGCTAATCTTTGTCGTGTAAGTTGATGTCTAATATAAGTTTTATATGCCAAACATTATATTGAATTAATGCAGAGGTAAACATAGGTCCAGTTTGCATTAGAGTCAAAAAGCGAGACATACGTACGTTTTAAACTCGAGTAAAAATATCAGATATAGGTCCAGTTTATACTAATATCAAAAAGGTTGACACTAGTTCAGATCTGCATTAGATCCAGAAAGGTAAGAATTTTCAATAGGGTTAAAACCATTGGTTGGTTTTATACTAGAGTCTGTAAGTATGCAACGTGAATGTTGACTCCGTTTTTAATACCCTTCAGCTAAGGATGTATCCGGTATATTGTAAGCCTCACTGACAGAAGAATATATAATTAAGGATATTCCGATAAAATAAGTCACGAACAACAGTACTTGGTATTGTTCACTCTGCTTCGCTGACTGTTGTATTTTACAATTTATTTTAAAAAGCTAATTTTAACTCTTCATCTCATTTCAGTCAATCATCTTTAGAAACGTTGCGTACAAATTGGCAGGTAGCACAATAGGCGAATAAAGTGGACAGAGATCTCGACTTAACCGATTTCTGCCATTTTCACACGGGAACATCTGGAAAATATTTTGCTGTCTTTTGCTGCCGGCAACTCTTGAGCGTCAGTAGATTTTCGGACTACATTTATCTTCATTTTGTCAGGTTTCTCACGATGCTGAAAATTAATTGGCTTGACTAAGCACCTAGCAATGCTTTATCCAGTCTGCTTCATAAGACAACTGGTTACTGTCGTCATTTCATTTAGTATTTTTTTTCATTGCTTTTATGACTTCATGTCACATGATGTCTACCAACGTAAATGCGTCTCTTACCAATTTTCAGATGTTTCAACTCAGATAAAAGTAGACGAGGTTTGTTTACGTCGCGTTAGAATGTCCATTTTTCCTCTGTACTTGCACCCTTCTTCTAAAAATGCCACGAAGTAGGCCATAATGGCTCTCCACAGATTCCTGTAAATTGCCAAGAATTCTTAGATAAAATAGTACAGAGGTTCTCCTTTGCATTTTCCACGGTTCTAAATTCAGTTTTGCTTTTTTTTTCTTTTCTGTCTAGACGAGCTGCAACAAAATGCCAGGAAAACTAGACTATAAAACTGTTTAAAGTATATCTGGAAGAAGAAGGAATGGATTAAGGCCTTTTCCAAAACCTTTAGTGTGAAAGTGATATTCAGTGATATTTTTGTTCTATTATGAATTCATGTCACACAATGTCTAGTAGTGTAAATGAGTCTCCTACCAATTTCCTGATGTTCCAACTCAGATAAAAGATAAGAATGCATTTTTTTTAAAATGCCACTTTAGAATTTCCCTCTGAATTGATATTGCACTCTTCTTCTTCTAAAAATGCCACGAAGTAGGCGATCATGGCTCTCCACAGATTTCTGTAAATTTCCAATACTTATTGGGAAAATAATTCAATTTTCCACGGTTTTGATTTCAGTGAATTTTTTTTTTTTTTTTGTCAAGACTATCTGAAACAAAAAAGCCAGGGAACCTTGACTATAAAAGTGTTTAACCTACATCTGGAAGAAGGAGAAATGGATCAAGGCCTTTTTTCCGAACCCGTTAGTGTGAAAGTGAATGTAAGTGCTCCTTGCAAAATTTGGACACAATTCATCGATATATAGAGAAAGGAAAATACTCTATAATTCTAGCCAGATTTAAAATTTAATGTTAGTTTTCCTTTTAAACGATAAGCTGCAGGTGTAAAAGTGTGAAATTAATTTTAGATGGCCACGCTTATAATTCTGGAAAAAATATAAAATTAAAAGTATGGAAATGCTCATGATGTTAGGTAAAAATAAATGATTTTTTCATAAAACAATGATACTTGTGGAATATGGATTTTGTTAAGAACATATATTTCTATATAAAAATATGTACAAACGTGCGAATTTTCTGGTAGTGTCAGAGTTAGCCTTTCGGAAAGAAAAATCGGTGTTGACTTCGAATTACAACCGGGTTTATAACGTTCACTTTTGGACAACATCCCCCCAACTATAGGCTAAATCAGCAGTTCCCAAACTTTTTGGGGGTTGCTGCTCCCTTGCGTAAAAAAGCACAACCATAACTTGCCCCTATGTATAGACACAACCCTAGCGCTCCCCAAATGCATAGTCGAGCTTTGATTGGATTTTCTTGGTAACAGTATTGCATGTCAAATGAGTATCTTAGTATTCCTCATAATAATTGTTATATAAATGGGATGCACTATAAAGTGAAGGCAAGATACACTTTACATACAATGTATGTGTATGTTTTTTTTATGTTATGGTTCAGATGTGTTACTGCCATTGTCAATGTATGCTTACTTTTTTCTCGTCTCCACAATGCGGGCGACTTTGGAAATGGCTGGATTAAATAGTAAGGCAAATTGGTCTCTGTAGTCTTGGCACTATTCTCGGAAACAAAACAAAATTCTTAATTCATAACGGGTCGGAGTGTTGATGGGTTGATAGAAGTTCTTCAACTTTGGTAGCTAATATGGATTTTGAAGGTGGCTCTGTAAAAAGACTCATCCTTCAGAAGTTTTGGGCCATTTTGGGGTATGTATCGGCCTGTCATAATGAACATTGACTGGAATTCTCAAAACCCTCAGTTTTGCAATTTACCGCAAAAAGTGATATCAGTTAAAATAAATTGTTCTAAGGTCCTAATGAATAACAGAAGGCTAGATTTTTTCAGTATCTCTTTGTAAAATTTTGTTGTTAAATAAAGATGTCCTTATTTTATTCCGTTTTCAATAATTCGTTCTTTTTTTTTTAGTTCTTTTGAATATTAATATAGTTTTGATTTCCCGCTTTTTCATAAAAAATTCAAAAACAGATAAAAATCAGTTCAGTGTTATTATCGGGACCAGAAGAGTCGAACGCCCTACACTGATTATGTTCTAATATCAATTTGAAATTCCTGTAATGTTCAAGTTGGACAATTTAACAGGTCTGACCGAAGTGGTTGTGGGTCATTGTAATATAGATTATTGATTCGTTTATTATAATTTATAGGATGTTTTTATATTATCATTATAGAAATATCTTTATAGCACTGAGATCAAATAAAATTTCAACAGCCTGAATAATGACGCCGATTTTACTCCGAATCCTGTGTATGATGAGTAGTAGACATTCTGATATAACATTCAAATATTTCGGCCACATTTTGCGTCTTAACACGCAGAGTTCTTGGCAGAATTTCTATTATGACAATATGGGAGATTTAATAACAAATGTGATAGAAACAAAAACAAAACGAATCTAAACGAAAACATTGAAAAATATTTTTTTTAAATTTAAAATTCCCAGCGTCTCTCGTTCACGCGCATGTGTAGTTGCATCAATGCAAATACAAACTTAGTTTTGATGAAGCCCTAAAGAACGAAATTGGTCACAAGAAAAAATATTCCACTTCGTCATACGTCATACCCCTAAAATATATATATATATATATATATATATATATATATATATATATATATATATATATATAAGCAATGAGGAGAGCGTAAAAGAGACAAGAAAAACCATGAAAAGGACAAATAACTATTGCATTCTAAACGTATGCACATACACACATGCGCGCAGGAAGGTGCAGGCACACAATCTCACGCACACATATACACACAAGGGAAGAAGTAAAATCAATCTTGCACTAATGAATTGTGTGTAAATTATTTTCAATTCAAAACAGAAATAACGAAAAACCAGAAAATATGCAAACAATTACTGGTATATTCTGACGAGTGGATGAAGCAAAACTCTAGAGTCAATATGTTGAAAATAACATCACTCATCTGAGTGAAAAGTTTTATATTTGTATTAATCATATATATATATATATATGTATATCTATATATATATATATATATATATATATATATATATATATATATATATATATATATATATATATATATATCATAAAATTATAGTATACTCGAACCATTGCTTTTGGAAGCGACTCCCAAGAGGATGCTACAATCCTAACCTATTCAAGTTCGTGATCAACTGTTATCTTCCTTATATATGTCCCTAAACTGGGACTTTCACACTGTAACACTCTGCTTTTATGCGGATCATCGACCTTGTACAAAATGAACTTCATTTCAAAAAAGAAAGAAAGAACAAACGAATGAACAAGCATTTTATCTCTGCAAAATATCTGACTTAAATATCTAACGAAAATTTTCTCTGTAAATCTTTAGGAATTTTTATTTAATTTTTTCATATTAATTATTTATATCTTTTCTTTCTTCTGCCTGGGTTAATTTACTGCCACTAGAATCAAAATACCAATTCATTTATCTGTTTTTTACTTATAAATTCTGCTAAATTACTCCAGACATTTTTTTAATGTTGTCACGTGTAACTTATATTTTTCTGACAGGGTTCGTCAACCGTAGCAAATGTCTAATGCTATATTTCCAAGAACGTTAGATATTTTTTTTAAATAATCGTCTCTAATCCGTTTCACAATGAACATAAAAAAAATCTTTGAAAGACAAACTGGGTATTTTTTTTAAATATAACTGTTTAAGATATATTCACATAAAATTGTTTCAAAAATTATCTCTGGGAAATTGAAAAACAAACGATCTTAAATTCTCATTTCCTTTTCGTATTTCCCACCTTATTCTATTTTTTTTTTTTTTTTTTTTTGTTCTTAGGTTTATTTTTTAACAAAAAATCAAAAAGAAATAAATATTCAAATACGCCATTTGAACTGAGCTTGTGTTCTAATGATTAGCTTCTTCTTAAAAATTAAGATCTCTTTTACATTTTCATTAACATTGTTTTTTCGTTGCAATTTTCAGTATTTATATCTAGTAAATTCCACAACGTATTTGACCATTCTCAAAAACTTATATGAATCGATAACAATAGCGTTCTTATTATCTCTTACTCAACTCTATTCTATCGATTAAAAGCGTTGATACACATCCTGTTTATTCCTGAGGGTAAATACCGTGTCTGCTCTGTCTTGCTACTAATCAAACTGACTGTCTCACAACTACAAAACTTCATACATCATTCTTCAAAAGAAACTACATCCGCCGATATTAAATCGGTGGTGAATAGATTTTTTTTAAGTGAGCCACCCTCTTTTATTATAAGAGAACAAACTGTCTGTCAACAAAGCCCTGAGGGGAGTTTAAAATGATAGATTTTGTGTTCAAGTGACATGACAAAACAAGAAACAATAGGAATTCACTACCTCATTGGATAAAAAGCTAATCTGTTGCCATTTAGTCTCGAATTGTTTTGAGATAATCCTGTGACTTATTTCACCTTCGGTTCTTTAAAAGTTTCGATTTTTTTTTTGGGGGGGGGGGGGTAAATTAGTTTTGTTATTCATAATTCAATTTCTTTCTCTAAGTTTTTTCAATGTTTCCTTGTTGTCTTTTAATTCAATGTGTGTGTTATTTGGAATAGATTATCACTTACGTTTTAATCACTTTATTAAAATGAGGAAAGTAGATTTGGAGAACGGTATATTTAAAACCAGACAGACTGAGCGAAATGGCCAAAACTCAGCTTAAATGTAAGCCATTTTATTCTCAATAATTTGTGAAGAATGGTGGGAATATAAATATACTACAAGAAAAGTTAGTTCACTGTGTCTTGCTAGAAAACTTTTGTCATCAGAATACATCTTGCACATTTATAAATCTACCATTCGTCATTACACTGAATATTGCTACCATGTCTGGTCTGGTACTCCCGCTCTATATATCGCGATTCTTAATAAAATTGAAGAAAGGCCTGTAATGTAATCGATCCTGACCAATCGTCTTAACTTCAGTCGCTTTGTCAACGTGACATGGCTTCCCTCTGTCTTTTCTATAAATATTTTCATGGTAACTGCTCTGATGATCTTTTATTCTCTGCTGTTTCGACCACATGAATTTAATTATGCATGCTACTAGATTGGTAACGAGGTCTCACCGAAGATGCAACCGCAACTTGTACACTGAGTTGATTTTCTCGTACTTCCTTCATGTGAAGCCCCCCTCCCGATTTCTAGCTTGACTGATAACTACAATCTTCAAACATTTCAAATGCAAAGTCAATGTCCAGTTTCTGACTTCTTGAACCCCTTTAGTTCTTTCTTCAATCCTTCTCACAGAAGTTCTTCTCATTCTCTTTCACCTGTAAGCCCATGATTTCCAGACATTGTTGCCTTGCTTGGAATGAAACGATTAAAACAAACCAACGTTAATTTCAGCATTAGGCGCAAAAAAGATACTGCAACGTATCAGGAAAATCAGGGTTTGCTTAGCTATAAGTCTTATTGGTAGAATAACAAATAGCCGTTGTTTATACTAAAGCTTGAGTCGCAAAGACACAACATATTTTAGAAGTTCATAGGCAATAGCGGCTCTACCCACATACTTTTCTTTATTATTGTAAATTGAAAAGATTGTGGGAACAGAGGGAAAAAGGTAATCAAAATAAAAGATAAAAAAGAGGAAAGGAACAGCAAAAAAAAAAGGGTGAAATATCTTGATAAAAATTATTTTGGAAAATCATTGTCAGAAAATGGGGTGAGCAAAAAAATTAAACAAAATAATAATAAGAAGAAGAATACAGGAAAAAATCATGAGGAAAGCGCATACAAAAATAGATACGCTGTGTACATAAGTGCACCTAACAGTGTGTAAACATATACTAGCTACCACATAAACATAGATGTTTACTGTTACTTTCCTCTGTTTTTCCTTTTCGATCTATTTTATTTCCTTTCCCTCTGTGCCCACACTCTTTTCCTATGGCGCCAAATCTCTCTGCACTGAAGACACACAGGACGTCTTCCCCACCCCAAATCCTATAACCCTTTCCTCTATATTCCATATCTCATTTCCCTAGTACCCATACCGATAAGGACGAAACGGCCTAACATATATTCATACCAATCCCAATTTTTGAATCTAAGTTTATTTTCACAATACATTTCACACAGCGAATAATCAGAAATCGAATTTTTACTAATAATACCATCTACAGCAGGATTCGCACCAGCTATTAGGTTGGTGCAAAAATAATGACGTAATCATGTCGTTTTTTGACGTATTTTTTAACGTCAAAAAGCGACATTATTACGTCATTATTTGTGCACCAGCCTAATACGAAAAGAACCTTTGCTGAGTCTTCCCCGTCTCTCTGTTTATTTCTCGCACTGCTGATGAAGAAGACAGACGTGCCGGAAAATTCCGGACTTAAAACCTTAATTTCCATGATTCATTTCTGTCTTGTGGCTAATAATTAATAAAGGCTTCTTGTACTGATCCCAATGGCACCCTTTAGTTTACCCTTGTTTTATTAACCAACCCATCTATTTTACACACACACTCACTCACACACACACACTCACTCACACTCACTCACTCACTCACTCACACACTCACTCACACACACACACACATGTATATATATATATATATATATATATATATATATATATGTTTGTGTGTGCGTTCGTGTGTGTAATTATTACAATAACAGACGTTTTTGCTAGACATGTGTACACAGTCCACTTTTCCCAATGTCTTAATTTTTTTTCGGACGTAACCGATTTTGACTCTTCATCTATTCAGTTTCTTTGACATAGCCTCTTGGGAAATATAGTGTCTCCTCTACGGTTTTGTATTCGTTGTAGTCTTTCGCATAGCCACCAAATGCAAAGGAGCTAGTGGAGGAGAAGGGATGAATTCCTGCCATCCCAAAAGGCCTTTCTGCGGAATCGAACGCCACAGACTAGGCGCTAATTTGAATTCGATTAGCCAATAACACTTTCCGATCCGACAGCCTTACGCTACCAGGATTCACGAGACTAAATCTATCAAATCGCATTTATAATGGGCTTTCACTTCGCGTAAACTTGCCTGGAGCATGGTCATAATTGCAGACCCCCAGTGAAGACTGTTTCGAAGAATAGTATGGTAACCGCTGCTCCACGGTAACTTATGATATTTTGATTTGTCTAGCAGAAGGCCAATCTTCTGATGCTCTTTTCTTTATGCATGTATTTTTTTAACCATTTCACCCCAAGTAAGGCAATAAAACTACTAAGAACCAAAGGTTTGGTGAGATTATCAGATTATTTTTTCAACAAAGATTAGAGAGGGGAAACAATAAAAGAACAAGAATTAAGAAAACAGAGGATAACGACTAACGTTGCATTTAATCTTCATAAGACCAAAGTTTACCGGAAAACAAGGATATGGATGAGAGTTCCATAAGGAAAAAATTGGGAGAGAAGAAACTGATAGCATTGAACATACGGTTACATCTAGCCATTTCAACTGTAAAAAGATGAGAACATTCCGTTAATTCGTATCTATAGCAAAAGTCGAGGTACTTTAAGGGGAAGTAATAATAATTCTGAATAATACAGTAATGTGTCACAAGGCCAAAAATAGAGCTGGTGGGCTGGTATTCAGTCTGTTTATTTTAAACTTAGCTAGCCACGTTTACTGGACCAAATATACGACATTATTCCTTACACCAAAACAACATATTTTTACTTACTATGCTTACTACAGCCACCGTAATACTTCAAAGTCTCTATGAAGTCCTAAGTAGTTCTTATATGTACAATAAAGAAAAGTTTATCAGAACCATTAGTATGAAAATATTTATAGGAAAGGCACAAGATTAAAAAATGGTAAAAAATATCCTCTCGATATGAATCAATGTAAATAACATAGCCGTCGAAATCCACGAAAAATAGATAAATAAATAAAACAGAACCCATAGAAAAAGATAAAAGTTATGAAAATAAAATTGTTTTTCTCCTTAATGCGCAGAGGAAGTCTAGTAATCGTTCCATGTGTCTTTTGTGGCAATCGTCTAAGCAGAAAATAGTGTACCAAATAATATTCACGTTTTCGTGACTTTAACATTAATCGTTTAACAAAATCTCTTTCATTTCTTACCAATATCTTATTAATTATTTTGCTATTATTTCAACTTCATTTCTACAACTTTATTATTACATATGTATTTATTAAAAAAACAAAACAATATAAACGATCGATGTGAACAAAGGAAATCTTCCTCCAGTCAAATATCATTTTATCAAAAGTTATTCTTTAACTAAACGTCTTTTGATACGATGCACTCGAAATTTAATTTGCCATCGATATATGACGAAATGTGGGACAACAATCTGAAGGTGCTTGAGAATAGCAATAGACTCCTCCCGGAAAGTAAGCAAAGTATTGTGATATATATATATATATATATATATATATATATATATATATATATATATATATATATATATATATATATATATATATTATTATTATTATTATTATTATTATTATAAGAAACTATACTTGCTCGGAAAACCTTCGTATTATTGATTTGCAAATAAACAAGCCAATAACAAAAGGAAAAAAAAAGGTATAAAAAAAAGAAAGAACCAAGAACATGTACGTTAACCGAAAATAATCGTCCAGCATACGAGTTCAAGGCCCAAAGAAAAAAAACATGCAAGAATCCAAAACAACTAAATAAAGTGCTCAATAAAATGAGTAGAGCAGATCTAGTTAAACCTAGAGAGTCAGACAAACCTACCAAGTTTTCACCTAAGCCGGCCTACCTTGACGATCCTTGGTAGGTTTTTCTGGGTCTCTAGGTTTAAATATATATATATATATATATATATATATATATATATATATATATATATATATATATATATATATATATATATATATATATATATAATTTGTTGGAAACAATGAAAAGTGTTCTTAACTGCTATGTCAATATCACAGTGAATTTTGGTCTGTCTTCTTTCAAACGAAGAAAAGACTGGAAGATACCAAGAACTGAACATCTGAGCAACGAAGATGTTTTGAAGAAAATGGGAACTAAAAATGTTACTCATTTCTAAAAAATCACAAGAGAGGCATTTGAATTTTCTGACACATTATGAGGAAAAAGGAATTGGAAAATTGAATACTCACATGATATAGTAAAGAATGGTAGAGAAGAAAACAGCGAGTAACCTACCGGATGAGGAACAAAGAAGTATATGAAAATTTTTAAATAGAGAAGTTTGGTAGAGCCCTGATCAGTCCTCTTCTGAATGTATATACCTCATATATATATATATATATATATATATATATATATATATATATATATATATATATATATATGAGCGGGTACCGATAGAGCCAAAAGAGGAATTGGTGAGTTGATTCCAAATCCCTTCCTCGTTTGTTGCATCAACTAAACAAAATTTTAATTGGAAAAGGTGTTAACTCATGTTTCCTCAACTGCCCCAGGCGTTATATATATCATTAAAAAAGAAAAAAAAAGTAGATAATAATAAAAACAGAGCTCCCTAACTTTTGATGGTATTTAGTTTAGGAAAAAGTATGTACAGAATCAAAATACGTGGACAAGTAACAGAAAGTTCCCAAGACGTCCTGGCATTTCACGGATTATAAAAATAAAAGAAATCGGTGAATCAATCATAATTGACTACGTACTAAAAATAAAAGGCATTTGCTTTTAATTATTTCTTTTTTTTTTCTCTCCAGAATCTATCTTGCGTATCTATAAGTCTATCATTCGCCCATACTTAAAATCTTGCTGCTACATATTACCCAGTGCCTCTGCTATTTACCTTAAGCTCCTTGATAAAATCCAGAGAAGGATCAGCAATATTATTGGTCCTGATCTGGTGGCTCGATATCAGTCACTTTTTCACCGACGTAAGTGTGCCACTCTGTGTCTTTTCTATAAATAATTTAATGCTAATTGTTCAGATGAGCTGTTCGTTAAGGTAACTAGACTTTTGGAATTTAGGTGTAGCACCAGACTGGCGTCAAGATCTCATCAACTTGCAGTTGAGCTTGCTAGATATAGACAAAAGTTCTATGCTGTTTTTTCTCGCACTTCTCGCTTGTGGAACTCCATTCCAGCTCCATGTCCTCCGGATTACTCTTTTCTCTTCCAGCTCATTATTAATGTGTCTGTGCCCAATTCTTCCACACCCTGTAACCCCTTGTCTTTTGATGGCTTTACTGCCCTGCGTGCGATGATACTGATTAAAAGAAAATTTCTACAGCAATAGTTATTATTCAATATTAAACTAGAATTAGTTATTGTCCTACATTAAAATAAAAATAAAAACACTATATTTATTGATAATAAAACGGTTCGATACAGTTATTTATTAATCTTGGCTTGGTTATGGAAAAACCTGTCAACCTTGAGTCCTGTCCTCATTAATCAGTGACAATGATATACGAGGCCAGATTATTAACCATTCCACAAGGAACTTTTTTCATTTAAGTTCTATCTTTAAATTTTTGTAATAATTCTACGCTATTTAGAAATCTAAGTGGAGCCTCATTTTATAAGCCGTGGCTCTCATTTCGAAAAGAAAAAAAAAGATTAGAATGATGCAGATCTTTAAGAAAGTAAAGACAATATACGAAAAAATAACGTAATAAGAAGCTAATTGCAAAGTTAAGCAAATTAAGTTAATGAATTTTTACACTTTATTTCCTTCCTTCCGTCCTTCCTTTCTTTATTTCTTACTTTCATTCTTTCTTGCGAGTTTCTTCCTTATTTCCTTTCTTTTTTCTTTCCTGTGTCTCTCTTCCTTTCATGTGTCTTTCTTTCTTTCTTTCTTTTTTCTTTCTTTCTTTTTTCTTTCTTTCTTTCTTTCTTTCTTTAATCTTTCGTTCTGTCTTTCTTGTCCTTATTGCGTATTTCTTTCTTTCGTGTGTCTTTCTCTCTTGTGTTTTTTTTTCTTTCTTTCAATATTTATTTCTTGTGCCTTTCTTTCTTTAGTATTTCATTCTGTCTTTCACGTTTTTTTTGTTTTTTTTTACTTTCTTCCGTAATTTTTCTTTCTTCCTTTCATGTGTCTTTCTTTCTTTCTTTTTTCTTTCTTTTTTCTTTCTTTCTTTCTTTCTTTCTTTCTTTAATCTTTCGTTCTGTCTTTCTTGTCCTTATTGCGTATTTCTTTCTTTCGTGTGTCTTTCTCTCTTGTGTTTTTTTTTCTTTCTTTCAATATTTATTTCTTGTGCCTTTCTTTCTTTAGTATTTCATTCTGTCTTTCACGTTTTTTTTTTTTTTTTTACTTTCTTCCGTAATTTTTCTTTCTTTCTTTCTTTCTTTCTTGTTGTCTTTTTTTCATTTCTTCAGTTTCTCGTCTTTGTGCAGATTTTCTGTCATATGCTCGTTCCTTTTCGAAATTCTGTTTTCGATTATATTATTTCACGTCGTGCGATCTTTTCGTTGAAATGCCATAGCGTTTGGGCGTTTAAATATTTTATTGCTAACTTTGAGTCACTGACATGGAAACGAATAGAAAAACGCAAAAATTATGAAGAAAAAACTTCTGCATTTCGTAACTAACCCATTGAATGGCGACCTTTCCGCGTTGCTAGTCAGCGTGTCTTGAAAAAGCTGCCTTCCAAATTATCAATTCTTTAGTCACGTGACTTTTACGTAAGCATATACGTCATGCCCACAGGGTGGGCATTAATTCCAACTGAACTAAAAGAGCCTTTCTAAAGTTTACAATCCAGAAAAGTGATTCATGGACAAATCAAATTTTAAATTTTCGCAGAAAATAACGCATATTCGTTGTCTGTTTTGATATTTTTACATTTTTTTTAAATTTTAATCAAGCTTTCTTTGTATTATGTCTCACAGTAATTAGAGAGAAAGTTTAAAATCTAGAATTTATTTTTAGTCAGTATCAACTCATGGAAGAAAACAAAGCCGCTAAGACAAAAGGAGTTACAAGGTGTGGAAGAATTAGGAACAGAAACATTAATTATGAGCGGGAAGAGAAAAGTACGTAGCGAGTGACATTGCATTTAAATTTTTGCAGATTAAAGTTGGCTGGAAAGCAAGGAACAGGAGGTTGGGTCTCATAAGCGAGAAGTGCGAGAAAGGAATCTGTTAGCGTAGAATTTACGGCTACATCTAGCCAGCCCAACTGTAAATCGATGAGATCGGAATGCCAGTCTAGTACTGCGGTAAAATTTTAAAAGTCTAGGTACCATAGCGATTGAAGCCCAGGTACCAAATCAGTACCAATAAAATTGTTGATTCTTCTTTGGATTTTATCAAGGAGCCACAGGAGTATTGGACTATTTGTGGCTGAAATATTCTAAAAATGAACGAATAGTAGACTTATAGATATGTATGATTCTGGAGGGAAATATTATCTCGCTCGTCATAGTTAACCTACATTCTTATCAGCTGACCTATCAATGAATTCAATATAGTCTTTCGATTTCATGTCAGCCGAGAACGTTAGCCTGACAAGGCGCAATGTGTCACTCTCCTGGGGTCAGCATCAGCCATGCTGATTGAACTCAGAGAGGGCTCTCTCAGATTATTGATAGAGATAAGTTTAGTTTCGGAGGCGTTGAAAGTAACAAGCCTTCTTTTGTTCCAGGTAACGACGGACTTGATTTCGTTTTGGACATCTTCTATTTTGACCTTATCAGACTGATCAGCTTTACTATCGATGCAGGAGTACATGTTTGTGCCTCAGACCTTGCAAAAAGCTACAAAGAACAGGAACCTGTGAGAAGCCATGATCGCAAACCTGAATAGGAACGGCACATAAAAAAAGATATCTTCCAATCTATTAATGTGTTAAAACAATGTTTCACGGGAAAATGGCAAATATCAATCGAGGTAACCAAAAGACTGTTACCGCCATAGTCATCCTTGACAAATACTGATAATATATTAGTGATGAATAAAATTATTGCTGTTATTTCCGCCATTGATATTTGCATCGATATCTATTTACTACTTCTCTTAATCAGCTGTGGAGATATTGTTAAATTTTCTATCGTTATTCTCAATTCTCTGCGCAATTATGCGCTTGCATCTGGCTTTATCTTATAATGACGTCAAGCTCATAACTCGTTCCGAACTTCCGGTTGATAGGCCTTACCACGATAACTGTAAAACATCTCATTGTTTTTATGTTCCAGGAGAACTGATGCTAGATGTTTCTCGCTCTGTGAAATAGTGAGGAGAATTGTCGAATGCAAAATTTCTCGTTACACATTTCCCACCGGCTATAGTGGTCGGTGTTCAAGCCCAAGTAAGAAGACAAATTTCGAACGTTACTTTTTTTTTAACTGATATGGTGCAATATGCTTAATTTCAATTCCATCTATTTTTAAATAAATATTCGTTTTGCAGTACGCATTATAATAGTGATGGATTTTCTGTATGTTTATGTTTCTATAAGTTTGTAACCGCATTAAAGCAAAAACAGGGCATTATAGGGAATTTCAATTACCATAATATATATATATATATATATATATATATATATATATATATAGAGAGAGAGAGAGAGAGAGAGAGAAGCAGATCATTATTTAAACAGATAGATAGATAGATAGATAGATAGATAGATAGATAGATAGATAGATAGATAGATAGTTAGTTAGTTAGTTAGTTAGTGGATAGCGACTTGGATTGAGGAATTGCAGAGCCGAGTTCAAATGCCAGTCGAATCCATTACATTCACTTACGTGCTAATACCCTTGGAAAAGGTGTGAATCCACTTCTTCTACCTCCTGCTATGGGTAAATAGCAAGACAGACTGGGTTCTATAGCCTTGGATGGCAACTGGTCTAGGAGAAGGACAACTCTGAATTTAAAACCTGCGGGGTGTCGTTTGGGGACCTTGTGGCACATAGTGCACCAGGTCTCTGAATTCGGCCCTTCAAAAAGTGTGGATGGTACTGCACGAAACCTTCACCACTATAATCAAATCTCATATGCTGTTGTCGGGCTGTCGGTTTCCTGATAACTAATCTGCTTGACACTCATACGTCGAATTCGACGGGAGAGTCGACTATACATATATATATATATATATATATATATATATATATATATATATATATATATATATATATATATATATATATATATAGGGGCAATAGATTATTATTCAAACATATATTGTTAAATATTACCAACAACGAATGTCTATTATGTTTTATCATGATCCTTTCCAGGAGTCGTATCATGAGTTTAGTTTCAAGATAAAATAAAGGCAAAAACCGTTCAACATTTGGATATTTCTTTATTATATTGGTCTTCGATCTAAGCTTTCGGCTCAAAGAAGCCAACTTCTATTTAAACAAAACAGTGATCATCTCAGCTGCAATGCCCATATAACCATTCTGATGATGGCTCATGTGACCTGAAAGCTTAGATGGCTGACCTTTATCATAAAGAAATATCCAAATACTTAACAGTTTTTTCTTGATTTCTCTTGAAACTAAAGGCCCCATTGTTTTCTGTAATGTCTGTTATACTTAACAATATGTTTCGATATATATATATATATATATATATATATATATATATATATATATATATATATATATAATCATTTCACCCCAAGCAAGACGGAATTGCCGCAGGGGATTACAGAGAGTGAAAGTGAGAGATAATACGGTGTATAGGGGGGGATTGAGAAAGGATAAAGATGAACGGGGGTTCAAGTCAACCGAAGATGGCAGTTGACGTTGCATTTACAGTTGACGTTGCATTTACATTTTTGAATATATGTAGTTATCAGAGAAGCAAGTAAGCGGAAATGAAGTGCGACAAAAGAGACTGTTGGAGTAGAAGTGGGGGTTACGTGTAACTATTTCAAGAGTAAATGGGTGGGACCTAGGTGCCAATCTAGTACCATGCTTAAATTAATGTAGTCAGGGCACCAGGGAAAAAAGTTACTCAGAGCAGTTATCGTGAAAAGACAGAGAGAAGCCGCATCACGTCAGTGAGAATGTGATTGAAGTTGAGATGCCAAGTCAGGATTGATTACATTGCAGGTCTTTCTTTGTCAAGAACCTCGAGATGAACAGCAAGAGAACCAGACCAGATATGCCAACATTATTCAATGCACGGACAATATATATATATATATATATATATATATATATATATATATATATATATTAGCGCGATAAAATAAATTAACGAAGGAAATTAAGCAAATTTCAGTCGAACGGAACCACCAGTTCCCAAAGATTACTCAATTACGTATAAATTATTTCTGCCCAAGGGAGGTAACTCCAGGTATATAAAAAGATAATTCCTGGTAGTGCTGAAATGTCACATACACTTACGTTTCAAATAGACAGCGTGGTTTTAGTAAAATGTATTGCTGGATTTTTTTATATCATTTTATAATTTTCAGGAATGAAATGCTTAAATTGATGGGTGGAAGCACTTTTATTAATCATTTAATACAAGTGGTGGTTGAAATAAGGATGTCACGGGTGAATTTTTCTTCCAAGAAATAATCGTCCAAGCCCGCTGTTTGCAACTGCAGGAAGGTTGTCGAGCATCTAGCTAGAACCAAAGTCCTGTGCGACGAGTAGTATGCGTTTTTATCGACCCGATCCACTGCTACTTTCCTAACTACCATTACACAAAGACTTAGCGAGGCTCTTGACAATAAACTCACATTGAGGACTATAGTATTAGATGCTTCGAAGGCCTTTGACAAGGTGTTAAACAAAGGTTTGTTAAACAAGCTCACCAGCTATGGAATCCCTGGAAGCGTCTTCTAAATTATAAAATCATTCCTAACAGGTAGGTCCCTGAATGTAGTTATTAATGACCAGTCCTCCGAGGCCCTGACAGTCAATGCTGGCGTCCCCCCTAGGGGTCACTTCTCGGACCAACACACTTTCTGTTTTACATAAATGATCTGCCTAAGAATATACTCAGAACATTTGTAAACATCTGTGCCGATGATATGACAATATGATGGCGTACCTCGAAAGCTCTTGACGAACAGATATTGGCAGATGACCTCTCTTATAAACTAGCAGTAATTTCCCAGTGGAAAAAAAAACTGGCTGGTTAAATTCAGTGCCTCTAAAACCAAACTAGTTACCTTCCATCACTACTGATCAGACCCGAACTACCGCAAGTTACGATGAACTGTTTTCCCCTCGAGGAGGTACCGTGGTCTTGGAAAATACTGGGACTCAAACTCACACATCACCTAAAGTTAAACTAGTATACATACGATTCATTGATTAAGATGCACGTAAAATTGTCGCCTCCCTGTACCGCTACAGTAATTATTCGACCACCTCATGCTCTCCTCCACTTTTACAAGAGCCAGATCAGTCCAAAAATGGAGTACAGTCGCCATATTTCAGTGGGAGGTGATCAGTCTTCCCTTTCTAGAGTTTAAAAGCGTCTCTGAGATATTGTGAGTGAGGAATTATTTTCCACCCTTCAACCTCTCTCTCACAGTCGGGATGCGGTAAGCACCTTACTACTCTGTCGCTACTTTCATAGAAAGTTCTCGGACGAACTACATTCCTTGGTTCCTGCAGATCTACCGTTCGCGGGCACTTCCATTGTAGAAAATCACCCACATTCCCTATGTATTCCATTGGTGAGAAGTCAGTTCCTTTTGAACAGTTTCTTCCCGCTAACCACTGCTCTGTGGAACCGACTCATAAGAGGATGTTCCCCCGATCGCTACAATCTTAACCTATTCAAGTCTAGAATTAACTGTTATCTTCCCCTCAAATCCGTATAATCTACCCCTTAACGTAACCGTCTATCTCGAGTATCCCCTGGGCTTTGTACATGGTACACCTTACTGTAAAAAACTCAAATGTACTTACTTTCTTAGAAGAAACGTACAAAGGACAAGTTGTACAAGAATGGTGGGTATCAACTGATATGAAAATATTCTTTAAGCATGAAGGTGAACTGTGAACAATATATCCACCGGGTTTGAATGAAATATTCGGATCGAAAATCCGAGAAGTAATAAGAAGTCTTAAAAAACAGGAAAATCCTGTCAGAAACAAAGAAAAGAGTACTCAACTGTTACTTAATATCGGCCCTCCAATATTCTGAACAATCTCCTCGCAGATTAAGAGAAAACTGGAGGCGTCTGAAATAATGTTCTACAGAAGGATACTGAGAATACCATGGACCGAACATGTGAACAATGACGAAAATGGAGACAAAAAGAACGCTTATACTTAACATCAGGAGAGATAGTTGAAGTTTCTGGGATGCATAATGAAGAACGGAGAGTTGGAAAATTTTGACATTCACAGGACATAGTGAAGGCAAGGAGAAGAGGTAAAAGCAACGCATACAATCTTGCGTAAATGGCTGGCGAAACGCAGAGTAGAAGAGATAACGAAAAGCCCCAATTTACAAAGAGCTATATCGGAAAGGAAATAGTGGAGAGGTAGGATCAACGGCTGATAAGCTGTAGAAAATGAATTAATCATATCAAAGAGCCATGATCGTTGACATCACGAAGAGACACGGTATATCGACGAAGGCTGACACCGTGGAATATCTCCTATCGACACCAGCGGTTAGTGTTCAAGCCTAAATGAAATCTCCTTTTCGGCGAAAAACAGAAAAGAGAAAGTGTAACAAAAAATTTCGAAGGCAAATTAGAATAAAAAAACATATCTTTCAGAAATTAAACCAAGCAAGAAACCATGAAAAGGATCAAAGAAGTGAATGTTAAACTATGATCGAATATCTTATCTCGTATATGGCAGTGAATACTGGACAATTTCCTTACAAACGAAAAAAAGGACTTTAAACGAAGAAGCTGATATTCTACCGAAGACAGCTAAAAATGTCATGGTGGATGTCTCCAAATGTAAAATCTGATTTTCTACCCCAATAAAGCTGTGACTGCCATGGACAGTGGGTGCAAATGAAGCTGATGTTCTCCCGAAGAAAGATGCGAATGCCATATATAGTGTCTTTAAATGAAAAGGCTGATTTTCTACTGTTGTGGATTCCTAGTTGAAAACCGGTACCAACAAATAACAAACGTCAAGAATGAATATAGGAAAATAATGTATTAACGTAATAATACAAACTGGTAATGCAGATTAGTAGTTCCAGGAATACGGGTTAGTAGCAAAATATCTATACAGTCTTTGGTATTGAAGTATCGCTGTATTACTTCTTACTGAGTCTACGTGCTCGCTCATGGTGACTCTTGCACGCTACGTTCGTTCTGTCTGTCTGTCACATTGCTCTCACTATTCCGGTTACCTACAACCTTTCACTCTCCCTCTTTCCTGTCTCGGGTCTTCACGTAGCAGTAGTATATGTATATACTGAGTGAGTCCATTTGTGTAAAAAGAGGAGGACCCCTCAACATCTACCACGATATAGCTGACAGTGGCTGCAAATAAAAAAGCTGATATTCTACTGAAAAATGGTGCAAATGACATGGGGAGAGTCTTGAAATGAAAAAGCTTATTTCCTACCACAAGAATTCTGAAAATTAAGCTGATATTCTACCGAAGAAAGCTGAGAATGACATAAAGGTGGTCTTCAAATGGAAAATCTGATTTTCTACGCCAAGATAACAGAATATGGTCTGAGCGTGTGCGCAACGAAAATGTTTCAAACAATAGAGTAACATCAACGTAATTATTACTCAAAATCTAATATTTTCTGAACACGTAATGAGTGAAGACGCCCAGGAGTATCTAATACTCACAGCATATACTGAAGACAAAAGGAGGAAGAAACTACTAGATCACCTTCCTAAAGAGTTTGAATGAAAAAATAGCAGAACGGATGGATCTTATTCACCTTTGCAAATCTCCCCTCTCCAAATTTTACAATCTAAAATATTTTGGGGCTTAAAATAACCTGAAAAAGGTTTATAAGCCATAAAAAATATATCAATCAATCAATAATAGCATATGTGGGAAATTTGTTGTTGAGTGAAAAATATGTAATCCCCCACAAGACCGCGTAAACTATTTTGAACGTCATCGAATCTAGAAAGTGATGATTGGGCAGGTCCAGCAGTAATTTTAGTGTAATCTGACACTTGTAAAACGCTTTATCTTTTTAGTTTCGGAACTACTTATATAGACTGGTTCACTCTTAAAAAAAAAAAAAAAAAAAAAAAGGGAAAAATCTTTTTGGAAATAATTGTTGTAAATTAGCATCCTTTAGATCGTCCTTAGACCGTGACACTTGTCAGAATTGTAAAATAGTTTCTTTATCGATTTAGAAGAGGGAGTCCAATTTATAATATCGATACGTGTGAGTTCATTTGGTTTCCCATTCAGCGCGTCCTGGGTATGACGATAAATTACATCAGCGCCTTAGGTAAAATGATAAACTGCATCCAAGACTAAGGCCTCTGATCAGGATGTTTTCAGGAACGTAGAACCACCTCTTAATTGCTGGTGCTCCCAGGTCCACTCTGATCTGGCTGGTTGCACCTGTTAGGGTCCCAGCCATGGGTCAATAGTTAACACCCAAACTTGTGTAAAAATAGGTTTTAATACCAGAAATAATTTGTAATGAAAAAATTATTACCAGCAATTATTTTAAAGGAAAAATTATTATCAGCAATACTTTTAAAAAATACTAGTAATACAAACAGCTATACATACTTTGAAAAAGAAATTGGAGAATGCAACTCAGAATACAAAATAGTGTGAACAAAATATTACCAAGTGAGTAATTAAAAAAAAACACTTTTTTACGAAAATAAAACCATCCATGATTGTAAATTTCCTAAAAGAAGTTGGATTGTACTCAAAAGTATGTGTAATTGAAAGATGGTTTAAATATATATGTATACATAGACACCTTTTTTTACTAAACTATCGCTATGACTCTATTTCAAAACTTTGTTGGCATTAAATGACCCACTGAGGTTGATATACCATAAAACAAAACAATTAATCAACCCCTTCTTAACATCTAGGATGGAACTAAGGTCAACTCTATATACCCTCTCCTTGCAGATGGGAATTGTCTTACACAACAAGAATAATAACAAATTGTATTGGATCTTCCTAGAATTTTCAGGACAACTAGTGTCCTTAGTGCACACTTCAGCGCCATCAACAAATTGCATTATATCAGGATTCGATTCACTGCTAGAGTAAGTAGTTCAAAGAAAGAAGAGTTACTCGTCAAATTAGGATCTCTTGGAAAATGAATGGTTCAGTCTATCTAGCACCATCAGAAACTTGTATATTAACGTTATGTTGATCGCTTTTACTGTCAGGCATTCGTAGAGAAAGGACATTATCGACAAATATTTCATCAACACGTACATGACTGTTGTTGCATTCACTGTATTCAGCACCATCAGCGAACTATATTGAATTGTATCCAATTCCTCCCAGAAAATCGTAGACAAATATTTTCTTTGCAAATCTCTCACCAACCTCTTGAGCTTAATTAGTGGTTGGATTGCCCTATCCTCAATAACAGCAAAAAATCGTACCGCACCAGTATCCAATTCCTTCCCAAAGTAAGAAGCTCGTAGACAAAATATTTTCACTCTAGGGAAGTGCATTCACTTTTTTCAGTGTCATGAGCAAATTGTATTGAATTAGTAACCCTTTCCTTCCCACAGCAGAAAACTCATAGAATGTGAACATTCTGGCCAAATAGCATCATTATCTCAAGGTCAATTAGTGCTAGCACTCCCATCAACAAATTGCAACAAATTGTATTCAATCAGTATCCGATTCCTTCCCAGAATATCTCATCAGTTGCTTCCAAGTGATTAATATCGATATCTAATAATTAGCAACATCATATTGGTAAGTAATTACCGATGAATGCCAGCTTCCAATATCTTCAAATTAACTTCGATGAGTCAAGGCACGCAAAGAACGCCCTAGCAAACAAATGAAATGGACTACACATACGTCAATGTATATAGCCTGCCATAAATCTATCAAAGATATTTGAAGTGACTGCTGAGGCAACTTGAATGCTCAAAGTGGCTCTGTGATTCTGGACTTAATTAGTGTTTCACCGAGAGAACATTTGTTGTGTTGATAGCGGCAATAAGTCATGGTTTCTTTGGGGTATAAAAGCCAGTTATCTTTCCTGCATTGCCCTTTTATCTTGCCATCTTCTTCGATTTTGATTAGCCTCTCTTTTCAGCGGTTAATATGTCTGTGGTGAGATGCGGCCATTTTGGTTGTAACGATTGATGAATACAATCATAAATTCTGGTTGGGGTCTGTAAATTTTATGTATTTGTTGCGCTTTCGCCTGTGTGTATGTGTCACCGTGTATGCTTCGCGGACAGGTACGCTTTCAAAGCAACCATAAACATCTGTCTGCTTATTTTCAAATTTGTCTATACGAGATATTTTTATCGTTTAGACAGACCTTGAGAGAGAGCGTACTCGTAAATTTTTATGTAATATTTTCTTCTTTGAGGTAAGTGAGATTAATCTTTTTTCACTGGTTCCTAGTTAGGTTTAAGATTTTATGCGATTTTCTATTTCGGATAGGGAGGTTCAGCATTTTTAGTCTCCGTAATAACGAAGAGGAGGCACGGTGGAGTAATGGATAGCAGCTTGGACTGAGCCGAGTTCGAATCTACTGTATTCACTTACATGCTAATACTCTTGGGAAAGGTATGAATCCTCTTCTTCTCCCAATCAGCTATGGGTAAATAGCAGGACAGGCCGGGTTCTATAGCCTTGGATGGAACTGGACTACTGCAAAAAGAAATGGTAACTTACTGCGGGAAACATTTTGCCTCGGCAGTCATGTATCATTCGATACATGATCGCCAAAGCATGGCATATAACTGACTGACCAGGATTCATTATTGGTGGCCGCATTTTTAACAACTTAAGATATGATCTCCTAAGCGTATATCACACATGGCACATAATGACTGAATAACGAAGAAAGATTATAAAGACTGTTTTCGGATTTGTCATTATTAGGTTGGTGCAAAAATAATGTCGTTTCTCACATAGTAACATATGTAAGAAAACGACATTATTTTTGCATTAACCTAATATAAACATGTGTTACCCAATATATTTCATCTGTTACTTTGGCCCTAACTGAAATCTTGCATAATTCCTGTAATTCAATATTAAGAGAACTGAACAAAAATTATTTGTTAAAATCATATTAAAATTTGTTCCTTACATATTTTTCATTCAGGTGACCCTTCAGGACGTTGTCGATAATGGCTCTCCACAACATCTCCTTTTCCGCTTTTAGCAATATCTCTTTCTTGGTATACCTCCTTGATCTAATCGTCTACTCGCAATTTTCCTTGGTCTTTCCAGCCTTAAATACATTTTGTGAGCGTCAAGTGTTCCAAACCATCTCATCTCATTATGCATATCACCAATATCAACTGTCTCTTTCGTAAGATTTAAACAAAGGTAGCAGATTCAACTGATCTCCTAATTTTTAAAGTTAAAACGTCTGCATGTTATTTTTATTTTATTTTTTTCACACATTTTAATACTACAGTGTCCTGGTTTGATTGAATTATGACCATTAGCCATTTATATATATATATACATACATATATATATATATATATATTAGGTTGGTGCAACCATAATGACGTAATAATGTCGTTTTTGACTTATTTTTTAACGTCAAAAAACGACATTATTACGTTATTATTTTTGCACCAACCTAATATATATATATATATATATATATATATATATATATATATATATATATGTAGTCATCCACACACACGCACATACATACATACACATACATATATATTATAAGATATATATATATATATATATATATATATATATATATATATATATATATATATGAATTAAATAAATAAATAGAGATACAAGGAACCATACATGCGTGCGATCCCGTGCATATATAAATTTTCAAATAAATATTTTGTTTAATTTTTGGTGTTTAAAAAGTGCTCAATTTGTTAATACAGAACTTTAAACTATATATTAACAAATATACGTGTGAACTTTACAAAAACTTGAACTATATATACCGCATCATAATAATATAACAAGTATTTAAACAACCACCATGACAATAACGATGTGGAAAAACCTGTGCCTGCAGAAAAACAAGATCTGCCCTCTCAATTCTAAATGCATGTCTACAGGCATTGTTTATAAACCTAGTATCAGATATAATGGTGAAACTAAATTTTATTTTGGTTCCACTGCAAACCAATGGAAATACCGGCATTGCCAACACAAAATAACGCTTACCAATAATTAATATTCCAAAACACTGCCCTTTCTAAATATTTCTGGGAAATTAAGATGGATACCTATATAACATCAGTAAATTGGAATTACATAGCTAAAGCTAAAAGTTTTAGTGACAGGGGAGATAAATATAAGCTGTACCGCTGGGAAAAGATTATCATCCTTAAACACATTGATAACCTCAATCTGTATGACCACATGCATTCATAGAAAAACGTTCTTCGTAATTATTTCGATTCTGGTTAAACTCATTAATATGAAAATTCATAGAGTTACACCCTCTTCCCATCTTTGTTTTTGTCATTGTTTTTAAGTCTTCGGTAATGAATTTTATTTGTATCTTTTATTTTTTCTCTATATACCGTTATGTCTCTAATATTACTTCAATTATTATTTTTATATTTATAACATTATTCTCTTTAATTTTATATTTATTTTTATATCTATAATTATACTTATTCTTATATTTAAATATATTTATTTTATTTTTCATATCTTTAAACCTATGAATATTTAATATAATTTTTATTTTTATTTATTTAAACTTACATTACGTTGATTCACTATCTCTTTATGTTTAAAGAATTTTTAAGAATAGTTCAGCCTCTACATTTTTTATGGTAAGTTTATTTCTTTTCTAAATCCACTCCCTATAATTTTGTAACTTGCATCTAAATCTATGCCTCGGTATTCAATTCTAATTATATAATTATTAAACGTAGAATTTATATACAATATAAGATTGCTTCCACGAGACACAGAATTTTTGAATATACTAACAATCGTAACGAAGAGTTCGTCAGTATTATAAGTATTGTATTGAACATGAAAATCCGAATCGTACTTTTGATATAATGTTTTTTATATATTCATTAATGTGTGTGTGTGTTTGTGATAAAATATAGTTTTTATGTATTTGTGCTATATAAAGTGGATTAAAGTGCTCAATAGCAGGGATTAGAGGGAATGTAAATATAAAAGAGGAAAGAAGCTCAAGCCGCAACCGCTGGGTATTGACTTCAATGTCCACCTTACATATATATATATATATATATATATATATATATATATATATATATATATATATATTGTCATCCACAGACAGACTGTTTCGCAGCTCATCAGTGTGGCTAGACGTCCGGTTGCCTCTAGCCAGGATCGAAACCTGGCTGAATTGGCGTCAGTCGGAGATTCTGCCTCTAAGGCAGGTATGAAGGTGAATTTAAGCGTATTTATTTTAAGATAAACACACAGCTAAACACACAGCGACTGAGAGAACTCGATTCGATTTACCGAAGAGTCTTGCATTATTAGCAGTAATGGTCACTGTTTACAAACTCACATTTCCTCTCCAGAGAGCTCAACCGAAATAAATTTTTCAGAGCACACACACATTTTTATTTTAATATTTGTAATATATTTTTTGTATGGAGTTATCTCCCGTGCGGTTATCAACGCCAGACGACAGTGTCTTTGTTGTTGCAAGCTATATCCTGACTATTATTACTCTCATATGTGCATGTTTGTATAAATTTTTCTAAATAATTATTGTTTTAATCTCTTCTATTTTACTTTAGAACGGAGTACAATAAAATCCCAGAACGGTTCGTTCTGGGATTTTATTGTACTCCGTTCTTTTTCTGTCCTTGTTGCTACATCTAAAGTAAAATAGAAGAGATTAAAACAATAATTATTTAGAAAAATTTATACAAACATGCACATATGAGAGTAATAATAGTCAGGATATAGCTCTTATTTTACGGCATCGGTAAGTAGTAGATAGATAGATTAATAGGATAGAGATATAATAGAGTATATATTATTATATATCCTCGTATTCGAGGATACCCGTCTACTAGGGCGTCTATCCAATTCCTATTGCAGACGCTTAGATGTATTTGTGTTTATTCAACACCCACAGAGCCCACCTGTGTTTTATACGGCAACCATGTTGAGCAGACCTTAGTTACAGTTTCAGAAAAGGAGCCTGTTATCTCTAGAGTTATCAACAATTTGAACACGGCCAACATGATCAAGCTCTCGGCCACGATAACTATCGAAGACCTCCAACGGTTCCGTCTACCCAATTTCACAAACAAGGCTTGGTTATGGTTTTCAGGCACTTTCCAAAGGTGACGCATTCTGTGATCGAGGATCCAGTCCGATAATATCTTCCTGACAAATCGAGCATGGTAAGACTCGTACCCGGGTCTCATCATCATAATGCGAACGTTCTAACCACTCGTCCGTGTATATATATATATATATATATATATATATATATATATATATATATATAAAGAAATTTAGTCTTAAGGTGTGCTATATTTATGGAATAAAGTGCTCAATATCAGAGATAGAGTGTGTGTAAATATAAAAGTGAACATAAAAGTCAACACTTAGAGGCGATAGTCTGTTTCATGCTATATGCAATCGTCAGGCCACATATGCTGTTATTTTTCTCGGCTATTTATATATATACGGGTTAGTGGTGCATTGTGGGTATTCTATTATGGCAGTTATTTTACCGGAAGTCGTTTGTTTATTTATTTGGGTCAAATTATATTGCTTGTTTTTATTTTTTTTTTTTTTGTTTCTTATTTTATTTATTTATTAACGTAGTAAAATTTGTTTATATCACCTATTTAACAGTTTTGTTTTGGTTTGAGAATTTAATTAAAGCTATTTGTTCAATTTTGGGGTTGATTGTTGCAGTTCATTCTAAGTATTATTTTGGCGGGAACAGTTTTTAATTGATTATCTTTATTTGGGATTGGTTTTTTTATTTATTTACTTGGATGAATTCAGGTCAATTTATTTTACTTGTATATTTTCTCTTTTCGGTTTTCGATTTTTAAGTAACATAGTATTTATTCATGTTTTCGGTGTCTTGATTCGCGAATAATCAAACCAATACCAAAGGGCAAAGAAAGGTATAAAAAAAAGAAAACATCCATCCTTCCCTGACGATCCGCTTAGGTGAAACTTTTTTAGGTCTGTCTGGCTCTCTAGGTTTATATATATATATATATATATATTTCTCCAGTATAGTATATATAGTATTGCTAGTATATATATATATATATATATATATATATATATATATATATATATATATATATATATATATATATTTCTCCAGGTAACTCATGCAGGATATCATACAGTTCTGTCAGGAAAGCATAACGGCAACAACAGCAGAAATTAACCTGCTCGATGAGAAAATAAAAAAACAAACGGACACGGAAGAATATACCAACATAAAGAATGTCATAAAAGCTCACACAGACCAAACAGTGAGGGAACTACAAAAAACAAAAACTGAAAAACAAAGAAAATTAAAATGGAATATTTCCTCCAGACAGAGGAACAAAAAAGAAATGAAGCCAAACTCTGAAAAAAGTGAACGACCATACCCCAAAAGAAAACAACAAAACACCGCAACTACGCTGACCACCACACAACCAATGCAAACACAAAACAGACCAAATAAGTACAGCAACAGACAACCACCAGCACCACAACCAACAATAACAACACCGCCACCATCAACGATAACTAGAACCTCAAAACAAACACACACACAAAACAAACCACTAACTTACGCGGACATCCTTAGGGTGCCGTACAAACATACACAAACCAAAACACAGCAGCCCTTCTACAGAATGCATAACCCCGAGCTTTTACAAAAGAACTTCGCCAAGCTTGCAAATTCAAACTTGACCCATACGGGCGAGTTATAAATTTAAGTAACTATAAATTTTCACTCAGTATATTCAGGGTATTAAATAAAGGACTAAGCTTTTGCTCTAGTACCCTAAGGTTTGATAAAGACACATTGGCAAAGGACCTGAAATCCTTCTTCCGAAGAATATGGTTAAAAGCCCACTACGGGGAAAATGATCACACACCTTCCACACAGACATTACTATACAGACATTTGAACTAGCCGTATAAAATGACATAGCACGTAACCTGCCACGTGACAATATTACTGAAGGGGAACGTATAGCCCTCGATACCCTGACACATAGAGATGACCTAATCATAACACAGGCTGACAAAGGGGATGCGACAGTGATCTGGGGAAACGAAGAATACATTAAAGAGGCCAACAAACAGCTAGCCGACAAAGAAACCTATAAAAGCATACCTTCAGATCCCCTTCCAGAATACCAAAAAGAATTAACTAGCTCACTAAACATAATGCTTCGCAACAATCTAATCGACAAGGAAACATGCACAGCACTTACACCCACAAACATTACACCTGCTCGTTTCTATCTCCTTCCTAAAATACACAAAAGCAACAACCCAGGAAGGCCGGTTATTTCATCGTTCAACTGCCACACGATAAAAATTTCCAAATACATAGACTATTACATACAACCGCTAGCTAAGGTAGTAAAATCCTGCATCAGAGACACAACAGATCTACTGAACAAAATTAATCACATACAAACAGTTCCAGAGAATGCTATTCTGGTGACTATGGACGTTAGGTCACTCTATTCAAACATTAAACATACCTAAGGGCTAACCGCCCTTCAGGAAGCACTTACTAAAAGAAGAAAACAAGAACACAGCGTATTCTCTGCAAGATATATCGATGATATATTCTTTGTATATACGGGTAATGATGACAAACATAACCAATTCCTTATGACCCTAAACACAGTGCACGACTCAATTAAGTTCGAATATGAAAAATCCACAACATCAGTAACATTTTTAGACACCCGCATTTACATAGATGAAAACAGGAAACTAAAAACGACACTACACACTAAAATCACCGACACCCACAACTATCTACACTTTAAGTCTTCCCACCCTAAACACCTCAAAGAGAACCTTCCCTATTCACAAGCACTTAGATTCAGAAGGATATGTTCCAACAATGAAGAATTAAATAAACACATTGAAAATCTGGAGCATCAATTCACAACACGTGGCTAATAACAACACCTAATCAGGGAACAAATAAATAAAGCAATTCGTACACCTAGAGAAGACACCCTAATGTACAAGATTAAAAATAAATCTAGCCGCATCCCTCTAGTAACCACTTTCAACCCCACTCTGCCTCCACTAACCCAAATAATCAAACGTCGCTGGGAAATACTACATCTCAAACCAGACCTAAAAAAATTTGTTTAAGGAACCCGGCCTTCTTGCATATCGTAGACCTAAGAACCTAAAAGAAATCATAGGTAGTAACCACATTTCAGGGGACAAGGTAATCCGTAATAAACTAAGAACAAAAACAACAGGGTTTTCCTAACCATGTAACAACAAAAGAAGTTTATATTGCAACCATATTAAACACACGAATTTATTCACTAGCTCAATCACTAAATCTACTTTCAAAATCTACCACGATTCTAACTATAGAAGTCATAACATAATTTACCTCCTAGAATGCACACTATGCCAGAAACAATATGTAGGAAAATCTGAATCCCTTTCACTACAGAATTAATAATTATCGCAATCGAATTAAGTTGACTCTCCATGAAAAATTATTACCTGTAGAACAACATTTCCGACTGGAAAATCACGATTTCAAAACCCATTCCAAATTCACTATAATTGAGAGAATAGAAAAGTTCAGAGCAGATAACATTAGAAAGATTTTAGAGTCCCATGAAAATAAGTGGATACAACGTCTAAAAACACAACATCCAGCCGGGCTAAACCATAAATTTAACAATATAGATAATACTAATATATAACTCAACAAATCAAAACAATACAGACATGCTTACGGAGGTGTGGGGGGATCACACTTATACACACACCCACACATCATACTCACTCACTCACTAATGAGCCAAATGATAACATCCACCCACAGCAATACACGTGCTTACACATATCATACTCACTCACTCACTCCCTAAGAACCAAATAACATACACACACAAACACTAAACAGAGACATATCCCCTCTCCAGGACCAATAAAACTGTCAAACTGACCAAAGGAATTCAGAGAAGCATAGATCCGTTCAGCTCTTATCTCAAATAAGAACTTAAAAGAGACTGTTTGACCAACACAAGGAATGTTAAAAGATTCATGTTAAAAAGATAAATTTTATTTTAAAAAAAACGAATGAAAACTACAGACAAAAGTTTATTTCCTCCAACAAGACATTCATTTCTGTAGTTTACTGCTACCAGCAAGCAGAAATATTTCTCCTCCCGATAATGGCCATTTTTGGGCCGAAACTAGTCGAGGAATCTAAATGAAATAATAATAAAACGAAAGAATATTAATCTACAACCCAGTGTGTCTGAAGATTTTAATTTTTTTAATATTTTTTTATTGTTCAATATATATATATATATATATATATATATATATATATATATATATATATATATATATACATATACAGTGTAACCCGGATATAAGAGACCCGGATATAAGAGAAACCCGGATATAAGATAGATTTTCTCCTGTCCCAAATTAGAGCCTGTGTTAATGTATATAAATTAGACCAAACCCTGATATAAGAAAAACCCGGATATAAGAGACTTCTTCTCCGGTCCCGGCAACTCTCATATATCCGGGTTACACTGTATATATATATATATATATGTGTGTGTATGTATGTATGTATGTATATATATATATATATATATATATATATATATATATATATATATATATATATAATATATATATATATATATATATATATATATACTTATGCTGTATAAATGTTCTCTACATCTAAATGATATCAACTATTATGTGCCGTTTCCCTATCGAATGTGGACTGTCATGGCTCTCCAAAACATCCTCTTTTGTTGCTCTAATGAAAAGAGTCCTTACGATGTGTTTGTTCTGTAGTTTCACTCGTTGTTTCGCTTTCTTGTAGTCTCTATCCTCTGTGTTGTGTTTGATACTTTCTTTGTAATGTCTCCCAGAAATGTCAGCTCTTTTTATCTGATTGTATGTTGTAATATTGATAGTTCGCCTCTTTTTCCCTCTGTCTCTAATTACCTTGTCTGGCTCTTCTCAGTATCCGTCTTATTCTCTTCAGCATTCGCCGGTAGAACAAGAAATATCTAATTTCAAGTGTCTTTTTCATCTGTGTGGTTACTGTGCAATTTGCACTGACATATTGGATATTAGATATTGTATAGGATTTCAGCATCGTTTATAATAGAATTTTCCCATTTCTTACCACATTGCTTATTTTATGGAAGCCATCTTTGAATAAGTATGGCTCATCAGATTATTGTGTCACATTTTCTACACTACACAGATCGCTAAATCTATCTGATTAATTTTGACATCGTAGTTACTTAAGCCCTCTCTTTTGTTAACAACCATGCATTCTGTCTTCTCACAAGGTATATAAATTATATAAACGTAGTGATGAAACGTACATGTTAAACCAAGAAGAAAAAATACGTTACCGTAAAGTAGTAATATCGAATAAAACACAACGAAAGCCCCAAGATATGTATTCAGTACTGATGAAGGCTAATACTGAATTTTATTTGAATGGAGTGGACCGTAGTCGGAATCATCGTGTCAGTGCGGGAGATCTTTTCTTTAGCAGCTTTGGTATGTAATACGCAGTTTGGGATTCAGTTTGGGATTCAGATTTTTCCTTTTCGTAAAACGGTTCCCACCCAAGTCTATGGAACCCAGTTTGTCCTACTATTTACCTATAACTAAAGGAGGAGAATAATTGGATACAGTGTCTTTCCACATGTTATTAGCACGTAAATGAATGCAATGAAACCGACTGGAATTCGAACCGCATTCCTTTACTCTATATGTGTCTACAAAGGGGAACGAATGTATTGAAAATTATGTATATTATATCCTACCATCCGTCTCCATATAGCCAGGAGTGACTTTTAAGCTTAAAAGTAATTAGTCACTGTTATAAATTTATTATATAACATTTGGTCTTTCGACATCAGTTTAGTCGTTAAGCACATTTCTTTTTCTTGATAAAAAAAGAAAAAAATGATGAGAGCGGAAGATTATCTAGTTTAGCCCCTTGATAATTCTGTTATTTTTCAATAGGGACACTTTACGGTAATGTAATATTTTTGGTTACCATTCTTTTTGTTATTTTTATTGTGTTAACATCAGCTATAATTAAATTACATGCTCCAGTAAAAATAAGTGATATAGAAAGATAGTAAATATATAAGTTAATGACTTGTATTTACTTACTAGATATTTCAATTCATTCAATTATTTGAATGTTTCAAAAAATTTTTCATAAAAAATTTTTTATGTGATTCACATTATGTTATTTCCCTTTTCGTTTCAACAAAATCAAGTGAGAACTTTTTTCTTTTTTTTTTTTTTGAATTAGTTCAAAATATACGAATGCGATTTCTGAATTTACTTTTTTCCTTTTTAATAAAAAGTACGAGATTTATTTCCTTAATTTTTCGAGAAATCAAAGGATATTTTCCTGCTGCTCTTGGAAAATTAAATTACCGTATTTGACGGCATATCAGGCGAACATTTTGTTTACTAAAAATATCCTTTAAAATTCCCTTGCGTCTTATATGCCATATGTTGGTCTAAAATTTGCGATAGACAGCCGAAATTAGCTACCTGGCAACTCCTATTAACTCAGACTTTAGAGAAACTTTCATATACCTATTGTCATAATTTAAAAGGCTATTACACAGATTAAACGTGCTCTCATTAATAATATCCATTATATTAATTTTATCACGCCTTATATTAGTACATTGTTTCACTAAAATTAAATGCAATAAATTCAAATTATACATTTGTAAAATATATTTGTTACATTAATATATTTCTTGCGATAACTTCCGGTTGCATTGGTATAAATACAATCAGAATTTTTGTATCCTAATTATTCTAATAAGATGTACATATGGGGACTAGTTAGGATTTCATAGAGAATTTGAGGTATTATGGTGGACGCAGTAAGAAAGGTAGGAGTGAATGTGTTGTTTTGGTGATAGGAATATTGTTGGTATGTTTGGGTCCGCGTCTGTGACTAGCTAAGTTTAGAATTAAGACAGAAGATGACCGTCCTTCCCCAACTCCCTTTTTGGCCTTGTGCCATATTTTGTACAAACGTACAAATAAATAATTATTCTAATAAGACGTTGGGCACCTCGAGGTGGTGTAATGCTTTGCAAGCTTGTCTTGCTAGCATAATTATGACTGAGTAGTGTGTTGGATCCTCACTGGGTGCCCCATAATTTCGGCCTCGTGCCACATCTGAGATACGCTTGGTAAATAACTATTCTGATAAGACGTTTACAAAACGCAGGTTGTAGAGATCCTATAAAGGATATAATAAAGTTTTTATAGGCTCATGTTCTTTATTTCCTCTTATTTTTTTAATTGTGATCATGGCTTATTTAACTAAGATGATACCTCATAAATTTAGCCTAGACAGGTACCATTTACTAATAATTACTAATAATTTTACTAATTTTACTTATTACTAATTTTTTCTTGATTTGCACTACTGAAATTGGGGTGCATCTTATACACCCGTGCTTCTTATATGCCGTCAAATACGGTTGTTGCCGTGATTTTCTCGACACATAAGTAGCATCAGACGAATAGTACTATATTATATGACACAAGTAAAATGGTATAATTCTTTGAAAAGGTAAACACTACCTTCAGTCCTAAGAGGTTGTGCAAATCACTTGTCAGTTTATTCACTTTATTTTTCTGGCCAATACATCCCAACCAGTGTCCCAGGATGCTTGGTGATGGGCGTTTTTATCGAATTTCTTTCACTAGGAACATTGTCAACCAAGAGTTTCTTTCCGCCTTCTACCGCACCAGAATATTTTCAATTCGGATTTGTTGCTCTTCAAGATTAGTTAGCAGACAGGTTACTAGAGAGCGCATTCTACCCTGTTGTTTAACCTATAGATAGGGGATGAAGACGGAGAGAGATGTGCGTTTAGTGTTACGGATAGCGGATTGGAAATAAAAATTGGTGATCTTTGTTCGAATTACGGCCGGATTCGTAACGTCCCCTTTAGCAAATAAAACATCGGAAAGGTATGAGTCCTGTGAAGGGGTAAGTAAATATTGTTTCTCCAGGAACTCTTGTTGCTTACGAGCGACAAGGCCTTTATAAAGACTTCAGGTAGTTGAGTAAGTGCAGGGGATATGGATATATGCCTTACGCAAACAGTCCGAAATGAACAGGACAGGCGTATCATTATTTGAATCGTTTCTGACTTTAATAACCGTTATGTCATCTTGTCTCTTTATGTACAAAGGATTGTTTACCTTTCTGTCTGCCTGTGTCAAAACATTTTCATATCTATTCGTCCTCTTTGTATTTGGACTGCAAATACCATTTGTAGCGAAGCTGCGCTACAGTTTTGAATGAACGAGGTTACTGTTGGTCACCAATTCGTAGCTGAAAGAATTGCGCCTAGTTGCTGAGGAAAATAATAACATTCTAAATATAAAAAAGGAATCAAATACTCCGAAAAGAAACGGATTCAAGATTTTCAAAGGGAATAAATTTTTACATGTCGTAAAATGTGTATATGTTTATTTATAATCAACAAAAGTTCAGTTGACTCATCTGCTTGACCGATTCAATGTGTCGTGTTCAATTGTTTATCAGATTCAAATGTTTCATAAATCTATTGAAATTATTATCTAATTTCAAACTTAGAGTCCTTGGAACAAACTCTAATCATAACAGTTAAATTTCAAATTTGAAATACTATGATAAAGTTTTTTCTTAGCAACATAAAAATATTTAAAGTTTTATTTTTTTATTTTTTATTTTTTTGCTTGTTATATGCTATGACCATATTAAACTTTGCATATGTCTACATGATGCGCACGTCTCCGAGAACGTTCGCTTTTTGACTACGAGACAATGGTTCGCTACGGTCAATTTATCAGTAAGGTGATTTCTTGATGTTATAAGCTTGGAGGAGGCACCTTTGGAAATTGATTGAAAAACTTTACGACTCGTTGACCCAATCCTTTGGAGTGAAATTTAATAGACGGAACTCTTGGGAGGGGGGGCTTCGATGGCTGTGCTAGTTCTAAGTCATAAGTCATCGTGACCGAGAGTTTGTGCGTGCTGTCCTTGTTCACACTCATAATCACACTAATTAACTCGCTCTCTCCCAGAAACTAACCAAAGTCCGCTCAGCATAGTTCCAGTATAAACCACAGGTGTGCTCTGCAACAGGTATTTGTTAACCTAGTAGACAAATCCTTGAATACGAGTAGCCAGCCATTTATGTATACATATAAAGGGTGTTCCAATAAATTGGGCCGATTTTATATGTGAATTAAGTTTAAGCGTCTAATGATTTTTCTTTTTCTTTCAGATTTGGCGGACATTTGAGCGATATTATTTTTCACGTATAATTACCATGACTTAAATAACATGATCCAATAGAGAAATAGATTTTCACCAATAAAACTGATTTATTCACTACTGAATTTGATCCGTCTTAATGAAACACCCTTATATATAATCCGTCTTAATGAAACACCATTTATATATATTTTTATTTTTGTGTTTTAATTTTTTCTGATTTTATTTATAACATATATACTCATGTATAAGCCGACTTCATTTAGATTGCGATCTCTGAACATTTTGTGCCTCTAGAAAAAAACTACCTGTGTATAGTGCGACACGGTATATACGATAATTACGCCAGTGTTCAAAATTTTCCAACTATCACATTTTTACTAACATTCAAATTTTACTAATTTGCTTATTTTTGGGTCCCATAATTAATTACAGATGCAGTTTATTGAACATATATAGACGAATTGTAACTCTATCACATATTAAGATAAACTCGGTGAATATTATTAAGAAATATTTATGGTAATTTGAATGTACTGGTTATTAATTTTAATTAAAGAATAGTATTATTCAAGAAGAAAGAAAATACAATTTTGTGTACATAGATAGCTGTTAAATAAAGAAAACCTTTTTCAGAAAATACGTGTCTGAAATGTGCCAAGTGTCTGGCTGAAATTAAGCAGACGATCGGCAAGGGAAGGGATGAGATCTCCCCACGGAAAAGTCATGATGTTTTAGCTACTACATTTCGTAGCAAAAGATAGAAAGTTTGCTTGCTGTCTCTTTCTTTCTATAGTCTTAAACAGTGCCGCCTAGCGGGAATTCTGATAAACGATGTGGTGTAACTCCCCACACAGGGGTTGATGTAACTCCCCACATTATTGGTTGTTAATGTAACGCTCTTTCTTCGAGACTTCATTGCGTGACACACGGCGACGATTTCAGTTATCTGTTGCACGCAAATGGGATTTTTCGCACCTTAAGGGAAGACACTTGCGGAAAAATCTTATTGAACACGCACGCTTTTAATTCTGATCACTGTTTTCATCTCTGCTTCCATCAAATCTCATTAAGTGGTAAAGGCTCGTACAGATAAAGCTTTGTTCTTTCACGTCTGTTAGTGATATAGACTAACTTTGTTTGGTCGGCTAATTACTCGATATCATGGCGGCAAAAGTCATCAATGAAGCATATTAGTGTATAGGGAAGATTGCTAATTTAGTAGTGAATACTGAAGTGATATAACACAGACTGAGTTTCATATTCACCTAAGAAGTCAAGAGTTTGCACAATGTAATCGACAACTGAATGTATAATTATTTCTGCAGTAGAAAATATAGCATTGTTTTTAGAGCAAAACACAGTGATATTTTTTCTGCTAACTCACGACTTGATTTTGACGAAGCAGATGTTTTAATCCTTTCACGATAACGCCACTAACATACAAGGGGTTACTGTGAATGGAAGAGAATAAGAAGATTTTGGTGACGAGAAAGGAAAAAATCATGGTTCAGGAAGACAAAATATGGTGATTGACTTTGTATTTAAAATTTAGGAGACAGTAGGTGAGAGGCAAGCACGAAATCTTAAAAAAAATTATACAGGTGAGAAGTAAGAGAAAAGAAATTGTGAGAGTAGAACTTACGGTTGCATCTCGCTATTTCAGCACTATATCGATGAGACCTTGTTGTCAATCTAGCAGTATGCTTAAATTCATGTATTCAAGGTACAAAGGAGTAAAGCTTATTAGAAATACTATTTCTATACACACACGAGAAATAAAAAAAGACTTCTTCAGAAATAGTGCTTATATATGGCATTTGTTAATTAAAAATGAAGAACAATGATGAAATACTGATTAAAATATGATTTTAAAACTTGTTATGCAAATCCATCTCACTGCTTATTTTGTAAACGCAACAGGTTGCGCATTATATATATATAGGTCTGATAGCGAATTTATGAAGTATCAATTTTGAATATTTGTTATTACCATTCCCGACCACACCGACAACAATTTGTCTATATGATAACTATTTAGAAACAAAAAATGAGTACTGAACTGTTATATATCAAGTCTCTTATATGGTAATGAATGCTGGACAATATCAACATAGATGAAGAAAACCTTTAAGGCAACTGAACTGTGGTTTTACAGAAAGATGTTGAGAAATCCTTAGACTGAATATGCGAACGTGCTGCAATTAATTATTTTCATTAAATACACCACATAGTGATAAAATATCTTCCCACATGTATCTATCCATTTATTTATTTCTCTCGCTCTCTCTCTCTCTCTCTCTCTCTCTCTCTCTCTATATATATATATATATATATATATATATATATATATATATATATTGCAGAAATTAGAACGTGTAACCATTAAAGAATGAAAGCAAATTCCAGAAAAGACTTGTTCACATCTCATCAAAGAATTTAGAAATCGATTGCAGCAAGTTATTAAGTTGGGAAACCGTGCTATTGACTAATAATATTATAAAAAAAATTCATATTTTTATTTTTCATACGGTACGAATAATTTTGTCATTTCTTGTTTTGCATAATTTCCTCAGGCATGGAAATTAATTTGTTTTATTAAATTCAGGTAGCATTGGAGACTAAAGATTAAATGCGAGGATGACTGTATGTACAGTTGAAAGTACTAGCAGATTAAAAAAGACCTTATACAGCTTGTAGTTATTAAAAACAAGAATCATAACATTCATCGATTGGTTAGTAGGTTAATGTAACTTTAAAATTTTAAGAGATTTCGCTATTTTATATCATTAACTTTACTAATCTACTTTTTGGATGAATGATTCATTGTAACACACACACACACACACATATATATATATATATATATATATATATATATATATATATATATATATATTACATTTCTATATACATATATTACATTTTTTCATCCAACACTTATATATATATATATATATATATATATATATATATATATATATATATATATATATATATATACTATTAAAACTCGTAGTATATATATATACTATTAAAACTCGTAAATTTCAGAAATAAGTCATTCCCAAAAAATTTCGCTTGAAGATGGAACAGAGCCTACTTTAACTCAAGTTAATTCAAATATTATTTTGAAGTTTTCGGCTCTTGTTTTGAAACATGAGACCTCTTATGTAGCGAGTTGGAATCATATTTTTAAATAAATAATTATATATATATATATAATTACATTTTTTCGTCCATATATATAAGTGTTGGACGAAAAAGATTAATATATATACATAGAAGTGTTGGATGAAAAATGTCCTTTAAAACAATGCGTTCCATTATTTTCAAAGTTATATATATATATATATATATATATATATATATATATATATATATATATGTGTGTGTGTGTGTGTGCGTGTGTGTGTATGTGTGTGTGTGTGTGTGTGTGTGTGGCCGTTAGTGCGCCTATATATCGGTTTAATATATTAGGTTAGTGCAAAATTAATGTTGTTTTCTCACATATGTTACTATGTGAGAAAACGACATTATTTTTGCACCAACCTAATACATTATTATTTTCCTGGATTATATTTATCTGCATGATTCTTTCTATTCCCATATACTGTAAAGATTTTGTCAGAGTCCTGGTCAGAACCAGAATATCAAAGTGTTAACGGAGAATGCTCATTTCACCCAGTATACTCAGTATTCTTCCTCCATATGTCTAATACCTGCATTCATTAATGCTTTGTAGATGTAAGGAATTTTGTCTTTAACACACACACAGTTGCAAACACATATATATATATATATATATATATATATATATATATATATATATATATATGCTTTTCTGCACCTTGAAGCAAAGAGTTTGTTGTGGAAATTCGATCCTTACCAAAAAGAACTCATTAAAGAGTCACGCACAGTATTTCCCTGTTCTGCCATTGTGTAAAATTGTACACCACGTCATGTTGCTACGAGCAGGCACTTTAGAACAAAAGCTAATTAGCAGAGATGTTTCGTCGAGGCAGACTCGCTGGTTCCAAATACGACGTTCCACAATGTAATATAAGCTTTGTTTGACTGAGGTGTACACCAACCAATCAAAAATCAGAACACAAACGCTAAAATGACATTGCAAAAATAATACAAAATTGAAGTTCATGCCCGTTTCATTGGCCAACAGGCTACAGAAGAAAAAAAATAATTTCCTGTTCAGTATCTCTATTCTTCTACACGTTTGTATGAACGACCTTGACGCCTTTTTACCTAGGATGAAAGTGTAGTATCTGCTTATTCGTCGGACTTTCTGACCGAGAAACCTAAATAATAATAATAATTTCCCTGATGCTACATATTAGTTTTTATCATACTTTTTGAAAGAAATAATTTTTGCTATATTTTATCAAGTTGGATGTCAGTGACACGTCCTTTTTCATGCGAGATTGAAGTATGAATTTTTATTTTGTATCGGAGTATGTTTGATTATGACAAGTTAATTTGAAAAAAAAATGGCTAATTTACATTTATTGACGAATTGAAAGTAAATTGTGTTTTTGCATAAATTTTTAAAAAGAAACGTATCTATGCATGTTAAATTATGCCCTTGAATTTGTTCTATATATTTGAACATTTTAAATAAAATATTGTATTTTTATATGTGATAAACTTGTCTTGAATTTTCAATTAAAATCTGGTGGTTATTTTTTATTTTACACAGCAACCTATACATATTGTTCTCTATATTCCAAATTACAAAATGAAATATTGCTTAGTATTCACTTATAAAGAATTTTGCTGTTGACAAAATACGATAGATGCTATATTAAATATTCAAAAGTCAAACTTTATATAATCCTATGAAACGATTCTACACAATAAAAAATATTTTTAAATATGCACATTCAAGCAATTCGTTATTAGAAAAATTGTTTGATTCAATCATTTAGACTGACGAGTTCCTTCTTTGAGTCATGTTTTGCCATCAACCTTCAGTTCAATACTTGACCTCGAATTTCAACCTTCCTTTTTTCTTTTAAGAAGTAATTTTGGTAACTGGGTCACCATTTTAGAATACTTTCTATGCTTTCGATAAGGCAGGGCCTGTTTGGTATCTTCATATCTTTATTTCTGAATTCCTCAGATGGCATGTGAATGAAGAGCCCTACGTTTATTTCTTGTCTATCAATTCTATTATGTCCGAAGCATCCCTTTTAATTTCAGGTACCGTTTGCACCGTAAGAGAAACATTTCCATATTCCTCCTCAGCCTGCCTCCCCTCGAATTTCAGTTATTTAACTACACATGTAACCCTACCTTTTTTAATTTCAGTTGCGCTTGAATTATATTTTCACTGCGGATATACTATGCACCCCATCTCACTGTTGGTATAACAATGTTTACAGCTTTGCTTTGAAATGTGCATTACCCTAAAAGAAATAAACCTGTCTTGGGTCGTCTTTTAAAGTCCTATTATGAATTTACAAATTGCTACATCTTCAAAGTCCTTCCCTTGTAAACCATGTGAGACTTCAGTGTTATAATGAACAGTCGGTTTACCAATACCAAGAAGGTTGTTGGAGGATGATATGGACGAGGAAATACACAGGTTATTTTTAACAAAACAAGATAAGGGTTTTTTTTACGAATTTACAATGTTTAATTTGTGTCAGTAGCTTTTTTCAGGAAAATAAATCACAATTTTTTAAAGTCCGTAGTTTCAATGAATTATCAAGAAGGGAAGGTGTATATTCAACAAATTAAATTATCTGATACAAAATAATATTCAAAAATGTTTAAAACAAATGTAAGAGAGTTCATTTTTCACATCAAGGGTTATACGGTTGCAGACATTCGAAAGTAGATGAAGAGAGAATAGTTTGAAATACGTAGGTTTCTTGGATTGATAGAATAAAGTTAATTGAACTGCCCACTGCTTGGTTAAGGCCAATAATGTAATTAGCGAATAATTTGAAACTAGCTAAAATCTGTACTGTGGAAACATGAACAGAAATAAAATTTTCCACGTGATTTCAGACATTCTTCTCTTGTTGATTTTTTTCCTTATTTTATATAAAAAGGATTTATGCTAGCTATTTTCTTTTCTTTCTTTTTCTAGGATTACCTGCTAATTCCTGTGAAAACAAGATTTTTATTGATCCAAAGACAATTTCACACAGATTCGAGAATTTGTTTTCATTTTTTCTTAGCTCGCTGGCCAATCACTATGAAGTCACAGTTTTCATTGGTGCAAAGAAAATTTTACATGGCCTCTTGAATTTCTTACGTCTTTTTCCTCAGCTCGCCTGAATTTGAAGTGAGTTGTTAAATGGAGTTATTATTATTTCGCACGCACAAGACATGTTTTGATGCGTATAATCTAAAATTCTATTGACTACTCTAACAAGCAGCTATACTTATTTGAACCTATAGAAAGTAAACGGAATTTCCTCAAAAAGTCTACCATTCCAATAGTACTTACAAGCCTATATCCATAATATTGATTTGAAGAAAATCTTCCACCCATGCTCATAATGGAATCAATGGAAAACCAACTCAAATCGTCTCAAAATATTTGTTGAAATCCATGTTTGCTGAAATCTATGCTTGCTAATAGAAGGAAGCTGTTTGCCTATTCTTCAAGAGAAAGTTTTATTTAAAAAAGTACGACCATACAAATTGAGAATATAATTTCTGCATGCGACTTCATTAGAATGAAGTAGACAAACCAACCAGCCAGGATAGTTTTGTAAATTTGTGTGTGGATATGAAAACAACAAAAATTTCAATATGAGCTCTCTAAAAAAACGTGCAATGATAACAGCAAAAATTACAATATGAGCACTAGTAAAAAAGATTGCTGAAGACATTACGTTTATATGTCCCAAAAATTCATACACAGATGTCCTTAAGGACACGTGGCACAGTGGATAAAGACAGTGCGAGTTCAATACCTGGTTACGGCAGTGGAGAACTTGGAGAGATGAATTAACAGATAACTGATATTCGTTCAACATGGCACGTGGAACTAGAACAGTCTACCCCAGCAAGCGAAAAACGGGTTCAGTTCGACATTGCAACCACCTGAAGAAGGCCGGAGCGTACAACGGCCGAAACGTTGTGATAAATATGACGACAAAGATGACGACAATAGTCCGAATAATGTAAATAGTGTACGTAATACCCCATCTCAGAAATATAGATAGATGTAAAGTTTACTCATTACTTCGGCTTCAACACCGGTTTTCACCTTCTGCGAGTCAATTACCAGAGACAAGAGAGACTTGTCAAATTTTCTTTCCTTCAGACAATTTTTTGATGCGTATAATCTAAAATTCTATACTTATTTGAACCTATAGAAAGTAAAGACTTTGCTACCTGTTCTTCATGACTGACCTCTTCCGTTGATTTTGCCCATGTAAAATGAAATACATATTGTTGTAACCTAGGGAAGGTTAGTGAATAGAATAATCACACGAAGGTTGGTAATGAACTATAATACTTAGAGCAAGAACAACACATATAAGCGTATAAGAAGTAGTCAACTGCTACTAGTGAGTCATGTGAATTCCACAATGAATCTCCAACTGCAATATATCTACCAACCGCCCCACGAGGTCAGATGTGGCCCAAGGCCGAATTTAATGTGAGGCATCCGGACCCGTAAGCTCGGTCAAAAAATTCCCCGTAGACCCAGTATAAAACTAAAAATTATTTTAAACATTATTGTGATTCAAATAAGTCCTTATTTATTACTTTAAAGAAAAACAGCTTAGCTATATTATGCTGTAATATTTTTATGCAGTGCATTAGTTTTATTGTGATTTTCAATAGACAGTGCAAATTTAAAACATTTTGTTTTATTATTTGTGTCCAGCAATATTATGGGGTTTTTATCGATTTTTGTTTCTATTAATTATGACCTAACAAATGGTGTAAGGTCTTATTCATTGATTGATCTTTTTATAAACTTTTGCAATTCTTACACAGTTTTCTCTTGTCGAATAAAGTAAAAACTGGCTGGTGGCGATACAAAATTGGAATTCAGGTTTGAATATATTTTCCATTCAATTTATCGAACACAAAAATATCAACTTTATTTGGATTTATTCTTAAAAGAGTAAAATTTTGAAGTCAATTTGTAAGAAATAACCCGCGTGTCTTAAGTACATATTTTCAGACAATCTTTAAAACGAAATGCTCGGAAATTGGTAAAAGCTACGAATCGGATTTTTTGTGACAGTACTTATTACATCAACCCAAGCTGTCGAACTGTGTGCAAAGTTGATTTCGTACAAAAACGTGAAAAATCAACTTTCCTAAGTTGCCTCATTGACCTTTAATGAATATCATTTATTTCAAAGGAATATTTTTCTCTCATGTCTACAGAGGTTTATATTAGGGCATCTGTCAATGTGTCAAATTATATATGTCAATATTCACATTATTTACATTATTCGGACTATTGTCCTCATCTTTGTCGCCATATTTATCACAACGTTTCGGCCGTTGTAAGCTCCGGCCTTCTTCAGGTGGTTGGAATTTCGAACTGAATCCTTTATTTCGCTCACTGGGGTAGACTGTTCTAGTTCCACGTGCCATGTTTGATGGATACCAGTTATTAGTTATATCCTGTTAATTTCCCTCTGAAAGTTCTGCACTGCCTTAACCAGGTATTGAACTCACACTCTTTGGGTCCTGTCTGTGGATCTAACCAACGCCACTGTGCCATGTATCCTTGAGGCCGGAGCGTACAACGACCAAAACGTTGTGATAAATATGGCGACAAAGATGAGGACAATAGTCCGAATAATGTAAATAATGTACATAATACCTCATCTCAGAAATATAGACATGTCACTATTCAATATGTCAAACAATTTCTCCATCTTCAAAATAAATTCCTTGTTTTTATTTCTTTTTTTTTTCCTTTCCCTTTAGAATAAAGTAGGCACGGTGGAGTAATAGCGGCTCAGATTGAGGAATCGGAGAGCCGAGTTTGAATTCTAGTCGAATCCATAAACATTCACTTACGTGCTAATACCCTTGGGAAAGGTATGAATCATCTTCTCTCCCCCACCAGCTATAGGTAAACAGCAGGACAGACCATGTTCTATAGCCTTGGAGGGCAACTGGTCTACCGCAGAAAGAAATGGCAATCTACTGCGGGAAAAAATCTGCCTCGTCAGTCATGTATCGATAGATACATGATCGCACCGTACTGCGGCAAAAAAATCTGCCTCGTCAGTCATGTATCGAAAGATCACATATGCCTATCACGCATGGCACATAACTGACTGACTGCTTCATTCCATATTCTATTGAGCTTTGTTTTATTTACACTGCGAGGATTCTCCGAAAAATTACTGAGTTGTGAGAATACTTGTTGCATCATGTCTCAAGATCCAAATTTCTGTTGACTCCGTCAATGTTCGACACTAATAATAATAATAATAATAATAATAATAATAATAATATCTTATTTCCTTTGATTTCTGGTCTGTACACATTTTTTCCGAGTTCCGCCCAGAGACCTAAGGTTAGAAATGGCATCATGACATTTTAGACTAACCAATTAAAAATATATATATATATTACGTAGATAAAGCCCTTCATAAGGTGCGGTCTGTACTTGTGAGTATAAATTTTTGTATTACTTTAAGGCATGGGTTTCTAGGAATCCCTTCAATGAGTCTACTGGAATCTTTTGCAACCAATCCGAGGGCTCCAAATACAACAGAGATTTTTGATGTTCCCATTTCTCACATTTTTGAGATTTCGATTTCAGGGTCCTTGTATTTTGATAGCATTTTGAACATCTTCAAAGATACATTGCAGTCTGCAAGGACTGCCATATCAGTAAGAAGACACTTTTTTTTCGGTGTCTAATAACAATGTCTGGGCGGTTAGCTTTGAAAGTTATGTCTGTGTGTATTGTGTAGTCCCATAAAATTGTAAAAGGTCCTATCTCCCTAACCGGATCTGGGTGGTGTTTATACCAATTTCAATTATTATTATTATTATTATTATTATTATTATTATTATTATTATTATTATTATTATTATTATATCTGGAAGGAAAGCGGGGAAAAGTGATGGAGAGGAATTAGGAAAAAAAGAGGAAAATTAAGAGGTAAAAACGCGATAGTGATAAATATTACAGAAGGAAAGGGTAAATATATACATATATAGCGAGAGCGGTATGAAAGAAATAAATAAAATTATCCGTTTGTTAGCTGGATAAGAATAGACAATAAGTAAATGATTTGAAGGCAGCGAGGGAAACGCTTGTGATACACTCAGATTTATAACAAAACAAAAGAGAATTAATAAGGAATGCGCCCAGGAGAGAAATGTGTGCATTCCTTGTTACCTTCGTGTGTATGACGCTAATCGATACTTTCATAAAATTTAAATATTAAGTTGAAATAAAAACCCAAATATGTTTGAAGATAGAAAAGAAACAAATGCATCTCCATTTTTAATTTATATATTTCTCTTTATATTTGTTAACCAAATCACATCTATTTGATAAATTGTTGATCCCTTGGATATGGATTCGATGCAAAGAAACACTCACTATTTTCACTCTAAAAATATAGCAATGATCTGAAGAGGTAATAGTCAGATGGAGCAGAGTAAGGAAATGAAGTAAAACTTCCATATTTAGTACCCAAATCTCTCACTGAGTCACTGGCGCTACACAAATACACGTTTACGATAAATTAATGAAAGGTATATTTCTGCATATCTTTAGTGATTGGTCCATTCTGAAAATTATACAGTATTTCCAACTGACAACATCCCTCCGCATTAACTGTTTCGTTTTTGTTTAGCATTTCATAAATGACACCCCATTCCTGCTTTACTATACACAGGACAGAATTTTGTTCGGATGTAATACCTGGTTTGGGATTGTAATCTTCTTTTGAACGCAAACCATTGATCTTTTCGTTGGATATGAATATCGAGAATCCATTTTGACGAAGGGTTCGAGAGGTATCAAAATTCATACATTTCCAATTGTTCTGCCCACACACCATACATCTGTTAGAGTTGTTATAAATTCAGTTATGATTATTATAAAATAGTAAGATTTGTGATGCTTTAGACATTTTGTTTTCTCATCGCAGAATTCTATCTTTGAATTTACTTGTCTTTAGCTAGATGTATTATATAGTCTACATTAATCTTATGATTTTTTCGAAGAATTTCTAATATATAGTTATCGGAATAATATGGCTTACGTAATAGTATTATTATTGATCACGCAGTAACCTTTCTCTAACACAGTAGCCTTCTCCCTGTCTCTCCCCATATATATATATATATATATATATATATATATATATATATATATATATATATATATATATATATATATAAGTGAACATAGAAGTCAACACTTAGAGGCGACAGTCTGTTTCATGCTATATGCAATCGTCAGGCCACGTGTGCTGTTATTTTTCTCGGCTATTTATATATATACGGGTCAGTGGTATATTGTGGGTAGTCTATTATGGCGGTTATTTTACCGGAAGTCGTTTATTTATTTATTTGGGGTAAATTATTTTCCTTGTTTTTGTTTATTTTTATTTTTTGTTTCTTATTTTATTTATTTATTTATTTTTTAATCGGTGTTTTTATTAACGTAGTAAAAATTTGTTTATATCACTTATTTAATAGTTTTGTTTTGGTTTGAGAATTTAATTAAAGCTATTTATTCGATTTTGGGGTTGATTGTTGTAGTTTATTCTAACTATTATTTTGGCAGGAATAGTTTTTAATTTGTGTTTATTTGAGTTGATTATCTTTATTTGTTTTTTCTAACGATAACTTTATCGGGATTGGTTTGTTTATTTATTTACTTGGATCAATTTAGGTCAATTTATTTTACTATTTCTCTTTTCGGTTTTTCGATTTTTAAGTAACATAGTATTTATTTATTTTTTATTTTTATTATTATCTTTTTTATTTTATTTTAGCGTTATATAACAGTTATAGGTATTTTTTTCGTCCGATTTTTGGTTTGATTTTTTAGTGTAACTAATATTTTGGTCATAATGGTTTGCTAATTTGTTTATTATTTACTTTATTTATTTGGGTTCGTTTTTTTTTTGTTTTCTTATGTTATTATTATTATTATTCTATTTCGTCTATTCTAACAGATGTGATATGGTAATTTGTTTGGATTAATTAATTTTGCTTATTTTATTGTTATTTTGTTTATTTGTTTATTTATTTGTTTTTATTTTGTTTTTTCCGTTTTCAATATTTAAGTAACGTAGTAAAAATTTGTTTTCATGTCTGCATTTTGAGATGAGCTCGGATCTTTTATTTAATAATTTATTTTGGTCTGGGAAAGTAATGATAGCTATGTTTTCCTCCAAGCAAAGTTTGCAAGTTTTTGATTGATTGTTGTAGGCTGATGATCTTTTCCTTATTTTCCAAGATATTTTTGGTGTGATATGCGTTTTGTTTTTAATTTCCCAGATATACTTAGAAAGCATTGTACTGTTCCCATATTTACTATTTGTGAAAGATGTTTTGTGTGTATAATTTCTTTGTTTCCAGGGTCCTTCAGTTACTCCTATGCATACTTTTTCTTCATTATCTGGTGATTTTATCGTGGCTTGGTATATTACGTTGTTTTGTAAACAATTTCCGTTTAAGGGATATTCGTTCTTTATTCTGCAGTTGCACGTGGGTTTAATTTGTTCGTGTGGTTTGTTGATAATTTCCCTGTTGTGCTTTTTTATTATTTGTGCCATGTTCTCGGTGCAGCTGTAGCTGATTTTTACTGTGTTTTTGTTGAATATTTTGTGTAAGGTGCTTGATTCCGGGAAGTGTTTGTGTAAGAGTTTGAAGAATATTTTTCCTACGTTTGTTTTTACGTTTTTGCTGTACAGCGGGTTGAACCATATGATATTTCTTCTTCTGATGGCTTTTTTTGTGTTCTGTGGTGAGTATGTGAGTGTTGCTGGGAATCCGCTATCTGTTTCATAGTCTTTCTTAGCTTTGTTAAATATGGATTCATTCAAACACAATTCACTCCGCCAAAATCGGCATGTAGTACTGCTTGGCAACACGAACATTTCAGAGTGGTTGGCTTTCAACCTGAGGACAGTGTAGAGGGTTCGGGAAAGAGTTGAATGAGTCTAATGGTGATTACAAAGGTGTTTATAGTGATCACTAATGATGGCGACGTCATTATTCCATTCATCTTCCCACATGGCCTCAAACTCAACATGGAGGTATACATCAAGTGCCTTGAGAAGGTAGTGTTTCCCTGGGTCAAGAGTGTGACTGCTGCAAGAAGTCATGTCTGCCAAGAGGAATCTGAACCATGCTACACAAGCAGGAAATTCCAGTTATGGCTGTCTGACCATTTCTTCGACTATATCACCCCTTACATCTAGCCCCGTAACTCTCCAGGCTGCAACCCCCTGATTATTATGTGTGGGGAGCAGTTGAGGGAGAGATCAACAAAACTCTTTGCAAGACCAAAGAGGAACTGAAGGCAAGGATTATGACAGAATTCACCAACTTAAACTCGGAGATTCTAGAGTCGTCTCGATTTACTCTTTACTACTTCAAGATATTTTTTGTGAAATTTTGGTAAATATATCTTAAAATGAAATATCAGTGCTATGTTCATCCATCGCACCCGATATATATATAACGTCATCCGCAGACAGACTGTTTCGCTGCTCATCAGTGTGGCTAGACATCCGGTCGCCTCTAGCTCGGATCGAAACCCGACTAGAATTGGTATCAGCCGGGGATTCTACCACTAAGCCGTCGGCGCACGACAGGGAAGCAAGTGGATTTTTAGCGTATTTATTCTTAGAAACACGCCCAGTGACTGATAGTGACTCGATTCGCTATGCAAAGAGTTTCGCTATATATAAGCTATAATAGTCACTGTTTACAAATCCAAACCTACTACCTAGAGAGCTCAACCGAAATTAATATTTATTTCAGGAGCCAATATATATATATATATATATATATATATATATATATATATTTTCCCTCACCCGTCTCTAAAATACAATAAGATTTACTGAAAGATTTGGTATCAAATCACTTGCTCGGTATATATTGTCTTGTAACCTGTCTTGTAACGTCTCTGGATTTTGATCCAGTACTTTGTAATTCAACTATATTTGTTTTATTTAAATTAATGTATGTTTTATATTGTCATATATTATATTATTATATGATATACTCTATATTATCATCTGTCTATATTTCTGAGATGAGGTATTTCAACCATTTACATTGTTCCAACTGTTGTCCTCATCTTTATTATCATTTTCACGACGTCTTGGCCTTTTTACGCCCCGACATTTCGAAACGAAACCTTTATTTAATCCACGGGGGTAGTTCTTGTTCCACGTGCCATGCCTTTTCTGGACATCTCAGTTTCAGTTAATTCCCTTTAGTAATTCTACTCTCCAAATGTTTGTTCACTTCTGCTGTGGTCAGGTATTGATCTCACAACTCTTTCGGTCAAGTCACTGGACCATTCAACCAACGATTTTAGCCACTCGATAAAATCGTTGGTTGATTAACAATCAACCCCTGTAGGTAAAATAAAGGATTCGTTTCGTAATTGCAACGTATATCAACTGAAGAAAGCCGGAGCGTACAGCGGTCGAAAAGCTAGGAATATATAATGATAATATTAAATATTGTATTTTTTATATATTATTATATTAAAAATACTGTCCATATTGTCATATTATATATTTTCTATATAATATTATTATATTGCTATATAGAATACAATAAGCAATATTTTTTACATTTCAATATGTATGCTATATATATATATATATATATATATATATATATATATATATATATATATATATATATATATGGTTATAAATCTCATAAGCCCATACATCACAACATGAGCTGTCCTATACACTAAGGTCTCTAACATGCAGTTACACCACACTTAGATTTTAAGCACAGCATAGCGTGTGAAAGCGTAAACTCTACCGAAAAGCTTTATCGTGCATTATTATATGTGCCCATTTTGAAAGACACTCTATTTAGGGACAAAAGCAATCAAGGTCTATCCAATGCAAAGGCCCAAGATGTAAGCCTAAATACTTAATCGGCGAATTTCAGCCTTGTACATATGCATTTGGCGCCAAAAGTGGGATCGATTACTGTCATTTGTCCTGCATAGTCGGGTATAAGTCTGCTGAACGCACGTCCTGATATCTGGTCACAATTATTTTTTTTTTTATAAATTCATAACTTTTTACCCACACATACTTTTTACATTAAAATTATCGACGTTTTTTTATTTTTTTTTATTTCTTTGTAAGCTAAAAGCATCATTTGACTATAGCTTTTCATTCTAAAAAAATATGTATCAATTTTTGTCATGTAAGTTTTTGTTTAAAATCATTAACTGAAATTAATGTTAACCTTAAAAAAGAAAACTGAGTGATGAATATACGCGCGTAATGCAAAGTGTAGTTCTGGGAGTTTGTTTTTTTTTTTCTCTGCAGCCATTTTTTCCAATGACTGAATGGCTAAAAGTAACCCTCGATCTAAAATTAATTTTCCTTTTGCAGTCTTCATTTACAGTGTTTATATGAGCAGATACATGCCTAACGTGTAATTTCTGTTTTTCTTTATGACAAAATATATTATAGCTTAAATGCACCTGATCGATGTTGCACCGAAGTGAAAGCTTTGTACTTCGTTTTGTTCAGTACTCAAAATAACTCGAAAGTAACGTTGACTGCGAATCGCCTCCTTGGAAATTTGACCACGAATTAAAATACATCTTGATGCAATAAAATAAACCGTGGGAAAATGGCAAGTCTGCAATTGATTAAACACCGCAAAGTAAGTTAAATATTTACGTAAGTAGCAGTTTTATGATCGTAAGGATATTAAAAGCAAGCTGGGGGTATGTTTGTCCAGCGTAAAAGACTAGAGAACTTTAGAAGAGACATTTTCCAAAATAGCCTCGTCAGATCTGGACTCTCATGGATATTGTCCGGCTCACCCAGAAATGTTGGAAGTAATACTTTCCTTAGATCTATGAACTATGTCAATGTGCCGTAATCATGGCTCTCCACAATTCTCTGTCCTTTGTCGCTATTAGAAAATTTTCTCTTTTTGTTATGTCTGCGTTTTTACAATGATTTTCCCTCTGTACAAATAGCCACTCGAGGTAGAGTGTTACATAGTAAGAGGCACATATAAGTGGGAAAGATAACGGTTAACTGTAGACATGAAGAGGTTAAGCTTTTAGTGATCGGGGAAGTATACGCTTGGAAGTCGGTTCCACAAAGCAGCGGTTAGTGAGAAGAAGCTGCTGGAGTGGAAATTATATCTCACCAGTGGAATACAAAGGAAATGAGCGAGGTTCGCTACAATGTGAGTATTATGGCAGGTCTTAGTCATGAAGGTTAGAACTGGTAGGACTAAAGAATGTTGTTCGTCTGAAGACTTTCCATAGAAATAGAGCTGCGAGAGACATACGTAGTTTCGTCTGTTAGGAAAGGGACTGTAAGGTGGGAAATAATTCATCACCCACACGGGCGCGGAGACGTTTTTGGATTCGATCGAAACTGAAAAGTGAAGACACCGCAACATCTGGACTTCTACGGCAGCGGTATAGTCTAATACAGTATAGCACGACGAGTCAGGTCCTTACTGGAGTGATATAAAGGGACCGACCATGTCTCGCTACAACAATTACGACTGAATAGAGAGTTCGATCCTCACTGGGTGCTCCATACTTCCGGCCTTGTGCCACATCTAAGCAGCGCTTGGAAAATCACTATAAAGGGACTGACCATTCTTCAGCGAAGGATCGGGTGTACGCGTTCCACTTAAAACCTAGGGTGAGTTCAAGTCTCAATGGGTGCTCAAGACGGTACATCCGTTCATCGTAATTGAGGGTGCATTGCCCTGTCAGCCATTTACAAGTGATCGCGCGCTAGGTTATGCGTTGATTTTCTCTGTCCATCTTGCCTTCAGTCTGTCTTGTGAGTATCAACTTTTAATAACCCATCTTTTCTATTTTCTGGTATTAAGTATATGTCATTCTTCTTTACATTTTCTCTAAAACGTCGTTTCTCACATGTTCGGTTCAGAGTATTCTCAGGATCCTACGGTAGAGCCACTTTTTTGTTTTTTGGGTTTTTTTTTTTGCCTGAAGCCTCTACTTCATATATGAAGAGATTGTCCAACATTAACTACCAAAAAGAAGAACTGGTATTATATAAGGATTTTCCAAGCGTAGCTTAGATGTGGCACAAGGCCGAAATTAGGGGATACCCAGTGAGGATCGAACTCACTACTAATTGTTCTAGCAAGTCAAGTTTGCTAACCGTTACACCGCCTCGAGGTGCCCAAACTGGTATTATACAACACCATTCATTTTGTGTTTCTAACGAAATTTTCCTCTTTCTTAATACTCTCTTTAACTTTTGGAAGGTATCTTTCGCTATCCCAATGTGTCTTCGGATTTCAGAGTCCCACTTTTCATGCTCTGCTAAAACACTTCCCAGATATTTAAATTGTTGTACTTGTTTGATTTTCATATCTCCAATTCGTAATTTGCATGATAGTCTCTCGCTATAGACAGGCGCTACAAAATCTCAAATAAAGAGATTTTCCAACTAGCAAAACCACACGCAGAAGCAACAGCTAGAATAATGGCTAACGTATGTCTCTAGAAGATAAAATAATGGTGTAAACAAAGCGATATGGGCAAATACTTATCCCCCAAAGTGGGGTCAAAACGTGTAAAAATAGGTTTTAATATGAGCAATGCATTTTTGTAAAAATTATTACCAGCAGTAAATTTTCGAAGAAAAATTATTACCAGCAATAAATCTTTGAGAAAAATATTACCAGAAATACTTTTTTTTAAAAAAAAATACCGTCAATAAAAATCTTGTCGGCATTAAATAACCCATTGAGATTGATATACCGTAAAACAGACCAAACTAAGAAATTGGACTTCTTTAGGCCCCTGATATCACTCTTTCTATGTATGGAGGCGGTTACCAGTGTCGTTCACGCACGATCACTAGTCCCGTAAACCTTTAGGTTCGTAGGGTTACTTCATGGACTCTGTAGCCGCAATAGTATTTCTAATATAACCTGACGGAGCCCAACCCAAAACTAGAGAACACAGTTTCTCCTGCAATTTGTCCATAGCTGGGGTGGAGGGAGAAAGCGACCGTAGGCATATTTTGAATTCATAGGTTTTCTTCTAGTCTGGTTGCTACTGTTGTTTCCCCACCCTCTAAAGAGTCTATGTTGGACTCTTCCGCCTTCTATAAGATTAGTACCCGGACGAGGCTTTGCCGAAGGGCAACGTTTCATCCGGGGAGGTAGACAGGCCCTGAACCCGTCTAGGCGGGTTCAAAGGGAATATTTTTGTCCGAGCCTACGGGCTCGGAGAAACCCACATTAAACTCGGCCTTGTCCCACATACATTCCTTGTGGGGGGACTGTTAAACATAACAGTCGACCAAACTTTTCATTTCTGTTTAACTTTCTGTCCCGGCAGAGAGGAACCCGGACAAGGCTTTGCCGAAGGGCAAGGTTTCATCCGGGGAGGTAGACAGCCCTTGAACCTGTTTAGGCGGGTTCAAAGGGAATATTTTGGGCCGAGCCTACGGGCTCGGAGTATCCACAATAAACCAGCCTTGTGCCACATACACCCTCGTGGTGGGCGCTGTTAAATATTAACAGTCGACCAGACTGTTCATTTCTGTCAAACTCTCTGCCTCGGCAGAGAGGAACCTGGACGAGGGAGGTAGACAGACCTTGAACTCATTTATACAGGTTCCAAGTGAATATTTTTCCCGAGCCTACGCGCTTGGAAATCTCACGGTAAACTCGGCCTTGTGCCACATACAGCTCTCGTGGGTGGTGGGCTGTTAACTATTAACAGTCGCACACATTGTTCAACTGTTGAACTATCTGCCTTGAGCAATGAGGAACCCGGACAAGGCTATGTCGAAGGGTAAAGTTTCGTCAGGGGAGCTAGACAGACTCTGAACCTGTTTATACGAGTTCTAAGGGAATATCTTTGGAGAACCCACGTTAAATTCGGCCTTGTGCTGCATACATCCCTCGTAGTGGGTAGGACTTTTAAATATTTAAAGTCGACCAGATTATTCATACTGTCGAACTCTTTGCCGCGAGCAGAGAGGAACTCGGACGAGGCTTTGCCAAAGAGCAAAGTTTTGTCCGTTTATGCGGCTTCTAAGGGAATATTTTTGGCCGAGCCTACGGGTTCGGAAAACTCACGGTAAACTCTGCCTTGTGCCACATACATCACTCGTGGGGGATAGCTGTTAAATATGAACAGTCGAACAGATTGTTCAACTGTCGAACTCTCTGCTTCGAGCAGAGAGGAACCCGGACGAGGCTTGGCCGAAGAGCAAAGTTTCGTCCGTGGAGGTAGACAGGCGCTGAACCCGTTCATGCGGGTTCTAAGTGAATACTTTTGACCGAGCATACGATCTCAGAGAACCTACGTTAAACTCACCCTTGTGCCACATACATCCCTCGTGGGGGGAGGCTGTTAAATATAAAATGTCGAATAGATCGAACGCTGGATCAACCGACGCACCCTCACTAAACGTGTAATACTCTTCTGTTGTACTTACTGTTTAATATATGATAATCTGTAACATTTGTTTTGTCATTTCTTTTAACATTTACTTGTTCACAACAGCTACTCAAGGCTATATGATACCGTCTGACCTCATGTTTCCCAATAGCTGGAGAGAAGGGAGCAAACTACGCTTCTCACGTTTTGAATGCATTGTTCTTCTCCTATACTGGTTGCCACTCAAAACTCTAGGATACAGCCTGTCTATCCTGCTATTTGCCCATTGATTCATTTTTCGCAAGGGTATTAGCCCGTAAGTGAATTTAATGAATCCGACTGGAATTCGAACTCCGCTCTCCAATTCCTCAATCCGAGCCACTTTCCATTGCTCCAACTTGTCTCTGTTACAACGTTTAAAAAAAAAATACGCATTTCTGTGTGAAAAAACAAAGCGAAATAAATTCTGTGTTCATCTTTATTTTATGAGCCGGTTCATCTTAAAATTCCAAAGATCATCAGTGACGTAATATTCGTTAATTCGTGCGAAATGACGCTAAAATTCCTCCCTGAATGTGCAACCAATCCACAAGTGGCTACGCGTTGAATGCGTAATAATTATTTTCCAAATATATTTTCTAACAAATCATATAAAAATATGAATAAATAGTAAGTGTAAACACATCCGCAAGTTGGGACACGTAACTAGTCAATTGGCTACAACAGTAGCAACCAGACTAGAAGAAAACCTATGAATTCAAAATATGCCTACGGTCGCTTTCTCCCTCCACCCCAGCTATGGACAAATTGCAGGAGAAACTATGTTCTCTAGTTTTGGGTTGGGCTCCGTCAGGTTATATTAGAAATACTATTGCGGCTACAGAGTCCATAGTCATAGACGACAATGACAGCAGAGAAAGGTTTTTTGAGTTTTTTTTTTCTCTTCTGTAAGCTATTTATTTAATAGCTTTAATCACAAATGAACAGATTAAATCATTTTCTCTTGAGATACAACGTTAAAGTTTAATTATAACATCAACAGGCGACAACTGCAAATCTTAAAGTTCAGCTTATGGTTCAACGATAATTTCCATTTTTTATTGTAGCTATTTTCTCATATTTTTGGATAATCAGTGTACTGTAATGTAGACAATAAAATATTGCCAGAGTGAAAGAGAATAGACACAATACAAAGTAATTGATTAAAAAATGAGAGCTATAGACGTTTATGTTTTTCAAAGGCAGTACAACCATTGTATCAAAGTGTGTGGCTAGTTTGTACTTTTTGGTTTATACGGTGGCCGCCTTTTCGTTTGACTAGGTAGGAAAGCAGTTATGGCTATGAAACTTAAAAAGATCGAAGATTCTGTTTTATTGAATCTATCAACGCCAGGCCCGACATTGACACAATGCGTAATTAGCGAAATTTGCGAGGATGTTGTTCAAGTTAAAACATCCGAACATGATTCGAGGCTTGAAGATTAAATCAAAGGCTTTGATTTTTATATAGTTTCCGGATTTTGTTTGCTTTAAAAGATTGGGTATATCAGTTTTCAAAAAAAAAAAATCCTTAATAAGAAAAACGTGTTAAATTTCTGCTGTTTATTATGTTTTAAATGTATGTCGTAGATTTTATTATAGTTTATATGCGAAATATATTTTAGCAATATTGAGAGGAATGGATGGTTTGTAGATGTTTGTTTATGGCTGTGTGTATAACATGGCCACACATTTATATTTGACGTAAAACGCCACAAAACGAAATACAAGAAGAAAAAAATGGTTTTAAAAACATAACATTGATATTTATTTTGTGCATGTTTAGAAATTAAAGATCTGTAGGCGTTATATCTCTTAGAGTGTGAATATTTTTATCTGAACTCACAAAAGTTGAATTAATTACAAAGCTGAGAAATGCTGAATTATCTGTAGTTTTAAAAGGATGTTTCAAAGAGAAATGTTCTTGTTGCTTGTTTGGAAATGTTCTGTATGTTTGTAATGTAGTCTGGAAAAGTTCATACGTATGTGCATGCGTGAATATGCTTTTAACGTCTGACCGCCCATGGCCGAGACGAGAACCCTTACGATCACATCTTCCCAGGAATTTGGAAGAGTAAAAGAGACTGAGCGAACTCGTGTCTGCTATTTATAATTATTGTAATCACGTGACAGGATCGCAGCAAATAGGCGGGAAACTTGACTTGGTCACGCGCTGGAAAAAATATTTGTACGTGGGTGGATTGCAACGCCCACTTGTGTGTTTATTGACCAATTAGAAGCTGATATTTCCTGAAAATATTTACTAAGCTGAGTAGGCTCTCTAATTCACTTTTTTGCACAAAATTGTACATTGATAAGAATGTGATAGGGGGATGCTACAATCTTATATAGAACTAATACTATGGTATAATCTGATGCAAAGTATACAACTTGCAAATGCGTCGTGGTTTATGTTCCACTAAAGAAGAGTATGGAAACATCAGTGGGACATATTTATAATCTTATTTTTTAAATAAAGTAATTTACAAATTTTTGTTATTCTACGCAGTCCATCGAAAAAAGGATTACCTCAATACTGCTAGGCTCTTACAGAAAATAATACCAAACTCGTAAAATAGAACAACTCAGATAAATGTCGAAAGCAGGAGGCACCCAGTGAGGATCGAACTCACTCGTAATTGATCTCACGAGACAAACTTGCTAACCATTACACCGCATCGAGGTGCACAGGTGATCTCAATTTGAATCAGTAACAACAAATTTATACATGGATTATTTTTGTAATCAATAAATTCTTCAATATCTATGTACCAATAAATAAAAGTAATAAGTAAAAAATAAATAAAAATAATGCATTTCTTCTGTTTGTTTATTTTGAAAGTTGTAAAATACAAAGTAAACAATTAAACAACCAAAATAAAACTTGCTGCTGAATATGGCAATGTTTTCGGACTTAAAGTTACCGTTCTTCGTAAATAAAAACCAGAATTGCAGTTCTTTGTTAGACATTCAGTAGAATTTAAAAGAAAAGCAAAGTAAAGCAAAACACGGAAAAAAAAGCCTTATAATTCTTTCTTCTGCAAAATCATCAAAGTTGCACAACGTATGACCTTCAACCTATCAAAATCTACCCGTATGCCAAATTTAGCTTCCGCGGTGTAAAATTGTTGCCTTGAATTTGAAGCATAAATATATAGACTGTGTATTTGGGTAGAAATCCTTCTTATATATAAGTTTCATTAAAGACAACCGACAAGGTACTGCGATTAAGATTCTTATTCGATTTTTCTTGTGCTCCTATAAATGTTAACTTGTCTGAACATGAAGTGTAGAAAATCTGTTCGAACGTTCTACAGATTGCGAGGGGTAAATTGTTGCCATTTTATATATATTTTTTTTTTAATTTTGCACATGCGCATTGTTTATTTTTGATTTTTTCGACTGGACACTGTCTGTGCGAAAAAGAGCACAATGACGCAATTCACTCCGACAGAAATTTGGTAACAGCATGATGTACTGTTTTGCATTCGCGCCAGAAGCTCCAATTTGAATATTTCAGTATTTCGGTGTCAATCTAAGCCCAGTGCAGAGTATTCGGAAAGAGTTAGATGAGTCTAATGATGATTACGAAGGTGACTGGAGAGATCAATAGTGACGACGACGTCATTCATCGATTTATTTTCCAACATGACCTCAAACTCAATACTTCTGCCTACATCAAGTACCTTGAGGAAATTTGGACTTTGCTAACCAGACGCTTGTCTGTAGCCAAATGGTAGAGCACGTCAGATTAAATGACAGTTTCCGTATGGGAATAAAAGTTCGATTTCTGCTGGAGAACGCATGTTTTCTACAAAACTTCTCGAACATTCTGGCTGATAGATGTAATTAATACTGTTTAATTAAAAAAACAGTGCATTTACTTAAATAAACTTTACCTATAAAAAAAACAACGTATAAACAGAAAATATATTAAATATGTGATTAATAAAATTCAATTACTATATGTAGAAATCCGAACTCTCAGTTCTTGTCATGACTTTCATACTGAAGTTTTTTTTGGTTTTTTTTTTTGTTTTATAGGATATATGAGGTCACCCATACTCTAATTTTTAACAGTAACGCTCACTACCGGAGGCGATAATCCTACCTCAGACGTTCATTTCAACGTAGACTATAGCATTTATTTTAACGAAATTATTACTATTGTTGTTGTTGTTTTGGTGTCAATGGAAATTTTGCTCTAGAACAATGGTTTCAAAAAGACTACTAGCAAAGCGAAGAATCCGCGGAGAATCATGGATCGCTGTTTCCTGGGCGTTTAGAATCTAATACAATATAATTATGTTTCTTTTTATCATGTTCGTTCCTCTCTCTCTCTCTCTCTCTCTCTCTCTCTATATATATATATATATATATATATATATATATATATATATATATATATATATATATATATATATATATATATATATATATATATAACCGGGTATTGAACACACACTCTTTGGGTCTGACACTGGATCTAACTAACGCCTTTATCCACTGTGCCATGTGTCCTCAAGTTCAATACCCGGTTAAGGCAGTGGAGAACTTTAAGAGGGAAAATTAGCAGGAGATAACTGATAACTGATATCCATCAAACATGGCACGTGGAACTAGAACAGTCTACCCCAGTGAGCGAAATAAAGGGTTCAGTTCGAAATTCCAACCACCTGAAGAAGGCCGGAGCGTACAACGGCCGAAACGTTGTGATAAATATGGCGACAAAGATGAGGACAATAGTCCGAATAATGAATCTTTCTTAATTTTCTTCCTTTGGTTCTTTTTTCAATGGAAATTCGGTTCCTGATGTATAGTGTCAATTGAACTCATCACAACTCAAGAACAAGAATTCTCTCAGAATATATTATATAGTTTTCTCGGGTTTTGCAATCTTTGTTCAAATTATAATTTTCCCTAAGCGATCTTTCAAGTTTCTAGGTTGTCTTACATTGCTTCATAAAATTACTTCAGCAGTCATATTCCATAACTTCTGTCAAAAACCCTATTTTTAAAAAATATTTTGAGTTTCTTTGGTATGAAATGACAAAAGCAAAGTCTACTTTCCTTATCTATCACAATAAGGTCGGGTCGTCGTACTTGCATGATATGTCTAGACAGAAATCCTACCATATCCTGTGACTGTCATTTTCTACCTCTGTCTCGGGCTGATATTCCTACCGTTTCTTTTTCAAACTAAAGCCACATTTACTCCACAATTTTCAATGCATTCTCTTACTAATTCAATAATATCGTCGCTTAGAGCCTAATCCTGACTTTCCAGATTAGATAGATTTCAAAATCGTTTACGAGTTCATGTAAGAGATGAGATATTTCCACTCTACCGCCTCTTTCCCCACAATTGAAACGATGCAAGCCTATCAGTATTCTATCACCATAAAAGATCCGTAGCATCGAATAACACGCATTTCCTCTGTATTACATTTATAAACGGGAACATATCATTTTTCTGCTACTCTGTGAGACAAAGACCCGTGTGAATAGTCCTCTTAGCACCAAAGTCTCTTCAAGTCAAGGGTCAATCGTTTCATATCATCCTTATCTTTATAATCTTTACATTTTTCTACCTCCTATTATGTTGATATCAAGCATCTCATTCAATATCACCCAGTTATATAGGAATAAAGTGTCGCTGAGCAAACACAGGCGATGCCATTATTGACCATAGATGGAACGCATATATGTAGGAAGTAGCTGGCAACCAACGATCGTCAGTCTGGTCTATCCTCTATTACTATACGGACCGCTATTCTCTATACTATTTCACTATACGGATTACTATTCGAGCGAGTATTATCGAGCAAGTACTATTACTCCGTGTGCTATTCGAAGGCGTGTGAGAAGTCGTTGATTTGAGATGCGACCTCTGCGGATACATTTTCGGTCGGTAATTTGATCAGGTCCGCGGTTGAGCCGGGTTCCGTCGCTCGGGACGCAAAGATATAAAAAAAATCCTCCGAAGAAATTGGCGCGATTGCGTCTTTATTAAGGGATGATCCTTGCGAAATAGAATGGTTCTTGCAGCATGTCTCACTGGCGATGGTGCGAGGTAATGCTTTCTCCCCATCATTGCGGTTGGCAGAGGATAGAAAAAAATTGTTTATAGTTACTTTGTTTTTAAAATTTAGAATTCAGTAAAAAAAAAAAAAAAAAAAAAAAAAAAAACTACAAAGTATTATGACTTAATTTTCTATGCAAATAAATTGAATCTTTCAAAAAAAAATTTCTACTACTATTAGAGAAAAGTAGCATCACGTCACAAAGAAATATGACTGCCATGTGAAGGAAGAAATCTTTATATTTATCTCATAATAATTTATCTTTATTCAATTAGATTATTTTATTATTTATTGGATTTTATGCTATATGAGGTTGAGTAAGATAGAAAGTTCGTCTCGCCATCCATAAAATTGTAATGAAAATTCATCATTCGCTATCTCTTGGTACCTACACATAAGTTCATATTTATTTAATGGTCAACCAATACAAAACCCAATAGTCACTCAAGGTAGATGGTTATTGTGAAGTGTTGTATGAACGTAACAAAAAGTATGAAGTTCATTTCATAAGGTTATGTAGGAATTATAAATGTTAACACTAATCTTGAAGAGATAACGATTGTAGTGGTCGGAGAATCATTGCCAGCGGACTGTTCCACAAAATAGCAGTTCTTGGGAAGAATCTGTCCGTGTTGATTTTAATTTTTATTAAAGGAATTCAAAGGGAATGTGTGTGATTCATACTTGCGGAGGTAGCATGGTGGGTTCAAGTTTCAAAGGTTAGTGTAACCAAGGAAATTTTTGTGATGTTGAGAACTGAAATGTCTGCATATTACTTTTTCTATTCTTTTTTTTTTTTTTTGCGCCGTAAATATTATATGGTAGATACTATCTTTAGTATCTTTTCATAAAACTAGTTCTTAAACAGATTAGAGTGCTATTATCTCTTATTTTTCTCTTTTCTTTCTTTCATATTGTAACTAAAACCAAGTAGCGTATCTGATGTCTTTTCCGTCTTGACACTCCATCAAAACGAAATACTCCACTATTTACAAGCGTGATCCATACTTGCGTAGGTTGCAATGCGGGAAGTTGCAAAGGTCAGTGTAAGCAAGGAGTTTTTTTGTGATGTTGATAACTGAAATCTCGGTACGTTATGTTATCTATTCTTTTTTTCTGCGGGGTAAATATTATCAGATGTGGGATACTATCTTTTCATAATACTAGTTTTACATTAGTAAATTTCTTGGAGAAAAATTCAACACTCTTTAATCCGAGAGGAGTCTATACTGCCTATTGAAGTCTATCATCGTCAAAACGCGAACGCTCGTGTAAAAGAAAAAATTATATTGAACTAGAAATACACGTAAAAATTTCACGGTTTTCCTATTTGAATTTTCTGATGAACCTTAATTCTTACGTTACAGACTGAATAAGCTCAGATGAGTTCGACGACTATAAAATATCAGTAGGAATTGCCCTCATCACATAGCATTTGGGCTTAACAACTTTGATAATAAAATATTACAAAAACAATTAGGAACGTCGATGCTGGTCATTAAGTAAGGGGTAGAAGTGAAAAGATTTGAAATTAATATTTTTCCATTTAACTGAAACAGTCCTTAAACAGATTAAAGTGCTATAGGCTCTTTCATTTCTCTTTTCTTTCTTTCATATTCTAACTGAAGCCAAGTAGCGTCTCTGATATGTCTTTTCCGTCTTGACTCTCCATCAAAACGAAATACTTCACTATTTATGAGGTATTGGCAGGTCGTAACTAAAGGAGGGACAGGGTGAATCATAAGATTCTCTCTCCTCTTTTGGATACATTTTATTTACATTTAGTAGTTATACCACTTCATTTTCTATTTTTTTTCCATTTGGAATATATATATTCATGATATAACGGTATATGGATGCAGCTCCATAACACCAGATGTCCAGAGATTAGCAGCTGCTCTCTCTTCTGACATTGCTTTAACAGCTAAGTGGAGGACAAACTGGCTGGTCACATCCAATGCTTCGAAAACGAAACAAGTTCATTCAATCATCACCGAGCGGACCCTGATTTGTCACCTAACGCGATGAACGGATATTTCTCTCAGAGTGTCCCTCTACCATTAGAGTCTATTAGGACTTGAAGCAGAAGTAGAAATGTAAAATGTAGAAGTCGTACATACGATCCATCACTAAAGATGATGTAAAAAATGTTCGCGTCGCTGTACGATTCCAATAAGTACCTGCACCCTCCTGCAATCATATACTTTTATCAGTCCGAAAATGGAGTACCTCTGCCATATATCGATAATAACAGGTCAGACTTCTCTTTCCTCTCTTGATAGGGTCCAAATGTGTCTCGGCAGTCTTGCAGTTGATAAATTATTTTCTACCCTACAACCATTTTCCCAAAGATGAAACGCTGCAAGCATTTCGATGTGTTATCACCGTTCCCATGGAAAGTTTTCAGACTACCTACAGTCCTTAGTTCCACCAGTTCTAACATTCATGGCTAACACCCCTTATGCCACACAGATCGTAGCGAACCACCTTCATTCACTTCATATTTCACACGAGCAGCTTCTTCATACGAATGGCGGCTTTGTGGAAATACTCCTAGGAGGATTCTTTCCCGATCACTATAATCTTAATCTGTTCAAGTCTAGGGTTAACCATTTTCTTTCTTACATACCCCCATGAACTGTGCATTTTAATCTGTAACAAGAGGGTCTTGGGCTTTTGGGAATTAATTAATTGTTATGTTTGTCTTATTCTTACTCAATATTTCATTCGATTTCTTTATTTGTTTTGGTTTTTATCCAGTGTTTTAAATACAATTCTTTTATCCAGTCTTTCAAATGTAATTCTAAATTTTCTTGTTGCATTTTGCGCTTCATAGTGTTCAGTAAATATTAACAGAAATCGTCTCTGATCACAATCGTCTCTGCGGTTGATCTTTGATCTTTGATCTCATGCCTGACTAAAGCGTAATATTTGTTTTTCTCCTTTCTTTACTTTTCATTTTACTCTTTCTAATTTTATGTTTATTCTTTCCTATCACTTCTTTTCTATTTTTCCCTCGAGTAATTTTTACTCGTTCAGTTTTTCCATCCATTAGGTTTTTCTTTCCTTTTTTTTTTTTTTTTTGTTTTTCATTTTAGTGGTTTCATTCATTGTTTTTTCTTTCATTGGTTATTCTCTCATTCAGTGTCCACTTCGTTTTTCATTGGTTGTTTTTTTCATTCTTTTTTTTTTTTGTTTTTTTTTTTGTTTTATTTTTTCTTCATTGTGGGTTTTCAGTCAGTATATTTTTCATTGTATCTTTCTTCTTTCATTGTGCTTTTTTTATTTATTTTATGTTTGATTCATTGAGTTTTTCACTTTAGAAGATTTTTCTAAAATTTAATTCAATTTACTTTATGAACTTTGTTATCCTTTTCTCGTATAACTCAATATTTTTCAACGTTTTTTTCCTCTGTACATCTTCTTTCAATGTCTCCCTTTCTCTTTCTTTTTTTTTTACCTCCAATAGATTGTTTTTCTCTCTCTTTTGTATTTTTGTTTGTTTTCTTATCGATATTACTGTTTCTCTCTCACAGCTTTTTCTCTTTCGATTATAATCCATTTTCCTTGCCTTTCTTATACTCACTCTTTTCTTCTATATATTTCGCCCATTGTCAATTTTCTTTCTTTTTTTTTCTTTTTTTGTCTTAATTACAGACTGGCTATTCTAACCACTGAAAAAAAAATTATAGACAGACATTTTAGCTTACACACAATTCATCGATTTTTAAACCAGGAAATTATTTCCCAAACACTTCCGGTATACAATTTACCATCTGTTATTTGTTAAAAAGATAGAAGGATATTAGTGATTAGCTATGGATCATTATGCACTCAGCTTTGTGTACACGGAGTGCGATCAAAGACGAAGGAAAGGCGTGTCACTAAGTTGCTGGAAAGTTTGTATTTACTTCCCTACGCTGCCCTGATCTGTTAATAGCAGGCGGTGATCAATAGTTTCTACTATTTTTATGCCAGCCATCACGTCACGGGAATCCTTCACTGGAATATAATACCACGTTGCGACAGTGATCTACAACTTAAATCGCTGGTGATATTAATCTCGTCTGCTTAATACATTTCGACCACTTTTTCTTCTGACGTGGAGATACTTGGGCAATTCCCTCCATCTACGCCAGCATTTCTCAGCTGCACTGAACTCACTAATGCACCCTGAAATGTTGTCAGGTGCGCTATTGTTAGAAAGTTTTAATAGTGACTTAAAATGAAATGAGTTTTCAAACAATGTATTGAGATTCAATAAAGCGGGGATCCATATTTCGCAATTAAAATAGAGTCTAATCATTTTTAATCATTTAATTAATCGATTCCCTTTATATTTCTAAAGGGTCAATGGTATCTATAATTCATTGATTTTCCTGGTATTATGTAAATCGTTTTTCGGCTCAATATCATTTCATGTTAAAGATTTTTTTTTAAGCTTAACATATAGGGAAATGGAAATATATTACGAAAGATAAAAGATTAGCAATAGAATGGAACAAACATTGACAAAAAATTTTATTTCCAAACCAAGATGAACCAAGACTATCACTTAATAGCCTGAGCCCCTCAAAGGCTTGAACAAATAAAACTACAATCTAAGAAACTTAGAAGTAAATGACTTGCTTTAGTAAAAAGGTCATTTTGTTCGAGAAGGAATTTTGTCCAAATGGTGATAAATATTTGATTTGTATAGATTATTAAGTGACTAAAAGAAGTAATCATTCATAAATTTACTGCATTAATTCGATTTTACCTCGGTTACCACTGCAGATCGAACAGTAAATATATAAATAAATTTTAGGACATTTTTATGTTTATACATTCTTTTTATAGATACAAATATTTAAGTAAATGTTCTGTTTTATAATAAACAGTATTAAACAACATTTACGGGCCTGAATGTCCGAGAAATCCTCATCTTCTCCAGGTAAAGTCTACACGAGATGCTGTTTAGCTTACGGTTCTTCACTATTCTCAGGATACTCCATTCAATCGCTGGACTCCTATGAATATATTTAAAACCCAAATAATGCTTAGCCAGACTTGTACAAAACTTTTTGGTATTCTGAAAGAGGAACCATGGTTATACCATCTTTTTTTTTTTAATTAACCCTCCGTACAGACAATATATTCCAACGCATTGCCATCGCTACTTGCTACTTCCGCACAATACACTACTTCCTCAGTTTAACACTTTCCGTTCAAAGGGCATTTATTCTTAATCCTACAATTACACAAGTACCTGTCTTCACACCTCTGGTTCACTTGTTCTAAATTCCTTCTACAGCAATAACTCAAATTTACTGTACTTTTATTGAATAATTTATGCATCACGGATTGTTTGGTAGGGGAGTGGGGAACTGCTTAATCAAAAGATTAAAGAAGATCTTATCTATATTAGTTTTAACATTCAAATTAAATGGTGAATTGAACCAGATGACGTTTCTCTTTCTTTTTCTTCTATTAGTATTATTGTTATCCCTTTTTCATTTCTTGAAATTTTAATGCTGAAATATATTTCTTCTTTGTTTTCATTAAATATTTCTTCATTTGAAGCGTTTTGCGATAGTCTACACTACACGACAAGTATTAGGTTGGTGCAAAAATAATGACGTAATAATGTCGTTTTTTGACGTATTTTTAACGTCAAAAACGACATTATTTTTGCACCAATCTAATAGTATATGTTTAATAACACTTGATGGTTGGACAGATACAGTATTTAAGTATTTTGAATTTGTCTTAGGTTTTATGAATAGGGAAATAGTTCCCATACTAAATTCAACTCAATATCTAAAAATTTCAGCACATTTTTATTAATATCGACTGTGATGTCAAAGTCCATTTCCTTGAATACTTGATGTAACTTTTTCCTTATGGAGCCATTTTTTTCTTTTATTACTGGCTAAAATCCCACGATTGTCTATATGACAATTTTATTGATATTGCTTAACACGTAATTTCCTAGCAACTCCTCCACCTTCGCCCGATCGTACGATCCTTGGGTCACATTAAAATTGCCACTTTCGGAATTTTTGATCCACATTTAACCACCATAGAACAATACTGACTTACGGCAATGCAGAACAACTCTAATATCGTCTGGTTTCAAATTCACAAAACCTTTGGTAAATAGCAGGGCTTCCGACAAACTTTTTATCGTAATAGAAGGGTAGAAGTTTTTGATATATTTAAGTAAAACCAAACCACATTAATTTTTAATGTTCTTGAGCCAAGAAATACAGTCCGTTTTTGTTGGGTTATTAAAGGATGGTTAATTAAAAAACATCATCTTTGTGATCTTTCACAGACAGGAAAGTTTGCTTACCATCTAATACTCCAAATGTTGGGGAGATTTCTTTGGCTTCCATAATAATATCATTTAAATAGGAATCCGAAGCCTTTTATAAAATTTATCCATCTCATTAGAAGCTATCTTCCTCTACATGCTTGGACTCATGGCATATAATTTCTCTGTCTTATCTACCATAACATTTGTTTTTCAAAATACGATAATAAAAATACATATTTAGATATTTTGTTGGGTTTTTTTTTTTTGATTTGTTTTTCATGTTTATGTTGAAGGAAAATTTCTGATTTTTTGTTTAAAAAAAATGGACGAATTAATTAGATACAAGAACATAGATATATTAAAAAATATAAAAAATGTATACATTTACTACGGAAAGATTACAAATAAAATTTTGGGATTATTATGATATATTTAAAAAATTGAAGGGGCAATTTCTGAATACCGTCAAATATATGAAGAACAGAAGAATATCATGCGCCAAACCACTGTCAATAAGCTTTTCATAAAAAATCAGATTAACAAGCATTAATTCATAGCATTTTTATTTTATCTTCTTGCATCTACCTCTATTTCAATTAAAAAGTACGCAAATTAGAAATTAATTGTGAATGAGAATAATGTTTGAAGTATAAATTACATTATTTTCTACCTCATTATATTCGATTAATGCGTTTTCGATTAGTGCGTATCTTTTGATGTACACATTAGCCTCACTAATCTAGGAACTAGTCTATATATATATATATATATATATATACATATATATATATATATATATATATATATATATATATATATATATATATATATATATATATGAAGAAGAGAAGAGAGGTGCCGCAAAAGTTTTTGGTTGTAATGTGGATTTTTTTTTAAATATTATGCTATATTTTCCATAATTTTACTACACGGGTTTCTGGTCTCGCGACCGTCTTCAGGTAAAAGGCGGAGATTTCCGCATATTATTAAAAATAAGTAATTTTTTCCTTATGTTTTTCAATGTTAAATATTCTCGATATGAGACATTCTCTGTTTTTGTGTTAGTAATCCGAATGTCTTTCTTGAAAAATGACATTTCAAGAAAGACATTCGGATTTTGAAATATATTACACGTTTTATATTTTATGTTTTAAGTTTGTGTAGTCGATTTATCACTTTATTTTATACAATATCTTTTGTTGCTCGTATGGATTTGTCGGGTTTCTAATGTTGTTTTAACGTTGAGTTAGTGGGTGATCTGAAATTTAATTGAAGTATTTTCTGATAAATAGCACGTTAATCGGCATGATATTGCATTGGTTGTGTAAACCAATGTATATGCTGATTGACATTATTATGATCGCTTACAATTCTACATTTATGAGCGAGGTTGGTAGATATAATCAGTGCGAACGTCAGACATCATACGTGTGAATATGCAAATAACCATGCAGTATTGATTTCGATTCCAACACTGTTTATATATGCAAACAAACTGTTTATGCATTTATACATGGACACACACTCGCACACCCATACACACACAAGCACGCAGTTATACACACACATGCTCACTATTAGAGATACCTTGTAGTTATAGATAGTATGGACATAGAAATCAACACTTCATTATGACTGCCAGTTTAATCCAACAGAGATCTTAAGACAATATGTCAGTACACAGTGCACGGATTCCACTTGTGGACTATATAAAAATGTGGGGGGATCTACGGGAGAAATGGTAGATCTTCCAGTTGCGTTTTTCCTTTGTTACAGTACATCGCATCTGGCTCATCCTCAAATCTGGGAGAATTACAATGCTTACACTGAATGATCATTAATCCAGTAGATATCTTTGAATGATCTGAATAGTTACTCTCACAGTTGTATTGAAAAAAAAAGTTTGGACAGACTCAGAAAAGATGTTTTTTTATCATGATTGTGATTATAGTTAACCTGTCTGGCATGACTATCATCAGGTGTTTCCAAATTTCTTACTCTTCTCTGGTTTGAAACGTGTTTCTCTCCTTGATAAAATGTGATAATTCTTCCTCTGCAGCTCTTGTCGACTCTTCCTTGAAGCATCTGTTTCTATCCTTAAAGTTTCACTGTCATCTGCAGCTCTTGAGGTTGCCTTTCTTACAGCATCTCCTTCTCTCCTTGCTTGCATCTCCTCTGATGTTTGAGATGATCTTTATTTTATTTGGCTTGCAGCATTTGCTTCTTTCCTGGCTTGTGCCTCTTCTGATGCTTCAGATTCTCTTGATCTCTGGTTTGCAGCATTTGTTTGTCTCCTAGATTGTGCCTCTTCTAATGCTTCAGATTCTCTTGATCTCTGGTTTGCAGCATTTGCTTGTCTCCTAGATTGTGCCTCTTCTGATGTTTATTCTGATCTTCTCTCTCTTTGATTAGAGCTGTGATAATTGGATTTTTCCATGGCATTTTGAAGGGAAAACTTTGAAATAGTCAATTAACTCCATGGAACTTCAACACCTCACTTCAATTCGGCCAATTCAAATAAAAAGACCGATTTGAGCCTAAATTCCGATTTGAGCCAAAGTTTCAATTCAAGCCGAAAATTGAGTTCTTCAAATCACAAACTCCGTGGAACTTCAATTGAGTTATGTTCTTCTGCTCACAAACTATGCAGAACTTCAAAACTTCACGTCACCAAGCCTCCCACTTTCACGCTGATACATTGGCATTTTCAAGAAAGAAAATTAATTTTTCTCAATTGACAAAGTTTTGGAGATATTGTAAACTGAATTTAAAACAAAACCTTTTAAATTCACAAAGTGTTTATATTACATTAAACTTAATATACATTTTAAAAAAACAACTTGATAAAACAATTTTCTTTAGTTATATCAAAATTTGAATTTTTAACTGGTCCTTTCTCATCGGGACACATATCCCAATGCTGGATGTTGAAGCACCAGATGAAGTACAGATTTCCAGTTACTCGGGTTTCAGATTCACAAACGGACAGACAGAATTTGCCATTTTTTTATTTAGATGACATGTTGCTATTTATCAGAAAGCACTTCGATACATTTTAAGTAAAATTCCGCAGATTTTGATGTGAAGAACTTTTCGACAAACTGTTAAATCTTTCTCCTTTTAATTATATATATATTTTTTTGTTCATTACAGAAGGTTTAACCCATCAAAGCGTTTTTGAATCTCCAAAATTCTTTCGTATGTTACCCCTCTCTTTAGCAATAACATTCGTCCCACACTCTCATAATTACACTCTCTCTAATTTCTATTTTTATTTCCAAAGTTGTTCTTTTCCGTTTTCTTTTTGAATTTGTAGGTCTGATGAATTGGATCGTATTTACGATTACATATATATATATATATATATATATATATATATTATTTCATTTTGTGGCTATGAGATCACCCTCTTACTCAATAATTTGATACACCTGGTGTTCCTTCTAGGGTGATACCGAGTGAAAAGTCTACTTTGGTGCATCTTAAAGTTAGCCAGGTATATATTTGGATAATCTTCGCCTTACATCAGAAATTCCTTATTGACATTAAATTCGATTCAAACAATCTGGTAATTCTTGCTGAGAAGTTCTTCAGGTTAGTACAATAATAAGGCATCTAAAAACAGCATTTATTCGGCTTGCCCTTGAAATGATAAAAATATCATTAAGCGTCATTTATTTTCTATTTATTTATTTTGAAATAATTATTTACATACAAAGCGTGTATCCCATAAAAATGAAGGCGGCACCTGGGGTTTACGAATTTTAACGATATATTAGATTGGTAAAAATGTCTCGTCAATTTACAATTGAATTAGCTCGAAGTAACTGTACGTTCTGGGCTAATAGTTTATTTACACGCAATTCTAACTTTTGGAATTCTTTTGGCTCCATGCTTTCCAGCATACCTTGATCTTCAAACATTTAAATACAATATCAATCGTTATCTTCAGTTTTCCTGAATATTTTATATTGATGTCCTTCATTATTAATGGTTTAATATCCTCACTGTGGCCCCATACCTTCGGCCTTGTGCCATAACCAAACAACGCTTAGAAAATCACCATGCGGAAGGTAACAGATACAGAGGAAAGTAGAGCAAAGGATTCGTATAAATAGTCGGCAGAACAGGAATTAGGAGAGAAAGCAAAAGACAAACATTAGTAAGAATGATTTGGTTCTACAGAAGCACGCTGGGAATAACATGGATTGAACATATGAGCAAAGTTTCACAGAAAATGGAAACAATCAGGAAACTTATGTTTAGTATCACAAAGAGAGGGTTGAAATTTCTTGGTCACATAACGCGGAAAGAACGATTGGAGAATTTCACACTCAGGGGACACATTGAAGAAAAGACAGAAGGAAGCCAGGCGGAAAGAACGATTAGAGAATTTGACACTCACGGGTAATATTGAAGACAAGACAAAAGGAAGCAACGCGAAAAGAACGATTGGATAATTTCACACTCACGGGACATTTTGAAGACAAGACAGAAGGATGCAACAAGGAAAGAACGATTGTATAATTTCACACTCACGGGACATTTTGAAGACAAGACAGAAGGAAGCAACGCGGAAAGAACAATTGGAGAATTTCACACTCAAGGGACATATTGAAGACAAGACAGAAGGAAGCAAGGAGGAAAGAACGATTGGAGAATTTGACGCTCACGGGAAATATTGAAGACAAGACGAAAGGAAGCAACGCGAAAATAACGATTGGATAATTTCACACTAACGGGACATATTGAAGACAAGACAGAAGGAAGCAACGCGAAAAGAACAATTGGAGAATTTCACACTGACGTGACATATTGAAGACAAGACAGAAGGAAGCAACGGGAAAAGAACGATTGGATAATTTCACACTGACGTGACATATTGAAGACAAGAGAGAATGAAGCAACGCGAAAAGAACGATTGGAGAATTTCACACTCACGGGACATTTTGAAGACAAGACAGAAGGAAGCAAGGAGGAAAGAACGATTGGAGAATTTGACGCTCACGGGAAATATTGAAGACAAGACAGAAGGAAGCAAGGAGGAAAGAACGATTGGAGAATTTGACGCTCACGGGACATATTGAAGAAAAGACAGAAGAAAGCAACGCGGAAAGAACAATTGGAGAATTTCACACGGACGCGACATATTGAAGACAAGACAAAAGGAAGCAACGCGAAAAGAACCATTGGAGAATTTGACGCTCACGGGAAATATTGAAGACAAGACAAAAGGAAGCAAGGAGGAAAGAACGATTGGAGAATTTGACGCTCACGGGAAATATTGAAGACAAGACAGAAGGAAGCAACGCAGAAAGAACGACTGGATATTTTCACACACATGGGACATATTGAAGACAAGACAGAAGGAAGCAACGCGGAAAGAACAATTGAAGAATTTCACACTGACGTGACATATTGAAGACAAGACAGAAGGAAGCAACGCGAAAAGAACGATTGGATAATTTCACACTCACGGGACATATTGAAGACAAGACAGAAGGAAGCAACGCGAAAAGAACAATTGGAGAATTTCACACTGACGTGACATATTGAAGACAAGACAGAAGGAAGCAACGGGAAAAGAACGATTGGATAATTTCACACTGACGTGACATATTGAAGACAAGAGAGAATGAAGTAACGCGAAAAGAACGATTGGATAATTTCACACTCACGGGACATTTTGAAGACAAGAAAGAAGGATGCAACAAGGAAAGAACGATTGGATAATTTCACACTCACGGGACATATTGAAGAAAAGACAGAAGAAAGCAACGCGGAAAGAACAATTGGAGAATTTCACACGGACGCGACATATTGAAGACAAGACAAAAGGAAGCAACGCGAAAAGAACCATTGGAGAATTTGACGCTCACGGGAAATATTGAAGACAAGACAAAAGGAAGCAAGGAGGAAAGAACGATTGGAGAATTTGACGCTCACGGGAAATATTGAAGACAAGACAGAAGGAAGCAACGCAGAAAGAACGACTGGATATTTTCACACACATGGGACATATTGAAGACAAGACAGAAGGAAGCAACGCGGAAAGAACAATTGAAGAATTTCACACTGACGTGACATATTGAAGACAAGACAGAAGGAAGCAACGCGAAAAGAACGATTGGATAATTTCACACTCACGGGACATATTGAAGACAAGACAGAAGGAAGCAACGCGAAAAGAACAATTGGAGAATTTCACACTGACGTGACATATTGAATACAAGACAGAAGGAAGCAACGGGAAAAGAACGATTGGATAATTTCACACTCACGGGACATATTGAAGACAAGACAGAAGGAAGCAACGCGAAAAGAACAATTGGAGAATTTCACACTGACGTGACATATTGAAGACAAGACAGAAGGAAGCAACGGGAAAAGAACGATTGGATAATTTCACACTGACGGGACATATTGAAGACAAGAGAGAATGAAGCAACGCGAAAAGAACGATTGGAGAATTTCACACTCACGGGACATTTTGAAGACAAGACAGAAGGAAGCAAGGAGGAAAGAACGATTGGAGAATTTGACGCTCACGGGAAATATTGAAGACAATACAGAAGGAAGCAAGGAGGAAAGAACGATTGGAGAATTTGACGCTCACGGGAAATATTGAAGACAAGACAAAGGAAGCAACGCGAAAATAACGATTGGATAATTTCACACTCACGGGACATTTTGAAGACAAGAAAGAAGTATGCAACAAGGAAAGAACGATTGGATAATTTCACACTCACGGGACATATTGAAGACAAGACAGAAGGAAGCAACGCGAAAAGAACGATTGGATAATTTCACACTCACGGGACATATTGAAGAAAAGACAGAAGAAAGCAACGCGGAAAGAACAATTGGAGAATTTCACACGGACGCGACATATTGAAGACAAGACAAAAGGAAGAAACGCGAAAAGAACCATTGGAGAATTTGACGCTCACGGGAAATATTGAAGACAAGACAAAAGGAAGCAAGGAGGAAAGAACGATTGGAGAATTTGACGCTCACGGGAAATATTGAAGACAAGACAGAAGGAAGCAACGCGAAAAGAACGATTGGTTAATTTCACACTCACGGGGCATTTTGAAGAAAATACAGAAGGAAGCAACGCGGAAAGAACAGTTGGATAATTTCACACTCACGGGATATATTAAGGACAAGACAGAAGGAAGCAATGCGGAAAGATCAATTGGAGAATTTCACACTGACGTGAGATATTGAAGACAAGACAGAAGAATGCAACGCGAAAAGAACAATTGGATAATTTCACACTCAGGGGACATATTGAAGACAAGACAGAAGGAAGCAACGCGAAAAGAACGATTGGATAATTTCACACTGACGTGACATATTGAAGACAAGACAGAAGAAAGCAACACGAAAAGAACAATTGGATAATTTCACACTCTCGGGACATTTTGAAGACCAGACAGAAGGAAGCAACGCGAAAAGAACGATTCGATAATTTCACACTCACGGGACATATTGAAGACAAGAGAGAAGGAAGCAATGCGAAAAGAACGATTGGATAATTTCACTCTCACGGGACATTTTGAAGAAAAGACAGAAGGATGCAACGCGGAAAGAACGATTGGATAATTTCACACTCACGGGACATATTAAGGACAAGACAGAAGGAAGCAACGCGGAAAGATCAATTGGAGAATTTCACACTGACGGGACATATTGAAGATAAGAGAGAACGAAGCAACGCGAAAAGAACGATTGGATAATTTCACTCTCACGGGACATTTTGAAGAAAAGACAGAAGGATGCAACGTTGAAAGAACGATTGGATAATTTCACACTCACGGGACATATTAAGAACAAGACAGAAGGAAGCAACGCGGAAAGATCAATTGGAGAATTTCACACTGACGGGACATATTGAAGACAAGACAGAAGGAAGCAACGCGAAAAGTACAATTGGATAATTTCACACTCACGGGACATATTGAAGACAAGACAGAAGGAAGCAACGCGAAAAGAACGATTCGATAATTTCACACTCACGGGACATATTGAAGACAAGATAGAAGGAAGCAACGCGAAAAGAACGATTGGAGAATTTCACACTGACGAGACATATTGAAGACAAGACAGAAGGAAGCAACGCGAAAAGGACGATTGGAGAATTTGACTCCCACGGGACATGTTGAAGACAAGACAGAAAGAAGCAACGCGAAAAGAACGATTGAATAATTTCGCACTGTCGGGACATATTGAAGACAAGACAGAAGGAAGCAACGTGAAAAGAACGATTGTAGAATTTCACACTGACAGGACATATTGAAGACAAGACAGAAGGAAGCAACGCCGAAAGAACGACTGGAGAATTTGTCACTCACGGGAAATATTGAAGACAAGACAAAAGGAAGCAAGGAGGAAAGAACGATTGGAGAATTTGACGCTCACGGGACATTTTGAAGACAAGACAGAAGGAAGCAACGCGGAAAGAACGATTGGAGAATTTCACACTCACGGGACATTTTGAAGACAAGACAGAAGGAAGCAACGCGGAAAGAACGATTGGAGAATTTCACAATCACCGAACATATTGAAGACAAGACAGATGGATGCAACGCGGAAAGTACAATTGTAGAATTTCACAATCACGGAACATTTTGAAGTCAAGGCAGAAGAAAGCAACGCGGAAAGTACAATTGGATAATTTCTCACTCACGGAATATTTTGAAGTCAAGGCAGAAGAAATCCACGCGGAAAGTACAATTTGAGAATTTCACAATCACGGAACATATTGAAGACAAGACAGACGGAAGCAACGCGGAAAGTACAATTGGAGAATTTCACAATCACGGAACATATTGAAGACAACACAGAAGGAAGCAACGCGGAAAGAACGATTGGTGAATTTCACACTCACGGGACATATTGAAGACAAGACAGAAGGAAGCAACACATAATTTACCGATTGAGCTTACGTAAATTGTTCGCAGAACAAAGATTAGGAGAGATAGCAAAAGAAAAACTTTAATAAAAGCTACCAAAGATTGTTAATTATGGTCAGTCAGAGTTGTCTACATCACACAGAAGACGAAGAAGATGAAGAAGACGACGAAATTGAAGTAGACGAAGAAGAAGATGAAGACGATTTTGAAGACGAAGAAGTAGAAGACGAAAAAGTTGAATAATAAGATGAAAATGATGATGACGAAGAATCTGTCTATATTTCTGAGATGAGATATTATGTACAGTATTTACATTATGGGGACTATTGTCCTCATCTTTGTCGCCATATTTGTCACAAATTGTCGGCCTTTGTACGCTCCGGCCTTCTTCAGGTGGTTGGAATTTCGAACTGAACCCTTTTTTTCGATTCCTGGGGTAGACTGTTCTAGTTCCATGTTTGATGGATGTCAGTTATCAGTTATCTCCTACTAATTTTCCCTCTGAAATTCTCCACTGCCATAACCGTGTATTGAACTCACACTCTTTTTGGGTCTGTCACTGGATCTAACCAACGCCTTTATCCACTGTGCCATGTGTCCTTGAGGACACATGGCACAGTGGATAAAGGCTTGAGGACACATGTCATATAACTGATAACTGACATCCATCAAACATGGTTCGTGGAACTAGAACAGTCTACCCCAGGGATCGAAATAAAGGGTTCAGTTCGAAATTCCAACCACCTGAAGAAGGCCGGAGCGTACAACGGCCGAAACTTTGTGACAAATATGGCGACAAAGATGAGGACAATAGTCCGCATAATGTAAATAATGAAGACGAAGAAGTTGAAGAAGTCGAAGAAAAAGATGATGAAGACGAAGAAGTTGAAGAAGTTGAAGAAGACGAAGAAGATGTTGAAGACGAAGAAGTTGAAAAGACGAAGAAGAAGATGATGAAGACGAAGAAGTTGAAGAAGAAGATGAAGACTAAGAAGTTGAAGAAGAAGAAGAAGAAGAAGAAGAAGAAGAAGAAGATGATGATGAAGTAGAAGAAGTTACAGACGGAGATGATGATGTAGACGAAGAAGTTAAAGAAGACGAAGAAGATGATGTAGACGAAGAAGTTGAAGAAGAAGATGAAGACTAAGAAGTTGAAGAAGAAGAAGAAGAAGATGATGAAGACGAAGAAGTTGAAGAAGTTGAAGAAGACGAAGAAGATGTTGAAGACGAAGAAGTTGAAAAAGAAGATGAAGACGAAGTTGAAGAAGTCGAAGAAGAAGATGATGAAGACGAAGAAGTTGAAGAAGTTGAAGAAGACGAAGAAGATGTTGAAGACGAAGAAGTTGAAAAGACGAAGAAGAAGATGATGAAGACGAAGAAGTTGAAGAAGAAGATGAAGACTAAGAAGTTGAAGAAGAAGAAGAAGAAGAAGAAGAAGAAGAAGAAGAAGATGATGAAGTAGAAGAAGTTGCAGACGGAGATGATGATGTAGACGAAGAAGTTAAAGAAGACGAAGAAGATGATGTAGACGAAGAAGTTGAAGAAGAAGATGAAGACTAAGAAGTTGAAGAAGAAGAAGAAGAAGAAGATGATGAAGACGAAGAAGTTGAAGAAGACGAAGAAGATGTTGAAGACGAAGAAGTTGAAGAAGAAGATGAAGACGAAGAAGTTGAAGAAGTCGAAGAAGACGAAGAAGATGTTGAAGACGAAGAAGTTGAAAAGACGAAGAAGAAGATGATGAAGACGAAGAAGTTGAAGAAGAAGATGAAGACTAAGAAGTTGAAGAAGAAGAAGAAGAAGAAGAAGAAGAAGAAGAAGAAGAAGATGATGAAGTAGAAGAAGTTGCAGACGGAGATGATGATGTAGACGAAGAAGTTAAAGAAGACGAAGAAGATGATGTAGACGAAGAAGTTGAAGAAGTCGAAGAAGAAGATGATGAAGACGAAGAAGTTGAAGAAGAACTTGAAGAAGACGAAGAAGATGTTGAAGACGAAGAAGTTGAAAAGACGAAGAAGAAGATGATGAAGACGAAGAAGTTGAAGAAGAAGATGAAGACTAAGAAGTTGAAGAAGAAGAAGAAGAAGAAGAAGAAGAAGAAGAAGAAGAAGATGATGAAGTAGAAGAAGTTACAGACGGAGATGATGATGTAGACGAAGAAGTTAAAGAAGACGAAGAAGATGATGTAGACGAAGAAGTTGAAGAAGAAGTTGAAGAAGACGAAGAAGATGTTGAAGACGAAGAAGTTGAAGAAGAAGTTGAAGAAGACGAAGAAGATGTTGAAGACGAAGAAGAAGATGATGAAGAGGAAGAAGTTGAAAAGACGAAGAAGAAGATGATGAAGACGAAGAAGTTGAAGAAGAAGATGAAGACTAAGAAGTTGAAGAAGAAGAAGAAGAAGAAGAAGAAGATGATGAAGTAGAAGAAGTTACAGACGGAGATGATGATGTAGACGAAGAAGTTGAAGAAGACGAAGAAGATGATGTAGACGAAGAAGTTGAAGAAGACGAAGAAGATGATGTAGACGAAGAAGTTGAAGAAGACGAAGAAGATGATGTAGACGAAGAAGTTGAAGAAGACGAAGAAGATGATGTAGACGAAGAAGTTGAAGAAGACGAAGAAGATGATGTAGACGAAGAAGTTGAAGAAGACGGATAAAAACCTGTGCCCGAGAAAGATTAGCAATCATCTCGCCGATTTCTATTGTTCCATTAATTATAAGAAAGTTGGTCGCTAATTTTCAGATATTTTCTCTTGTGAAACAGTCAAGACTAATTTTCTAAACGCATTGTTAAAGAATCTTGATCTTCTTTTCTTTTAAATTTTATTTTTTTACTCTTTCTTTCTATCCTTATTTTTTCCTGGGGGTGAAACGCGAAATACAAGCTTTTTTTTCTCTCTCTCTCTCGCTCTTTCTGATTTAGTGATTTTTGTCGGGCTGTTCTTTTTTCTTTCTTTTTTTTTTTTTTAGTTTTTACCTGGTTGGCGAGTTTTGTTACGTTTGGAGATTCAAAAACACAGTAGGATGTTGCATCATGGGAATGGGCCAAGAAAAAGATTCGTTTTACGTCAGTAAACACTTAGTGGGTTATCTTTGTCTCACCCTGAAGCTAAGAGCCAGCACCTTGTTCTCATCTTCTTGTTATTGTTACAGGCTTTGTTTTTGTTTTTTTTAATTTATAAAATGAAATCATTACATTTGCTTCAGCCCCGAAGATTTTTTTATTTTCATATTATTTAAAGTAATATCAAAATTTTAAATTAAAAGCCAGGAGGCCTTTATGATTGGCTTTTGATATGCCACCAATATCAACTGTTCTTAATCAATATAGCGACATATCTCTATAGACGAACCAATCACAACGATGAAATCTCCCAGTATGAACTGGAAAATTATTGCCAAAAATTAAAAAAAAATACATATTTGTTTAATAGTTTAAAAAATATTATATCTGTATAATAGTTCAAAATCACAAAAGCCAGAAGCCGTTTCTAATTCAATGAACAAATAAAAACACGTATGAAACTCAGTTAATTTATTTTATTTTGCTTTTCAGTGAGTTTTTATTGTCCATAGTTAACTATTATAACTGCTTCAGTGATCAGAATGGCTGATGCTAACCTCCAGGATGTGCGGTGGTGTTGTGCATAGTGACTCAGAAGGAAAGTTCAAATTCCACTCACGAGCAAAACCTTTGAAAAATGTATGAATCCATCACCCCAAACCAGCTGGGAAACGATCTAGGAAAAGGACATCATGAATGTAAACCAACCTGGAGAGAGCTTGTTACCGTTAGAGAAGCTGATGCAATACGCTACGTCACTACCGGTTACGAGACCCGTGATCGTGATCCTTATCGTGAATGTTCATTAAGGCCATTGCGTCCGGGTTCGAAGCTCAGCCTGTTCGATTTTTCAAGAAGGTCACTTTTTTTTTTTAATCATTTCACCCCAAGGAAGGAGAGAATGCCACTATTACACAGAACATACAGGGAATGGAAAGTAAAAGAGAAGATTAAGAATAAGGAGGATTCACGAATGGGATTAAGCGGATTCAAGTAGATAGACGATGGCGATTGATGTTGCATTTAAATTTTTGAAGATTGTATTTATCAGGGAAGCAAGTAAGTAGCAGGAGTTCAACAGGTGGGAAGTAGGAGGAAAGAAATATTCAAGTAAAAGTGGCGGTTGCATTTATGTATTTCAACAGTAAACGGCTGAGACCTAGTTGCCAATCTAGTAGCACGCTTAAATTCTTGTAGGAACACGGTGTAAAAAGCACGCCAGAGCAGTTGTGATTAAAATATCTGTAGCTTGTTGATATCATTTGGCACCGTTGGAAGGTTATTAGAAAACCAACCGCGAGTTGAACCATGATTTATGAGAGAAAACTCTTACAAAACCGTCGAGGGCTGTGTTTGCAGCAAACCATAAGTCATCGTGACGGATAGTTTGAGCGTACCGGCTTTGTTCAACTGTTGATCACTGTAATTCTGTTTCAATCAGGATAGTTGCAGTTTAAACAACAGATCGGTTTCCGAAAGACGCAAAGAAAAGTTCTGAACTTCACAAAATTCCAAACATCGGAGTTTGTTTTAGGGAGAAATTATTTATTTGCATATTGAGAATTCTTAAGACCTCCATTATATCTATCTATCTATCTATCTATCTATATATATATATATATATATATATATATATATATATATATATATATATACTTAGTTGTATTGATGTGAGTTTGTGAGCTTGGATTTCACACCCTTATGATCGTCAGACAAACGCAAAAGCGTGAAACCAAGTGTCACAAACTCTCATCAATGCAACTATTAGGTTGGTGCAAAAATAATGACGTAATAATGTTGTTTTTTGACGTATTTTTAACGTCAAAAAACGATATTATTACGTCATTATTTTGCACCAACCTAATAATTATGTTAGCTCTATCACCGATATTAAGCGCTTTCCAATAAGTACTGCGTATATATAATATATAAATGTACATATATATATATATGTGTGTGTAAATACATATATAAATACATATTACACACACACACACACATATATATATATATATATATATATATATATATATATATATATATATATATATATATATATATGTTTGTCTGTGTGAACATTTGCACACATATTTATTTGATAATATATTTATGTGTGTGTGTGTGTTCCCTGAGGTCAAGAAAAAAAGCAACCTTCAAGTTATGTGTGTTGTATATTGTCTCGACTGTATATGTATGCAGGCCAATGATGCAATATTGGTAGTAAGATAAACTGTAATGTTTATTTTGTGGGTAATACCGATTGATCCGAGAGTCTATTGAGTAGAAATAATTATGGATCTGGACTCCCTTATCTCTTAACGTTTTACTCGTTATTTAGTATTGATTACCGAATTATTTGTTATTAATTATAATTATTATTATGACATTTACTTGCGTTCATCTGTTCATCCATATTTTTTTAATTTGTTTATTATTTACTTTTTTATCAGAGGGGTTTATCTTATTTGTTCAGTTTAATGTATTGGCTTTGTTTAAAGTATATTACATTATCTGTGTAGTATATAGTGCCTATATGTCTATTATTGATGTTGGTAGTTTACATAGTATTAGATTTTTTAATAACGTAGTTTGATATCTGTATTTTGATATAAGTTCTGATTTTTTTATTTAGTAAATTGTGAATTCGGATGGTGATTATAGCTATTGTGTCCTCCAGACAAAGTTTACAGGTTTTTTTTATTGTTATAGACTGATTCTATTTTCCTTATTTTCCATGATATTTTTGGTTTAAATTATTTTTCTTTTTAATTTCGCAGATATGATCAGAAAGTATTGTGGTGGTCACATATTTAGTATTTACAAAGGATGTTTTGTGTGCGTAATTTATTTGTTTTCTGGGTAGTTCAGTTATTCTTATCTACATATTTTCTTATTTATCCACTGGCTTTATCCATTGGCTTGGTATATTATATCGTTTTGCATACAATTACCATTTAATTACCATTCGCTCTTTGTCCTTCAGTTTCAGATATGTTTGATTTGCGAGAGTGGTTTGCGAGTTATTTTCTTGTTTTGCTCTTTTATTATTTGTATCGGCTGCATTTCTGTTGAATATCTTGTGGAGAGCGCTTGATTGGTGGATGTTTATGTATGAGTTTAA
>OZ010571.1:86643689-86673689 GCA_963932145.1 Acanthosepion lycidas | reverse complement strand
TATCCACAGCATCTTTCTGTAGAACCACATTTCTGTTGTGAAGGCTCTTCCTCGTCTTTGAGGAGATTGTCCAGCATTCGCTGCCATACTGGAGGACAGATATCACATAAGAGTTCAGTACTTTTTTCTTTCTTTTTTTTTGTTTGTTTCCAACGAAATTTTTCTGTTTCTTAATACTCTGTTTAGCTTATAGGGGAATATTCATCAGAAGAATTACCATGAAATTATTTATAGAAACGGCACAGAAAAGCTATGTAACGTCGGTGGGAATGTGACTGAAGCTGAGATGCCATGTTTAGTACTCATAACATTACAAATTCTACTTTTTATTTTATCAACAATCTCTAAATATATAGCAGAAGCACCAAACCAGATGTGGCAACAGTATTCAGAGCACAAGGTCGAAATTAAGGTGTCACCCAGTGAACTCACTACACCCGCGTAATTGTTCTAACGAAACAAGCTTGCTAACTATTACACCACGCCGAGGTGCTCCAAAGACCAAGAAAACCGTAAAAAAATCTGATCTTTATTTTGGTTAGAATTTTTAAAAAATGTGTCCAAAACTGTTCAATAATTGCTCGTATGTCTTTGAAATGTTTGTGTATAACGCCATTTCCACTCGTTCAGTTGTTCGACATTTCTACTAAATTCAAGACTTTTCCCACTTCTTACTCGAAATAAAAATCAAAAATATAGTTGGAAGTACAGTTTAAAATTTTCGACGAACACAATGGCAAAAATAGAGAATATTAAATTATAATAAACATTAAATTAAAAACCAAATAATAAAGCGCAATTTATGAGAAAGTGACGTATATCAAAGTGAGAGGAACTCTCTCCTTTCAGAAGGTCGAAAAGAATCAGTTGTCATTGACGTGACAGTCCAGTAATGCATCATGGGAGATGACAATATATCAACGAGTTTTAAATCAGCAACAAATGGCCACTGGCCATTCACATCAAAATCAATTCTCCATGGTCTTAGGTCAGTAGTGGTCGTCTGTCAGTTGTCCATTGAATAACTTGTTCCTTATTAATGCATCTCAGATAAATGAACCATTCAAGACAAACGCTACAATTTATATAACGCTTCCATCTGACGAGTTCTAACTTGAGGCCATTCAACTGAACTACAATTCAAGTATCGCTCTACAAATTGGCATTTATAAAGATTATTTATAGCTTCGTTTAATATAGACCTTATTTTACGAATACAAACTATAGAACTGGAGTTAGTTTATTATGTTTGAAATTGATTACTACGAGAATCTGAATGGGAACATGTGACGATTCCCACTTGTAGTTCGTGTTTGCATGTGAACAATTGCTGATAAAGATGATATCAGCGATTTTGATGTCACACCTTGGGCAATCGGTGGATTATTGATGCAGTGCCTTGTCAGTTTTTATTCTCTGCTTAACATGGTGACATAAAATATCCTCCAACCATTAAAACAATTAGCTTAAAAATAAGAATAAAATAGCTTCTCAAGAGGCTAATTTGCATCCGATGACTCGAGGGCGCATCTTTCATAGCCTTGCCTTAAATAATTGTTACGCTTTAAACTACGTCTTAGTAATATTATGTATTATTATTTTTCAATTTAAGAATCGAAAACATGCAGCTGAGACGCACATAAGCGCACAATTTATGAGTAACAAGTGCAAATTATCGGACATAACAAAAGTGGTTTACCAAGTTTCCTACTGAAGGGGATGTGTGTATGATATAATGTATAGCGACTCGGAATAAGAAATCGGAGAAGCGTGTTCGAATTGCAGTCGGGTTCATTACATTTATATACATGGGAAAGTTGTGAATCCATCACTTCTCTATAGTGACAGGTCGGCTAAGATAAATTTATCTTCTGTCTGTATTCATATATATATATATATATATATATATATATATAAAGAAATATAGTCTTAAGGTGTGCTATATTTATGGAATAAAGTGCTCAATATCAGAGATAGAGCGTGTGTAAATATAAAAGTGAACATAGAAGTCAACACTTAGAGGCGACAGTCTGTTTCATGTTATATGCAATCGTCAAGCCACATATGCTGTTATGTTTCTCGGCTATTTATATATATACGGGTTAGTGGTGCATTGTGGGTATTCTATTATGGCATTTATTTTATCGGAAGTCGTTTGTTTATTTATTTGGGTCAAATTATATTGCTTGTTTTTATTTTTTATTTTTTTGTTTCTTATTTTATTTATTTATTTATTTATTAACGTAGTAAAAATTTGTTTATATCACTTATTTAAGAGTTTTGTTTTGGTTTGAGAATTTAATTAAAGCTATTTGTTCAATTTTGGGGTTGATTGTTGTAGTTCATTCTAAGTATTATTTTGGCGGGAACAGTTTTTAAGTGATTATCTTTATTTGGGATTGGTTTGTTTATTTATTTACTTGGATGAATTTAGGTCAATTTATTTTACTTGTATATTTTCTCTTTTCAGTTTTCGATTTTTAAGTAACATAGTATTTATTTATGTTTTATTTCTATTTTTTATTGTTATTTTGTTTATTAGTATATTTATTTGTTTTTATTTTATTTTTTCCGTTTTTCATTTTTTTAGGTTACGTAATAAAAATTTATTTTCATCTTTGCATTTTGAGATGAGCTCGGATCTTTTGTTTAATATATATATATATATATATATATATATATATATATATATATATATACGAGATTATAATAAAAACATTTTCAAAACGATACACACAAAAGCTTTCATGTTTCAATACTATGATTGTACTTGTACAGGCGATAGAAAGTAACTGGTGATAAAAATGTTTTTTAAGAAATTTAAAAACAAACTCTTACCTCTTTTTTGAAAGTTAAAGAGGGGACATAAGGTCAGAATTAAAAATAGACTTGTGGGTATGCCTTCATTAAAAAATTAAGTGTTTGATCTACGCTAAATAGAAATGTATGGTCAGAGGGTGAAGGTGGGTGAGTTATTTTTTCATGTCATGATAAACCGGGACATAGACATGTCATCATTGATGATTGCAGAAACCTATTCCAGTGATAAATGTATCGTGAGTGTAGACAAATTTGAAGAAAAGAGGGTTAATCAGACGTAAAGTTGAAGAGATGGCGTAATCAGACGTAAAGTTAACAGAATTTTTTTTCTGAATGGTTTTATATTCAGGAAATTTCTTAAAGGGACCTGTAGATAAAATTAAGAATGTGGAATATTTATATGCAATATTAATAATACTACATGGACGATAATACATATCAATATTTAAGCTGAATAAAAAAATAAGGTAATTACCTATAGATGGTGGACCATTATATACTAATAAATTATGGCTATAAGAAATGATAATACGTATTTTTTTTATCTATGTTTTAAGATAAAATGATAAAGTGTGTCGGCAATTTACAGTTAATTCACTCCTTTGATTTAATTCATAAGTTTAATTTACAGTTAATTCACTCCTTTGCTTTAACAGAAAATTTGTCCGAAAATTTGATTATTTGTAATTTTTCATGTCAACGTAAGAAACATGGTCCATTTAAATATTTACAAGTTCTAGTTTGTTTTTGTTTGTTTTTTTGTTTTTTTTGTTTTGTTTTTTAATATTTTCCATTTTACCGTAGAGGTTTTCTTAATATTTAATACTTAGAAAGGGGCGTCTTATTCTTGTACGCGTTATTGGTGAAAGATAATATATGCTGGCGCCACCTACTTATAAAAGAATTCTTGGTACTTGATAATCGCTTAAAATAAAAATATAATAATGATATATTGCTGTACTTTGTAATGGGTACTTCTTAAAAAGTAAATGTTACAAACAGTGGATTTTTACTCCATCTGTTCTTTCTCTCATTTGCATATATATATATATATATATATATATATATATATATATATGTATGTATGTATGTATGTATGTATGTATGTGTGTGTGTGTGTGTGTGTGTGTGTGTGTGTGTGTGTGTGTTTACACTGATGTTCCCCCTGTACGAGGTTCAAGAGCTACTGGATGAGAGTTACAGATTAACATGTACAGTTCATGTTGATATGTGTGGAAGATAACGGTTAGCCATATAGGTTAAGACTGTAGTCATCGGGGAAGCATTCTCTTGGTAGTCGGTTCTGTGATCCAGCGGTTCGTAGGAAGAAGCTGCTTGAGTGGAACTTACATCTCACCAATCAAATACGAAGGGAATGAGAGTGGTTTGCTACAATGTGCGTGGCATGGCGAGGATTACCGATGAAGAGTAGAATTGCTTGAATTAAGGAATTTAGTTTCTTTTGAACACTTTCCACGGAAATATCGACGGGGCTTGTTGTATTTCGTCGGTGAGAAAAGGGTTGTTGGTTGGAATATAATTTCTCAACCACAAGGAAGCTAAAAGGCTTTTGACTCTACCTATATTCGAAATTTAAGACTCTGATTATCCTGCCAATATATGATATCAGAAACTAAACGCCGTGATCCTTCTCTTTTAAAGGTAGAGGAGTGAAGCACTTACTGAAACGGTACAGGGATCGATCATTTTCCCAGTATATTTAGCGACGGGTTGCATGTACGAGTTCCTCTTGAGATCTGGATTAAAGAAGTTACAAACAAGCGCCCAAGACACGGGGATTCTATGAGAGAACACTCGTTCATTGCGACAGGTTAAACTTAAGGGTTCGCTAGGTGATAAACGAACGTCACTAGCTTGGATTTGGAGGCATTGTTTCTAACCAGCCGGTTTTGGCCATTGAGCTGCCAGTGCTATGTCAGAGTAGAGATCCGTTTTTCAGATCTTGTGACCATCCCCAGCCGAAGAATGGCTGTTTCATGCTAGACGCAGTCGTCAGGCCTGAAGATTGCGTCTAGCATGAAACAGTCTGTCGCCTCTAAGTATTGACTTCCATGTTCACTTTTATATTCACACACGCTCTATCTCTGATATAGATCACTTCATCCCATAAATATAGCACACCTTCAGAGTATATTTATTCAGATATATATATATATATATATATATATATATATATATATTGCTTAAAATTTCCTATATTTATGTGGGAAGCGTTTTTAGCATCGGAGCGAGCCTAGTCAGTACCTACATGACTGACCGCTTGAGAACACGAAATATGGCCATCCAAATCGAGGTGAATATGAGAGATTAAAATTTACCTTTCAAAACTTTTCAAAATCTCGTTGATATTATCAGTCCACTTAAAGATTCATTTCCATAGACAGAATCAGTATTTCTTTGCGTAACATGTTACTAAATATACTTTTTGGATATTCATACATTTTAGAATTTATGATATGCATTCGAAGTTCATTTTGAAGGGATAAAATCGATATAAAATTTACCGCATCTGATATTAAAAATCGGCCAAAAATAGCATTCCAGCGTAAAATTAATCATTACTTTACCGTAAATATAACAGTGGTAGCTGAAAATAATCACGTCGAAAACGCGATAAAAATTCCTCCGCAACATAATATTAAAATCTCCAGATCACAAAGACTGACCGAATGAACGCAAACGTTAACAAATGATGAATTCCCAAGAAAAATACATGTGTTGTCTATGCCTTCGTCTCTGCAATGCTGACATCGCAAATGGCAGAAATCATTTAAGGCAAGCGAAGTCATATCAGATATTGTCTACAAGTAAACCCAGTGCGTATCAATAAAGAAAGGGAAAGAGAAGCTGTCTCGATCATGTTATCAAAGCCAGTCCTCGTGATCGTTAATATAAAATAGACGAGCCTTTTCTGAATCAAGGACTGCGTTTTGCACGCTATCTCCGAGGTGCATCAGATGGATCTTGTCTTTATAATGGATTCGTGTTACCTTATACCTCAACGGGATGAGTTATGGCGGGTGGGTGGCTGTTAGGCAAGCACGATGGTGTGAGCAACGCCGTGCTGATCAGAAAACAGCCGCTGGAAAACCGGTGGCTTTAATTAAAACTGTATCAATAAACATGGCCTTTGCGGTAGATTTCATCTTCAAGCTGAGGCCTAATATTGTAGCTACCGAACAGAAATTGCAATCCCGCCAAAAGTAAGAATATCAAGATTAGATTTAATATTAGAAAAGAACATATATCCTCAGGTGTTTTACCTCGTGGGCAGCCCAGGTTTTACAAGTACATTAATGAAACAAAACAAAAACGGAAACTAAGAGGGCATAGACACTGACTATATTATCAGGTCATCCACCGAGGTGCAGTGATGAAATAAGGGTATCAAGTTGTTTTCACTAACCAATCAAAGATTTAAAAGCTACATAAATGTAATAACAGTTCATTTCAAGATAGAAAAAAGCTTTATGTTATAATTAGCGAGAATAATCTGATTAAAATGCAAGTTAGAAAACGCTTTATTTATTGAAATCAAAACTTGATTAATAAGAATAAAATCCTCTATTTTATGGTAGAAAATATTGTAAAGATACGAAAGGCGATTCTCTCCCGTTAGGTTGAGATAGTCACGTCGGTCACGTAACGGCCGCTTAGTGACGTCACTTCATACAATGACGAAAGTGGTCAGTCGTTCATTCGGTTTACAGTAGGCAAACCGGGCGATTTCTTTCTTAGCTTTGACCAAGGGCCAAGGGACTGGGATGAAACCAAATCCGCGTCCCCCAGCAGTTTACAAGACCATGGCATCGTTTCGTTTTGTGAATATATCTTCACTAGATATAGAAAGAAACTTGCGGTCCTCAATTTGTGAAAACCCAAGGCATTCGTTGAATATGTCCTCGTCTGAATCTATCTCGTTTGAACCCGCAGTCATAAACATGACTTCTCCAGAAACACAGACGAATCTCCATATCATATGTAAAACCCTATCCGTTCTCCTTTCACTTTGACTACTGCGTAGATATATGCCATATTTTTCTCTGTGTGCTACACGTGTAAATATGTATATATAGTTTTCTGTATGTTTTAGCGGTATAAAAGTCTCTCTGAGAACGAGACATGTTTGTCATTTTTTTTTTCTTTTTAGCCATTCCGTTCCATCCGTCGAATTATAGATATAATAATTCACATAATGGGGTAAACATAAATAGGAGAATATTTTTCTTCCTTGCTCTCTCATTATAATATACTTATTACTTAAGTGACTTTATTCATTTATAACAAAGTAGGAATTTCTCTTTAATGCATTCTTTTATTTTACTTTAAGTTATAATCATTTATTAATGAATTAAATGTCATTTATGTGTTGAAGAACTTTGATCCATCTTCAAAAATACAATTTGAACATAATATGAGGTGACAATATATGCATATTGTGCATATAAACTTTTATAAGTATTTTAATAAACCTGTAATCAGTATTTGCTAGTATGAAGAATTGAAGAAAGGATTGCAGAAACCCAACACATTTGTATTTCCCATAATTATCGGTGCTTTCTTGGTTGGAATGGTTAAAAGAAACGCAGGGTTTAGGATGCTAATTCAAGAGTTTTAATCAATTCACCCCAACAAAGGAAAAGAAGCCACTAAAACACAGAGAGTTACTGAGTGTGAAAGAATATGAGAAAATGGAAAACGTTATTAAAGACACAGTCGCGTATCTATCGTGGAATATTATACTTAATAACAATAATAATAATAATAATAATAATAATAACGAACATATTGCAAACTACGAAAGCGGGAGAAACTATGGAGTCAGATTTTGTGAATGGGAATAATCTAATGAAAAAAAGGGGCAATAAAATTAGTTCAAATTTCAAGAAGTTGAGTCGTTTTTTTATCGTTTAACCACAAGAAAGGTAATAAAGCTACTAAGACGCAAGGAATTATTGTGTGAGAAAGAATATGAGGAAAAGAAAAACATTATTAATGAAAGCGAACAATAAATAAACAGGAATTACGGAGAAAATAAAAATTGACATTGCATTTAAAATGTTGAAAATCAAAGTTAACTGGAAAGTAGAAGAGATTGCCACATCCGAGAGAAGAAACTGTTAGCATAGAATTTATGGCTACATCTAGCAATTCCATGTGTAAAATGATCACACCTCGCTTTTACTCTCGTACTGCGCTTAAATACATAAAGCCGAGGTAGCAAAGAGTAAAGCTCATCAGAACAATTACCATGAAAACATTTACAGAAACGACCAGGAAAGCTACGGTACAGCAATGAGAAAATGATTGAATCGGAGATGCTAGGTCAGGACCGATAACATTACAGGTTCTTTTTTGGAGTATATCAAGGATCTCTTACAGGAATTTTCAAAACGGCAAATATAAGCTAGAGTTAAACTAGAAACAAAACAGTAGCGATCTTCAGCTTCCTTTAGTTTCCTCCGAAAAAATATAGAAAAAGTTCTAAAAATGTCTTAGAAATTTCCGCTTCTCAAATTCATTTCTAAAAGATTAATGAAAATGTTATTCGTGCAAAGAACTTAGTGGATGTCAAGTGGTTTCTTACCTTTCCAAGGAAGTGAATAAATCGAACACGACTGGGATTGAAACTCTTCTCTCCGATTTCCAGTTCCGAGCCGTTATCAATTACACCTCCCACACATCGAAACTTACAGCACCTGGTATATCCAAGTGGTCACCCATCGCACGAGGTCTGGTTTTTCAACGTGATATGGCTGTAAGCCTTTTACACATTGAATATATTTTGTCATTTTTTTTCATTTACTGTTCAATAATATCCATTGATGCGAAAATGTGTAACATAAATCCGAATGCGGATCGGAATGGCAAAAGAGACCTTCCAGAATCTTATTATAAAACGCAGATTTTTTTTTTTGTGTGTGTGTGTGTGTGTGTGTGTGTGTAACGTTTATATATTAGATCGAATTTCCTACATTTTTCAACCGATTTCAACAAAACTTCACATGACTACGTAAAATTACATTGCGGTAGTTCTAACAGCGCCAAAAATTGGAAAAACACAATTGTTTTTGCACAAAATCAATTTGAAAACACGATTAAGAGGCATTAATGAAAGGGGGACAACTCACATCGGGTTAAAAACCCAGGTTGTTTGTGTGTGTTCGTTTATATATGGGATCGGATTTCTTACATTTTTCAGCCGATTTCAACAAAACTTCACTGGGGGGTGCAGGTAGTGTTTCTTATTGTCTTGCACACTTTTTTCTTTATTTTTACATTCGGAATGCTTTAAAAATTCCATTTACAAGACAATTGTTTATAATAAAATTCTATTCAATGGGTAGACTCATAACGATTGAAAACAATGTTTTTGTTTGAGTTTGGGTTTGACCAATTCGTAAAAAACAAAAACTAATTAAGACATGCATGTCTGTCAACCTTAAACAAATAATCTTTGTCAATTTTATTTTTCAGTCTTTATGATGGTCGATACTTGATCAATTTCTTACTGTTACATTCCCGAGCAACGCCGGGCTCTACTGCTAGTCAAAGCTAAAACTAACACGTATACAAAAACAAAACATGTCAGGTGTCAAAAGCTGCTGCCGGCGCCAGGGTGGCAATACCACCTTAGCCACCGAAACTCTGTTACCTCCCCTGATGGCAGCTGATGAGGGCACACTATCGAACGTGCTTTCAAACATTGTATGTAGAAAATAGAAAAATTACGTATGTTAAACTAATATTACTCTTATTAACAATATCACTGGGTTCTATCAGTCATCACACACCTTCCTTATATTTACTAAATCAGAAACATAATTCATGGTCTTTTTATGTTGGTCCATGATTAGTATTCCATCTATTTATTTATTATTAACCTAGTAGCCCTTAGGCCAAAAAGGGGGGAAACAGACAGAAGGTAAAGTTTATTACAAATACCAGAAAAGTACTGGCAAGAGAAACAATCAAAAGTTACCTTGTTACTCCAGGACAGAAAGTTAAACGGAGAGGATGAAGATGGGAAATGATCCTGGAATATATATATATACATATATATTACGAAATGGACAAAGTCCGACAATTTATTTATTAAAGACATTTTTTTTTATGTTTAGCGTTATAGATACAAGTATTTAAGTAAATGCTCTGTTTATAATAAACTATTAAATAACATTTACCGGCCTGAATGTCCGAGAAATTTTCATAGAAAATATTCGTTCTTTGACAGGATTCGAACCTGCATCCTATACGGAACCGTCATTTACGCTGACGTGCCTTACCGTTAGGCTACAAAGAAGCGTTCGGTAGACAAGGTCGAATTTACTGCTTATAAAATTTCTCGGACATTCAGGCCGGTAAATGTTATTTAATACTGTTTATTATAAACAGAGCATTTACTTAAATACTTGTATCTATAACGCTAAACATAAAAAAATGTCTTTAATAAATATATATATATATATATATATATATATATATATATATATATATATATATATATATATATAGTAGTAATAGTAGTAGTACTCGTTTTGAAAACCTTGGTAGCTCAACTTGCAGATATGTCAGGCCAAATCGGTACTCGAGAAAAAAAATTGGGAATAAAAAAGAAAGATCTAAAAACATCAGAACAAGACGAAATAAACCGCTAGGTGTTTTAATTCCTTAATCCAAAGTAAAAAAAACCCAGACGAGTAGAAAGATTAAAACGTAGAGTGCACAATACGCTAAGTAGATCCATAAACTAGAAACCCAGGCAAACTTATTTTCAACACTTCATGAGCTTCCGATCCTTAGCTTTGATTAATTAGTTATAAACATGTCATTTTCGCTTATGATTGATTCCATCACGATACTTCTGTTAAGCTTAAAGAGTAATTATACATTCTTATTGTTCATAGAAGAGTTTAGTAGTGTTATAAAAACCTCGGAAAATTCCAGTAAAATATCTTAGATCATTTCTAAGATACAATGGTCGAAAGATTAATCTAGCAATTGAACAATTTTGTAGTTACACGATTTGAACAATTTTTCTGTTACACCCGGTATGTTGTAGAGCTACAAAGGATAGGACGCTGTGAAGAGCTACGAGCTCCCAAGTGCTGAGGGAGAAAGAAAATTCTCATTCGATTTGAAGTGTGTCCTGTGTTACCATAGTTTTGCTTATGTCTTCTGTCTGTTCTGTTTGCATGAGTCCCAAGAGGATGTTTTCCAAAACACTACAATCTTAACCTCTTCTAGTCTTGGGGTAACTGCTATCTCTCTTATAAAACTTCCGGAGCATCACTCAGTAACCTTCTAACTTGGATGACTCTTAGGCCTTGTACTTGGAGAACATTATTAAAAAATATTTGTGCGCGATCAGCTGCAGTGAATGTCATATAAATATTCGATACATACAATGTATTTTTCAAATGAAGCGCTTTCTTTCGCCAAGACTGACTGCCACTCAAAAGGACCTAACATACGCTGTAATTTATTCTATAAACGGAGTTAAGATTGATTCAGTCTTTCTAATACAAATTCAGGATATGAATCAATGCCAACAAATTTAATATAGTAAATAAGGAAATTGTACATAGAATAAGCTGTTCTAAGGTTACTTTCGCCCAATGCTGTAAATTGCTACAGCTGTGACTTTTCTATAAATACTTTCATGGTAATTGTTAGAATGAGCTCTTCGCGATTGTAAATAGATTATTTCAGATTGTAAATGCACATTGCTGTTCATATTTTTAAGTCGTTGTTTTATCCCCCGCGCGAAGACGGGAATTGTACATATGGTTACTAGTTAGGATTTCATAGATTTTCATGGGCATTATGGTGGATATAGTAAGAATGGTAAGTAAGAATGTGTCGTTTTGGCGTAAGGAATATTTCTGTATGTTCGGGTCAGTGATTGTGGTTAGCTAATTTTAATTATTAGAGAAGAAGACCATCTTTTCTCCATTCCTCCCTTGTACTATATTTGTGTCAATTTTTCAAAATAAATATTGCTCTTCGCCATGATACCTAGACTTTATGAATTTAAGCACAGTACTATACTGGTGATAATATCTCATCAATTTAAAATTGAGCTGGCTAGATTTAACCGTAAGTTCTATTCTGACAGTTTCTTTTCTCGCTTGTGGAACTCTCTTCCGGTTCTATGCTTTCCAGTCAACTTTAATCTTCAAAAATATCAATGCAATGTCAATCGCTGTCCACTCTCCTCCTGATTACTCTTCTTTATTCTCGCTCCTTAGCAATGTTTTTTTTTTGTTTTGTTTTATAATTCTTCCAAAATCAGTAACTCATTGTGTCTTGTTGGGTTTACTGCTTTGTGTGGGGTGAACTCGAAACAATATCCAAAAAGTTAACCTAAAATCTCGACACATGTTCTTAAATAACCTCGTCAGATCAAAGCTTTCATAAGCATATCATGCGAAACATAAATAACTGAACACTGAGTTATATACATCTTTCTCAGATCACTGGTCGAAATAACTTCGAGCGAATGATGAGTATATATCTATGTGAGAACCAGCCTTCTTCGAACTATGGAGATTAGCACTAAAGAATCACAAATAAAGAACTGTACCAAATAACAGAAGCCAACAATAACTAAAATATATAACATATTTTCATGGATCCTTACCTATAACTACAGAATGAACTCTTCCTAACACTATGTATACTACGCCTCTCAAGAGAGAGGGTAGAATCAAGCCGAGATTCTCCGCTTGACGGTCGAACCCTCTGCCTTTGAGCTGAGAGGAACCCGGACGAGGTTCCGCCGAAGGGCAGAGTCTAGTTCGGGGAGGTTGACCAACCCAATCCCGTTTATACGGGTTCTACGGGCATTTTTTTGGCCGAGCCTACGGGCTCGGGAAACCCACGTTAAACTTGGCCTTGTGCCACATGCAACCCTCGTGGGAGGGTGGCTAGATACCGAATCAAACCGAGCTTCTCGGCTTGGCGGTCAAATTCTCTGCCTCTGAGCAGAGAGGAACCCGGACGAGGCTCCGCCGAAGGGCAGAGTCTCGTTCGGGGAGGTTGACCAACCCAATCCCGCTTATACGGGTTATACGGGCATTTTTTGGCCGAGCCTACGGGCTCGGGAAACCCACGTTAAACTCGGCCCTGTGCCACATGTAACTCTCGTGGTGGGGTGGCTAGATACCGAATCAAGCCGAGCTTCTCGTAGAGTAGAGAGGAACCCGGACGAGGCCCCGCCGAAGAGCAGAGTCTCGTTCGGGGAGGTTGACCAACCCGATCTCGTTTATACGGGTTCTACGGGCAGATAAGTGTTGAATATAAAGAATGCAAGGAAAGCGTAACATATGAAAGAACGACCGAACGAATAATGATAATGATAATATTAAAGATTCTTAATATATCAAATAAGTTATTTCCTTTTATTTGAATTGTATATTTTTTTTTATATGAATAATCTTTTGAAACCGGCACGACAAGTACACTTGACACACCGATAACTGTTATACTACTCGTGGATAAATAATAAAGCAGAAGGCGTAACGTACCTTTACAGGAACGAACATGAACGAACGAAACAAGTAACCAGATTCTTAATATGTGAAAAATATTGTTTCATTATATAATTCTTTGTATGAATAATATTTAATTCACACTTTTTTTTATCGCAGCCATTTTTATCACATTACGCAGCTCTTGCCTCATTTTCAATTCTCATTTCGATTAATTTTTACTAACCTAATTCACAGAATATTAAAAAAAGAAACTTCTATATAAAAGAAAAAGGACAATGCTTGACATAGACTTTCGATAGAAAGTGTCATTTTCGAATATTACATTTGTTTGTTTGCCGGTTAATTTCATCCATACTGAAAATCGAATAACGTTAGCGGACACGAAGTACGGCTTCTTTATGAAGTTGTCAACTAAAAACAAAACTCTTAATACAACAGATCTTCAGTGAAGAAGTAATCATAATTCATTATGATTCTAACAGTTCATAAATAAATTTGAATTTATATAACAACCAGCTGTCGAAAAAAAAACTAACAAAAGTCAAAGTTAACAACACTAATACCGAGAAATACGATGCGAATGCATAAATAAAATGTGTTTATGTTAAAGACCAGAACGGAAACTTAAATACATATATATCTACAAACATATATGTGCGTATGTGAGTGTATGTCTGTGAGTGTGCGCGCGCGTGTTTATGTGTCCGTTTGCTCATGTGTGTGAATGTATGTACTTGTATTTCATTTTTCACATTTCAGTCGAATCCATTACAATCACTTACGTGCTAATACCCTTGGAAAACGTACGAATCCTCTTCTTCTACCCCCTCCCCACCAGCTACGAATAAATAGCAGGAGAGACGAGTTCTATAGCCCCGGATGGCAACTGGTCTGCCGCAGATAGAAATTGCAACCTACTGTGGGGAAAAAAAATCTACCTCCTCAGTCATGTATCGAAAGATATATGATCGAGCACAACTCCGAGTTTCATGCACAACGCCATTTTGAAGGTGTTGATTTTAGCCAGACCGTTACGTAATTTAAATTTTAATAAAATATCAGATTAATGGGATGTTGGCATAAACAAGTTTTTTTATATAATAAAAATATATTTAGTATTTAAAATAGACGTAATTTTTATTTTATATACAAAAAAAATAACTTTTGAAGGCGTGAATATTAATCATAAAGAAAGTTTGCTGTGTTATTTGGTAATTTTTTAATAAAATTTTAGTTAAAACCGAAGAAAAAAAAAAGGTTATAATTTACATTCAAAATTAATCTGGATCAACGTATTTCAACAGATATTTATTTTTATACCTACATGAGATCATCAATACATTCCGCTTGTTTAATAATCAAGGGTTATTTAAATATTTTAATATAACTAATTTTTCAATAAGGCATAAATTACATTTATCGCCTTTTCCATTAAATGATTTGGCTTTTGTTACAATATCCCACGTATAATGGGTGTATTACTATCATTATTTAATTTTCAGAAATGTTTATAGAGAGCAGTGCTGTTCATGTAACTTACATTGCCTAAAGTCATTCGCTGATGATAGAAACGTAATTTTCAAGGATTCACTGTGGAACTAAAATAAAATTTGTCATCGGTACTGGAATGTATGTTACTTATTATCAGTTATAGATTGGCCGTTTAAGGGACAGATCGTTTTTGTTTTTTTGTTTTTTTGGCAGTTGCTTTTTTTTTTTTTTTTTTTTTTTTAATTAACGTTTCTGTTGGAAAAAGCATTTAATATAATGTTGCTACGTTGGGATATAGATTTATCGATGTTATTAACGCAGCTATAATTGATAATGAGTTTATTTTTGCGATAAACTCTTCTGTAGTATTTCTAAATGATTAAAGTGATTATAAACTAAATTTAAGAAAATTCTTCCAATATTCGTTTGGCAATTATGATTAAAAGAGGGATTAAATTACCTAATATTACGATGCCTCTGTATATTTTTACCTCTTTTGACCTTTCTTCTAAATAACCTACGTTTACATTATGGTTGCTTAGTTCTAATACTTTATATATTTAATTTTATTATTATTATTAAATATGTCCTTATTGCTGGAGTTGGTAGATAATCTAACATGGAGTGATTTATGTAAATTTTCTCGTATTTTATGGTGGTGGTCGAAATCTTTACGTATGTGTGGTTCAGTATCTGTCTATATTTCTGAGATGAAGTATTATGTACACTATTTACATTGTTCGGACTATTGTCGTCATCTTTGTTACCATATTTCTCACAACGTTTCGGCCGTTGTACACTCCGGCCTTCTTCAGGAGTTTGGAATGTCGAACTGAACCTTTTATTTCGCTCGCTGGGGTAGACTGTTCTACTTCCACGTGCCATGTCTAATGAATGTCAGTTATCAGTTATCTCCTGTTAATTCCCCTCTCCAAGTTCTCCACTGCCTTAACCAGGTATTGAACTCACACTGTTTGGGTCCTGTCACTGGATCTAACTAACGCCTTTATCCACTGTACCATGTGTCCTTGTGGAACTAGAACAGTCTACCCTAGCGAGCAAAATAATGGTTTCAGTTCGACATTCCAACCACCTGAAGAAGGCCAGAGCGTACAACGGCCGAAACGTTGTGATCAATAGGGCAATAAATATGAGAACAATAGTCCGAACAATGTAAATAGTGTATGTCTGGTTATATAGATCTTTGGTATATGGTTTGTAATAACCAATATTCAAGTCCAAGTTCACACCGAGAAAGTTAACCACTTTAGCATTGGTGCTTGTTGTAATGTTTAGTTTGTGATCTTTGAAAATGTTATCACCGCCTTTCTCAGTCGGTCTATAATTCTTGGACTTGTTTTACGGAAAAGAATTGCATATTTTAATTGTAATTATATTTCTGATTAAGTTAATGCAAAAAAGTGTGAGAATGGTTCGATCTAGTTAACCATACAATATTAAAGTAAATTTTGTGCCTCGTTTCGGCAATGAATATTTTCTATAAATAAAATTATTCTTGCGGATTACTTACTAGGAAACTAAATTTATCCAGTTATATATTTGCAGGGAGCGATTTGTAAGCTCTCACCATTTTATATTTTTATTTCGCGCATGCGCGTTGTCTGTTTTGATTTTGTCGACATCACAGTATAATAGGGTCAATTGGGCATCGTCTGTAAGAAAAAAGCAATATGACGCAATTCACTCCGCCAGAAATTTGGAAACGGTATGCTGTATTGCTTGGCATTCGCGTCGGAAGCTCCAATATGAACATTTCCGTGTATTTGAGTGTCAATTTGAGGAGAGTGGAGAGAATTTGTAAAGAGTTGGATGATTATAAATAATAATTACGAAGATATTTGGAGTGATCACTAGTGATGGCGATGCCATGCCTCCATTCATCTTCCTCCAGTGTTTCGCACTCGGTATGGGGGTTACATCAAATGTTTTGAGGAAGTAGTGCTGCCCTGGGCCAACAGGGTGACTGCTTGAAGATACTATGTCTGGTAACAGAACTCAGCATCATGCCACAGAAGCAGAAGAACCCAGTCATGGCTGTCAAACAATTTCTACGACCATATCACCCTTTACATCTGACCATCTAACGCCCCAGATTACAACCCCTGGATTATTATGTGTTGGGTGTATTTGAACTGCTTGATCCTCATATGTCGAAAACGACAGTAGAGTCTCGTATATATATATATATATATATATATATATATATATATATATGGCCCTGATCTGGCATCTCGTCTGCAGTCGCTCTCTCACAGACGTGCCATCGCCTCCCTCTGTCTTTTTTACAAGTACTTTCACGGTAACTGCTCCAATGAGCTACTTTCGCTGGTTCCCAGACTTGATGAATTTAAGCGTTCAACTAGGCTGGCATCTCGCTCTCACCCTTTCACTGTCGAAACTGTTAAATGTATCCGTCTCTTCTACTCCAATAACTCCATGTCTCGCCTGTGGAACTCCCTCCCCTTTTCTTGTTTCCCTGATAGCTATAAACTCGAACTATTCAAATGTCAATCGACGTCTCCTGATGCCTTGTTCTATCCCCTATCCTTCTCTTCATCCTTTCCTTCATCACTCTTCTTTGCACACGCTCCAACTCTCTGTAACCCCTTGCGTGCTAGTGGCTTCCTGCTTTTCTTGGCTTGTAACGATTATATATATATATATATATATATATATATATATATATATATATATATATAAGTGAAGAGATAGAGAAAGATTGAGACAGAGATATGAAACTTATTGGCGACTTTGATGAATATAGTCTTGACAATATAAGATACAAAGCTGAAACAGTGTTGCTGGTAGATGAAGAAAGATAATTAGAAAAAAAGAACTAAATATTAACTAACAGAAGAGAAAAATCGTAGTTGTTAGCAAGAAAAAATCTAAATTCTGAGCTAAGTATTGGGGACTTCAAAAGCAAACAGTTACCTTCAACGCAGCCATCAACATAGACGAAAAGAATTATGACGCAGTAATCTAAAGCAAAGTAAAAATTTAAGAGTAAAGAGTAGAGTGCTTAACTGCCATGTAATAAATCACCTCGCCTATGATAGTGAATACTGGACAAAGAATCAATTTGAATCTCCATAGATTAAGAGAAGATATGATGCTGAGAATATTATGGGGTGATATAAGTAATTAGTGAATTTTTAGAAAAGTGTTTTTTTAAATTTTAATTGTCTAATGATTTTTTTCTTTTTCTTTCAGATTTGGTTCACATTTGGGCGATATTATTTTTCACACATAATTGCCATGACTTAAATAACATGTTCCATTAGAGAAATAAATAAATTTTCACTAATAACACTGGTTTATTTACCGCTGACTTTGATCCGACTTAATGAAACACCCTTTATTTAGAATCAGTTTAGTTGCCTTTTTGAAGAACGCACATCGACCCGACGTTTTGCTTGCAGTGAATTCTTTAATATATATATATATATATATATATATATATATATATATATATATATATATATATATATATATGTATGTATGTATGTGTGTGTGTGTATGTGTGTGTGTGTTAAGAAATTTAGGATAATTAATAACAATATAGAAAATATTTTCGTGTGACACGATTCGTCTTTTCGGTCTAAAGTGATGCTTACGTTGATGTAACAACATATGCACACGAAAGAGACAGGTCACTGACATTTTAGTCTTTTAAATATATTTTGGGAATATTGGGGTAATATAGACTAAATAACTTCAATTGATTTCATGTTCTTTTTGTTTGTATTTTTATCGCTTTTCTTATTAAATATGCTACATTGTGATAACAGAAGATCTGCCAAGGTGAAACGTTGTAAGAACCTGGTCAGAAATTTACTGTAGATGTCATTAATTTATATATATATATATATATATATATATATATATGTGTGTGTGTGTGTGTGTGTGTGTGTGTGTGTGTGTGTGTGTGTGTGTGTGTGTGTGTTTGTTTGTTTGTTGGCAGGTATGTAGAAAATAGAAAAGAACACGTTGGTTGCATAATCCGGAGTTCCTTAGTAATTTGTCTTTATTTTTAAGAAGGCAGTGCTCCATACAGAAGTAGAGCTTTATTATGATATTTTTTCTACACATCATTAAGTTTCTTAATGATGTGTAGTTTTTAAAAACTACACATCATTAAGTTTCTAAATAATGAAAAATTATTAAACTATAGGCAGGAGTTAACGGTTTTTTGCCGACATCAACAAATTTTCGCATTAAATAATTAGCATAAAAAAAAAAAAAAATAAAAATAAAATCCCATAGTTTAATAAAAGTCTTAAAAGCTTAACCACATCATTAAATAGGAAAAACCCTTTCTGTCGTCGTCAAAAACCAAATTGAAATTCAGTGCAATACGGTTTGTATATAAAAGACCCACTTGAATAAACAAATAAACAAATAGATAATCAGATGGACAATAATAAAACACAATCCTCCCGACACATAACGACTTGTAGGCGCGCCATAAAAATATCACCCACTGGGAACCAACTAAAGGATGACCGCAAACATTAGCCTTGAAATAGATACCCTACCCAACCATAGCAAAAACTCTCAGATGATGAATCTATAGATAAGAATGAATTCTCTGACCACTTAACGAAGAATACTAGTCTAGCCACTCCCACAATAACGAATGTTATAACGGCCCATGCCTAAAAACACACGTAAACCAAGAGATAGCTTATTCCTAAAATTTCGCTTGAAGATGAAACGGGACTAAACACCTAAATTCAACTTAATTTTAATAATTATTTGGATGGTTTCGGCTCTCGTTTTTGAAACATGAGAACTCTTATGTAGCAAAGGAATCATATTTTTAAACAAAAAATATTATATATATATATGTGTGTGTGTGTGTGTGTGTGTGTGTGTGTGTGTGTGTGTGTGTGTTGGGGTGTGCGTGTATTATACCGCAAAAAATCCAAAATTACTTCAAGTCGGTATAGTCTATTTCAAATTAGCACAGCTATGTGTCAGCTTTCTTCAAACCAAGACTGTCTGGAAATGGTGTTTTTTGAATTTGTTATAGATAGCGTTGGTGAAAACGTATGGGGCCACTTAAGGGGACGCCTCAGTTTAGATAAGGAGTCTGGGTTGATGACCGGGAGATAGGCCGTGGTTGGAGGTTTATTTATGGCCAAGGCTGTTAGTTGTATGTAAATGAATTTAGGTTCCTGCTAGTGGATTATATTATTAGTTGGTGAAGGATTTAACACACACACACATAGGCACACACACATATATGTCTACATATATATGCGTGCACAGACACACACAAACACGTACACACATATATATGCATATACATACACACACACACATCAACGCTATCTATAACAAATTCAAAAAACACCATTTCCAGACAGTCTTTGACTGAGGATAGCTGGCACATAGAATGCTAGTTTGAAATAGACTATACACACATGAGGTAATTTTTGATTTTTGTTGTATGAAGTATATGCTCTGTTATATTAAATACATTGATCGGCTCGGATTGAGGAATCGGAGAAGCGAGTTCGAATTTCAGTCGAATCCATTACATTCACTTACGTGCTAATAACCTTGCGAAAGATATGAATCCTCTTCTTCACCCCTAAATGGGTAACTAGCAGGACAGACCAAGACTCTGGCTGGTCTACTGCAGAAAGAAATGGCAATGGCAATGGCAACCTACAGCAGGGAAAAATCTCGAACGATAGATGACTGACGCAGGGCACATAACTGACTGACTGATATTACTAGGATCCACCTGTAATATATACCAACGGATCTACTACCTGTAATATATATATATATATATATATATATATATATATATACGAGTGATACGAGTGTGTGGGTGTTTGTGTGTGGTGTATGAATATATATATATATGTGTGTGTGTGTGTGTGTGTGTGTACACACATTAAGACATTCATACATACATACACAGACACACACACACACACACACACACACATATATATATATATATATATATATATATATATATATATATATATATATATTAAGCATTACGCCCCGAGCAAGGCGTGAAGCCACTAGGATGCAGGGGGTTGCAGAAGATTTGGAGCAAGAGCAGATAGGAGTGATAGAAGAAAAGATGAGGAGAGAGATAGTGGATATATCAAGGTAACTGGAGGTGTCGATTGACATTACATTTGAATAGTTGGAGATTATAGCTCTCAGGGAAACAGTAATTGGGAAGGGTGTTCTACAGGGGAGAGGTGCGAGGTATGAAGCTATTGGAGTAGAAGAGACGGCTACATTTAAAAGTTTCTACAGTGTAAGGGTGGGAGCTGGGATGCCAGCCTCGTAGGGCGCTTGAATTCATAGAGTCTGGGAACCAGTGAAAGCAGCTCATCGGAGCAATTACCATGAAAGTATTTGTAAAAAAGACAGAGAGAGGCGACGGCGCGTCTGTGAGAGAGTGACTGTAGACGAGACACCAGATCAGGGCCAATTATATTACATATCCGTCTCTGGATCTTGTCAAGAACTCTGAGGTAAACAGAAGGTGCCCCAGACCATATATGGCAGCAATACTCCATGCAAGGGCGAATGGTTGATTTGTATATTTGAAGTATCGATTCCGGGGAGAAAAATTTCCTGGCGCGGCATAGAGAGCCAACTTTCGTCGCGGTAGACGAAGCAATTGACTCAATGTATTTGTTCCATCTCAGGCCAGCAGTCAACGTGAGACCGAGCAGACGCAGAGAGTTGCTCTCAAGAAGTTGACTATCAGACATTCTAATGGCGGTGGCAGGAAAGGATCTCTATAGTGATTAATAGAGAGAAGTTTAGTTTTTCAGGCGTTAAAGTTGACTAGCCAATTCTTGCCCCAATTAACAACCGATTGGAGGTCCATTTCAAAACGACCGGCCAGGTTAGTTTTGTCAGCGACACTAGATTTGTTTTTGCGGCAGGAGTAAATTGTAGTGTCATCCGCGAAGATGCCAACTTGGGAATCTATGGCGTGAGGAAGGACGTTGATGAAAATAAGGAATAGAGTGGGGCCAACGATGGAGCCTTGGGGAACACCTGCGTTCGTGGGATAGGAACTGGAGGAGAATCTGTTGAGAGCGACCTTTAATTCACGGTTTGACAGGAATGATTGTATTAGATCAAACAATCGACCTGGAATACCATAACCCTGGAGTTTACGAAGAAGGCCGGCATGCCAAACCCTATCAAACGCTTTGGAGATGTCTAGGGTCACGGCACGAGCCTCACCGTTATTTTGAAGGGCTTAGTAGACGGTTTCAGTGATGGCCGTAAGCACATCAGTTGTAAATCGGACGTAGCGGAAACCATATTGCTTGTCTGAGAGCAGATCATGGGATGTAAGGTGGTTAACTATTTCGGCATTGATTACGGCTTCGAAGACTTTGCCGAAGAGGGGTAGGAGACTAATAGGACGGTAATTAGAGGGGTCAGAGGGGTCTCCGGAGTTCTTAAAGACAGGAACAATGGATGGGGACTTCCAGCAGTCAGGAAAACAGGATTCCTTGAGGCAGTAATTATATAGTTTAGAGAGGGCGGGCGCTAGCTCAGGCGCGCATTTCTTCAAGACAATGGCTGGTATGCCATCTCCACCACTAGCCTTGTGCGGATCTAAATTGGAGATAATGCCCAATACCAATGACGGGGTTATGTGTAAGCCGCTCAATAGGGCCTCAGTTCTTAGAGGGAAGTCTGGTTTGGGTACACCGGAGGAGTCGAGCGTTGAATTAAAGAGAATTTCCGAGCAAAGCATTCAGCCATGTCGGTAGAGGAGGTCAAGACCTCGAACTGGTTTAATAAAGGAGGTATGGAGGGTTTGCACAGCCGCCAATAATCTTTGGAGCCAAATTTGCGAGATGCAATACGCTCCTTCATCCGAGCAGCAAATAGTGACTTAGCATCGTTGAGGACACGCTTACACTCATTACGAGCGGAAGCAGAGACGTCTATTGCAGTCAGACATGTCGCTACGGAATAGGTGAAAGAAGTGGTTCCTATGGGCGATGGCGGCTGAGCAAGCAGCGGAGAACCAGGGGAAGAGCGCGATTTGACCCTATATTTCCTTGGGTGGATGAAAGCGTCGATTCAAGCTTTAACCCAGGATGAGACCTCAGAAGCACATTATTGGACGGGGAGCGTAAAGAAACCATCCCAGGTGACATCGCGGAGGAAATCACGGGACGCGTCCCAGTCAGCTCGTTGATAGTAGAACGTGGGGAAGTTAACTATCTGTGTGAGGGATTGAGAAATTAAGTGTTTGAATGCCAGCCCGCTCAGTAGTAGCATTCTCGAGTCACTTAATATGATGGTCGTTAAAGTCACCAAACACAAATATGTGAGCAAACGGGTGGAGAGAGTCTTGTCATGAGCAGAGAGGAGTTGGCACAGCCTGCATCATAATGTGGCCTCAGGGTTGCCCACCGGAGGTGACTTCAGGGACACCTTTCCATGCGCGTCATGGCACTACAAACACCCCGGTACTATACAACTCAAGACTTTCAAGACGCTACGCAAGAGTTAGGGCTCCTAACTACCAGTCGGAAACAGCAACCAGTGAACTGTCAAACGTGTACCCTCAAAATGAAGAGACAATGCCACAGACTGCACACGTCACGGGAGAAACACATCAGCACTAGTACAGAGGCCAGAGAGAGAGAGAGAGTACCGGGAACCCCTTCTTAGACAAGAAACAAGGTGTGAGCCTCTGCTCATGTCCAGGAGAAGGTGGGGAGTGTTGACCGGGCGGTAGGAGGGTCTACCTACTCCTATTACATATAACACATACAACAACGACAAAAAACAGAGGGATAAGGGCGGGGAAGTAGGTGACATAGTGCCCAGGCTGACACTAGTTGTATGTTCAGGGGGATAGGATGGAATTTATTAGTATTTTATCCTTACACAACGCTAAGTTTTAGTATAAGTCCCATTGTTCTATTCTAAAGAGAGAAATGAAAAATATGATTATCCACCTTTTTGCGGATATCGCATAAATGCTAGCTGACTTGTGGCAGTGGGTGATATTGGTAGTCCGCGTGCATTCTGATGGTCACCAGTGAGTGTTCCACGTTAGTACATTTTATCAAGCAAAAGACAAGGCCACTGGACCATAAGAATACTGAAGACATACTAATGCCTGGTGAAGAGACATTTTTCCCTTCTTTCGAGGTGTGGGGAGGATTTCCAACTACACAGACATATAGTGTTATAAGTTAGGTTAGAATGGCTAGAACAAGTATCAATGTTAAATAAGTCGCACTGAGTTGGGGGAGAGAGAACAAAGAAAAATAGATAAATAAATAAAATAGATACATAAATAAATACACGGATACGTTGGAATGTATATATATATATATATATATATATATATATATATATATATATATATATATATAGAGAGAGAGAGAGAGAGAGAGAGAGAGAGAGAGAGAGAGAAATGCTTTTGGATGCGTCTCTGGTAGAATGAATTTATACTCACACATGGCAGAAAGTGAATGTCCGCTTGCGTTCTGATGGACGCCAGTGAGTGTACAGCCAACCATATCTCAGTGCCCAAGCATGTGTGTGTATGTGTGAAAGTCTTAATGATAATCAATGTCTTAAAAGAAAGCTCCTTGTGATAGGTTCTCGTGCAAATATTTATAACAATATAATTCTAACATTTGTCATTTTTTGTTTTCCGGAACATATAAATTCCTTTGTTGGTAGAGCATTTGAAATACATGCAGAATAAAATGGAAAATTCAAAAACCTCCAAACACTTACACTTTATTCAGAATTGTCTATTTCCAAAGTCAAGAAAACTTAATTGGTTTGATAACTCATTCTTTCAGACAGAGTGTGAGTTGATAAATCTATAACCAAAGTAAAAATCAATTTCGTGAGTGAACCATATTCGTAATTAAATTTCTAGCGGTATTTCTTAGAAATAATACATTTTTTTTTTCAGTTTAAAACACGCTTATATGACGCAAGGAATTTTCCAATAATTGTCGAACAGAGAATGAAAAGGTTATTAATGTTGTCTCTAAACTTCGCATGATAGCCTTGTGAGACTTTTCACCATACAGAAGTAAATAAAATAGAAGAAAATATATTAAACATAAACTAAAAACCCTTCCGAGAAAAATCGATATTTTTCGCGCTAGAAGACATCAAAGACTAGCGGTAGAAGAACTTCTTTTAGATCTTCCATCTTCCATCTGATGAACAGACACTGACGATTCAACCATATATTCGTAATGGAGTTATACACTCAGCATTGACATTTTGAGTCGCTTATAACGCAAAAAAAAGATGTCATTTGACTTAAAACAACAAAACTGCAAAAGCGGAAATGAATCAACAATTTGTTAAACTGAATGTGGAAAGCGTTTACAATGAAATTTTAATGATACAATGTTTTGTTTTCATTCATTTCTTTTCATTGTATCCTTCATCTTTCAACTGAAAAGACTTTCAATTCTTTTTCACTGTATTCTCGTGATTGTCCATTACTATAAGTTATGCATTCATCAAGGAACAATATTTTATTTTAGAAAAAGCAAGAAATAAAATAACCAATTGGGATGTGAATATTTTTTGAACGTTGCCTTGAAGAAGAATTACTTTTGCAATTGGAAAAGTCGCTTATCAAAAGAAGACACGCAATTTTTCCTTCCAAGCAGTGACACTATGGAAGCCAATTAGCGCTAAAATTTGAAAAAAGTTCTCCGCCTGATAACACATACAAATTATATGTATATAATTGTTAATAAATGTTTTGCACATAGGCATGTATGTACGCCCTATATATCTAAATATGGAAAAGCAAAAAAGAGTTCAAGCATGTATATATATATATATATATATATATATATATATATATATATATATATATATATATATATATATATATGCGTGCATACTCAAAGATTTTTATACATGCATACACATATACACTCAAACACACACACACACACACACATATATATATATATATATATATATATATATATATATATATATATATATATATATATATATATATATATATATGGGAGTGTGTGTACGCTTGTGGGTGGGTGTTTTTGTACAAATGCATATCAATATATAAACATGTATAGGACTTTTATTTCAACTTCCAGAAATTTAGATAGCTTTTCACCCACCAAAATTCTTTATTAATGTTTTCTCCTTGAGTTTCTATACATCTGCGCTATAGAAAAATATGATAGATTTGGTCGTAAAATGTATACTTCCTTATTATTCGCGTGTATGTGAATATTTAATTTTGTTAAGAAGATAGTTGGGCGCCATTTCTGCTTGTGAGTGCTTGTCTGCTTTCCTTTGAAATAAGCATTCAAAGTAGAATCATCTACCTAGACATAAACCCTGGTATGGCATCTCCTGTGTCCCTTTTGAATGTGGGCTTTTTCTTAGCAATGCTTGCCTTTTTACTATCTTTCATTCCTTCTTCTGCCACCCTTTTACAAAAGCCCTCAGTCGCTTCACTTCAAGTCAATAGAAAACTTTAGGCCCAGAAGTGTGATGCTTAAATTTCTGTAGACTTTGCTATCTCTGATTTGTTGTTTTCAACTTAGAATCTTCCTCTTGCTGACGAGCATAAATTCTGTCTACTTACTATTGGTGATTATTCCTTTCTTCTTACTTTCTTTTACTCTCTGGTCCAGGAGATCCTGCAGTTTTGTTTCTGTGTTTGCTAAAAACACTGTGTCATCTGGATATCTCATGTGGTTAAGATTATGTCTGCCAATAATAAATCCTTACAGCATCCAAATAAGATAAAACTACTTACTCAATCAATTGTTGGTCGATAATATCTCTTTCGATTCATGATTGTCTAGGCAGAAGTTTTTCTCGCAGTGAGCTGCAGTTTCTTTCTGTGATAAACTGGTTGCCAAAGATGCTATAGTTATCCCAGTTTGTCAGTCTATTCAACACATAGCTGGAGGTATTTCCAAGAGTATATGCGCGTAATGAACCCGATTGAAATTCGAACTCGGTTCTTTTACTTATTCATTACATCACACCGCACATCCTCAGTTTGCCTAAAATGCTACAACGACACTCAGTGAGATTAAAAGTAAGCATAGTCAGTATGTCTATAGTGTTCATTTTCCTTTTACCTATAAACGCCCATGGGTAAATGCATATAGATGATCCGCATATATGTGTATTAGGAATGGCGCCTGCCGAACCTGTGACAGTCTGTATCCTAATCAAAACAGTTTAGTCGATATCAGTAGATATTTACTAAATTTAGATAAGGCCATTTTAATTAGTGATACGCTGCAGATCGAATTTAATAGATATAGTCCGCGGCCTATGCATGCCAACAATTCATCTTCATTGAACATTGATCTATCTCGGCCCCTTCATTATCTATTTCGGTCTGTTATCTGATCATATATTGCTTTGGGGAGTCTTTAATAAATATAAAGACTTTGGCTATTAATCCCCTGTTCCGTGTGTCCATTTAATGTGTTAATAAATATATCTGAATATATATTGCTTTTGAGGTCTTTAATAAATGCAAAGACGTTAGCGATCAATTTCATGTGCGTCCAAATAATGTGTCAATAAATATCTTAGAACATATATTGCTTTTATATTCTTTGTATTCAGAGATATTTATCCACCGTACTATTATTGGTAAAACCGTTTAAGAATTTTAATTAAAAAATATATATTAAGACAAAATGGATCTCAACTACCAACCAGATTTTATAAACCTAAAATTAATACCGGATTTTGGAAAAATAACTAGAGTTCGCTGTAATATTAATTGATGGTTATATTTAGAAATGGGAAAGGAGGGATGATATATATATATATATATATATATATATATATATATATATATATATATATATATATATATATATATATATATATATATATATAACGAAAATGTTGGTAATTCGTATGGATATTCCAAGGAAGATCGAATCCTAAGAACTCAATGTTAAGTCAGAGCGAATAATTTAATTTAAAGAAAAACAGACCACTTTAAGGCTCCATTAGTTATAATTTATTTCATCAGAGAAATTTATTTTTCTCTGGATCTTCAGACTTCACTTTGAAAGTGAAGTCTGAAGATCCAGATATATATAATAATTTATTACAGACACGTTATTTTTAATAGATACACATATTTGAATAGATGAACTGTTTTTAATTATTTATTTATTAAACATTATATTTATTTCCATATATCGGAACGGCCTAAATATGATAAATAAATATATTGTTCAATAAATAAATAAAAACAGAAAATTAAAATATGTCGAATTAATAACTGAAAAATCCATTCGTAATATACATATATATATATATATATATATATAAGGTATAATTGCTAATGTCATTAAGTTCAAAATGTTACCAGCTATGATGATCATCTATTAAAAGAATAAAATATTAAAATTTAATGAAAAAAGGGATATTTTTTCCTTACTTTTTTCAAACGGATTCCGAACAAAATATCCTGCCGAAGTAAGCATATATATCTTCGTAGATGGTAGTATATTTTTCAGTTACTTTCCAAAGTCACTAACAAATTGAGATAGATAATTAACAGACTGGGATAGATAGATAGATAGATAGATAGATAGATAGATATTAGGTTGGTGTTGGTGTTATATTACAAGTTGAGCCAACCGAAGTTTTTCAAAACGTGTTTTACCATTCATATATATATATATATATATATATATATATATATATATTATGTTGGTGCAAAAATAATGACGTAATAATGTCGTTTTTTGACGTTAACAAATACGTCAAAAAACGACATTATTACGTCATTATTTTTGCACCAACCTAATAGATAGATGTGTACGAGAGTAAATTCTTTTTCTTTTAGTGTGTGAAGGCAAATTTCTCTGGTAAAAATTTGTTCCATCACACACATTATCGACATGCTGCATCTGTGTGAGGAAGAATCATTTTGTGGCTGTGTGTAAATTAAATTTAAAGATAGCAGTAATGCCTCAACGGGAATTAATTTCTTTGAAGAAAAATTCATTGGAAAAAATTCAAAGGCTAATAAATTGATCGAGAATTCAAGCAAATCGCTTCACTGAATTAATTTGTATTTTCTCATAGACTTTCTCGAATATACTTTCTTTTTTATTGCGTACCATTTTATCAAGAGAAAATTTTTTCACGCCTTTTTTTTTATAAATTTTTTTATCTTTACACATTAATCGTTCTCTTTCATTCTCTTTCTGACAGTGTCTTTTTTCTTTGCTATCAGTTAACTGTACTTACGGACACACCGTTATTACTTACCTTAGATATGTATAGTCACTTTCTTGATTTACCACGTAATAAGTTTTTCATCATTTATATATTGCTATCTAAAATAAAATGTCTATTTTATGATTACTTGCTTCAACTGATCTCTTAATTTAGTCCAGTTTGGTTTCTTTAGCGGCGTATCAACAACTTACGCGTCATTTAATGCCGAAACTAGACTAATTTACAAATGTTTAAATAAAATTATAACTATTTATATTTTCAGGGTTCTACACCAATCTCTTCTTTGAATCTTTTTTTGTCAATTCTTAAATATTCCATGATGGAAGAAAAAGTGGACATCGACTTGATTTTCATGAACGTCAAAAAAATAAGCAGAAGTTTGCCTTGGACTAGAGTTAAAAGTTTACATATGGTTTGGTTTACTGAGAGACAAAATGATAGATATTGGTTTGGTTTTCACGAGAGTCAAAACTGTAGACATTGGTTTGGTTTTCATGAGAGTTAAAATGGTTGATAAGGGTTTGGTTTGCACGAGATTCATAAAGATAGAGATTGGTTTGGTTTTTACGAGAGTCAAAATTGTAGACATTGGTTTGGTTTTCATGAGAATTAAAATGTTTCATAAGGGTTTGGTTTGCACGAGATTCATAAAGATAGAGATTGGTTTGGTTTTCACGAGAGTCAAAATTATAGACATTGGTTTGGTTTGCACTATAGCAAAGAATGTAGATATTGGTTTGGTTTTCACGAAATACATAAAGGTAGAGAGAGGTTTAGTTTACACCAAAGGAAAAAAAGGACACATAAGTTTGGTTAGCACGGGAGGTATAAAAGTAGACATGTTTAGTTTGCACTAGTGAAATGTAAGTAGACA
>OZ010571.1:86543689-86641189 GCA_963932145.1 Acanthosepion lycidas | reverse complement strand
TAGGAGATAATTTTCTTTCAGTATTCATAAAAAATAAATTACTATATTATTTTATATTATCAATGTTGTCCTCTTTATTCGACCTAACTTTAATCTTATTAACTCTTTCACAAATATCTAAACTCTCAGCTACATACAACAGCTTTTTTACATAAACGGTTGCAAATAAGCTTCGAGCAAATGAAGGATATAACTCAAGCGAGGCACGGCCTTATTTGAAAAGTGTGGACATGGCGCAACACCATCGCAAAAACAACGAATTGAAGATTTACATCATTAAAAACAATCAAAATGGATATCACTTGTAACTCGTAGATAATCTACTGACATAATCAAAATGTGTATGTCCCACACTACTTCAAACAAAAGGTCAGGAAGGAAAACTCATTCCCGTACTGGAAAGAGATATAACAATTAGTGGATTTGAGAAACCTATTTTCCTAAAAAAAAGAATTAAAATTGTTTCAATAGAAGGATTGTAAAAATTTCAACCAAAAGTAGCAACTGGTTGTTCGGTGAATGAATGTCGAATGTTTCCGAGTGATGAGTCAGTGTGTAAACATCTCCCCTGAGGCTGAGGGTACGCGCTCGGGTACCCCACCTTAAAAAATGACCTTGTGTCGCAACTCATCAGTGGGGAGACAGAGTAAATACCTAGTGAGGAATCAGTTAATATTATTAGATATAATTAATATTAATATTATGCCTGTTGAAATTTAAAAACTCTACGACACCCTATGAAACAGGTGGAAGGGAATATGTTAAAAATACGCTTATCTATGTTCGGATATACTCAATTCCCTCATCTATTAATTAGCATCACCGAAGTTAAGCAAGGTCGAGCCTTATCAGTACCTAGATGGGTGACCGTTTGGGTAATACCAAGTGCTTAAGCTTGGATGCGCATCTGGTATACTGGGTAACGGCTCGGAATAGCTGATCAAAAAGCCGAGTTTCAATTCCATTTATGTTAGATTTATTCATTTTCATGCAAATACCGTTTGGAAACGTATGAATCAACCGTTTCTGTTCCAATCTATGGGTTAATTAGTACGACTTGTATCACTAAAGCATTATTATCTCAAAAAATATTACAATCTATTTTTATCTGCCTTTAGATAACCTGAAAAGAATTGATAAACTGTAAGAAACGAATCAATCAATTCCTCAAACCAAATGGTGATCGAAACCAATATATTGATGTATTTGAGCGACAATCGTTTGTTAATTAAAGGAAATATTACCACCGCAAAATAATTATTAGAAACAACAGTGGAGGTAAGTAGTGAATGAAAGTCCTGTTGATGGTGTGAATAAAATATTGAAATATTAAGAAAATCGGCTGTAACAGTCGACATATGAAAGTCTCCGGTCCTAGATCCTCTGTCAGGATTCCATGATTGATTCTCAGCGGAAGTGGTGGATTATCAGTAGACGACCAGGAATTCACAATGTTTTTCTGAGCACGGATGATCACCCCTAATAGTCATCAGTTTCAACTTGACCTGTTTCAATACACGTGGTATTCTCTCAAAGTCTAAATTCGACTAAATGACGATATTTTTTGAAGCATTTTACTCCAAGCAAGGCTGGAGTGTCATTAGAACGCAAGCGGTTACGGAGAGTGAAAGTAAGAGAAAAGAGGAGTGTTTGAGGAAAGGATAAAGAGAAGGACAGGGATCATGATCAAGGCATTAGAAGATGTCGATCGATATTACATTTAAATTTTTGAAGATTATAGTTATCAGGGATGCAAGTAAGAGGAAAGGAGTTCCACTGTCGGGAAGTGCAAGAGAAGCTGTTGGAGTAGAAGAGGTGGTTATATTTATCTGTTTCGACAGTAACTGATTGTGACCGAGATGTCAAACTAGTAACACGCTTAAATTCATGCAGTTGGTGCACCAGTGAATATAGCCTGTCAGAGCAGTTGCTATGAAAATATTTCTAAAAAAAAAGACAGAGGGAAGACATCTGTAGAAAGTGACTAAAATCGAGATGCCAAGTCAGAATCGATTACATTGAATATCCGTCTTTGAATTTTGTCGAGAACCTCGAGATGAACAGCGGGGGCACCAGACAATATATGGCAACAGTATTCAATGCAATGACGAGTGGTAGATTTGTAGATGTGAAGGATGGACTCGGACGAAAGAACATTCTGGCGTGACAGAGAATCAATTTTCTTTGCGGTAGATGTAGCTTTTGATTCAATGTAGTTGTTCCACCTCAGTTCAGTGGAAAACGTGACACAAAGAAGGCGTAGAGAGTCGTTCTCGTGATGCCGAGCATCAGCCATGCTGATAGAATGCAGGGAGGTTTTTTCTATGTTGAATAAATTAGAGCAGTTTCGTTTTGGAGGCATTAGAATTTACAAGCTATTTCCTGCCCCAGCCAACCACATATTAAAGGTCCTTTTTGAGACCAATGGCCAGGTTAACTTTATTAGCAATGCCGGGTTTACTATTGAGACAGGAATCAGGAAGATTGTTGGTGAACATCAGAAACAGTGTAGGACCCAGGATATAGCCAGCGTTTGTATGAAAGAAACTGGAGGAGAATCCGTTCAGCTCGACCTTCATTTCACGGTTTGACAGGAATGAGTGGATTAAATCAAATAATCGTCCTGTAATAGAAGTATCCCTGAAGTTTACGTAGAAAGCCGGTTGTGGCCGTAAGCACGTCAGCGGTAGACCGGGCAATTCGGAAACCATATTTTTTGTCAGAGAATTGATCATGGGAGCTAAATTGCTTAACCACTTCAGCATTAATTAAAGCCTCGAAGACTTTGATGAAGAGTGATAAGAGACTGATAGGACGGTAGTTAGATGGGTCACAAGGGTCTCCAGAGTTCTTAAAAACAGAGACAAAAGATGAGAACAACAGGCTGGAAAGCAAGAGTCAGCGAGGCAATAGTAATATAGTTTGGAAAGAACTGTAGCCAGCTCAGGAGCACATTTCCTTAGGGTTACGGCTAGTATCCCACCACCACCACTTGTTCTATGGCGGATTATTCTCATCTCACTCAATAGAACCTCAGTTCTAGCGAGGAGATCAGGTGTGAGTACTCCGGACGAGTCGAGTGTTGAGTTGGATGAGAATTTTCCGAGCAACTGTGGAAGTTAGGACTTTGAATTAATTGAATAAAGAAATGATTGCGAATTTTGAAGTTCGGCACACTCTTGTAGAGCCGCCAATAATCTTTAGAATCAAATTTGCGAGATGTAATATCTTGTTTCATTCTATCTTCAAGTAGTAAATTTGCTTCATTGAGGACACGCATGTACTCATTATGAGCAGAGACAAAGTGATGTCTGTTGCAATCAGACATGTTACGGTACAGTCGGAAGAAGTGATTCCTATGGGCTATAGCATCTGAGCAAGCAGATGAGAACCAAGGAGATGAGCACGATTTAACTTTGTATTTTCTTGCAGGGATGAAAGCCTCAGTGCTGACTTTTATCCAGGAGGAGACCCCAGAAGCTCATTTTTGAAAAGGATGATTAAAAAACACATTCCAAGGGACATCGCGAAGGAAATCACCGAACAAATCAGTTTGCGCATTAATAACAGAAAGATATTCTGTTGGTAGGGGGTTCTTGGTTGGAAGGAGAGTGGAAGAAGATTTTAATAGACACTACGGCGTGATCAGAGTTGCCAAGAGGGCAAAATTGCGTAGCGCGACAAGATCAGGAATGAAGGTAAAACAGAGATCGAGAAGGGAAGCGTTACCGTCAGGGTTACTGAGGAAACGTGTAAGAAAGTCATCTATTTGTGCGAGGGATTGAGTGATTGAAAAGTTAAGGGTTTGGATTCCAGAGAGGTCAGCTACAGAGTGTTTAAGCCACATGGTATGGTGGACGTTAAAGTCACCGAACACGAACATGGATATAAAGAGATGGCCTTGTCTGCGTTATCGGAAATGCTATCGATTACATCACAGTCCCAAGACCGAGGGAGAGAGCAGTGCTAATATTGCCATGTGCTAACATGAACTTCCCATTGAAGACGATACTACATTTGACGATCTTCATGTATAATTCGAAATAATTTACTTGAATTTGTTTACCATTTGTAATGGTCGCAGGACCGTTTCAATGTAATTTTAGCAAAATCTCGTGTAATTGCTGAACATGAGATCGACACAAAATCTACTAGCAAAATCTATTCACTCAGTAAACTTGGTACAAATGAGCGTTTGAAATGTGCGCAATTCCGATAAACTGTACATCCAAAAAACGTACAGGCCGGGAACTTTCCCGTAGCATTTCATATTTTGCTAAAAAAAAAAAGTTAATTATGTTCGCGGACGATTTTTGAGGTTACTTCGATCTTAACTCTTTTAAAATCATTTGATGGACAAGGTTCTCGGACAAAAATGTCACTTGTGAGCATTTGATGTGAAACAGAAAAACATAAGGAAAATTTTATTAAAACGTGATGCAGAAAAACAAACGTGTGCCACACAATATGTCAGAACAATTTGAAATCACGAAAATTTACGAGTTTTTCCTTTTATTTTTATTTGATTAAAAAAAAAAAATGAAAGGAAAAAATATTTAATAAACCGAGATTCTGAAACTAATAAGTGCTTCTTGTTTGATTGACGTAAAATTTCACTTGTTTTGCATGGCCTCGACAAACATGAAAACCAATGGGTTGAACAAGGAGCGAAGGTTTTTAAACTATGATTGAAATCTTTCCTTTTTGAAAAATAATGTATTTGCATTAATAATAAGACACGTGAAGTAGTTTCCCTTGAAGAAAATATCAAATAAAATTCTGTTCTTCGCCTAATCATTATTCATGTTAATATTTTGGTATAATTACTTAAATATATGACATATATGCGCGTACACAAACACACACACACACGCACACACACACACACACACATATATATATATATATATATATATATATATATATATATATTAGGTTGGTGCAAAAATAATGACGTAATAATGTCGTTTTTTGACGTTAAAAAATACGTCAAAAAACGACATTATTACGTCATTATTTTTGCACCAACCTAATATATATATTGCATAATAAATAAATTAAACAAATTTGAATAAGCAAATTAAATCTTCACACACACACACACACATATATATATATATATATATATATATGAAGAGTTAATTTGTTTATTTTTAGTCAGACATTGTATTGCTTCAAACATTATTTGAAATAGATGCCTCAATTCTATTTATTAAACAGTCGCTATTACTTCTATTAACATGAGAATTGCTTTTTTTACTTCGATTTCCATCCTAAAGTAGGGTAGAATATATATATATATACTCAACTATATATATATATATATATATATATATATATATATATATATATAGTTGAGTATCATTGCTAAAAGTTAGATTTCAGGGGTGCATCTGTTTCAGTAGACTTAAAAAACATTAATTCACTTCTACTAGCCTGGCCATAAAAAAGTCTTAATAATGAAATTGATAGCAGGTTCGAATCCTCTTTAGGGAAAGCACTTTTAAGCTAACTGTGCTTTAGTCCGCCTGTCCACGAAACATGTCTCTTGTTTCAAGCATTATGTCTAAATTCGATCCCCACAGGGCAAGCGAATGTGGCGGGGTCCCTGCCGTCGTCCTAACGAAATGGGATCCTGTGCTGGTTCCGTTTCTCTCCAAACTTTACAACAATTGCCTCGCTGCTTCCTGTTTGTTAAAAGTTCTCCTCTGTAGTTCTGCTTTTAAGAACTCTGGAAAACCCACTGACCCCTCAAATTATCGCCCTATAAGTCTCTTAATAGTTTTCGGCAAAGTAATCGATGATTTTATTAAAACGCTGAAATGTTTAAGCATCTTACTCCTCAAAGACTACTTGAGTTATTAAGTATATTCTGTTTTTGTTATCTCTTATTAGTCATGACGATGTAGTACTCTGACATCAGATATTCTTCGCGTAACCGGACCTACTCCACAATTCATCTTAAATTGGTTACATAGAAATATTAATGAAATCGTTTTCAGTAAATGTCAATAAAGAAATTATTAATTGCCTATAAGCAGACTGTAAAAGATCAATGAGACAAATGTTTGAGGATCTCTTGTCTCTTATTAAGTGGGGTTGAAGGCGCGACAAAAAATAAACAATTATCTATGTTCATTAAATCAATATTAATATTTCCTTCTCAGTTTGTCCTCCAGTAATGATTGTTTCTTTATTGTTGTCCTAAAACATTTACCTTGCCGGAAAGTAACAATCATAAAGCTTATCCTATAGACCATTAATACAGAGAAGTTACATATATAAATGTAATCGTATGTATATATAGGTAAATATATATAATTTATGTACAAATGTGTAAATATACATAAATGACTCTATCTACCTATATATATATATATATATATATATATATATATATATATATATATATATATATATATATATATATATATAATTATTTATTTAAAAATATGATTCCAACTCGCTACATAAGAGGTCTCATGTTTCAACACAAGAGCCGAAAACTTCAAAATAATATTTGAATTAACTTGAGTTAAAGTAGGCTCTGTTCCATTTCGCTTGAAGACGGAACAGAGCCTACTTTAACCCAAGTTAATTCAAATATTATTTTGAAGTTTTCGGCTCTCGTTTTGAAACATGAGATCTCTTATGTAGCGAGTTGGAATCATATTTTTAAATAAATAATTATATTTATGCTCTACTTTCGTATCGAGCACTATTTTTTAAAAATATTAACAAAAATACTAAGGAACTTTGGATTATTTAACAAACCAGTTTCTTTCCTATTTTCTACAATATTTTCACACACACACACACACACACACACACACACACACACACACACACATATATATATATATATATATATATATATATATATATATATATATATATATATACTTTAAAAATCAGATCAGTTGAATCCACTACCTTGGTTTCAACCTTAATGCTGATTCAACTCTGATCATTAACCTTTTATGCATCATCCCTGTGTATATCTGTATATATATATATATATATATATATATATATATATATATATATATATATATATATATATATTCTTATTTCTAAACGGACCGATTTTATCGTAGCATTGATATAAAAGACATATTTATTTTATTTATTTTATCATTACGATTATTTTAACATTATACTTCATGTAGTCTTTACCTAAAGAATGCATACATACTCCGACTTTATTAGGTTGAGTTGAATCAATTGTTACGAAGCATCCTAACTTACTGTTCTTTAAATATATCATAATAGGTGTTGAAAATTTGTAACATACGACAATGCTTAACGCAAAAGTCAGTGTATTGAGGAGGATAGATCGCCTCAACCGACCTAAAAAGCTGAGCTCCATGGAATAAAAATAATGTTGTGCGTGTGGTGAGATGGTCGGGACATTATTCAGTTAGAATTCTTAAAACGCAATGATATATTAAAAGCACATTTATACGTCCACGATGCGCATAAACGTTTGGGTGAAAAACATCCTGCATTTGTCAATAGAAAAAAAAATTATTTATCCTGTATGAAAATGCAAGGCGGCATATAGTAAAAATAACACAGGAAATAATTTTGGAATTTGGTTGGCCTGTTTTAGCCCGTCAGCCATATTCATCTGAATTGATTATTGTATTTTCAATCGCTGCAAAGCACTTAGATTGAAGAGAACTTCTCTGATGAAAACCAGATTCAAACGTTCGCCAGAATTTTTTGTTGTCAAATTCTGCGCGATTTTATTCGAAAGGTATCGAAGCACTGTCTGATCATGATTTTCTAAGCGTAGCTTAGATGTGGCACAAGACCGAAAGTATGGGGCACCCAGTGGGAATCTAACTCACTATGCAGTCGTAATTGATCTAATAATACAAGCTTACTACTCATTACACCACGTCGGACGAAAGGCAGAACTAATTTCAATTCAGAATTAATTTCAACTCGGAACTAATTTCAACTCGATTTAAAAACCCTAACCCTAACCCTAGCCCCTAACCCTAACCCTAGCCCCTAACCCTAACCCTAACCCTAATCCTTAGTTCCGAGTTAAAATTAGTTACGAGTTGAAATTAATTCCGGGTTGAAATTAATTCTGTAACCTCATCGAATCGCACAGAGAAGCCTGACCATTGCCAACAAGTCATTGCAAATTATGGTGAATAAATAATTTAATAAAATATAGTTTTTTTCTTGAAAAATAACATTGTTAAATTTGAACAGAAATTATTTATTACTCAAACGACTGTTTATTAATAATCATTAAAACATTATAGGGATTTGTTCCATGCTAATTTAATTTCCCTGATTTTACATAAACGTTGGATTTTTTCACGAGTAAAACGTTTAGGGTTTTCAAAGAATCATTGATTCAGTATTATTTCAATGTTGTGTACACATATTAGATCAAATGGCAGCAACTCTCATTGAAGTTAATAGCATTTGTATTGAGAAAAATACTTCTGCATATTATATGATTAACATTATGAATCAAATTATCTCTAATGATCCACCACTTAGCAACATTTACTGGCTTACTTTGAAACACGTTTGTCGTACGATCACCGAAGTTAAGAACGTCGAGCCTGGTCAGTTCCTAGATGGGTGATCGCTTAGGACTGCCAGGTTCTGTAACCTTGGCTGTGAGGTATGTAAAATATATATGGGTTTGAAATTGAAAATCGGAGTGCCAAGTTTCAATTTCTGTTGAGTATATTATATTCATTTATGTGCAAATACCCTTGGAAAAGATATGAATCCACCTCTTCTCCCTGCAGCTATGTGTTAATTAGTAGGACTTCTCTCAGCCAATCATAATTCTCTACAAAACATTTCTACAATCCCAAACTATTTTCTGGCTTTAAATAACCTGCAAAGGGTTGATAAGCCCTAAAAACATATAAATCAATGAACCAAAATGCAACTCACCACTTTTTGACTATTCTTGAAGTAAATTTTACCCATACAAATGCCGATTAATTCGAGATAGAGACATATTTGCCAGATAATACAAATTAAAGTTATATATTTAATGATTCAAAGACATAGAATTTGTATCGGTAGGCAACTGATCTACGCGTCTAGCACCTTGCGTTATATATTCTTTCTACATATCTGAAAGAAATTTTGAAGCTCTTAAATAAATGAGAACGTCAAAATCAATTACTCTGCAAATCGGGTATCTGAAAAAATATGTCAATGAAACCAGACTCTCGATAACAGCCCTTTTTTACAAAAGTGTATCAATGAAACCGGATCTACAAACAGTTCCTTTACAAAGAATATATTCTATTCATACAAATCTATTGTAAAAATCTTGTCGACATTAAATAACCCATTGAGGTTGATATGCCGTAAAACAAACCAAATGAAACCTCTTAAAGAGAAATCTCACATTGCTACAGTCTACGGATGATATCGTAAGATCAGTGAAAGAACTGTTACATAAAACAAAAGCCTCAATTCTGCATGAGCTTAAACAAAGATACCCTTTAACGGGAGATATATATTAAGCAGTAACAGAGGAATGAAATGGCTTTTAGATAGATTAAAGAGTATCAAGTGTTCATTGATAAATAAAAGTCGCTGAGAAGTATATTCTCACAGGAACAAAATATATATTTTAGCCCAGCCCAGCAGGAAAGAAAAAAACGATTCTCACACTTCAGTGTGCCAAAATAATTTATTTCAACCTCATCCAGTCATAGGAAGAAAACGGACTTACAAGTTCCGACGAGTTTTCAGCTTTCGCCAGAAACACTAATATACATATATATATATATATATATATATATATATATATATATATATCCCTGAAAACTCGAAACAAAATGAAAAAGAAGCGTTACAATTTAAATTACATGCGCATAAGGAGAGTTGAGTGTAATAAGAAATAATGTCTGATTAAAAAATCAATTGCAATAATTAATGTTGTCTACGTTTCGGATACTGAAATGAAGCCATTTGGTACAGATTGATAGAAATCTCAGCAACAGATATGTCTTACTTAAAATGGTTTCCGCACGATTCTACTATAGGAATGGTTTCCATGAAATATATATATATATATATATATATATATATATATATATATATATATATATATACAAGATATCTTGGAATTTATAGACATATTATCTTGGGGCCTTGGATTTTTTTTTCCTATCCAAGTACTTTCGATCTCCCCCAACATTATCCTCAGAAGTGGATTGCAAAGACAAACTTATTGTAGCTGTGATCGTTGTGATGATGAGTTTTAATAAACACGCATGTTTATGTTTGTTTCTTAAAATAATTGTTATAATTATTTTAATATTAAAAGTCTTCATTGATGAAGTTCGTCTTATTGTCAAAAAACTAATTAGAGAATTGGAAAGGATTATTATAAAAAGAAATAGACATATGTCTATTTTATCTAATGAAACACGTTTGAATATATATATATATATATATATATATATATATATATATATATATATATACATATATATATATTCAAACGTGTTCCATTATATATATATATATATATATATATATATATACATATATATATTCAAACGTATTCCATTATATATATATTCAAACGTATTCCAATATATATATATATATATATATATATATATATATATATATACTCGAGGTATGATTAAAATCTATCGCTACAGTTCCTGTGACGACGGAGCTAAAGTACGCAGAGTGAAGCTACTTGGCACAGATTGACCTTGACCACTGTCGCGCATGCACATCAGTCGCTATAGCTTCTGCATCATGATAACTCTAACATTTTTAGGCATTTAAAACATGTCTGGCCGCATACACAATTTCGGAAAATCCTTGTTGAAAAAGCAACTATACTTAAACATGAAAACAATAAACAAAAACTAAACATTCTTGAAGCTATATGCAAAAAACAGTTGAAACCTAACCTGAACAAAATAAACTATGAAATCTTCACAAATATACTTAAAAATCCCTATAATTGGTAACATAAGCCATTGGTTTATACCAACGGCTTCCCATACTTAATACTTCTCGTTTTCACTCTCTCGTGGTCATGTATGACGTCATGAGCTGTTGTGCGATTTTCACTTCCAGCGTCTTATATGCACGTATTTATCGTTGCTTGGAAATCATCCATGTAAATAGAAACAGACTATCATCACAGTCTTGTCCGTCTATTTCTTAATATATTGTACTGTAACTGTCAACTTTCATAATGGCTTATGGAAGCCGAATGCTTAGATTGGATTAAAAATATGTATCAATATTGTGATTTTCTTTCTTCGTTTAATGATAGTGTTATTAAGTTTATCAGAAGCTAGGAAAAGAACTTCTATATATTTCTTGTCTATATTATTTAATGAAACATGCATCAATGAAAAAATGCTACCTAAATACACACACACACACACAATATATATATATATATATATATATATATATATATATATATATATATATATATGCGTTAATTCCTATCAAAGAATGGCCCTAATTGTAACTCGAGTTTCCCGCTCACGCGATTTTCAGACGTCTTGAACGTTTCAGCCTTACGCGATCTAAAAACCGTGTCAGGCTGAAACTAATGTGACACTATTTAGGGTTGCATGAAAAAAAGGAAAAGGCAAGAATTAAGTTAGGTGATAAGAAGCTATCACGAAAAGACACTGAGCGATATTATTTTTTCTAACAAAGAAAAGTGGTAAAGATTTTATTTTCATTAGTGAAGAAAGTAAGATACCGGATTTAACTTGTTTTATGTTACGACGCGGCGAAAGAAGATAGCAATCTGCGCATGGCAATAATGAAAATTTCAGGTTGGTCAAGTGGCCTACAAGGCAAAATGCTAAGAGATTAATAGGGTCGCACTCTGACCGAAAAAAAAATGTCCGCTGGACCACCCGCAGAGTACAAGGAAGGAAAGATTAAACCTTTAACTATCTGTGGAGATATCATTTGAGAAGAGCACCTGTTTTGTGTCGGAGCTGGCCATGATAGAAAAATTATGAATAACGAATAATTGGCGCCAGGGTGCAAAATCGCCAGATGATCACCCACTTGATGCTGGCGAAAATCTCGTTGACGAGTTCGGTTAAGATAAGAGTCGTAAGGGTTTGTTGTCGGGAAGATTAAAAGAAAGAAAAGAAAAAAAAAGGGAAGATAATTTTTTTTCTTTGAGCGAGATTTTTAAACTGAGGCCAGTCTAGCCACACCCACGCTGCTTGGCGTCCATTGGCCGAATGGTGCCGTGAGCGGTAAGCGAAGGTAATCATGTGAAGGAGGAGGGGAGGCCTGTTGACGCCCCCTGAAGGGATCGGTGTGAGATGCCACTGTGAGAGAGAGGGGAAATCTGTTGACGCCTCTGAAGGGATTGGTATGAGATGCCAATATGAGAAAGGAAGAATTTGGGAGAACGATTCCCTGAAAACTAGGAATTAAGGACTTCGAAAAATGGAAATTAATAAATTTTCCTGACCGAAAACAAAGGAAATCCTTGATGCGGATTTAGAATTATCAAGGAACCTCAAACCCCGACAGGCCCACCCCGGTTTTGGTCGGCGTCCATATAAGCAGAGTCGCAACGAGTAGACGGCAGTTAGTGGGGGTTAGAAAGACAGTCAAGAGTTGAGCTGTGAGCTCTGAGACACGCCTCGCAGAAAGCTGACTTAAGATCCACGCATTCTCCACCTCAACTTCTAACCAAGAACAATTTATTTTTGAAGAACGACTTAGACTCACACCACCAAAACAAGTTTTACGAATATCACCTGAAGATACACCAAAAACCAGTTATCGAAAAACAACTTAAGATATTAAGACTCGCCTAACAAACGCAAAGTGTCACGTATCCATATTAGCGGTTTGGGAGGAAGACGCAGTCCTGTATCAATAACCAGATATAAAATATTGTTATCCTTTTTTAACACATTTGAACTTTTCGAGTTGTTACTTTATTTTCTTTTACATATACTTGTGCGGTTATACCCTTGTTCGGACTCGACTTGTATTAGAGCCCGGCGACTGATTGATTTCGTCTACCTAAGATCAAATCACAACGTGGGTAGGTTAGACTAGAAATCAAAACAGTTACTTCGCTAACCAGACGTTGGAGGCGAGCTGGGAACGACAAGGCTGATACCGAATCTAACCAGATTCCCATCCGAATCAGCAAAAGGTTAGAACGTCACATTTGGTGTCACGACCAATACCAAGTCACATTGGTCGTCACAGGATAGCACGGCGGTGGGCTCGGAGAGAGGCCGGGGTGACGTCACACTAAGTTGTTATCATCCTCTCTTAGGAATTAACGATGTCAAGCGTTTTTTAGTCTATCTAGGTAATTGAGCAGTTTAATTTACTGATTAGGTCGATGTTTGCTTTCGATCTTTTTCTTTTTTCTTATTGTTGTCTTTGTTCAAGATTTTCTCTTGTTTCAATGCATTTAGGCCTTTATCTGTTATATATATATTCAACATCATCACTTGATAAGACACCAGGTCTTGAAACAAAATGGCTATTTTTTAGTGATTTTATAACATATTTATTTCATTACATATTTATGTTATACTTTTTAAATAAATAATTATCTCTCTCTCTCTCTCTCTCTCTCTCTCTCTCTCTATATATATATATATATATATATATATATATATATATATATATATATTAGGACACAGTTGACGATCATTTCTTCAAATGGAAACCCTATTCACTACGCGCATGAAATGTAAGGCTGTGTTGAGTTTTTTTTTTTTTTTTTTTTGTGCCTTGCAAAACTTTTCAATCCTGTCTGTACATTTGTATAGATGTAAATGTGACAATACCCACGTATACGTGAAGCACTCAAGACATTTCTGAAACTGTTTAACACAGAACAACAACAGATGCATGGATCGATTAGACAAAGTGGTTTAAACACGCAGCAGACAGACTGGATAAAACCAGCAGAATTCAAGAAATTGATAACCATTGTCTGCAAGATTTTTATTCAATAATCTGCCATATTCTTTAAAATAGCTAAGAAGCTCAAAAATTCATTTTTATTTTTATCACTAATAAATGAATATTCGTTGTGATACTTAATATTTCATTTTACATTTTTTTCCAATAGACGATTCAAATAAACATTTGCTTGTAAAATTCTTTCTTTTTTTTTTTTCGTTTCCTAGGTAAATTGACTATCTTCAGTTTGCAGCTTTGTTTTTTCTCATTCTGACCAAATGGTTTTCGTTTTTCTGTAACATTTATCTGGATGCAAAATTTATTATCTGCTTCTTTGATATATAGATGATTTAATTTCAGTTTGCACTAGGGTGTGGCAACAATATTTTCAGCCCGATTCACTTTCCTATCTTATTTGGTCACTGAAATACTGATTTCTTTTAAGAACATTTTAACGTTAGCTTGGAATAACTTAGAAAGTATTTTTTAATCATTTCATCCCAAGCAAAGTGGAAATATCACTAGTGCACAGAGGGTTACATGCAGTGAAAGTGAGAGAAAAGACTGAGTATCGGGAGGCCGGGGAAAAGGATAAAAGATGAACGGGATTGAAGAATATACAAGATGGCGATTTATGTTGCATTTTGAAGATTGTAGTTATCAGGGAAGCAAGGAAATGGGAGGGATTTTCACGAGCGGGAAATGTGAAAAAAGCAAGTTGGAGTAGAAGTTGCAGTTGCATTTAGCTGTTTAAACTGTAAACTGTAGATGCCAATCTAGTATCCCGCTTAAATTCACGCAGTCGGGGCACCAGGGAAAAAAAACTCGTCAGAGAAGATGCTATGAAAATATTTGTAGAAAAGACAGAGGGAAGGCACATTACGTCTGTGAGAAAGTGACTAAAGTCGAGATGCCAAGTCAGGATCGATTACATTACAAATCCTTCTTTGGATTTTGTCAAGACCCTCGAGATGAATAGGAGGAGACCAGACTTGATATGGCAACAGTATTCAATGCACGGACGAATGGTACATTTGTAAATGTGCAAGATGGACTCTAGCGTCAAGGGTTTTCTGTGACCCAATATTAAATATTAGGTTGGTGCAAAAATAATGACGGTTTTTAACGTTAAAAAAATACGTCAAAAACCGTCATTATTTTTGCACCAACCTAATAACTGATCGGATTAACAGCGGAGTGAAAAAAAAAAGAAAACGCAGACGAACCTTTAAATTTCTAGATAAACTTTATTCAGTACAATTTTACTACTGCTCATCGTGGGATTCGGCCATTTCTCTTACCGTCGAGTAGTTTAATGGGGAGAAAAATATGGTTCTCTTCACCACAAGTTCTATTTCTATAAACAGAATAGATTTCCATCGATATTCTGTCATTTTAATTATAACTGCAAGTGTTACGTAGAAGAATTGATTCTGTACTCGAATTAAGTACATTTAAGTACGTATTTTCATGTAAAACATTAATGGTAATGAGGACATTAGCTGTTTTCCTTATACGGTGAGAGTTATTCTTTGTTTTCTTATACAGAAACAAGCATCCCTTGACCGAATAATTAGTGTTATTGTCGGTTGAAATGTATTCTGTAATGCTTTCTTATAAAACGGTTTTTCAGAAAAATAAATTTCTCATGTCCATTAATCTTTATCGTACTTTCTATTACTGGTAATATCACTGCCTGTCATGCTTAGAAAGTTGACAATGCAACTCCAGTGGCACTATGAGGCGGCCCTAAACTTCGGATACTGCCACGACTTGTCTGATTTCTTTCGAAGATTTTGCTATTATCAGCTGTAATAATAGCACCAATCTGGCTTTATTATCATTGAAAGTAGCAAATATCCTTCCACTGCTGAACCTGTCACTAAGATCAGTTTTTTCATAAGTGGACACTGAAGGTCAACAGCAAGGGGCAACAGGTACTGAGTTCGTTGAAGCATGAAACAGACTGACATCGCATGGTGTTGACCTCAGTGTCCACTTTTCTATTCATATACGATCTATTGCTGATATTTTACCCATTAATATGGCATACTTTCTAGGGTTGCTACTAATTCTGTGGTCTATCTCTATACACTGTTATTGCAAGTAGATATAGCATTCCAAAATGATGAAAAAAGGAATATGTGGAGAGTCATGATCGTTACGCCCTCTGAATGTATACATAATTTTGTCGTTTCAAAAACAGAAATGCTGTTTTCCTTTCTAAAATTGTTCAGAGGAGCCATCATTATGAAAGGAAATAAAGATTAGGAAAACCTTATTTCCACGGGTTTCTAGATATTTTATGAATTATAACTAAAAAATTCAGATAGATAGATAGATAGATAGATAGATAGATATGATAAAAATATAGTTTTCAGGTATGCTACATTAATGGGTAATATATCAACGATAGATTGTATATGAATAGAAAAGTGGACGCTGAGATCAACACCATGCGGCGTCAGTCTGTTTCATGCTTCAACAAACGCAGTAACTGTTGCCACTTGGTGTTGACCTCAAATGTCCACTTATATATATATATATATATATATATATATATATATATATATATATATATATATATATATATATATATAGCTCCCGAAAAATAATTAATTCTGTCGAGCACTTCGGAGAGAAGGTGCAGATTTGTAAACATTGACTATTACACTTGATGATACAAGTCTCTCCAGCCGGACTGAGTTCTCTTAGACAGTGGCGTTTCTATAAATAAATACACAATAATTCCCCTTTCTCGCTATCTATCGGGCGCCGATAGCCTAGGGATTAGAATCTCCGACTGATACAAAATCGGTTGGATTTCCGTCCCGACTTGAAGCGATTGGTCGTCTAGCCACACTGATGAGCTGCGATACAGCGAAACAGCCTGTCTGTGGATGACAATATATATATATATATATATATGTGTGTGTGTGTGTGTGTGTGTGTGTGTGTGTTTGTGTGTGTTTGTGTGTGTGTATGTCTGATAGGTAACGTTTGTTTCTTCGACCCTAATGTAACAACACCTCTAAATATAGAAACATAAATAAACACAAACATATTTTTAAAACAAACAATAACTATTTACTATGCGGAACACTGACACTGTGTGAAAGAAAAAGAATTAGTGTCTGTCAGAGAAATTACCTCGTAATTATTTAAACATCGGTCATAAATCACACGTGTAAGTTTTTTAGGGTGTTTATTTGGTATTAGTATGAGAAACTCGTACTTACAAATAAATCATATAGTCGAGGTGTTAGTTCTGGTATCAAATTTCTTGTCTGGGAGTAATACTTGGAATTTTACGGTATGTGGTGCAGAAACGGTTGCTTCTCTGTCGCTATCCGCTATCTGCCTAAATGCAAATTCTCCTCTACTTATATAGGTGGAGATAGGCTCAACTTGAACCAAATTTTGAATTCTCGATCACCCGTTTGATTTTTCAACGTTGTATTTTTAATTGTATTATTTTACTCAAACTACGTCCGTATGTTGTTTATATATATATATATATATATATATATATATATATATATATATATATATATAGCTGGCCACTCGTATTCGAGGATACCGGTCTACTAGGGCGGCTAGCCAATCCCTATTGCAAACTCTTGCTCAGGCACATTTGTTCAACAACCACAGAGAACACCTGTGATTTATACTGCCATTATGCTGAGCAGACGTTAGTTACAGTTTCTGGGAGAGAGCGTTTTAACTATGATCAACAATCTGAGTAACATCATCACGCTCAAACCCTCGGTCACAATGACTTGTGACTTCATGCTAGTACAGCTATCGACTACCTCAAGTGTTCAACCAGCCCCATTTCACTCACAAGGCTTGGGTCAACCCGTGGTATAGTTTTCAGGCACTTTCCAAATGTGCCACACGCTGGGATCGTCCCCATTCCAGACCGGTAACATCAGGAAATCTTCTTCCTGATAAATAGACCTTGGTGATCAATACATGTAATCCGTTTAAGCGTTATTTTATAGATATAATTTATTTAAATAAATGGTCTATCTTTTTTTTAATTAACAGTATTAATTAAATTTACCGGCCTTGGTTAAGTTTAAGGGTAAGAGTTAACCAGGGCATTTACTTAAATAAATTATATCGATAAAAATAACGTATAAACGGAAAATATATTAAATTAACGCATTTCATAATTATATATATATAAGAAAATATATTATAAGAAAACGTTATGGGAAACTATTTGAATTTGGAAGAAACACCGTTTTCAGAACTAATTTATTAGTTCACATCAGGATTTTCTCTTCCTGAATAGTCTTTATCAATAAAGAAAATAACCAATTAATACACAAAGTTTCTTTAAGATTTCTGTTCTTTTTACCTATCTACCTTGCTGGCTAATGTTAAGCGTAGAGCTGGTCGGGGTTAAAATTTTAGCTAAGGTCAAATAGTTTCAGCATTCTTTATTAGTAGGAGTTAATATACTAAGTAGATATGAAATTTACAGATAACTAAAAAAACTAAATCTAGATTGTGACCGCAAATTTTTGCCCCATATATATATATATATATATATATATATATATATATATATATAGTATACAGTTTTGACCAACCCGATTAAATTAACATTGTTAAAATAATAAAAATCGCATATTTTTAAATGCCTAAATATCGAAACGCAAAGATCAGTATGTTTTGTCAACCACCGTTTTGTTATGATTAAACATTTTCGAAATTAATTTTAAGGCTTTCTGCTATTGAATAATGCTGAGTTGAAAATGGTTGTACTTCTTGTATTCTGTCTGAATGTAATGCATTGAAAGTTTCGCCGTACTTGGAAGATTCTGGTCGGAAAATTGCCGTGAGATATTTTAAATGACAAATATTTGTGAATATGGAAAACCTTCAAGCAGAAATGGTGGCATGTCTTGCTACGGCCCAGAAAACAAAAACTATGAGCGACAATGTTGTGCAATGCTTTGTGCTTGTTTTTTGTTTTCTTGTGTTTTATTGCATTTTTTTTTTGTTTCTATTTTTTTTCTTTGCGCCCATACGAATAAAAAAATAAAAATGTTTAAAATTTCTGAAAAAGAATAGCAGAAATGGTGTTTTATTATCCATGACCAACGGGAACAACATATTTTAAAATTCGAATGTCAATACTAATGCTGTAAGTAACTTATGGCTCAATGACTGTACGCTTACGATGTCGGAATCAAGAAACCATACATGTCGATGTCGATATCAAGAAAATTACAACACATGAATTCGATGTTTAATCTCCTTCGAATTAGTCCCCTTCTGAAGCCACAGACTTTATACAGCGTCGTTTCAAGTGATGGAAATATTCGTGGAAACCCCTTTGGGGAATGGCGAGTAGCTGCTTTGTTGCATTCTCTTGGATTTCCTAGGCGGATGTGGTCGTTGTTCTGATTGTTCAAAAACTGCTTCACAAGCCATGGTCACTGATGAAACCTCTGTGATGTGATGAGGCGTCGACACTATACACATTTTCCTTCCAAAACTTACTATAAACAACATAAGTGACCGAGAATGTTATAAAACTTAGCGTGGCTGTGTAACAGAGTTCAAGATCAATCTGTACCAAACGGCATACTCTGATACTTTTTATCATACCATGTGTATATATATATATATATATATATATATATATATATATATGTGACGTCGTCCCCTGGTCGCAGCGCCAACCGTGTCGTTCTATCCTAGTCTACCACGGCACCAACTGTGACGTCCTCGCCGCGGCGCCAGCCGTTCGCTCCTCGCTGCTCCGTTCGGGTGTCGCTGCTCCAAATGTGGCGTTCGTTTATATGGGCGCCGACCAAAACCGGCGTGAGTTTGTCGGCGCCGGGGGGTTCCTCGATAATTCTAAATACATATCCACCTCTCTGGTTAGGAATTTCTACCTTTTTCCATTTTTGGGAACTTTTCCTCACTCCCACCCTCTCATCATACTTCAGAGGGGCGTGAACTGCCCTCCCCACATCTTCGTGGCGACCTCTCTTACTCATCCTCCAGATGGGCGGCAACAGCCTCCCTCGTGCATCACGTGATCACCACTCGACCAATGATGTCTTAGTCGGGCGTGGACGAATCTGCGGCTTTGTTTCAGGAAGAAAAAAAAATATCTTGCTTAAAAAAAAAATTATCTCTTCTCTTTCCCTTTTCTTCCCTTTAATGGTTTATCATTTCTCCAGCCACGAACGGGACAATATGACAATGGCGGTCATAACTCTTGTTCTACACGTGGTTTACGTCAGGTATTTTATCTCTAATTATCAGAATGTGTGGTCTTCTTAACACGGTCTCAAAAAGAAACATCTCCAAAGTTCCAGTCAGTCTGTCGCCTCGAAGAAAGAAAAAAAACACATTCATTTTCCTTCGGTACAAATTCCTGATAACAAAATTTTATTATCGCAGGCCAAGAATGTTCCGTCGGACGCTCGTGGGTGGTTTTTAATTTTTCATATCTGTCCAAGTCTTTTTAGTTGCCTGTTTAGTTTGTTTTCATATCCTTAGATAACACAGCCGATGCCAAAACATATCTGATTCTTTCCTTCTTTCCCTTTCTTTTTACTCAGAATTTCCCTGTCATTGTATTGACACTCTTTCGCCATTTGTTACTTATCAAAATATCCTTTTATCCAATGTATCTTAGCTGTGTGTGTGTTCTTGCTTATCACTCACCATTCGGTTCTTAGCCTCTCCTTTTCTTCTTTTCTTTCTTTTCCCTTTCTGCCTCGTTAAATGGTGCCACACATATATATATATATATATATATATATATATATATATATATATATATATATTATAAATTAATTGATTTAAAATATGGTTTTTCCGCTACACAGTTCTAACCATGTTTCAAAAATGGAAGGTCCGAATTTAATTTTGTAATTAATTTAAAGACATTAGTTCCATTTCATCCTCAAGCGAATTTTGGAGTAACTTTTAAAATATTAATGCTCTATAAATTTACATTGAGCACTATTTTGTAAAAATAAAAATATCTATAAGAACACCGGATTATATATCTTACTGTTTTTTGTATATATATATATATATATATATATATATATATATATTGAGGCATGTTTTCTTGAATAATTTAAACAAGTTCTGTCTACTTATTTTCAATTGGATCCTTTCGTATTCATGGATAAGCTATTTGGTACTGTTATTGAAGGGCGAGAGAAAACGTGTTGACACATATTTCTTTTATTCCTTTTATTCCGAGTACTTTCGACATAGCAATGCCAATGTCATCATCAGGTTACTGTTTGTTACAAGATAAATATCGTAGTGTTAATTATTGTGAAAGACAAAATTGTTGCGTTCACCTGAAAGTTAAATTTCTTACATGTGGTGTGAGGAACGTTTTGTCAGTGCGTGACCGCTGACACCGTTTAGAGGGAAGTAACTATGATTGTGGAGAGTTTTTCTTTTTCGAAATGGGTAGTAAAAAAAAACTTTTAGAGCAAATCTTGGTATTTCAAACTATCTATTGTATTCATTTTAATACATTTTTGGAGTGTTCATAATTAATTTTAACGTTTTGGTTTCACTTTTTAATATAGATCGCTTCGAGAATTGTTATTTTAGATTCAATTGAAAATAAGTAGACAGAATGTCCAAATTAATCAACGAAACATATCTCAATGAAAACATGCCGCCAAAATATACGTAAATATATATATATATATATGTGTGTGTGTGCGTGTGTGTGCGCGCGCACGGGCGTTTCATGTCTACTTGCTCTTGAATCAGAAATGAGTAGTTAAAACAAATTTTAGTGCAAAACTTGGCATTTCAAACTACATATTGTATACATTTTAAAACATTTTTGGAGTGTTCATAATTAATTTTAAGGTTTGGTTTCAATTTTTAATATAGATCGCTTCAAGAATTTTTTACTTTAGATCCAGTTGAAAATAAGTGGACAGAATGTCCAAATTAATCAACGAAACATCACAATGAAAACATGCTGCCAAAATATACGTAAATATATTTATATATATATATATATATATATATATATATATATATGTGTGTGTGTGTGTGTGTGTGTGTGTGTGTGTGTGCGTGCGTGCATGCGTGCGTTTCGTGTCTACTTGCTTTTGAGTGCCATCAATCCTCTCCCCACATCTACGCTACTGGCGTTGTAAATCGTGAATGATCATTAAACCGGAAACTATTCCTTAAATCACCAATCTCTTCCAACCAGCATACTTGCTAAAAAGAATCAGTTTCACAAAAAGCGGCAGTTCTGTTGTCAAAGGTGGGATAATCAACGCTACTTTCCAGTAATAAACCGACTATGAATGACGCTCAGCTGAACTTTCTCTTGACCAAAGACCTATCTTAGGCCACACAAAATTTGGCCACTCCCACTGGACAGAGTAGATAAATATTTCCTACGTTGAAGACAAACGCTTCAAGGTTAGGTCGCTTAGTGCAGAGAAGACAGCCTCGTGGATAGGCTGAAGAAACAACCGTACTTTGATTTCAACCCCGGTTCCTTTAAAGCTCTGCCAAAGAGATTTAATAAAGAAATCGGAATTTGGAGATGTGAAGAAATTCAGAAGAAACCAGACACAACCTCAGGCCGAATAAAGCCTTTGCTGAAATTCCACTCATCACAATAATTTTCTAAACTCTCTTTATTAAGACTGCATTCTTTATATTTTGTCAAGAAAAATCTAATCAAAAAGGATTATGTAAATATTTTAATATTCCCATCGACTCCCACCACATCTAAATATATCTTGTTTCTGTCAAGGTTTAAAATAAATGTAACAGAATTTTGTAACTATTTATACCTGAGTAGTTATTATGAGACATTGACTTGTACAGGTGCTCACTGATTCATTCTTTACAACAAACATCAAGGTACGCCCCTATAAATGACATTTTTTTCATAATACCTGGTGATGAAAAGAATCACAGGGGAATGGGTTTATGTGTCTACCTAGAATAATAATACGAAGTGAATACCCACAGATTCCGCCTAAGTTCGTTGTTTCCTGGATATAGCAATTATGCTAACCCTAACCCTGTTTAATTGCTCTTATTTTCTCTGCCTGGTCTCCCTCCAAAACTTGAGCTCGTCTTGCGAATTATACGTGACGTACATATACGTCACGTATCGAGTGAATCTCGAGGTGGTGTAATGGTTAGCAAGTTGGTCTCGGTAGAACAATTATAACTAGGTGGTGAGTTCAATCCTCACTGGGTGCCCCATACTTTTGGCCTTGCGCCATATCTAAGCTACGCTTAGAAAATAACTACGTCCATTAACAAAATGTCCGTTCAGGGTGTAAGCGACCATTGCTCTCCACATTTCCTGTTTTTTGTAGCTCTTTAAAAAAATTCTATTTTTGCCATCCCTTCTAAACTTTGTTTCTACATCCATTGTCTCAAGCCCGTTAGATAGGTTAGGCTTTGTTTCCCTCTGCATCTTTTGTCTTCAATAAGTCATCTGAGTATCAGATTTTCCAAGCCCTCTTTCCTCGTTATATGCCCTAGAAATGTCAGCTGACTCTTCCTGATGTTAAATATTAACGTTGGTGTAAAAAATAATGACGTAATAATGTCGTTTATTGACGTATTTTTTAACGTCAAAAAACGACACTATTACGTCATTATTTTTGCACCAACCTAATATAAGTGTCCTTTTCGTTTCCTTTTTCTCTAAAACTTGTTCTCATACTCGGTTTAATATTGTCAGCATTTGTCTGAAGAACCACATTTCTGTTGCTTCAAGACTCTTTTTTTTATCTGTGAGGAGATTTCCCAGCATTCACTGCTATATAGGAGGACAGATGTTACATAAGAGTTCAGTATTCTTTTCTTTGATTCTAACGATAATTTTCTGTTTCTTAATACTTTGCCTAGCTTTTAAAAGTCACCATTCGTTATCCGAATGAACCTTCTAAATGACTGAGAAATAACATTGGAAACAAAGCAAATGAGTGCTAGCCTCTTATCTGATGTCTATCGTGTTATATAGCAATGAAAGTAAGACAATTTAGTCACAAATAAAATTAAAAAAAAACACTTGAGGCAGTCGATGAGTGTTGAAAATATCACGAACAATGTATGCGAAGATTGTGGAAGTTCTTAGAAGAATAGGAAATACAAAAAATTTGGCAAGCAGTCAGACAAATACAGCTGAAATGTCTGAGACACATGATGAGGAAAGAAGGTTTTGAGAATTTAACACACACAGGAGACGTTGTTTAAATGAATGTGCGAAAATAAATAGTAAAGTAAATGGCATGCTGCTCATTTCCGAGCACGCCCATTTGCTAGAAGAGCTCGCCAATTCCTGTTGCAGACGCCTGCTCAGACATATTTGTGTTTCTTCAACGCACACATAGCTGCGGTTTATACTGCAACTATGCTGAGTGGATATTCGTTACAGTTTTGGAAAGATAGATTGGTGGGATGATTTTTATTTTTTTAGCAAAGCTAGTGCGCTGAAACCCTTTCTATGACGATAAACTACTTCAGGTAGCAATTCCTCTGATCGGGAAATTAGATGTTTTGAGAAACGTGGAATCACCTCTTAATTGCTGTATACCCATGTCCAACCTGACCCGGAGTGGTAGTACATGTTAGGGTCCCAGGCAAATAATGAAAACCCAAATAATAACAATGAAACTATAAAAAGCATATTTTTCTTTTTTTTTTAGTTGAAGCCATAAAATTGTGTTAAAAATAATCAAATTTCGGCATTACATAACCTATAGAGGCCGCTAAAAAAATCCTCCATTCAACAAAACCAACTTGACCCTTGGTCTCGATGAGTTGTGAGTTTGTGCTTAAACAACCATTAATGGATTGCGAGCAGCTTGGTATACCAAATTTCACTGACAGTGCTTCGGTCAACATATAAAAGGTTTTCAGGCGTTACCCGAATCATTTTCTCAGGTTAAAAACAAACATACAATAAAATAAATTTTATAATCCATAGCCCCAATAAATAGTTTAAATACCCTACAAAAAAGATAACCCTTTTATGAAGTCGTCAAAAAACAAATGTTACGGCAGTTTTTATATACACAAACAATTCGCCCTGGCTGTTACCATGGAAATTTTGATTTCAATTATGAATATGCTATTAAAACACGTAAATTTCAGAAATAAATTATTCCAAAAAAATTTCGCTTGAAGATGGAACAGAGCTTACTTTAATTCAATTTAATTCAAATAATTATATTGAAGTTTTCGGCTCTTGTTTTGAAACATGAGACCTCTTATGTAGCGTGTTGGAATCATATTTTTGAATAAATAATTATATATATATATATATATATATATATATATATATATATATATATATATATATATATGTTGAGAGAGAGATATCAACGCACTAGAAGAACATTGAAAGAGAAAATATTTATTTTGTTGATCTCTGCGTTCAAATATCCAAGGTGTGAGATAGAGACAAACATAATAGCGAATGCCACTTACTCGAAAAATGGCATCATCGAAACAGTAAAGGTCATAGAGCACCCAAAACACACACACACACACACACACACACATATATATATATATATATATATATATATATATATATATATATATATATATATATATATATATATATATATAATGTAGCACAATATCATATCAACCTAAATATTAATGTTGACGAACTTAAACGAAGCCAAATAATTACTAAAAAACTTTGCAACTTATACCAAGGAAATATTCTACTTCACAATAAGAACGACAATTTGTTTGTTTGTTTGTTTGTTTGTTTGTTTGGGCTTTATGGCATATCAACCACCGTGGGTTACTTAATGTCAAATCCAGTTTATATGAATTTTAAATACCTATTTTGTATAGAATAAAAAACGTATAGCTGGCAACATTATTGTTTAAAAAAAAACGTATAGCTGGCAACATTATTGTTTCAAAAAAAAACTTAGAGCTGGCAACATTATTGCTTCAAAAACTTAGAGCTGGCAACATTATTGTTTCAAAAACTTAGTGCTGGCAACATTATTTTTCTGAAAACATTATCTGAGACCTTGCTGTTGGATGCAGTTTATCGCCATACCAAGGACGTGGATGTAGTTTACCGTCATACCCAGGACGCGGATGTAGTTTACCGTCATACCCAGGACGCGGATGTAGTTTACCGTCATACCCAGGACGCTAAGAACGACAAATATATAAACCTATTCAGTCATAAATTAACAGATGACCAGAAGGAATTCCTAAATCTAGGACCAAATGACCATCTCCAGCTTAAATTTGTCCTCCTCACAAAGAAGACCGAAATTGAAATTCTACATCAGTCATTATCCAAACTGGAAATTCATAAAGAAATAAAACTCAGAGATCTTCTCAAGGCAGGTGTAAAAGATAACACTTATCGCAATGATTAAAACAATATTCTAAAACAAAGATCTCAAACTACCGCAAAAGAATTTAAAAACATTCAAATATCGTCATCAGATGAGCTAATAAAGCTAACACATACGTCATTTTGGACGAATTTGGTTATTACAAAATAATAAAACACATTATTGATGATCAGTTTACATTTACAAAATTAAATAAAAATACCATAGAGATTCTAAAATAATCTCTCAACAAAATTATAACATCAAACAATGAACTGCCGTATCTTCTCAGACGTTTTTAATGAAACCTTGTATAACAGAACGTTACTGCCCATTTTTGTCCTTGTTCTGGTGTGAGGAATCCGACCTCAATGTTTGTGAAAGCATTTTTGGTACACTCTATATACGTGCTCACACATACACATCAATTTGAATATTAGCAGTGTCAAAAAATCTTGCTTTGTACGAATAGATATGATTCCGTGAATGATGTAAACAACATCGAAACAACATTTAACAGTATCAGTTATAATTCTTACGTAGCATAAGACCTATCGGTATCGAAAGAGGGATCGACTAGTCTCGCATTAAAAACATTTCCTCTGTGATGGGTTAAAGAGCAGAATAGACAGCGCTCTTTAGCCTTGAGCAGTAACCAGCGTCAGGGAATGATTACACTGAATGGAAGGCAACATGGTTGATTGATATGTTTTAACGGATTATCAGTTCTTTGGGCATTATTTAAATCGGAAACATGGATAGTAAGAATGATTACTTATTTCGTTCGGATCGCACGCAATAAATTATTCTTGCAATTTCGCAATTTTTGAGAATAATTTTTTTTTGGTACAAGCTCTACTATTTTTCTGGTACAAGCTCTACTATTTTTCTGGTACAAGTTCTAATATTTTTTTCTGGTATAACCTCTAATATTTTTCTGCTACAAACTCCACTATTTTTCTGGTACAAGCTATACTATTTTTTCTGGTACAAGCTCTACTATTTTTCTGGTACAAGTTCTAATCATTTTTTTCTGGTACAACCTCTAATATTTTTTTCTGCTACAAGCACTACTATTTTTTCTGTTACAAGCTCTACTATTTTTCTGGTAAAAGCTCTACTATTTTTCTGGTACAAGTTCTAATATTTTTTCTGGTACAAGTTCTAATATTTTTTCTGGTACAAGTTCTAATATTTTTTCTGGTACAACCTCTAATATTTTTTCTGGTACAACCTCTAATATTTTTTCTGGTACAAGCTCTACTATTTTCCTGGTACAAGTTCTAATATTTTTTCTGGTACAAGCTCTACTATTCTTATCTGGTACGAGCTCTACTATTTAACCTGGGGAATGTAATATATCCATAACTTTCCCAATGTTATTTGTGCGTAATGGACTGTAATAAGCCCGATTGCATTTGAACCCGGCCCTCCTACTTCTCATTTGGATGCGTTATTCATATCCACAGAAAAATAACAGGAACGCACGTCAATAAATTTTTCGTGTCAATTAACAGGGATGTGATCACGTATGTCCTGAATGAATATAGCACTAAAAAAATTCGTTTATATTCGAAACTGATTATTGTTTGTGTTTATTTACTTTTCAAAAGAATATAAAAACAAAGTGATTGCAAACAACATTCTTAGGGAACTTTGTTGCCATTAAACAAAATGAGCAAATTTCTCATGGGGACACCGCACTTTTTTATTCAAAATTCACCTTTCGTTTAAAACTGACTTAAATGATCTCTGGGATTATATTATAATACTTATTATGTGATGAAGTCTTACTGGGCGTCTCACTATAATGTTGCTATACCAGAAGCAGGCTTAGAAAATGCTTCGATTAGAGAACATTTTATTTGTATAAAAATACGATGTTTTATTTTCTGAAATATATGATCTGCTGGTTTTGTAACAAACAGATAATGACCTTACCGTTTACTTTACACAAATAGAAGTATTTTATTTCAAACTTAGATAAAAAGCCATCCTTCAATCGGTCTGTCTTGTGCCTAAAATCTATAATGTCCTTGTGGAAAAAAAGACCTCAAGTAAATTTATCACCTTTGAGTCTCTCTGATAAGTTGTTTATTTTGTACAATGCATTTTTTTTATTTGGTTCCAAAACGAGGCTAACTTAAGCCAGTTTGCGATCTGAGTTTTTTTTTCCGTTCGTTGTTTGATTTAATGTGTTTTTTTTTCTTTTAAGTATATCTACAGAGTATAACTAAACGGCAGCTGGCTAAGTAGAATTCGAGATCTCGTTCAACCGTAAAGACTATTCAAAAGGAAGTAAACGATACTCTTGTGAAACGCTATATCTATCTGCTTCAAAAAAAAAGGAAAAAGGTAAAAGAAAAACAAGGAATGGTTTTTGCTACTTCAGACATTTTGAACAGTTCTCATCAATTAATATTCTTGTATTTCTTCACTTTGGGCATCTGCCTTTTCATGTATCTCTTTTTGTCTGCTGGTTAGGATAATACTTTTTGAATGAAGAATGATTCTCAAAAGACTTCTGAGAATAAAATCATTCGGACGAAATAATATTCGCCTCAAACAGAATTTCTGATTAAAGAGCGCTGAATTTATTTTTGACGTTATACATCTATGAAATAGTTTCCTGCGGCAAGATTTTGTTGTTTTTTTTTTGTTTTTTTTTGGTTTCTTTTTTTTTCTTTTACCTTACTTTTGTCTTTCTCCACAACAAAGATTTCCTCAAAGCATTAAGAACAACTGTATAAAAATATCCTTATTTATGTAGGCTGACAAGTTTCAAATATCAGTGTTAAAATCAAAAAAGAATAATAATGTTTCCCTCTTCATAACACGCTATCAAGGTATGCAAAGGTTGCAATAGTTTACAGTTACGTCATCATGTACACGGAAAGAAGTGTAAGAAGAAAATTGCATAAGACCTAAAACTGCTGATTGTGTGTTGCTAACCATTCATTAAGTATTAGATATTATGATCTTATCTGAGGAAAAAAATCTACTACTACTACTACTAATAATAATATGAGATTACCTTCAGGTAACTTTTTCTTAACGTCCGCTAGGTGACGTTGCATAGTCAGTTATGTGCCATGCTTGATACACACTTAGGCGATCATGTACCTTGATACATGACTGACAAGGCAAATTTTTTCCCTCAGTACGTTGCTATTTCTTTCTGCGAAAGGCAAGTTGCCATGCAAGGCAATAGAACCGGGTCTTTCCTACTATTTACCCATAGCTGAGAGACAAGAAGAGGGTCCATACCTTTCCCAAGGGTATTAGCACGTAGGTGAATGTAATGGATTCGACTGGAATTCAAATTCGGCTCTCCGATTCCTCAATCCGAGCCGCTGTCCATTACTCTACCAAAAAGAAAAGACAGAAATCCTTTCTATCTTTGTTTATTATCTTCAGGCATAGAATGCAATATTGACAAAACATGTCTCTTTTCCCTTCTGGAGAGGTTCTTAGTACCAAGACATACCATATGAGAATAATATTTCTTGTTCCCCTAAAAACAACGTAATCTTTCACACACACACACACACGCATATATATATATATATATATATATATATATATATATATATATATTGAACAATAAAAAAATAAAATATTAAAAAATTAAAATCTTCAGACACACTGGGTTGTAGATTAATATTCTTTCGTTTTTTTTATTATTATTATTATTTCATTTAGATTCCTCGACAAGTTTCGTCCCAAAAAATGGCCATCATCGGGAGGAGAAATATTTCTGCTTGCTGGTAGCAGTAAACTACAGAAATGAATGTCTTGATGGAGAAAATGAACTTTTGTCTGTAGTTTTCATCTGTTTTTTTTTTGTTTTTTTTATCTTTTTAACATGAATCTTTTAACATTCCTTGTGTTGGTCAAACAGTCTCTTTAAGTTGTTATTTGAGATAAGAACTGGATGGATCTATGCTTCTCTGAATCCCCCTGGTCATTTTGACAGTTTTATTGGTCCTGGAGAGGGGATGTGTCTCTATTTAATGTTTGTGTGTGTGTTATTTGGTTCTTAGGGAGTGGGTGAGTATGATATGTGTAAGCGTGTGTATTGCTGTGGGTGTGTGTTATAATTTGGCTCATTAGTGAGTGAGTGAGTATGATATGTGTATATTCGTGTGGGTGTGTGTATAAATGTGAGGCCTCCACACCTCCGTAAGCATGTCTGTCTTGCGTGGGTGAGAAATGTGGGTAGGTTTTGATTTGTTGAGTTATATATTAGTACTATCTATATTGTTAAATTTATAGTTTAGCCCGGCTGGATATTATGTTTTTAGACGTTGTATCCACTTATTTTCATGGGACTCTAAAATCTTTCTAATGTTATCTGCTCTGAACTTTTCTATTCTCTCAATTATAGTGAATTTGGCATGGGTTTTGAAATCGTGTTTTTCCAGGCGGAAATATATATATATATATATATATATATATATATATATATATAAAATATTTCTGATTGATTCTATGTGTGATTAATTCTTTGTATGTAAATTATATGCTGCCTAATGTTTTATGTTTATAAAAAACTACTGATCCGCAGTACAGAAAAATTCCTATAAAAAAACTGCTACTAAGACACGACACTACATAATTGAACTATATGCTTAGTTCATGCCATATAAACTGAATACACTTGTAAAATAAAATTCGTGGATTTAACACATCACAAAAAATATTTAAATAAAATTCTCACTTAAAATTTTGAAAAAATTGGTGTTGCCTTTTTTGCACGTTCCGAAAATTGTTCCTAACCGTCATTAATAGCAGACATTCAAAAAACATCTTTCGGTCGACAAACAAGTATTTCGTCTTCAAGTTTTTGATTTTATAAGGAAAAAAACACATGCCTGATGATGAATAGAAGACTATTCGTCAGTACTAGCATTTTAACATCAAATAAACTGAAAACTAACGACATCTATGGTTTCGACGAGGATCACTTCACTCTATGGATTAACAGTATTTTAATGCATATATTATGTCTCTAGTGACGGATGTCACCATTAATCTCATTAATATTTCTGATTGATTCTATGTGTGATTATTTCTTTGTATGTAAATTATATGCTGCCTAATGTTTTATATATATATATATATATATATATATATATATATATATATATATATATATATATATATATATATATATATATGTAATACAAGAAAATATTCCATTTTATTGTCGCTAAAAACTGGATTCTCGCAGCAATCTGGTATCCTTATGTAATTAGAAAATTGTCAAATACACATATTATCCGTCACTTTCTCATTCACAGTAAACGGTTAGAAGTTTTTTGAGAAATGTGTTTTTCTCTCTTTTTCTGAGCTATACACAAAGTTATACACACACACATATTGATATATATATATATATATATATATATATATATATATATATATATATATATATATATATTGTAAAAGTAGCAAATCCCTTGGTGTGTAATCCAAGGGGATCTTAGTAATTTTAAATATTAAAGCTGATCCACCAAAAGAGCTCAATGTATTTATTAAAACAGACCAATATAATTAATAAACAACAAAATGAATCTAAAATTACCTCATATGCGGAATAGCCTATTTTGGAAGACGAGTCTACACCGAAGCTGATAAGACAGATGACCGATATCTTCGTCTGCCGAAATAGGCTATTCCTCATATGAGGTAATTTTAGATTTATATATATATATATATATATATATATATATATATATATATATATATATATATATATATGTGTGTGTGTGTGTGTGTGTGTGTGTGTGTGTGTGTAGGCTAATTTTCCTTTAGAAAACCCACAGAACATTCAGGAAATTAACAGACAATTGATGACACCTCCTGACGAGGGGATTGAACAATTACACAAAAGTTCCTCTCCGAAATTGAGGTGTTGAATATAACATCAATTATCTAAGTGAAACTTTCATAAATTTCTATTAATTTCTATTAATCTGATAAATATATACAGTTGTAACATGTTAGCTATCTAGGAAGCATATTAAATGAGGACAGAAAGTGCGATACGGAAATCTGCAGGTACACTGGAATAGCAAAAGATGTCCTCCAAAAACTCAGCAAAGTATTAAGAAACAAAGAAAAGCCTACGATATTCTAGAGGGAATGACATAAAAAATTACACTTATACTTAACACCAGGAATAGACAGTTGAGATTTCTGGGACACATAATGTATAAGGACGGCTTGGAAAATTTGATACTCGCAGGACAGACTGAAGATAAGAGGGAATGTGGAAATAGTTTTCACTTTATCACAAATCTATATCTTCACACCCAACTAGCTTCAGGTTAAATAGTATTGTAGACTCTCTAACTTTGCATTGCAACTAACTTAAGTAAAAGTAAATTCTGAATTCATGACCAGGGAAATGGCAACGAAAAGCCAGTCCAATATCTATTCCAAGAGTTCATGAAAATTCACACTTTATTATTTAGGAATTGCCATTGTCTTAGTTATATTGCATTTTTTTTTTATTATTATTTTAAAATTCAGTGCTGATTTTATTTTGTAACTGGATGTTCTGTTTTACATAACAAAAGTTGATGATTTAAATTCTCCGCAGATTGTGCTTATAAACATTAAGCAGATACGAAAATGAATTTCTCGAAATTTCATAAAATCAAGTAAGTGGCATTGGATATTAGATGTAAAAAAAAAAAAATTAGCAAGATTTTCTAGAAAGAAAACACTTCTTAAATAATTTCATTCATTTGTGAATAAGTGCTGAAAATATTAAAATCCAACAATTATTTAATTTTTGCAAGAATTTCCAAATGAGTATGTCTTTTTTTTGTTTGTTTTTTTTTTTTTTGTTTTTTTTTTTTAACGCAAAAAGACATTACAATATTCAATACCAATTTATGGACACCCGCTGACGCAAGAAAAATATGTTTAACCAAAATTTTGATGGTTCTAAAATGGATTAAAAAAATATAATTTAACAAACCATTGTTTGGTCTTTCCTCTTAATCAAAACATCAACATTTTTGGACGATAAAACTTTGTTTTTATTAAGTTTGGTGCTTTTTTTTTTTTCATCGTGTATGGTCGTTAGTTTTTTAGAGAATTATTGAAGGTAACTATAATAAAGGGAAAGGAATCTATGGAGAGCCATGATCGCCAAAATGTGATATAAAATTAAAAAGTTCTCAAAATAACAGTGAATTATAATTAAACTTTCATGTTTCTAGGATTTCATTGATTGGAGACGTTGCACAACGAATCATACAGATATATCCACAAGTGTTGTTCGATATAACATCATGTTTACACGTGTGGGTATTCGTATATGCTCTTTCGGTTGCACCTTGGCGGCCCATTGCAGACAAGATTCCTAGTCATAATTATCTTTTCCTCTTATTTCTACGCTGCTCGTCATCCTCTCCAACCCAGGTCCTCAACGCAAACTCCCTCACTCATTCAATCTTATTAGCCATTGAGGAAAAAGATAGACACGATGGGGTGAGAAAGCCATCAATACAAGTTAATTGCATATTCGGTGCGGACTTCAAAGACAAGAGTAGCGAGTGAGCGCTGAAAAGAGGGAAAAGTGGTCGGACAATGTGACCCTCGTGGAATGAGCTTCGTTGAACTCAAACGACCCTTTGTACCGAAGAGTTCGTCACTGACCCAGGATTCCGACATGAGTTCTTCGGCATTCACACATTCTTCTGAAAATAAAAGCAGTTCCATTAGTAAAATGAATCTTAGAAAAGAACGATAGAGATGAAACTACACTGAGCGTGGGCGATAGATAAAATAAAAGCAAGAATTATATATATATATATATATATATATATATATATATTAGGTTGGTGCAAAAATAATGACGTAATAATGTCGTTTTTTGACGTATTTTTACGTCAAAAAACGACATTATTACGTCATTATTTTTGCACCAACCTAATATATATATATATAAGGTATGCCCTTATGTGTGGGGGGTGCGCGTGTGCATGTGTATATATACACGCATATAGCAATGTTATGAAAAATTCACCGCCTTGTACATTGCTAAAAATGACGAAGCATCATGGTCGGGCTGAAATCCTTTCAGCATTCAGCAATTACTCAGATATATATATATATATATATATATATATATATATATATATATATATATATATATATATATGTATATATATATATATATATATGTGTGTGTGTGTGTGTATGTATGTGTGTGTATATATATATATATATATGTGTGTGTGTGTGTGTGTGTTCAATGTTTTTTATTACAGTTACATAAAGAAAAATCTATGAAGATATTATTTAAACATACAGAAGTGTAAACATACGGAACTTTCGTCCCGCATCTTACCAAAAATAATTTAATAAATCTCACAAGGAATTTTGAGAATTGGTGCTTGCCTAATTTAATAATATCACGTTAATTTCTTTCAGATTCAACATTAAAAATCTACACTTAACATTTATTTAAAAAGACATTAATTTTAATTTGTCATTACAATTTTGAAGTTCATCCCGTTGCCAATTGTCACAAGAGTATGAAGATATTTGAAGATTCAAAAAATGTAAAACCTAATGCCATTTTTGAGTGTGAATCTTTCTCCTTTAAATTATTTTATTTTGTCCTTTTATAGACTGTTAGGCTATTTTTTGTTATGGATGTACAAAAAGAACATACTTCAGATATCACACTTTGATTAACTACTTTCACTATCGCAAGTGTATTATGATATTAATGTAATTTCGTATTTCCCGTTCATTCAGTTTTTGTCTAGAAAACACTGTTTTAGATAGATAGATAGATAGATAGATAGATAGATAGATAGATAGATAGATAGATAGATAGATAGATAGATGTGATCAGAATGAGATAGATAGATAGTGGACATAAGAATCAATACTGCGTGTGGACCTATGTACTGACCAGGCTCCATGTTGCTAATCTTGTGTGAACTGGTGAGACACGGCCTTTCACGAGCAAAGGGGAAGTTGTTGGATCAGTCTTCCCGGCTTTTTATTATAAATACAAAAAAGAAAAAAGAAAAAGAAAATCCGAATGTCGGGCCCACAAATACAATACAAAATTATAAACAGAACGGAGCAATGATCTCCCCGGGAAAAGAAGATCAAACTAAATATGACAATAACATTTATACAGGCAAGTACATGTATTTATATATTAACATTCAATGCCATTTTCCGTGGCCAGGAAGAGAAAAATACTTCGATTGTTCGAAAGGCTCTGTGGCAAGTGAGGCACACAAATGTATTGTACGCTAATATGCGAGTGTGCCTGTGAAGCACGAGCTAATGAAATATGTGTGACTGCTGACCGATTGCGTGAGGTAGAGGTAATTTTAAATACAGTGAATAAAGAGAAATGAGACAGGACTTACTTTAGTCACGGCTTGTATGGTTTTTAGTGTAGAAAAATCATCGATGACTGACGCGTTATTGTGGTAATATTTGTTTACGCTATTGATCGAGGCCAAGCCTTGTAAGCTGACCGTCTTCTTCTTTTGCTGACTTTCTTTGTCAGTTATTCCGAGACGTTCTTATCGCTTAAGATCGCCTCCGAATTACTATCTGAGTTTTACGCGGGAATGTACTCAGTTATCCGATTCTCTACTCATTTCCAGGACACTTGGTGTTCAACCGCGCAGACGACATAAAGCGCACATTACCTGATTTGTCTTACCCAATCAGATTCCAGGAACCACTTACTTAATTTGAAGCCCTGTTTATATAGAATTGTAAAAAAATGTTTTTGTATCTACTGAATTTAGTAAGATTTATTTGTAGCCGTCTCTTGTTTGTGCTTCAGTTATTAGCCTTAAAATATATAGGCCGGGTAATAACCTATAAAGCTAAGGAAAATATAATCTAAAAAGACATTTTTACCTACAATCTAAGTGTTGAAATATCTGGGACAACATGAGATATCAACACCTAGAGATCTTTAAACTTGACAGGATATATTCAAGGCAAGAGGAGAAGGAGAAACAAGTGTAATCAACTTTGTGGGAATGGATGGCTGAACATGATCAAAGGATATATAGAAATAGGTAATCGGTCAAAAGATACTTGGAGCAACAAATGACAGGAAGTTATGGAGAGTCATGATCGCCCAACTTCTGAGTGGACACGGTACATGAAAACGAATCTGATTAATCACTTTGCTTTAGCTGAAGCAATCGATTTGTATACAGCAACCCAACAATAATTAATTTTTGAGTTATGACGAATAACCCCCCCACACCAGCCTTAATGCTGTCTTTTGTTCAGGTTTCCACGTTACATCGATATCGAAAGCGGTAAGACATTTTGCCCACACATCTCTGAGAAAGTCATCGCTTTTGTAAGATAGTGTTTTCTCTTTACTCAAATCGGACAATGTAAATCGACAGACAAAAGCGAATGAGAGAGAGAGAGAGAGAGAAATAGAGAGAGATTGTGTGCTTCTAGTGAAATGAAAGAGAGTGATAAAGCAGAACGGAAGAGGTAAATGGTAAAGAAACACTAGTGACTGGTTGACCACATCAGTCATGATGTTCATGATTGATGGTCAGTGCTCAAAGGTCTCTGACTTGCAATGCCATCAGACTCGGTTGAAACGCAAAAATCAGTTGCCATTGATTTTTGGTTTTTCCTTCCTTCCTCCAATGTTCTTCAGTCTCTCTTTCTTCTATTCCAGAACCCGTATATTCTTCTTTTATGTTCATACATACATACATACATACATACGTATGTATGTATACATGTATGTATGTATACTGTGTGTAAAATTGTCCGAATCGTGTCATAGCAAAATTGTCCATTTGTTAAATTAAGCTCTGAAATCGTTGCATCTTAGAAATGATTAAAGATATCATACTGGAATTCTCAGAGATTTTTATAACACTATTGGGACTCTACTCTAAGTAATAAGAATGTATAATTATTCTCTAAGCTTAACCGTACTATCGTGATGAAATTGATCATAAACGAAAATGACATGTTCATCATTAATTAATCCTAGTCCATATAAAGTCCATATATATATATATATATATATATATATATATATATATATATATATATATTATTATTATTATTATTATTATTATTATTACTACTACTACTGCTACTACTACTACTATTATTTCCGGATCATTTTCCAACGTATTCAAGATGAATACGTTCGCCCTCTCTAACTTTCTGTCCTGGAGTAACAAGATGCCTGACAGGTTTCACGTACAATTTTATTTTGGAGTCTTTTTTCATCTTTGGACTGTTATTGCTGAAACTCCTCTCTCACGTTCCAAACGTCTTATGAATTGAATTAGATCTCTTCTAATTGATCTAAGTTGAAATGATGATCCCTCTTCCTGTTGTGACCTCCTGATCCAGTTTTCCTCTCCACTGCTCCCTCTTTTTTAAACTTATTCACCGTTCTCTTGATGGTTCTTGAATAAACATTAAAGATAGTAACCAGTGTATGAATGTTGGTACCATTACTGAAAGCCTGAATGATTTTTATCTCACCATTTATCAGTTGAGACGAGAGTTGGGCTGACACAACACAATCTTAAACTGTTCTCTTATTAGCTTTCGGTGATTCTTTCGACAATAGTATCAAGATGGCTAAACCTCGTATCTGAAATGCTGGAAGAAAAGAAACTCAATTAGTTTAGTGTTTTTTAGATATTAAACATTTTGTGGGATGGAAAATTATGCTCTAACACGATGGGGACAATTTTTCTGTTATTTACATCGGGTATATATATATATATATATATATATATATATATATATGTGTGTGTGTGTGTGTGTGTGTGTGTGTGTGTGTGTGTGTGTGTGTGTGTGTGTATTTAGGCAGAAGTTCTTCTTTCATGCACATTTTAATGAATACGACAGGCAAGGTGCTTTTAGTTTTTTATACTAAATCAAAGCACCTTGTCTGTCGTATTCAATGAAATGTGCATATATATTGTTATGTAGTGGTTTCACAGTAGAGGCTTGTATTTGTATTAAGTCGTTCCTAAAATAGGTTCAACGTACAAAAAGTTAGGAACTTGATATAATAGGTAATGACGCAGCAATCTAGTTGTGGTGGCTGATACTTTAATATCCGACTAACGGTCGTCCGACATCGACTGACTGACCAACTTTCTGAGCGACTGCTACTACTACTCCTACTTATTATAGGTGGAAGAGTCTATTAACTATAGAATAGGTGTGTTCCACTATAACATATTATTGTGAGACCGGAAACTACCTACACAATAGACTCTTCCAGGCCTATATTGAGTAGGCAACATAGCACTCGACAGAGAGTGATAGAGAGTGACAGTGAGAGTCTCGTACGACTACCAGTGTTGTACACTAACTTATAGTAAGCTCTGCTTACACTATCTCTGTAACCTTTGTTAATATATCTTTCTTACTTCTAATCCGTGTTCCGTGTTTTACTTCTGTGGGCCCAACTTTGGCACCCACATCACACACACACACACATATATATATATATATATATGTGTGTGTGTGTGTGTGTGTGTGTGTGTGTGTGTAAAGTAGGTATACATTAATGAAAAACAAAACGGCGCACAAAACGTATTGTATTAATTATACGAACATATCAATACTGGTGTAATACTTACTGGATACCTACTTTTGCCGCCCCCTATATATCTATCTATCCATATATATATATATATATATATATGGATATTATAGATATAGAGCGTCTATAGATATAGACAATGTGAAATTAGGAATTAGATTGCAAGGCGGCTGTCAGTTTCCCACTTCTCTGCAAACACTGAATCAAATACAACTACTACTTTAGCCCGCTTTATATATAGGTAACTGGGGGACTAAGGGGCGTGGTACAAAGATGAAATCATCTCATTCCAGTTCCCTTTTTACGGTTCATTCTTAGGGTTAGTTATGGTCATGACCACTATATATTTTATTTGTATCTTTATGATTCTATTCATTTTTTATTGCTATCTGAATTTACATAAATTCGGGATATTTATTGGTTAACAGTCGCTCTTTCTACGGTTTTAAATTTATAAACCTTCTCTTGGACATGCTGCCAAGCAGAGCTAGTGATTCCAGTCTACCTTTCTATTTAATTCATAGGGGGTGGAGGGTAGTGAAGATAGGCATTTAGGCCTTTAGCAAGAGCATATATGCAAAAGTGAACCCAACAGATTAAGCTGGATTTTGAAACCGTATTGCTAATTTCACCATCCGAACGGATAACTGCTACGCTACCTGAACAACCGAAATGGAATAGTAGCTCATAAATATGTCCGTGTCTGATTGGCGCCTTTAATGATGGATTTATAAAACAGATATTTCTCACTTTTTATAGAAAGATTTAATTTTTTTTAATCAGTTCGCCCCGAGCAAGGCAATAAGTTCACTAAGACGCAAGGAGCTACTGAAACGGAAAGAGAAGTAAAAGACTTCAGAAGGAACCGGAAGCCCAATATTACACAGGAAACAGGAAGCAAGGGGTAAAATTTCTAGTACTGTTAAAAAGACCGGATAGGAGTGTCAACTGGACGATAAGCAAAACTATCTATCCATTTATACATTTCATTTATTTATATATATATATATATATATATATATATATATATATATATATATATATATATATATATATGTTTGTTTGTTTGTGTGTGTGTGTGTGTGTGTGTGTAAAATTATATAGAAAATAGGAAAGAACTCGTTAGTTAAATAATCGAAAGTTCATTAGTATTTTTGTTATTCTTTTTAAAAAATAGTGCTCGATGCAAAAGTAGAGCATAAATATAATTATTTAATTAAAAATATGATTCCAACGCTTATAATTATATTGAAGTTTTCGGCTCTTGTTTTTAAAACATGAGAACTCTTATGTAGCGTTGGAATCATATTTTTAAATAAATAATTATATATATAAGTGTGTGTGTGTGTGTCTGTGAGTGTGTGTGTGTGTGTGTGTGTAATGAAAATTCTTACTGTGATCCACTTATCAAATTATGAACACTCATCAAAATTTATTCTGGAATACCTTCATGATAAGGCTGCGAAATATTCAGCAGACTACCCTATATATGCTCGCTAATGAAAGTTTTATTGACAAAATTGACTTCCTTTGCCAGATGACTCAACAGTCCGTTTGAATTTATTATAACTCAATAACTCGAATTAGCTTTAAAAATCTTTTTTGTCAAATTATAAACGACTAGATTGAAATTCAAATGCCCGAGTTAAATTTGTTGGTAAATTCAACATGTTTTATTAAACGAATGGATCTCATATATGCTGGAAAACAGAAAATAAAGTTACTGAGCGATGAAATATTTACATTGAACATATCAAGGGAGCTTCGCAGAAATCATCGAACGATAAAGATGGCCGTTGAAAAAATGAGAAATAGAAACAAAGAAAAACGGCTTTAAGAACTCGCCTCCTCGAGGGGAACGTAAACTTCATACAGTTATAGCGAAATAACCATTTTTGACAACTTTGAAAAGGCTAAAATTAAAAGTAAACAAAAGTTTCAGAATACTTCACAAATTTCGATCTGTCAAGAAATAACCACTTTTGACCACTTCGAAAAGGCAAAAATTAAAAGTAAAAAGCCAAAGTTTCAGAATACTTCATAAATTTGGATCTGTCAAGAAATGACCACCTTTGACCATTTTGAAAAGGCTGAAATTAAAAGTAAAGAACAAAAGTTCCAGAAAACTTCACAAATTTGGATCTGTCAAGAAATCTCTAAGACAAACTCCTTTGCATAAAGCAATTTTTTCAAGCTTCAAAAATTACTTTAGAAGAGTCAATTTTCATGTATATGAAAATTGACTTTTCTAAAGTAATTTTCACGGATAAATCTTGGGTAACACTGGATGAAACTGATAAATAGACCAAAATATGATTTCCCTTCGAAGTACGTCTATGGTTAAAAGAAGGCATCAATGTAATGATATTAGCTGGAATATCCAATCAAACTTATGAAGATACTTGAAATCGATGAAAGTACTAACTATTTCGATTTCATGAAAGACATTTTCTTTGAGTGGTACAAGATTAGCTTCGCAGTTTCAAAGTGACGTGTGTATTTATGCTCTACAATGCTCCATTGCATGTATCTAAGGTTACCAGTGATATTTTTTAGCGTAAAACTTTACAGGAGTGAAGATAATGGAATGGTAACCATCAAATCCCGATCTGAATCCAATAGAAAATCTATGGTCAATTGTGAAGATTGAATAATATGAAGATGGTAAACAATATGACAGCAAAGCGGGCTCATGGGAAGCAATTAAAACCATTGTGTCGGAAAATGAACCTGCTGGATTTAAAACTTTAACAAAATCACTGGATAATAGATTGCTGGCTGTTTGTAAGAAAAACAGTTCAATCTATTAAGATACAAATGCTTCAGAGACATATATTCTTTGCTATTTGTTCTTTTACAGATGTGTATCAATTTTTGATGATTTCATTACATTGTTATTGAAGAATTAAATGATTTTCTAATTTTGTATAACTTCAAGGCTTACACCCACATCTCATTTAAACACTGATTCCCATTAGATCTCAAAAGTTAAGCAATGTCGGGCCTATTCATAACCTAGATGAGTGACATTTGTGAATATCAGGTACTGTAAGCTTGGAGGTGTGAGTTGTGTAATGGATAATAGCTTGAAATTATTATCGGAGAGCACAGTTGGGATCATTATATTCACTTTCGTGCAAATACCCTCGGGAAATTTATGAATCCACCACTTCTCCTCCAGCTATGTGTTAATTGTTAAGATTTGTATCATTAAACAATTAATATCTGAAAACAAATATTCTTACAATCTAAAAATTATTCCTGGCTTCAAATAAACCGCAATGGGTTCATAATTCGCAGAAAACAAAAACAAAGCTAGCGAGTGAAGTCTACCCTACTTTTTATCACAAGGCTGGTGGGGAGAATAGATGTCTTTCCCCAGACCACTAATGCAAAAGGGAAGGCAACAGATTTGGTGGAAATTTGAACTTGGCTCGCTGAAATCGACTTTCCGCGCCGGTAGCCTTTATATTAAATGCCCATCCCGAGGTATATGTGTACTCTATTATGTAAAATAGAAAACAAACATACTAAAAAGTAGTAATATTGAGAAGTAACCTTCCACATCCACGCATTCATATGTATATATTCACAAATGTAGACATGTAGATAGGTTGACGCGATCGGATAGATAGATAGATAGATAGATAGATAGATAGAAAGATAGATAACGTACTGAGATACATAATAAACTGAGATAGATAGATAGATAGATAGATAGATAGATAGATAGATAATGAACGGACTGAGATATTAGGTTGGTGCAAAAATAATGACGTAATGATGTCGTTTTTTGACGTATTTTTAACGTCAAAAAACGACATTATTACGTCATTATTTTTGCACCAACCTAATACATAATAAACTGAATTAGATAGATAGATAGATAGATAGATAGATAGATAGATTGCTTTCGTAATAGTGTAGATTGTAATCATACAATCTTACTTTCACATTTCGGCAGATATTTTTCCTTTTCTCTTAATATTTTTCTTCCTTAGACTTTTACTTCCATGAAGAACTTCGATAACGAAATGGTAGAATGAATTTTCACCAAAGGTTGAGACTTTTGCTATCTTGGGTTTGCGCAAGATGACAGTTGATCTTTTCGCTTGACTTGCTCTGATTGGAAATCGAACTGTGCGTGTGAACGCAGAAACAAGCCGACAGCCATTTCCCTCCCTCAGCTTTCTTCACAAACTGCTACATTGTTCTCTCTCCCTCCCCGTGCCAATCACTGTTCAATTTTACATTCTACTGAGTTATACTTTCGTCGTTTTCTGTTCTCTTCGCAGTGGATCGATGCGAAAGATTTCTTCCTGGCTAAGACAAGAAAAATTCTGGATGTGCAGAAATTTTACGGGGGAAATTCAGATAACTCCCGTGAAGTATTCACATCACGTATTCGATTCACAGATATTTGTACGTCTTGTATGTCAATCACCAGATCGAAGTTAAATCCTCCGCCTCTTTTAACAGACGCTCGCATATTTTTCTTTGTGTCAATGTTTTATAATATTCATAAAATGCTTTACATGTAATCGAATGCCTATTGATTTCAGAATATGATCAAAGCACCTAAAACTAAACTTCTCTACATTAATCATCTCAGTGACTCCTTCTTGCCTTCCATCATGAGAAAGTGTCTCGTTCCGACTTCTTGGGAAGACGTTCCCAGCAGACATGAGGTAGAAAGACTATACTGAATCCATTGTTAGGTCAGATGTTAAGAAAGTTGGTTCACTGTGTCGTGCGAGGCCATTTTTCTCTCCAGAATCTATCTTACGTATCTATAAGTCTACTATTCATCCATGCATAGAATATTGCTGCCACATATCGTCCGGTGCCCCTTCTATTTACCTTGAGCTTCTTGATAATACCCGAAGAAAAATCAGCACTATTATCGGTTCTTATCTGGTAGCTAGGCTCCAGTCTCTTTCGCACCGCCGTAAGGTTGCCTCTCTGTGTCTTTTCTATAAATACTTTCATGGTAATTGTTCAGATGAGCTCTTCGCTATGAAAGAATAAATGTTTTATATCATTAAACTCCCGCATTGATTTCGTCCAGCTAACTGATGTTTCTGTCAAATTTAAGGATGGGGTGGGGGTTATTACTAACATTATTTTATTTGGTTTCTTGTAAATAGTTTTGTTTTCATGTTGTAAATAATCATTGGGGATCGTTTTTAAACTTGTTTTTATCCCCCACCCCCACAGAAAATGAATTGTACATATGGGGCAGGTTAGGATTTTCAGAGAGACAATGAGGTACTATGGTAGATGTAGTAAGAAAGGTAGGTAAGAATGTGTTGTTTTGGGGTTAGGAATATTGTGGTATGTTTGGGTCAGTGTTTGTGGCTACCTAAATTTAAAGTTAAGACAGATGAAAACAGTCCTTTTCCCTATTCCCTATTTTGGCCTTGTGCCACATTTTGTAAAAATTACAAATAAATATTGCTCTTCGCTATGGTGCCCAGACTTTATGAATGTAAGCGCTGTACTAGATTGGCGACTAGGTCTCATCGATATACAGTTGAGCTGGTTAGATGTAACCGTAGGTTCTATGCTAGCAGTTTATTTTCTCACAGTTCACGCTTTTGGAACTCTCTTCTGGATCGATACTGCCCAGCTAACTTTGTTTCAGCATTTAGGACAGTATTTTAAAAAATCTGGTAAGATTTCCATTTAATTTTGTTGTTGGTTTTAATGCCACCTCTCTTCGGCACGTAGGAGATTAACTTTCTCTCTGAATTTCTGGAATGGGGAGTTATCATTATTTACGCCATTTATTTATGGATTCTTGTCCTAGTCTATTCTTGTTGTAATCCCACCTTTGGGTCGTTGTTCCGGACGGGTGTATGTGAAACTGGATAACCTATAAGGAATTCCGAACTCTATGGAGTGAGTTAGCCTGTTCTCGTTCTACTTTCAGTGTTTAGACATATCCCGTCTACGTCCTATTTCTAGTACTACTCAGTTATTGCTCGTCCTGTTTCAAATGAGTCCAAGTACACGCCGCTCGGACCATTGAACTCATAATTACAATGTCGCTTTAATCCACTTCAAGAGCAGGCATCCTTTTGGGGAGAGTGGACCAGACAGCTATGCAGTCTCTCTGAAGAGGGCCATGATATCAAATTTACTATAGTAAATTGTCTCGACTTCAGACCGCTCCGTCGGAAGGCTGCCTTGGCATGGATGCTTAAAGAAAAAAAAAGATTCCTTATTTTACTCCAATAATAACAGTATAGCAACTAACACATTCAACATAAAATGGAAATTCCTTTCTACGATTAAGTTGTGGGGGGGGGACTTCAGAAGGAACCGGAAACCCAACCCTAGACAGGAAACTTGAAGCAAGGAGTAAACGTCTACTACTGTTAAAAACACTGGAGAGGAGTGTGAACTGGACGATAGGCGAAACTATCTGCTCCTATTAAGGGTATAAAGAAACTAAATATTAAATAAAATGCCAGTGTTTAGACGGAGATGTTAGAAGTATAGAGTTGAAGTAGACTTTAGAACGAACCGGAAACCCTTTCCAAACTAGGAAACAAGAGATAACAACCTACTTCAATTCAAAAGACCCAGGCGCAGAGTTAACAGTTAAAATTTCAGAGTCACCTCTCCTTCGTTCGTGTCTATAGTCGCATTAACGTAAAAAACACTTTAGTCTGATGAAGACGTAAATATCGAGATGCGTAACGTGATAACTTCTTACACATTGTTATTTTTTTTAAATTTTCTTGATATATAAAAAAATTATATATCGTTTTCCCAAAATTTGTTGAGTACAAAATTGAGCTTTGAAGGACGCATAGGCACAGATGCACACAGACTCACGGTGTATCTCACGGTAACACAGATACAAGAAAATATCAGTTATCGATTTGGGATACATAAATACATAATGAAATAGATTATTCAAATTATCCTTGTTTCCATTGAATAAAATTTAATCGCATTTTTTTCATACATTTCAAATTGTTTCAAGTTCTTAATAACTATTCTTTTGCCTTTGTTCACCAACTTGTTTCTCTGACAAGGAAAGGACATATTTTGCGCTTGTTTTTGCAGAGAACAGAGCAGTAGAGTTTATTTCCCCGTCCATGAGCAACGATGCGGAAAAGATGGCGTCTCTTTTTTTTAATTTCATTTTAAATTTATTTTTATTTATTTACTATATTTTTTTGTCTTTTCATCTTCTGCTGCGAAAGATTGGATACGAAACTATGAAACGTGAGCCAAGCACAGAAAATGCAAATAATAATAATAATAATAATAATAATAATAATAATAATAATAATAATTGCAAGAAGAAAATATTCATTTGTAACTATTTCAGTGAACAGAAAAAATTCAGTGCTTTTTTTTCTCTCAACAAAGACGAATAGTTATTATTTTTTCACCCTTTTTCTAATTTACTACCTCTGATCTCTTTTCTTTTTCTTTTTTTTTTTTTGTTCTTTTTTTTTTTTGTTCAGTATCGATCACCACTGATGAAAGGAGAATTTTACTTATGTTATCATTTTAAGAAATCGATTCCTCTTATATTATTTTTTTGTTTCCCCCCTCTTTCTTTTCTTTCTCGCCGCTCATTTGTTGAAAGTGTTTTCATGTTTGCCGTCACGTGATCCGCTGCGTTTGTATTATTATTTTAATTCTGCATACATTATCATAAACTTACCGACTGGAACGCGCAAAACAACAAGTGATTTTGTTTCTTTTATGTAACAGTGGAGCCCGCGCTTAAAAGCGATTGTTAACAAACGAATCTCGCTAGACCATTGCCAGTTAGCTGTTTAAAACCGGTTTTCTTCATTTTACTGACAAAAAGACAACCTGTGTAGAACAGACAAAGAGTAATTAATTTACCATCAATAGCTTGTGAGGCGAGTAATGACCATAATTACTGTATCAGCAGGTTATGTTCGAATCTAAATGTTTTAAGCAAAACGAAAATAAGAAGTAGATAGATAGATTGATAGATAGATAGATAGATAGATAGATAGATATGAAGCGAAGTAGATATATGAAGAGAAGTAGATAGATAGGTAGATAGATAGATATGAAGCGAAGTAGATATATGAAGAGAAGTAGATAGATAGATAGATAGACAGACAGACATGAAGAGAAGTAGGATACTGTGCACCAAATTTTTCTGCCGGCATGATTAAATTATTTTTTAAATCACTCCGGGCATGTGCGTGCATATTTGGTAAGGTAAGTGTATTATTTTCAAATACCATGTTGTTCGGAAAATAATGTTAGACTTTAAAATAAACATTTTAATTATGTCCTAATATATTATTATGATTTTGCACAAAATATGCCGCTTATTCCTAATATTTAAAGTGTTATATTAATTTTATATCAATCTCTTTCATAATTTAATTTAAAACATTATATGCACCCTCATCTTCAAAAGGAAAAAAGAACAACTAAGTTTACTTTTTTTGCATCAATTCAAGCTTGGTCATAATGCGTTTCAAAGTGTTGGCAATATTAAAATGTTATGGGATGAAGGATCCACTTGTGATAGGCGTTGATTCCGGATGTTCCGCGGTCAAGCTAAGAGTCTTAAAGATCAAGGTGTTAGGTGATGTAAATAATTGAAAATCAACATCTGAAAGCACTCGTCGAACAAAACCGACGTTAATATGTCAGAGAAATGTCTCAGATAATGGGTGTCAGCATTTCACAAATATCGGACCATTTCAATAAAATTGCCAGGGTGAAGTAACTCGATAAATGGGTTATAAAAATAGGTCAAAGAGTTTGACGTTATGAAGTGTGTTCGGTGCTGCGTCTGCGAAATTCGAGTGATCCATTTCATGATCGAAGAGTGACTTGTGATGAAAAATGATCCTTTATGACAATGGTAAACAATCGCCCCAATGGCTTGATCATGACGAACTAGCCAAATATTTTTGAAAACGAAATTGTAGCAACTAAAGATTCTGGTGACTATCTGGTGGTCCGCCATTCGCGTTATTCATTAAAGCTATCGGAAATCTAACCAGAGTATCATGGCTGAAGTCTTCCGACAGAAACTAGATAAAATTCACATTAGGTCAAATAAAATGCAACCGGCACTGATTAAATGACGAATCTAATCGTTTTTTATGCCAATATTCTGTCAAGATGGCATTACAGAAACTCAATGACTTGGGATACGAGACTTTTTCACATCCACCATGTTCCTCTGTTCCTTCGTCCATTGACTACCATCTTGACTATTTTTTAGCCAAAAACATTTCGTTGCAAGGAAGATGAAGAAACTGCATTCAAAGCTTTCTTAGCATTGAAAACATTAGAGTTTTATCGTAATGAATAATTTACAACTCGCTGGCAGAAAAGTACAGATGTTTAGCAGGACGCTAGTTCGAATCCTGCAGTAGCACATATTATTTGTTATGATTGCGTCTGCAAGCGTAATAATAACGATCAACAACAAATAATAAAGTAATCAGTAATAAATAATGATTAAAATAGTTACGAAACAAAAATATAAAATAGCCACAAAACTGCATCCAGATCCACAATTATTTCCGCTTAATAGCCCCTCATATAATTTGTAACATAACCGTTTCTACGCACCCAATAACTGTTAGAATAATGAAATAGACCAACCTATAGTGCATCATTGACCAGGATATATAAATAATCGAGCCAAAATACAACGCACATGGCCTGAAGATCGCACTTAGGCATGAAACAGACTGTTGCCGCTAAGTGTTTAACGTCAATCCACTTTTATATTTACATAGGCTCTATCCTTGATATTGAGCAATGTAACTCATAATTATAACATACCTTATATATATATATATATATATATATATATGTATATATATATATATATATATATATATATATATATCGAGTTTTTGTAAAGCGATAAATATACCCACAATTTACTGTAATAAATGCATTGGTTACTCTTTCCGAAAATCAATGATATAAAATAAAAATATTTTGGATATATAATAGAACAATTTAAATATAAACGAATAATTAATTTCTATTTTGTTGTGCAGTTTCTGTTTTCAAGGTAAATTTCTTTGAGTTTTCCATCCTGATATCTTACGTGACCTTTTCATTAAAAACTCTCGCTTTTAATAAAGGTGCCAAGCTTTACACACAGTTGACTGGGAATATCAATTTTTGGTCATAATACAATAGATCGTTCAATTATGCAAATATACATAGAACTATTTACTAATCTGCACATCTAGGTTTGTGCTGTTATATGCAAAATACATGAAGATTCCATAATTTGTTTTCCTCTAACTGATCTGAGTAAAATTAATTTTCAATTATCTAATTTAACTGAAACTGGTAAAAAAAAAACTTTTGGGGGTTGGTAGTTGTCGCATAATGTTTTTGCCAAGCGAATATTCTGTAAGTGTAGTAGTACTTTTATAATGTTCGCAGAGTTATAAAATCCAGTACACCGTTTGTTTAAAACGCACTAAACATGAAACACTTTTTGTACATATATGAAGTTTCTTTTCGTTATTTTATATATATACAAGGTATGATGATTACATTGTCGCCATGTTATATTTTTAATTTCGCGCATGCGCCTTGTTTCGTTTTTTTATGCCGACTACACAGTATAGTAAGTTCAGTTGGGCACCCTCTGCGAGAAAAAGAAGAACATGATGTTAACTTCGCTAGAAATTTGGAAACGGCCTGCTATACTGCTTGGCATTCGCGCTGGAAACTCCAATACGAACATTTCAGAGTGTTTCAATCTGAGGACAGTGCAGAGGATTTAGAAAGAGATGGATGAGTCTAATGGTGATTGCGAAGTACGGCAGGTCGGAAAACACACTGATCGTTGGGATAAGAAAAGATCTCTCAAATTTGTTGGTGAAGGCCTCATGCTGAATACGGAGGACTACAGTGTCTTGAGGAGGTAGTGCTGATCTGGGCCATAGAACCTATGTCTGACAACAAGGCTCTGCATCATTCCCCACAAGCAGGAGAACCCATTCATGGCTGTCACACAATTTCTGCGACCACCTCACCCTTTAAATCTGGTCGCCTAACTCCCCAGACTGCAACCGCCTTGATTATTATGTATGAGGCGTAGTTAAGCTAGAGACCAACAAAACTTCTCGTAACACCAAAGATGAACTGAAGGCAAGGATTATGGCAGCATTCACCAACTTAACCAAGGAAACCGCACAAAAGAGTTGCAGGATATTCCGAAGTTGTCTGGAAGTCGTGGTTGAAGCCAATGACGATTTTATTGAATAAATTTACTCTTTAGTACTTCAAGATAATTTTGTGTAATTTTAGTAAATATATCTTTTCAAATTGGATGTCAATGTTATTTTCGTTTTTGCATGATTTAAACGACAGTTTATCCCTCGCACCCTATATATTCAACGTACTGGAGTTGTTCAAACTGCTGATCATGACAGACTTTTATCTATATCTCACAAATTGAAACTAAATGTGCACAGTGTAGTTGCAGTATAAACCGCAGGTGGGAATAATTGGGTGTTGAACAAAATACAAATTTGCCTGAGCAATTGTCTGCAATAGGGATTGGCTCACCAACAGAGTCGACAGATGTGTTCGGAAAATGAGAATAGCCAGCCATTATAGATATGTATAATATTAAAATTTTAAATAGACGTAGAATAGTGTTCAGGAAATATATATTTAAGAAAAAATTAAACATTTATTTGAACAATCGACTCATAAACATTTTTTCTCGTGAAATTAAATTAATCGGAAATATGGACAAGTTTTTCGTAAGAGATTTTAGCAAAATATTCTCTGAGACAGGTTCCACCTTACCCAATAAACTTATCTTAGTGCCAACTTCTAGTTTTCAAAAACAGTTTGAAAACTGCTCTTTTAAAGTTCACGATCAGCCTCTTCGTCGCCTTCTCCTTAATCTCATGTATGGTGGTGATTCAGTGGTGATTTTAGTTTTGAGAAATTCAAAACACCCATACTTACCGTATCGGCAGGTGAGAAAAACCGAGAGACGTGAAGTATCTATTTAATAAACATAGTGATACAATTAACGAGTTTATTAGGTTACATCTTATTCTGGATTGAAGGATCCTAAAGGAGAGTATCATTTAACATATACTCATTATACATGAAGACCGCACAAACGGTCCTTGGGGTATTCATGATAATGTATATATATGTGTGTGTGTGTGTGTGCGTGTAGCAGAGTGGTATCAGAAATTTTGAAATCAGTCGTATTGACCGGCTAAGAGACAAAAAAACAGCGGCGAAAAGCAGCATCAAATATTCTTGTTGCTATGTCCCTAGATTATCTCAGTTGCATAATATGTGGACTTACATGGGCATCACTAGCTGAACGGAAGTGTCACATACGACACGAACATAAAAAAATGAATGAAGTTGTCGGATCCTCATGTGTCGATAACGAAGGGAGACTCCATCATATATATATATATATTATTTATTTTAGGATATTAAAAATTAAAAATTGCTACACAATTACAATTATGTTTCAACCCCATAAATATATCTCTTTAGGGAATGTAAAACTACTGTAGTAGTTTAACATTGATGTTAAACTACTCTAAGCTATTAGGTTGGTGCAAAAATAATGACGTAATAATGTCGTTTTTTGACGTATTTTTAACGTCAAAAAACAACATTATTACGTCATTATTTTTGCACCAACCTAATACATTACCTACTCTAAGATAGTTTAATATCACCTAAAGAGACAGATTTATGACGTAGAAACGTAATTGTGTAGCGATTTTTAACAAGTTTTATATCCTAAAAAAAATAATATTTAGCTCGATTGCGTATTGAGCCCACTTTTAAATTAAATATTACGTAAAGTGGAATCATACTCCATTTGTTCTCATTTTACCAGTATACACACACATATATATATATATATATATATATATATATATATATATATATATATATAATGATAAAATATGGTTTTAATGTATGCTATATATATATATATATATATATATATATATATATATATATATATATATATATATATATATATATATATAATGGGCAAAACTTTCTCAATATAAGGGATATAAGCTTCTTTGAAACCTGTCGGAGTATGCATTTTCTTTATTTGAATTCTAGACCGCTATATTTAATTCATCTTGAAAAACAAGGCGTCTACTCAAACACGTGTATCAACTAAATATAAGGTTCATATTAATAATAAATAATGTCGAATTAAATATAAAATCTATCAATTCCTTAGAAATGACTAAATACACACAGATATATATCATCTTGCTTTAGTTATGGGTTAAATAGTAAGAAAGGCCTAGCTCTTTATCTTTTTAGCGATAAGAAATCATACACACACACACACACACGCACCTACTATAAAATTCAAAGAAGCTAACATAGGAATACATATATACATACATACATACATATATATATATATATATATATATATATATATATATATATATATATATATATATATATATAAACTTTTTATTGGTTGGCAGCTAGTCTAATAGTCAAAGAAAACTCTGGAACACTTTTTGACAAACTGTTGACACTACTACCCTGTAAAAGATTCCTCCGAAAACTATGGTTGGTTTTGCACAAGTCATCAACACTCTAGTTAGGTCATATGTTCGGGGAGTTTGACTTTTCGGTTCTAAGAATTGAACTGCTGGATTCTCATGCGTCGAAAACGACGAGAAAGTCCATTATATTGGGTTGGTGCATAATTATCAGGCGTTTTTGTAGGCGAGCTATTTGTTAATTAAAATTCCTGTTTTATTTCCAGGTTATAAAAATGCGTGTCGATAATCATCAGCTCCGGAATAATCTTTTAAAAATGTTATTGTTGAATTGTCATGTCTCTTTTCTCATAATAAATATTGTTTAAAAAACGCCAGATAATTACGCACCATCCCATATATATATATATATATATATATATATATATATATATATATATATATATATATATATGTGTGTGTGTGTGTGTGTGTGTGTGTCTGTGTCTGTGTGTGTGGTTGGTGCATAATAGAAGCTGACATGCGAATACATATATATAAAATTATACATACACATACAAATATGTATGTGTGTATATATATATATATATATGAATGTGTGTATTTATATGTATGTATATATATATTCGTATGTCAGCTTCTTTGGATTTTGTAGTAGGTGTATGTGATTGCTTATCGCTAATTTGCAACTTTAGTAGTACTTGATTTCCCATTCTGCAGCTTGCGTTGGTTCAAAGTTCCCATCAAAAGACACCGCAATGGTCAGTGGCTTTTATTGGTTCTGTCGATACGGAAACGCGATATGTTCTGGCGTTGCTCGAAGCCTCTTAAAAGTCAAGGCGAAGTTTGATAAAATTATCGTCGGCAGCAAGTGTCTCTCGAACGCAAAGTTCAAAGCGACGATGGTTGAGGAATCTTTCAGTGAAAAGATGTAAGTTTATTCAATTCAGAATAGTCAAAATCAATCAGAATCTCATGTAGCAAGATATCTCACCGCCTGATACAAATTGTTTTTGATCTTCACATCATAAAATTCAGATTTTTGTGGCTCTGGTATCGTTATTTCTGCCCTAGTGCTGAATTTCAGAATCTTCAGTAAGTGTTAGTTGAAATATCTGGGACACATAATAACGAAATAATGCTTAGAATCTTCATTTTTTACCTGGGCGATCATAGCTCTCCACTGTCTCATATCCATTGTACCACTTAACAACATTTGTCACTTTCCCCTTCCCCCTTCCATTCAAAAAAGCTCATCAGGTAGGTAGGGCGTTGTCATCTCTTGTCCATCTTACCCTCAATATCCTCCGAGTGTCAAAATGCCCAAGCCCTTTTTTTCGTCCAAGAAATTTCAACTGACTTCTTTGATCTTGTGTAAAACTACTTCCTTGCTTACAATGGATTCTCAGTATCCTTCTGTAGAACTACGTCTCTGTTACCTTCAGATTCCTCGACAACTATGAGGAGATTGTCTAGTATTCATTGCCATACAAGAGGATAGAAATTACGTTACTGTTAAAGTTGCTTTCTTTGTTTCTACGACTGATTTTTTTTGTTTCTTAGTACTTATTTTTGCTTTTCAAATGCATCTTTCGTTAATCTAATTATTATGTGATAATCCATTTTCCATACTTTGTTAAAACACTTCTCAGATATTTAAACTTCTGTTTCGTAAACTTCGAACGTACTGGCGTTTTCAGTTCTTTCGACCGACAAGACAGACTGCTTGATATTCGTCGAGAAAAAATTCTATATTAAATACATATTGTGGACAGATTGCACAAATGTCTGGAAGAGTAGCTATAATAATAATAATAATAATAATAATAATAATAATAATAATAATAATAATAGTTAATGTTATTATATTTAATACGGTTGCAATGATATACAATTCTGGATAAATATCCTGAGACGTTTGTAGCTAAGCGTAGAGATTGTGTCATGTCTTTATATCGATTTGAGGCTCACTACAGAATATGCATGTCAGTATACACATTTTCGATGATAGAGAGTTGACATCTGCAATGTGTTGGACGCAGCAAACGTAGCAGTTCGCATACACTGTGGGGCAAGAAACTTCAATTAAATATTGCCGCTAACCTTTTTTTTTATATATATATACAATGAAATTCAATATATATTCTGTATTAATATTCGATATATTAAGTATATATAAATATGTATGTATACAAATATAAACTTAATATTAAAATTACATAAAAATAACGTTGTTTTGTAAGAGTACTATATATATATATGTATATATATATATATATATATATATACATACATATTATTCTTAAAAATGGTTCTTTTTAAGAGTACTATATATATAGTAATCTTAAAAAGTATATATTAAAATTAAGCATATGTTATATATATATATATATATATATATATATATATATATATATATATATATATATATATATGTGTGTATGTATGTATGTATGTATGTATATACTTAATATATCTAATATTAATACAGAATATATATTGAGTTTTTAAATATTGAGTGTATATATATATACTAAGAAGTTTGTTCGTGAATATGATAGGATCCTATTGAAAATAAGTAGACAAAATGTGTCTAAATTATGTTTGTGCGTATGTGTCGGTGTGAATGCCTGCGCGCATGTCCTTTTTGTGTGTGTGTGTATGTGTGTGTATGCAAACACGCAGATATACATGCATAATTTAATATAACCGAAATAGTATACTTACTAAAAATGATTCGTAAGATCAGATGTTTTAAAATGTCTATAAATCCTTAACAACCAATTTTGTTTTGTATATTTTAATATTTCTAGTTTGTTACCACCACACACTACACTCGATTTCTTTCCCCAAAACATTATCATCTTTCAAATCTTATAGCTGAATTATTTATCAGAGCATTTCAGTTATTGTGATCCAATTGGATGCAACCAGAGTAACATACGAGTCTTCAATTTCCCATAATATGAATACGTTTTTCGACATTTTCCTCTTATCCAACCGTTTTTAATATATCTTATTCTTTGTGGAAAACTGTTTGAACTCTGAATATATTCGTATTGATAGTCATGCACGTTAACTCTGCCTTTCATCTTCGTCAAACGATCAAATCTTTAAGTGAAAAAGAAAAAGCGTAAAACGTTTTCCGGACAAGCAAGAAGCTTACTTTTTGTGCACGGATTGCGAGTTGGTCTTCTGCAAAATCTGATTTCGTTGAAGGAAAGAAAACGGTAAAAATCTCTTCATATTGATTGAGCTACAATAAAAGAAATTGAACCAAGATGTAAAGTATTGATAATATAAAAAGTTATAATGGAGAAGCAGATGCTAAGAAAGAATTACAAAGTTGTGGAATCGTAATAAATACAATATTTAAAAACTAAAAGAAAGAAAATATCCACTCGCTATGATTAAAAAAATAAAGAGAGAAGAAAAATCACTTTTCGCAATGACCAGTAAATTTAGTACGAAAAGAATAATACCGAATTACAGCATATTTGACGCATAATTATTTTATTAAAAAGAAAAGAAAAGAAAAGAAAAAACGTTAGGCGTGTGTTTCTGATTACTTCGCATACACTGTGGGGCAAGAAACTTCAATTAAATATAAATCTCTTTGTAAGAAAAAGAATAAACAAAATATTAGAGACAATCTCTTTTTTATAAAAAGAAAAAATATAAAAGAAATCTAGTAATAAATCGGTACTATTTGCTGCGTATTTTTCCCGCTTCTCAAGACGTGTCTCCAATTATTGCAAAAGCCTCTTAGCGACAGCGGATTATTTTTTTTATCTCTTGTTCCATAAACCCCATTGTGCTCGGCCCCAGATGGAATCTCAGCGTCTAACCTTTCCACCTTTAATTACATTTTCTTTAATTAATAATCTTAATGAAGGAAATGATTCTACAGCTTATGATGGAGTTCTTTTCTAAATCGAGAGAAGGCTGAAGATGTCCTGACCTCAAAATTCAGATTGCGTTGTGATTAAGTTAGAAGCGAAGATTCCTTTAATAAAACTCGGGCGAAGTATTATTTCAAATCCGAAACAAGATAGAATCGTTTAAACAACAGACATACAATGCGTGCGTACACGGGCACACAGATGTATTTTTACCCAATACTAAGGCCAAGAACCATTCTATGTAGACGCTTTTGAACACAAGACATGCAAGTGAGGATTGGGTAGCTCCAAGAACACTTCAAGGCAGAGAATTACTGAATGATGTTAATGTACAAGCCTAACTAGAGGATGGAATAATTGCATTTTATGGAGCTATGTAGGAGAGATAATGTCTAATTTCAAGAAAGTCAAACATGCACCATGTGTGATACACGCTTAGGCGATCATGTATCTTTCGATACATGACTGACGAGACAGATTTTTTTCCCGTAGTAGGTTGCCATTTCTTTCTGTGGTAGCCCAGTTGCTATCCAAGGCTAAAGAACATGGTTTGTCCTGCTATTTACCCATAGCTGGTAGGGAGAAGTCGAGGATTCATACCTTTCTCAAGGGTATTAGCACTTAGGTCAATGTAATGGATTCAACTGGAATTCGGATCTCCGATTCCTCAGTCCGAGCCCGATATGATAAGTGTTGAGAAAACAAGCGTATAACCTTGTATTAAGGGCTCAGTTAGTCATACCTTCAGATCCAATAAAAACGATGTCTGATTGAAGGTGTTCTCAAATATCTGTATGTAACTTACAAATCACCTTGGCCAACTGATCTTTCAAACTGTTATGTCTTATGTTGTTAGATGCCTCATTGTTAGTGGAAGAGTTTCTCCCAGTGACAGATTTTCGACCGCAAACTCTCTCTGAGGGACGCGGCCCTTCTTTGCTCGGGTGACGACCGACACGGTATGAGTTTTTGTTTATAAATATTGAGATTTTTTTATTTTTGTGTTTTGTCCTTCACCGCATAGGTGTTAACTCTAGGGCGACTATCGACCAGAACTAAAGAGCTCGTCATGGGATACAGCTATTACTTGCTGGATATCACCACGATATTTCTAGGCCGTTATTATTATTATTATTATTATTATTATTATTATTATTATTTTATTTATTATTATTATTATTTTATTTATTATTATTTTATTTTATTTCCGTTCTGATGTGTAATCATTTCTTTCCGGATTTCGCCCAGGAAACTTTGGTTAGAAATGACATCATGACATTTTCCACTGTAAAAAAAATATTATCTAATAAGGTGTGGGCTGTACTCATGAGAACATTTTTTTTGTATTTCTTTAAGGCATGGTCTTCCAGATATCCCTTCAATTAGTCTAATGGAATCTTTTCCAACCACTCTGAGAGCTCCAGCTACAACAGAGACTGATGATTTTCCCATGTGCCACTTTTTTGAGATTTCGATTTCAAAAGTCCTTGTAGCTTTTTGAAGATCTTCAAAGATACATTGCAGTCTGCAGGGACTGCTTTATCAATAAGGAGGAACCTTTTTTGTGTGCGATCTCTAATAACAATATCTGGACGGTTAGCTTTGATTGTTTTGGTTGTGTGTATTGTGTAGTCCCATAAAATTGTAACAGGTCCTATCTCGTAAGCGGGTCTGGGTGATGTTCATACCACTTTCTTTCAGTTTCCTTCCCGTAGAAGTTACAGATTATCCAGTGTAAATATTGGCCCACTCTGTCATGCCGGGGTTTATATTCAGTGGGCGCCAATATCGTGCAACCTCATACAAGATGATCGATTGTTTCTGGGTAATTATCACAGAACCTGCATTTTGGATTAACACTATATTTAAGTATGTGTGCATGTTAATTTCTGGATAACAAGCACTGATCCTGTGTAGCAAGGATAAAACCTTCGGTTTCAGCTTTTAACTCTGCACTACGTAGCCACTGATGTGTACGGGGCTTGTCTACATCAGCTTGTTTGGTAAGGGCAGAGTATTGGTCATTGTTTCTGTATCTGGTTGTTTGCATTTGTTTTTGCTTTCTTTTTTATGTATTTTGCACCTTCAATCTGTGTAATGTGCTTTACTTGTATTTCTGCATCCATTTGAAACTCCATTTTGAACTTGTTAGCTTCTTTTTATTATTAAAATTAATTTTATCATTATTATTATCATTATTGTTGTTAGTAGTAGTAATACTATTGCCGCTGTTACTATTATTATTATTGTTGTTATTAGTATTGCTACGATTATTATTGTTGTTGTTATTATTATTACTAGTGTACCTGTACTGTCAGAAATGGCGTTAATTGTTAGAATGTTTTAATAGATGCAATAAAACAAAATTAAGAAAATATTTTTATAAATGGGTCATAACCGGTAGACTGACGACTAACGAGGGCACAAACATAAAACAGGAGGTTATGTTAATGGATACATAAATTATACACACTAGACAATGCCATTTCCTAAGAAAAAATGAGGTGGAATAGTAATTTAACAAAATACCAAACAAGTTATATTCATTGTGAATTTCCTACATATTTTTTACAGTTGATAAATAAATAGCATCTTTAAGAAACTAGTAAATAATATAAACGTATGGAATTACCTGGTAAAGTGATATGGAACTGGTGACTAAAACTTCTTCATGTAAGATGTTAATAACAATAACAATTCAATGTACAATGTCAAAAAATACCAACCAGAGACCAATACACCCAAACAAGATGTTACTAATACCACCAGGAGATTAATACAAAATTATATTAAATCGAGATTAATCTTACAAATAAAAAGATAAGCCATATATGGTGCAACACAGGTCAACTTTATGAACGTTGGAGCTGTACTCTATTTGTTTTCATCTAACCTGGATATATATATATATATATATATATATATATATATATATATATATATATATATATATATATATATATATATATTGTACTTTTACTTAATATATTTAATGTTTTTAATTTGGAACTATCTCCCGGTAGAAAAAAATTAGCATTAGAACAACAAATACGGTGACAACAAAGTTTATTAAAATCCAAGTTGAAGCAATACGATCACTTAATATACAAGGGTATCTGAGTCCCTCACATGAAAGTCTAGAACAAATAAGACTACAATCTAATAAATTTGGTGGTGAAAGAATTGATTAATTAAACGGTTAACTTTGGTGGAAAACTAATTTTGTCTAATTGCAAATAAATATTTTATTTTTATAGATTATTAAAAAACGACTAAGTGGAATGTCAACTCATAAATTTACTAAGTTGATTTACCTCCCTACCCACTACAGATTAAACAGGAAATATATATAAATAAATGACAATTACAAGATGATCAATATCCTCATTATATTATGCCCGTTCCAGTTTCATGCCTTCATGCTGTCATCGTTCCATTGGTTTTGACGCGTTCATTAGCAATACATTCTTTTTTTTTTCATTACAAAGTTTGTACAAAGACTTATAACTTTTTGTAGATTTATATATTTTCATACTCGACAAATCTTTTCGAATATAACTTGAAAACATATACACCGTCAAAATATTGTTTACCATTGTCAAATACTTTGTTTTTTTCTTTTGTTTTTCTTTTATTAAATCACGCACTTCGTTTTACTGTTGAAAAATATGGGAAGAGTTACATCAATCATTTTTATATTTATTATTATTATTATTATTATTATTATTATTATTATTATTATTAGTAGTAGTAGTAGTAGTAGTAGTAGTAGTATTTCCTTTGAATTCTGGTGTGTTCAAATTTCGTTCCGGGTCTCACCCAGAGACCTAAGATCAGAAATGGCATCATGATATTTTCCATTGACAAAAAAAAAAAGAAAAAAAAAAGAAAATATTTTACATAGATAAAGCCCTTTGTAAGATGTGGGCTTTATTTCTTTAAGGCATAGGCTTCCAGGAATCCCTTCAATTAGTCTACTGGAGTCTTTTCCAACCAATCCGAGGGCTAGTTGATGTTGTCATGTGCCACATTTTTGAGATTTCGATTTCAGGGTCTTTGTATTTTGATAGCTTTTTAAAATCTTCAAAGATACATTACAGCCCGCAAGGACTGATATATAAATAAGGAGGCACTTTTTTGTTTGGTGTCTCTAATAACAATATCTGGGCGGTTAACTTTGATTGTTTTGTCAGTGTGTATTTTCTAGTCCCATAAAACTAACGGGTCCTATCTCCGTAGCCGGATCTGGGTGGTGTTCATACCAATTGTTTTTTTTTAAACTTGCTATAATAATTATTATTATTATTGTTGTTGTTGTTTTTGTTGCTATTGTTACTCTTATTGTTACTATTATTAAGATTTTATCATCATTGTTGTTATTGTTGTTATTGTTGTTGTTGTTATCTTTACATTGATTATACTCTCCTGAGTAGATCAATTATATTATACATTTCAGTGTTTTGAATCTCTAATATTTACGAAAGATATAGTTAGTGTTCTTGTATGCATATTTTTAACTGTTCAATAAAATCCCTTACAAGTTTGTTAATATATGCCTTCTGCTTGCGCGGATTCTTACTTAACATGCACAGAGTGTATGTTTCCTTATATTGATTAAAATCTACTGACTCCTGGTAAAAAGAAATCTATGAAACCGAATGTACTCCTCATGACACCCCGTTTCTTTAGGGCTTTCCAGGTACATGTATCAATGCCAAGTGTGCACGTAGGACAGGTAACCCATTCTTCTCAAGTGATTTCACAATGAGAATATTCCCAGAAATCCAAATGTCACCTTGGTTGCCTCATTCTTCATGCTAAAGAAATACCCCTCTCGAAGCGCAATTATGATGCTGCTTAAGGGCAGAAGATTACATCAAAATTTGTGAAACTGTGGTTACATCCTGGGGTCATGACAGATTCACCGAACAAGCAATCATGCCCACGCTGTGATTTATTTATTTATTGATTTATTTATTTATTTATTTTTGTTTTTGTTTTTTAGATGGTTTGTCAGTGATGGCCGAAACTGCCAATGTCGGGATATGCTCAAAAAGGACTAAAGATGCGCAAAGATTTACTCGGACGCCTCAAAGATAACAATAGTCACTCTTTAAATAAAGAAGCTACGTTTATTTTATTTTTTTTTACTCAAGTCCGATGTGGCAATAGACGGATGCTATGTACAGCCTGTGCCCACTTTCTATACAGTCTGGTGACCCCCAAACCCAAAAGATGAATCACGAAAGCGCGGAATCCTAACCACTAGAACATTTGAGATGTCTTCTTTTATATAAATGGTTGCACTGCCTAATCAATAGCATCACTGGCTTTTCTTCGATCTTCTACGTGCCTATTTCAAAATTTAAATAGACAATAGGTTTCACCGCAGCATCCGCCAAGGTTCCTACGCTATTTCTGATCTTCATCAATGATCTTCCTGATGCATTAATGCAGATGACAGTACCATTTACTCCTGTCTCAATTGCAAATCCGTCACAGCTGACAAAGTTAATCAGTATTTAACTAGGGCAGGAAATGGCTTGCGGTTTTTAATGACTGCAAAACGAAACAGTTCTCATTTAACCACCACAGGGAAACTTTTCTGTCCGCCATCAGCATGACTGATGCTAGACTCCTGGAGTGTAATACACTGCAGTTTCTTGTCCTCATGTTTTCAACTGACTTGAAGTGGAACGACTCCAACGAATCAATAGCTGCATCTACTGCAAGGAAAGTTGACTCACTCTGTCGTACCAGAATGTTTTTTTCTCGTTAGTCCATCTAACATATCTCCAAATCTAACATTCGTCCATGCATTGCTATATCTGCTCTGGTGCTCCTTGTATTCATCTCGAGATTCTTGACAAAATCCAAAGAAAGATCTTCAATGTAAAATCGATCCTGACTTGGCATCTCGACTTCAGTCACTTTCTCACCGATGTGACGTGGCTTCCCTCTGTCTTTTCTATAAATATCTTCATGGGAACTGCTTTGACGAGCTTTTTCCCCTGATGCCCCGTCTACGTGTATTTAAACGTGCTACCGGATTGGCATCTTGGTTCCACCGTTTTACTGTTGAAATAGCTAAATGTAGCAGCCACTTCTACTCCAACAGTTTCTTTTCTCACACTTCCCGCCTGTGAAACTAGTTTCCACTTACTTGCTTCTCTGGTAACCACTATCATCCAAATATTAAATGCAACATCATTCGGCATCTTCTATCTTCATGAAACCCGTTCAGCTTTTATCCTTTCCTCAATCGCCATTATAGCCAGTCTTTCCTCTCATTTTCACTCTCTGTAACCCCTTATGTACTTGTGATATTCTCGTCTTGCTTGGAATGAAATTATTAAAACAAATTCTAGTTTATTTAAGTAGGTGGCCTAATTACTAAGAAATAAAAGCACAGCCAGCTACAGTATAACAACAATGAACAAGATAATTAATTCCCAAGGACAAAATATGTTCATGTTAACGCGCCCAATCAATTATTATTAGTAGTATTATTAGTATTATTAGTAGTAGCATTAGTAGCAGTAGTAGTAGCAGTAGTAGTAGTGATGGACAGTAAATAACTTGATAATGAGTTGAGATGCCCAACATGTCAAAATAACAGACTAGGCGAATAAATGTCATCCGATTAGAACATAAAGATAAATTTAAAATATTTTATTGATATTCAAAGAAAAGATAATCAATTGTCAATCGAAGAAGGAGCGTATTAAAAAAAATGCAGATTTTTTTTTTTTTTTTTTCAAATCCCTTTATTTATGTCTTATATTTAACTTCGGCTTATAATGTTTTTTTCTGTGGACCGTGTTTTGGTGATTTTAGACGCAACTTTTATCGCTTTTTTTAACATGATACACTTTATTGCTATTTTTCATTTGTCGCTAGACTAAAATATTCAATATAAATTTTGTATTTATCTTCATATTGTAAGCAATCGACAGACGGGTTTTATAGTTTGCTTATAAAGCAATATTTCTGGCTGCAAGTCGACGGTTTCAGTCAAGTAGCCAGTCAGTTTTGCTTGGCCATATCTTCCAAACGCATAAAATCTCCTTCATATAGACAAAGACAAGAAAAATATTTAGGGCTCATTTTTATATATGCCAGCCAATAGTTTTGTTCTCATAAAATATACCGCGTTTCATAAAAGGAAATAAACTGGCACTTCCCATAAACAACGAATATTTATTTTCTGAACACAAGTTTGACTGCTTAGTGAAGGGAGGATCAGTATTGCAATCGTAAAATCTGCTGGGTTCCACCAATGGAATGAATGTTTATTAATTCTACTGGTCGATGTGACATCTGACTTCTATCTCCCCACCAAGAAAAAAATACCGTAAAAGAAAAATTTCCAGTGTTATAAAGAAGTTGTAGCAAGAAGTTGTAGCAAGAGTAATTACTACGTGTTACGGCTAGGATGGAAAACTTTCAAAGTAAATGAATTCAAGGCATTCAGAAGAAATAAATTTCAATACCTAGAGGATTTTTATACGGAACATCATGGAAGTGAAAAAATATTTACGCGTGTACAGATAAGTAAAAAAAAAAATAAGTAAAAATATGTTATTTTGCCGGTCCTGGTAAAACAGATAAACATACTTTTCAGCTTATTTTACCGCTCTCGGTAAAATAGACCCACAGTCTATCTTACCGGTAAATATTTTTTTATTACTGTAAAGCAGGTAATGTTAAAATGACCTAGGGATTTATTCATGTGTCTTCATCTACAGCTCATAAGACTTGATATCAGAATAGAACGATCGATTCGGTATTCTCTTGTGAGCTGTAGCAATTGTTCTGTTGTCTCTTTTCTACAACTACCTATAGTGGATGTTTAACTTTTCAATTATTCTTCTAGTCCAGAAAATAAACTGAAAATTCCTTAGCTATACCGAATACATGTTTTTTATCGCTTTATATATATATATATATATATATATATATATATATATATTAGGATATTACACCGAAAACATGTCAAAACCACTACACAATTGTAATCGTGTTTCGATGCGTATCAATGCATCTCATGAGGTGATTGCAAATTACTGACGAGTGAACGACGATTTGTTTAGATTTAAAAGCAAAATACAACCTCTTTTTACGAAAAAAAGGAAAAAAGGTAGGGTTTATAAGGTTTGTGGGTTTTATTCTGATCATCCAATGAAATATGACCTACGTTAAATTTAAACTAAGCGAAGAAGAAAAAGTTAAAAAATTTTTTTTATAAATGGGTAACCCGTAAATTTGCTGCTAACGACGGCCAGACATAAATGGACACATGAATTATACAAACTAGACAATGACATTACCTAAGAAATAAAAATGGGGTGGGGTGATAATTTAGCAAAACGATAAACAATTTATATGCTTTGAGAGTTTCCTACAAAAAATATAGTTGATAAATAAATAGCTTCTTTAAGAAACTAGTAAATAATTTAAATATATAGAATTATTTGGTAAATTAATATCCAACTGTTGAATAAAGATTCTTTATAAAAGATGTTAATAACAATAAGCATTCAAATTTAAAATGTCAAAAATGTGAACCCAGTTCTAATACATCCATACAAAATGATATTAATACTACCAGGAGATAAATATAAAATTATATAAAATCCAAATTAATCTTACAAATAGAAAGATAAACCATATATGTTGTAACGCAGTACAACTAAAATATAAATATAAGAAAAAATCATAATCAAATTCCAAAGTCTAACTAAAATGTAAGTAAAAGGTAAACTATGTTTACAATTTACATTTAATTCATTCCTTTGATTTAATAAGAATTTTTAATCAGATAGTTTCCAGTTGTTTTTATGTATGCACAAAAAACAGGCTTTATATAAAGATCTACATGTCCTTGCCGTTTTTAAAATGTTCCATTTCACTTAAGAAGTTTTATTATCTTTTAAACTCCAAAAATATTTCGAAAGTGATATATTATTTCTGTAAGTAATATGGTGAAAGACAAGGTATATTGATACCACCTTGTCTTGAAACAAATCTTAGTACTATTAATATAGAATTTTTTGAACCGTCGTATTCTCTATTGTAGAGATTGTACAAAGATAAACAACAGATTTAGTTAAATATTTGTATGGCAATGGCCATTGGTCAGAATTCGTACAATTAAACGAGCCAGTATCATTAACAATATTTTCCTTGAAGCCTGTATTATGATCCAGATTATTAAATTGGTTTAAAAATTTATTATTGTGTAATTTTATAATCTTTTCAAGATTATTGGTGCAGCTATAACTTAGTTTTAATGTGTTTCTGTTAAATATTTTACTAAGAGGGTTACTTTTAGGAGAATGTTTATCAATCAATGGGAATTTATGGCCTAACTTAGTACTGACTAATTGATTAAATAGGTGTGTGTACCAAATGATCATCATATTTCTGTTTCATTTCTTTGCGCCTCTATTTCATTTTTAAACTTAACTTTCAGCGTACTTATAACCACTATTCTTTGAAAATTTTATTATACACACCGCTATATTTATCAAGCACATATTTATGCAATGAGTGGCTGTTAATCCTACTTTCTACATACGAAGGTATATGTTGGATTACAGATGGAGGGTGGTTAGAATTTGGGTGAATATAAACTGGGTTGGCATTATTTTCATATATCATTAACGAGATCTAACATAACATCAAGAAAATCTACTTGTTTAACATTAGTGCTTATCATAACCTTTTTAGTTCTCTATGAATTATTTTTCTTAAGTTATCTACTTTAATTCTATATAGGTGGTACTAAAAGTTCTTTCAAGACTATATATATATATATATATATGTGTGTGTGTGTGTGTGTGTGTGTGTGTGTATGTATGTATGTATGTATGTATATATCATACTTATTATAAAACCCAGGTTGTGTGTGTCTGTTTATATATTGGATCGGATTTCCTATATTTTTCAACCGATTTTAAACAAAACTTCACAGGACTACGTAAAATTACCTCGCGGTGGTTCTGACCGCGCCAAAAATTGAAAAAACACCATTGTTTTTGCATGAAATCAATTTGAAAACACCATTAAGAGGCATCGCTGTCGCGAAAATGAAAGCGGGACAACTTATATCGAGTTATACTTATTATAAAATCCAGGTTGTTTGTTTGTGTGTGTGTGTGTGTGTGTGTGTGTGTGTGTGTGTGTGTGTGTGTGTGTGTGTGTTCGTTTATATATGGGATCGGATTTCCTACATTTTTCAACCGATTTCAACAAACCCTCACTTTTTTTTGGCAGGTAGTGTTTCTTATTGTCTTGCACACTTTTTACTTTATTTTTACATTCAGAATGCTTTAAAAATTCCATTTACAAGACAATTGTTTATAATAAAATTCTATTCAATCGGTAGACTCATAACGATTGAAAACAATGTTTTTTGTTTGAGTTTGGGTTTGACCAAAAAAAAAGAAAACTAATTAAGACATGCGTGTCCGTCAACCTTAAACAATAATCTTTGTCAATTTTATTTTTCAGTCTTTATGATGGTCGATACTTGATCTATCTCTTACTGTTACATCCCCGGGCAACGCCGGGCTCTACTGCTAGTATATATATATATATATATATATATATATATATATATATATATATATATATATATATATATATATATGCCTATTTTTCTTGGCATCACACACACACACATATATATATATATATATATATATATATATATATATATTAACATACAACGTGTGTTAGCACGTGCGATACCGTCTTCATCAACCGCCGACCAGGGTTTCGGTGGCTATGGCGGGACCGCCACCCTGGCGCCACCAGCAGCGTTTGCCACCAGGCAGAGTATGAAGATAAGCTAATTGTTCCTTTAAGTAAAATCTATCTGCAATGAAAGTTTCTTGAACGCGTTTGCCGTTATTGACGCGCTCGTAAAAGTCGTTATAGACGTCCACGCAAATATCTCACTTGCGCATGTTAGGTCGTGATGTTGCGCGCATTTTATTTGCTTGTTTTGATCTCGACCAAATCCAACATGACGCGTGTTGAACAGTTTTTTGAAGGCGATGCGAAACGCTTTTTAACCAACGGCCAGTGATGCCTATTTTTGAAAGGAAGGAAATGACCGAATGTCCCAGAAACCCACGACACCCAATCTCAATAGGCATCACGTGACACGTCCAACCATTTTCCATACACTCGGCACACAGTGACTCGTACCGGTTTTTCTTTAGTTCGTGCGCCTCCACCCTGTTCTCTTCCCAAGGGACTGTTAGTTCTTTTATGAAGACAGTCTTTTTAGAGTCGGACCACAACACAATGTCGGGACGCTTGTCTGTCTGTGCGATGTGTATTGGAAATTTTAAGGATGTCATTAGATCCACTGAAACCTTCCAATCACTGGCACCACTCAGCAGCTTTATATTTGGTGTTGTTTGTTTTTTCTTTGCAGGGCATTCCCCTTCCTTATAGAATTCAATCTTAGTTTCCCTGGTTGCCACAAGCTGTTGATTTGCTGTCTCACATTGTGTTCTTATTAGATCCCTTATCACCTCTAATACCTTGTTCTGTCGCCACGTGTACATCTGGAGCGATTCTGGACAAGCAGAAAGCACATGACGCAAGGTACCTCGGTCTTTTTGACACGAAAAACAGAGATCTGTATCTGTGTATCCCCACATTTTCAGGTTTGTTTCATTTGGGAGAAGATCGTATGTAGATCGAAGAAGGAAAGATATCGCCAATGGTTCCAATGCAATTAATGAATTCCACGAAAGCTTAATGAGTTCGATATCATTCCATGTTGTCCACTTACACTGTTTCCCTTGAGTAATAGCAGTAGCTATTCTATGCTCCTCTTCGAACATTTTGATTTTTTCAACTACTATACACCTTTTTTCCCTTTGCTTTCTCCTTGGAGAAGTATTTGTGTGTCGCGTTACCCAATCCAGCCCGATTATTCTGAATCACGCCCATGATATCTCTGACTCGCAGGCTGGTTTCTGCTTCTTGTGTGGCCTCTGCAGCTGACCACTTCGTACCAGATTTAATCTCTGGATGCACCTTCCGTATGCAATCATCAGCTGAGTCTCTCATCATCATATGAAGGCGTATATATATATTTGAAGATTTAATTGTTGATACAAAACTTAATAACCGCCATAAATAGGCAAAATGTGTTTTATTGCCACTCATGATAACAGCAAAAAGGAAAGAAGGAAAAACGAACAAGCTAACCGGTTTCGAACCTCGCTCAACAGAACTAAATCGCGATTAATAAAGATATAATCATCAAGAAAAAATGAACAATATTTAGAGGGTGAATTCTTAAATTGGAAACCCAGAACAAGATCCGTCTGATTAAATAATGAAGGTTTCAAGGAAGAAATATATATGGCCTCCAATAATCTCAAGTGGTAATTTGAGTGGGTCTTACTGAGAACGGAAAACGCGTCCACACTAAAATTAACAGCACAATTATGGTTATTTATTAGGGAATCCGCGATGGGGGACACGTATGTGTTGGTCATAATGTCTGACGGAGAATACTTAAGATTTCGGATTTTTTACATGTTTTACCCATACCTTCGGCCTTTGAGCCGTTCTTTCTATGTAGTGCGAACCACAGCTACATTTAAATTAATAAATCAAAGAACTATTATGATGAGGAAGAAGAACGCCTTTCCGCATGGATGGAAGGACAGGAGTGGCAGAAAAAACAACAACAGTGTTAGCTGTAAAGTAACAATGTCTAACTATTAAAGAAACCCGCTTAGCATATCTTTCCCTGATACTACACAGCCAAGGTTGGAACAGGTACACATGACATCATTCCACTGTAGCCGGTTTAACTTTATTGAATTCTGAAATTTTATTTTTTATTAGCGATTGAACAATGCCTAACAGATATGCATTGTTACAGAGAGTGGTAGTAATAAACTTGAGTTCATCATCTAACTTGGTTTTAGAGCAGATCGTGAAGGACCTATGAGTAAGAGTCTTAATTAAATTTATTTTACGTTTTACGGGACAAAAAGTGTCCCAAGATACAAACCGGTAAATGTTGGTTTTCGATAAAAAGAAGTAAGAAAACCCGAATAAGTTCTACTACCGAAAAAAAATCAAGAAAAGGGGAGGGAAGAACTAATTTTCTTTTCTTGTGTAAATTTAAGAGCTGTATGAATACTTTTCAGGGGCGAAATAAAAAGGTCCGCTTCAGTCATGTTATTGAAGAGATAAAAATTTAATTCACATAACAGATGTAAACACCAGATCTATTAAATTTAGATAATACACTCTCTTCGTGGAGTCCTACAAAGAGGTGAGCTAAAATGGATCCTAAAGAGGAAACCATTGAAACACTATTAATTTGACTATACATAACGCCGTTGAAACTAAATTCAACCGACATCGTGGCAAATTTCTCCAGTTCGACAAAAACATCCTCAGAAATATCAACTGACTACGCTATAAGGCATCTACATGTATATATCAATAGTCTCAGCGAGAGGGACGCAGGTAAAGAGGCTAGAAATATCATAGGAACACATAAATTTGTCAGTCAACGCGTAAAGCCAGAAAATTCAAACGAATCTTTAATACAGGACGAATTATATCGTTCCAAAACTGGCTGCAATATGGTGGTAAGCCATTTATCCTTTGTCCTGGGCCTCCACTTAATTTCCATTTAAGAATAGTTTTTTTTTTTTCTTCCCTTTCATATTGCCCATCTTTTTACTGATGATTATACCTTTATTAACCTCGATTTAGATCTGTCGAACGGGGTTCGAAACCGGGTTAGATATCACGTTTTTTATTATTTTTCTTTTTAATTATGATGTTTTGTCTATTTATGGCGGTTATTTAAGCATCCCATATATATATATATATATATATATATATATATATATATATATATATATATATATATATATATATATATATATATATATATATATATATATATATATATTAAGAAATGGACAAAGTCCGGCAATTTATTTATTAAAGACATTTTTATGTTTAACGTTCTTTTTATAGATACAAGTATTTAAGTAAATGCTCTGTTTATAATAAACAGTATTAAATAACATTTACCGGCCTGAATGTCCGAGAAATTTTCATAGAAAATATTCGTCCTTTGACAGGATTCGAACCCGCATCCTATACGGAACCATAATTTAGTTTGACGTGCCTAATAAGTTGGTTAATGTATTTTGTTAGATGATATACACAATACATTAACCAACTTATTACTCCCTATCTTCCTAGTAAATATAGTGTTAAGTCAACATTAGAAATAATCCAAATCCTAAAAAGTGAAAAACCTGACAATGAAATCATGGCTTCATTTGACGTTGAAAACTTATTTACCAATGTTCCTGTTAGTGAAACTATTGACATAATTATACGAAATATATACAGTAACTCATCTTTACCCCCACTTAAAATTAATCCTAATATATTAAGAAAACTACTATTGGCTTGTACTACTGAAGTCTCTTTCTTTGATCATAATAACAATATATATATACAACGTGATGGTGTCTCCATGGGTTCAGTACTGGGTCCGACATTTAGCAATTTCTACATGTCGAACCTCGAAAATAAGATATTTACAGATTTTAAAAAAACCATCAATCTACCTAAGATACGTTGATGATATTCTTATGTTAGTTAAAAATACAGATGAAATAATTCAACTTCAAAAACGTTTCCAAAATAATTCTGTCCTTAAATTCCCATATGAACTCAATACTACTAATAAAATCCCCTTCCTTGACATATTGATAAACACAAATAATAACAAATTTACTATTTCGCCATACAAAAAACCTACAAGCATAAATTCATGTACACTTAATTACAAGAGCGAATGCCCATATTACTACAAAATAGCAATTATAAAGAATCTAAAACATCGTGCAGAAACTAATTCATCCACAAAACAGATTTTTTACAGTGAACTAAAGAATATAAAACAGACACTTATTAACAATAGCTTTCCAAACTATATAGTTGATGACCAAATAAGATGCTTTCTTAGAAATCTCAATACTAAGAAAATTGTACATAATACTGCTTCTACTGATCTCAAACATATTAATCTCCTATATCGTAACCAATGCATAATAATTATAAACAAGATGAAAATATACTAAAAAATTTAGTATATTCTAATATATCAACTACAGATCATAGAAAAAAATTAAATTAATAATATACTACACTAAATCTAGTATATCCAACTTAATTCTTCGCAATAATTCTTCTCCCCCGGTTAGCGATTTGCAAAAAAACAACATAGTTTATAGATTCAAGCGCCCTTTGGGAGAGTGTATCTCCAACGAATTAAATAATATTTATGTTGGTCACACCACAAACACGCTTTCACGGCGCTTGACACTACATTTGAATGAAAACTCTAATATTTTTAGGCATTTAAAACAACATGCCTGCCCGCATACACAATTCCGTAAAATACTTGTCGAAAACACAATTATACTTCGACATAAAAACAACAGACAAAAACTAAAAATCCTTGAAGCATTATACATCAAACAGTTGAAACCCAACCTAAACAAAATCAATTATGGCATCTCTACAAATATTCTTAAATATCTATAATTGGTAACAGAAGCCATTGGTTTATACCAACGGCTTTCGATTCATACTTCTACAATTCACTCTGGTGTGGTCATGTGTGACGTCATGAGATGCGGTGCATTGACAGACTATCATCACTGTCTTGTCCGTATATTGTGTAATATGTTGTAATTTACATCTTTGATAATGGCTTAAGTAAGCCGAAAGCTTAGATTGTATTAAAAAAATATGGATCACTACTGTGAATTTATTTCTTCTTTCAACGATAATGTTATTAAACTTATCAGAAGTTACGAAAAAAAATTACATAAAATAAATAGACAACACTTGTCTATATTATTTAATGAAACGTGTATGAATGAAAAGATTCTGCCTAAATACACACAATATATATATATATATATATATATATATATATAAAGAACGGTAAGATATATATCTGGTGTTATTTTTGATATTTATATTTTTAGAAAATAGTGCTCAATATAAATTTACAGAGCATTAATATTACAAATTAACTGATTTAAAATATGGCTTTTTTCGCTACACTGTAATAACCATGTTTCAAAAATGAAAGCTAAAAGCTTCAAATTTAATTTTGTAATTAGATTAAAAACATTAGTTCCATTTCATCCTCAAGCGAATTTTGGAGTAACTTACTTTTTTAAATTTACTGAGTTTTAAAGGCAACGAAAAATTCATAATTCATTGTTTCCAAGGATACAGAAAGATCCAATCATTCAAACAAGGGGTGATAGCGTGTTTATTTTTATCATATATATATATATATATATATATATATATATATATATATATATATATATATATGACAAACTGGGAAGTTTTTTTTCGCAACGCGTTTCATCGGGGAGGATTTCTTCGGACTGGGTTTTAATGACGTTGCCACGTCTACACATGCGCACGAAATCAAAGCCCAGTCCAATGAAACGCGTCTCGAAAAAAAAAAACCTTTCCAGTTTGTCATGTTTTTCTAAAAACTTTTTGTTGATATATAAAATTATATAAAATTATATATCGTTATATATATATATATATATATATATATATATATATATAATTAGGGAAATTCATGACAAAGTGGTAAAATTTAGGATTCATCGCAATAAGTCAATGTTTACGTTTTGCGACTAGATATGTGCGTTTTGTTTATTTTTTATCACTTTAAGTATTCCATATTGTGATAACAGAATAACTACCAAAATGTGAAATGCAAGAACCTGGGCCCAAATTTACTGTGGGTAATCTATCGATTAAAGCACTTCCTATTCAATTTCGGCTTAGTAATTTGCATTCTCTTTTTATTAAACTAGGAGTTTTTCTTTTAATTAAACCACCAGATTTTCTTATAATTACACGAGCTTATTTTTAATTAAACTAGCACTTTTTAATCGAAATTTTTGTCAGACTCATTACATTGGGCAACTAATGCATTCAGTGTGTTGTTTTGTAAAATAACACGTTTGTGTTCATATGATCTTTTATTTAAATTTCTCGAGGTTTCTCCTATGGATTCCTTGTGGCATTTATTACTAGTGATACAGTAAATTCCTCTTTCACATTTTAGCTTATTATTTTGTTCTGTTTTTTATTACTTAAGCATCCCATATTCAGAAAGTTTGCTTTGATCATCTGAAAAATGACTTATCTTTCTAAATGGCTATGTAAAAGTGTCCCCCACCACCACCAAAAAAAAATGAGATTGTTACTAAGGGAGGTTATTCTACATCCTCCAATATCGGTCTATTTAGCATGTACTGATTTTCAGATGTTGTGATTACTGCAACATTTCAGAAAAGGTAGAACATTCAGAAATAAAAACACCTCCTTTTGGAGAGAAAAAAAAGTTATCTTTTAACAAGGTATTGCATATTAGACTCCCTGTTGGGCTTTATCCCTGGAAAATGAATGTGATTACAGTTTTAATATTTTATTAAATCTATCTTACATTTCTTTTGTATCATTTCTGGTCGAACGTCATTACTGATAAAGATGTAAAGATGTATTAGGTTGGTGCAAAAATAATGACGTAATAATGTCGTTTTTGACGTATTTTCCACGTCAAAAAACAACATTATTACGTCATTATTTTTGCACCAACCTAATAGATCATCCTGTAAGCAGATATAAAGTGATGGGCACTGATCATTTAAGCATTTAATACCACTTCCCGCCAAAAATAGAGAAGTGAGATCATGCTATCCCTCCCGAGGCCAATATACCTGATGATGAAGCGCTATGCTGATGACATAGGCATTCATAGTGGGAATAAGTCAACACTTTCTACCAATAAGTTTTCACATTACACTGCAAATTCATACAAAACTAAAGCATTACCCTAAAACTATAGTCTGCTTCAAATCTATACCTCTAACATCACTCGTGCATAGAGTTTCATACTAAAAATATAATGAATGGATCCGTGGGAAATAATGCTACTTGTGTTTGCAGAGTAAATACGCTTTGTGTGTGCTCATACAAAAACATTTAATCAAAATTCAGTTTAGAAAGTTTGTCCGTGATAATGTTTAAAACATTATGCATACCATAAAAAGTTATTCACTTTATGGGTATTATTAGCTCAAGAGATATTATTATCTCTATGGGTATTATTACCCTTTTTAAGCGTTTTACTCCAAGCAAGGCGGGAAGCCACTAGCAGGCAAGGGGTTACAGAGAGTTGGAGCGAGTGCAAAGAGGAGTGATAAAGGAAAGGATGAAGAGAAGGATAGGGGATAGATCAAGGCATCTGGAAACGTCGATTGATATTACATTTGAATAGTCGGAGATCATAGCTATTAGGGAAACAAGAAAAGGAGCAGAGAGTTCCATAGGCGAGAGGTGCGAGACATGAAGCTATTTGAGAAGAGACGGCTATTTAACAGTTTCGACAGTGAAAGGGTGAGAGCGAGATGCCAGCCTAGTTGAACGCTTCAATTCATGAAGTCTGGAAACCAGCGAAAACAGCTCATCAGAGCAGTTACCGTGAAAGTATTTGTAAAAAAGACAGAAGGAGGTGACGGCACGTCTGTGAGAGAGCGACTTCAGACGAGATGCCAGATCAGGGTCAATTACATTTCATATCCCTCTCTGTATTTTATCAAGGACCTTGAGACAAACAGAAGAGGCTCCAGACCATATATGGCAGCAATACTCCAAGCAAGGACGAATGGTTGATTTGTAGATTTGAAGGATCGACTGCGACGAGAAAAATTTCCTGACACCACTAGAGGTATTATTATCTCTATGGTTATTATTAGCACTAGTGGCATTATTAACTCTAGGGCTAGTGTGAAAGGTTTTGGTTGTAGATTTATTTAAAATCATTTTACCCCAAGTAAGGTGATAATGCCACTAGGACGTAGCGAGAGCTTGCAGATCATGAAAGAGAATGAGAAATCTTCAGTAAGGATAGTACACTAAAGGAACTGGTCTTAAGAAGGCAGAAGCTGGCGATTGCATTTCATTTAAATCTTTAATATTGTAGGCAGCCGAAAACCAAGAAATCGGGAGTTCCACAAATCAGAAGTGTGAGAAAATCAACTTTTAGTATAAAAGTAAAATGGCGAGACCTATTTGCCAATCTAGTAACAAACTTAAAGTGACAGGGTCTAGGTACTAGGGGAGCTACTCATCAGAACAGTTCCCATGAAAATAGTTGTAGAAATTACAGAGGGAAGCCACGTCACGTCCGTGAGAAAGTGACTGAAGTCGAGATGCCTGATTAGAATAGAGTACATTACATACTTTGAGTTTTTCCAAGAATCTCGAGATATATAGCAGGAGCACCATATCAGATATGGTAGTAATATTCAGTGCCGATCGAAGGGGAGATTTATAAATTTCCCTATCGATAGACGTAACAAATCATTCGATATAATCGTTCCACTCCATGCCAGTGGGAAACATGAGCCCAAGAAGCCATAGAGTGTTGCTCTCCTGAAGTATAACTTCAGTACGGTGGAGTAATGGATAGCGGCTGGGATTAAGGAATCGGAGAGCCGAGTTCGAATTCCAGTCAAATCCATTACATTCACTTACGTGCTAATAGCCTTGGGAAATTTATGAATCTTCTTCTTCTCCCTCCAGCTATGGGTAAATAGCAGAACAGACCGGGCTCTATAGCCTTGGATAGCAACTGTTCTACCGCAGAGAGAAATGGTAACCTACTGTATGAAAAAAAATCTTTCAGTCATGTATCGAAAAATACATGATCGCCTAAGCGTGTATCAAGCATGGCACATAACTGATTGAATGCTGATGGCAAGTAGAAATGTTTTCTGTAGTGATTTAATAAAAGTAGGCGTTAAAATTTACAAGACATTTCTTATCCCAGTTTGATTAGAGGTCCTTCTCGAGAGCAATTGTCGGTTTTACTTTGTCAGACAAGAGCAAATGTTCGATTCATCTGCGTAAAAACTAAGGACATCGGTGAAGACATTGATGAAGATCAGAAACTGCGTAGGTCCAAAGACAGAGCCAAGGGTTTTCCCAGCGTTACTATGAAATGATCTACAAGTGTGCCCGTTCAACACAACATAGATTTACACGATTTCTTAAAATCGATTGGATTAAGCCAAATATTCATCCCTTGACACGGTAGCCACTAAGCTTGTGAAGAAAGCCAGCCGAACGTTTTTGAGATATACTGAGCTACAGCCCCAGATTCTTATCTAAGGCCTGATAGACAAATTCGGTGATGGCCGTCAAAAAGTCGGTAGGAGATCAGGCGAAACGGAAGCCATATTGATAGTCTGAGAGAGGATTGTGCGAAGCAAGATGATGAACTAATTTGTTGTTAATTAGATTTTATATTTTAGCGTTGCTTTTCGTAGCACTATGCACAATAAAATTAACATGATAACGGGTTCTATTTCGTAACAGATTTACCGGGATTTCAGAATGATGTTAAAATATACAAGTTGGTAATCGTTCTACATATAAATTTCTGTGACGACCGTTAGTCGATCCATCTGTCCGTCACACCCTTTAAAATAGCCATACGTTGACTGATCGAAATCAAACGTTAAGGAAAATTGCAAACAGGTAAGTGGTACAAGGGACGGTTGGTTAAATTAAAAGTTTTATTATTTAACATACTGTTGAAACTTGACTAATGCATGGAATAATAATGCAACACAAAATGTACTTAGAACAAAATGTATTGAAACAAGAAAGTGTACACAATATTTACATATAGTCTTTTGTATATTCCTGGTAAGACCGTTCCTGGAGAATGTGTTGACTGAGTCGCAGTCGGGCAGAGTCTCTGGTTGAATCTCTTGATTCCTTCCCTCTCTTCCCGGTACCAACCATATTTATATGGTCGGTACTCCACTATGCAAATTAGGTGGATCCTACCACAACACCCCCTCCCAAGCCTTGGAATCCCTTTTGGATTTCAAACTGGCTTCCTATATGGGTTGATGATTATGGCTATTTCTTTGTAGATCCATTTGCATACTTCATATGCATATGTCCATCCGCTTAATTTTAATATTTTTTCCGTTTTGGATTCACGTCCAATGGGTCCGTGAACTTTCGTTTCCTACCGGATCTTCTCGGTTCAGGAGTATTCTGCGGAGGTTCTACTTGAAACATATCATACATTACATCAATGGGATCTTCCTCCTCGTCCGGTATACTCTCTTCATGCTCTAGAACGTAACATTTTTTAAGTTGGTTCTGGTGCCTTTATGAGTATTCTTCGGCCCTTTAATTATGTAAATCAGGTCACCGATTCTCTTGTCCACTATGCCTCGCTCCCAGAACTCAACGTTGTTTTTGTAGCACTTGAAAAACACCTTCTCTCCGGAGGTGTATCTTTTCCTCGCTGTATACATAGTATTCTTTACTCTATTTTTTTCCTGGCAAAAGCTTGTCAAACACTGACTTAACTTTCCTAGCGAACATTAGTTCAGCTGGTGCCATGTTTGAGTGTGTTCTCTGGTTTGGCGTGATTCTGTATACTTGTAGGAATTGCTGAAGCGCCTTTTCCGTTGGAACTCCTGAGGCTTTCTTCAGCGCGCGTTTTAAAGTATCGACAAATCTTTCTGCGAGTCCATTGGACCTCGGATGATACGGCGGCGTCGTTATGTGGTTAATTTGATATAACTCACAAAATTCCTTAAATTCTTCAGAAGTGAATTGTGTACCATTGTCACTCACAATACACTCTGGCACACCGAACCGTGCAAATAGTTCATGCAAGAAAGTTGTTGTGGTATTGGACGTAGGCTTTTTGCAGCGTAGTACTTCCGGCCATTTTGTAAACTATCTGCCACTATTAAGTAGTAATAATCTTCTACTGGACCAGCGAAATCAATGTGTAATCTTGTCCACGGATGTTCCGTCTTGGGCCATGGTTTGTGTACTATAGGTGGTGCCTTAGCTGCTAACGCGCACCCATTACATCGATGAACCATGTTTGCGATATCCACATCCATTCCTTTCCAATATACAAAGCTTCGCATTAAGCTTTTTGTTCTATTAACCCCCGGGTGACCCATATGAAAGTCCCGTAGTATTCTTTTCTGCAACTTTTTTGGTACTACTACTCTCTCACCATATAATAAAAATCCGTCACAAATTGAATAAATCTCCTGTACTTTTTGGTCATTTGCTACCATTTTGCTTTTTATTTCTAAAATGAAATCATCGCTTTCAGCTTCTTTTTTGATTTCCTTTGATGTAACCGGTAGCTCTCTTAAAATGTTGTTTACCATGCTTTTCACCTCATAATCTGCTCTGATATTTGCAATAATTGATTCTTCGAATCTTTCTTCTTGACTCGGTACGAGTCTTGATAAACTATCCGCAGGAATTATATTTTTGGATGATAGGTGCTTCATGTGAAAATCATAATTTAGAAGAATGGTTCCCCATCTCAACAGACGATTTGCCGTATAAACGGGTAACCCTTTCTTTGAACAAAAATAGTGATCAGAGGTTTATGATCCGTTTCTAGCATAAAATGTCTGCCGTGGATATATCTATGAAATTTTGTTATGGCAAAAATGATACTCAGCGCCTCTTTTTCGATCTGTGAGTAACTTCTTTCTCCTGGGAGTAAAGTTCTCGAAGCATGTGCAATTGGTTTTCTAGAACCATCTGGCATTATGTGTTGAATACACGCTCCTATCCCGTATGAACTGGCATCACTTGCCACTACAATATCAAGTTTTGGATTGTAATGGGTTAAAAAGAGGTCGGATGTAAGCATTTTCTTTATTTCATCAAAGGCTTTCTGACATTCTACCGTCCATTCCCATGCCTTGTCTTTTTTTAGTAGTTCATTCAACGGAGCTCTTAGATTGTACATTCCTTTAATGAACGCTTGATAATAATTTGCGAGCCCCAGAAAACTCTGTAGCATCGCCACATTAGTGGACGTCGGCATGTCTCTAATCACAATGGACCTTTCCGGATCTGGAAATCTGCCATTTTTGTTGATTATATGACCTAAATACTTAATTTCCTCGAAACCAAATTCGCACATTGACTCTTTGACTTTAAATCCAGAGTTCTGAATCTTTTTAAATACTTGATTGAGATGCTCTCGATGTTCGTCGACGGTTGCGCTCCTTACTATGATGTCGTCTAAGTAGGCGCACGCAAAGTCTAAATCATTCAACATGACGCCCATAGCTTGTTGAAAAATGGCTGGTGCCACGTTAATACCAAAATGAAGCCTGTTGTACTTGAATAACCCTCTATGTGTGTTTATCCCTAGTAACTGCGAACATTCCTCTTCGACGGGAATTTGGAGATAGGCATCTGATAAGTCGATTTTTGAAAATATAACTCCACCATTTAGCTTGTTAAAAATCTCCTCCGGAGTCGGTAATGGGTAATGGTAGTCCCTGATTACCGAGTTCAACCCTGTCGAAAAATCAGCACAGACTGATTTGGTTTGATTTCTTTTTTATGCACACAATCGGCGCAGCCCATGAATTAGATTCTACTTTCGAAATAATTCCCATTTTTTCCAACCTATCAAGTTCTTCGTTAATTTTCTCTACACTTGCGAAAGGCACGTTACGTTTCTTTTTAAAAATTGGCATAGTATTTTCCTTTAATTCAAATTTAGCTTCAAACTTGTTACATCTTCCAAGACCAGGTGTGAAGGTTTCCGGAAACTTTTTCTTTAATTCATCTTTAATGTCCTGTCTTGTTTGCGTATTACTTCCTACTTTTCTGCAGAATGAGTTTAACGGTTTATCCCACAATTCGAATGTTTCAATAAAATCTGTACCCATCAAGTTTTCTCCATTTTTCAGAATGAAAACCTTTATTTTTTTAACGATCCCGTTCAATTTTATGGGAAGTACAACCTCGCCTTCGAAGTTAATTTCCTTTCCAGTTACCGTTCGAGCGCGTTTCGTTGACTTCATTATTGTAGGCCTTTTTAAAATTTTCCATGTTTTATAGTTCATTATTGTTAAATCTGAACCCGAATCGAGTTGCAATTTGATATTCTTTTTAAATATTTCAGTCGTCACATATTTCCTCAAATCTCAATCTGATTTGATATTTGAATTTGTTTGTCTAATTTGGCTATTGATTTTTTTCGTTTTACAACACGATCCTTTGTGTCCATTCTTGTGGCACACGAAACATTTCTTATTTCTATATCGGCAATTTACCTCCCAGTGTCTTTCGTTGCAACGTCTGCAATTATATGGTGGAACCTTTTTTCCTCCTCGTTCTTATTTAATTTTTCTTGTCTATTTTTAAAATAAGCCGAATTTTTACTCCAATTTTTTTCTGATGGGTACTTTGACTGTTTTTTTATTTTTTACTATAAGCAATGCCAGCTTCTTCGATTTTTTGAGACTCTTTCTTTAAACTTACGGCCCGCTGACACTCCTCTGCTAACTTTTTCAGGGAAAGGTTTTGTTCAGATTCGAGTTTAGACAAAACTCTACGTCTTATTTCGGCACTCTTACTGGATACCAGTCCTTGAGCAAAAATTAAACACTTAAATTCTTCAACCGTAATCTCTGCCAATCTGAAATTTTCACAATGTCTATTCACTATAGATGCATATGTTAATATGTTAATATGTTAATGTCCTGATCGTCGGATTTAGCGACATTCATGCATAACCATCGCTTATGCCAAAGCGACATATTTGCTCCAAACAGCTCCTTTAGCAATTTCACTGTTTCCGAGAATTCCAATTCATTCGTTCTTCTCGGTAGAATAAAATCTACAAATTTACTATGTTCTGTTGTACCTAGCTTTCTTAGTAATAGACTGACTTTTCTTGAATTCGACCAGTTTTCACAGTCTGTGTAGAAAATATCTTCATATCGTTTAAAGTACGCTTCAAACGTTTTTTTCTTCGTCTGGCACATAGTTGAAAGTTTCCAGCGAATTAAATATGGTGTTATTAGAATATGAAGAATTTCCCTCGTTTGCCTGGTTGTTGTTTAATTTCTCCAGTGTTAACTTTTGAATTTCTAAAACCTTGATCTGCATTTCTTCCTGTTTTCCCAGTCTTTCCTCTTGCTTTTCTTAATATTTTTACTGTCTTTCATCTTGCTTTTCTTGATATGTTTGCTGTCTTTCATCTTGCTTTTCTTGATATTTTTGCTGTGCTATCTGTTATTCCCTTATTAATAAGGCAAACTGTTCATTTTGACGTTGCTGTCTCAACTGCTGGGATTTAAATAATTCAGATATGACTTTGGATAATTCATCCATCTTTAGCTGATAGTGTTCATGCAACAAGAATATACCTTTACTTTGTGTATGCACGGATATAATATAAACTGACCAGAAAAATCGAAACAACTTACGACTTTTTTATTTTATGTCTTGCTTTTACATTCAAGCCCGTGATAATCAACTTTGGTATTTTTTTTATTATTACTTCTGTTCGCGTATTTCAATGACAAACCTCTGATTTTTATTATCAGAGGTAAATTCCTCACTATAAAATATTGTTGAGCAAAAAAAAAAAATAATTTTTTAAAAGTTCGTTACCTTTCAAAATCGACACGGTGTATTTGTGCGCCTTTTAATTCCATGCATGTTTTTGTAGTCGGACAGTTTTTTTAACGGGTGTCTCGTTGTAGATAACTTTTTCAATTTAAAATCACCGTTATTCGTTTACGACACCTTTCAATTTTTTCTGAGTGAACGTTCCTTATGCTTAGTCGTCCTTTAACGATTTTTAAATATCCAGAAATTCAGAATCCTTCGCCGTTCCGTTAGATGTTGGACTTTTAATTAATAATTTTTTCCTTCAGCCTGGGTTCTTCAATGACTTGTCCCAATTGTTGAAAGCTATCAATTATTAATTCTTTTTTTTTTTTTCGTATGGTTCTTTCTACCTCGTCGCCATTGTTGAAACTTGACTAATGCATGGAATAATAATGCAACACAAAATGTACTTAGAACAAAATGTATTGAAACAAGAAAGTGTACACAATATTTACATATATTCTTTTGTATATTCCTGGGAAGACCGTTCCTGGAGAATGTGTTGACTGAGTCGCAGACTGGCAGAGTCTCTGGTTGAATCTCTTGATTCCTGTATTTATCAATCCACCCACGAGGATCAAATGTGGCACAAGGCCGTTTTAATGTGGGTATCCCCGAGCCCGTAGGCTAGGCCAAAAATATGGCCTTTCTGAACCCACCTAGACGGGTTCAGGCCCTGTCAACCTCCCCGGACGAAACCCCGCCTCTCGGCAAAGCCTCGTCCGGGCTCCCCTCCGCCAATGCAGAGAGCTCGACAGTCGCCGAGAGTCCGCCTCTCGGTCTCTGAATCTCTTGATTCCTTCCCTCTCTTCCCGGTACCAACCATATTTATATGGTCAGTACTCCACTATGCAAATTAAGTGGATCCTACCACAACACATACAAAATACTCCCATCATTTTAAAAACAATTTAATGATTAAAATATCAAATACTTATTTTAACAGAAATGCAATATTGTTTTTTGCATAAAATTTCTTTAATTTTTGTATTCAAAAATCCACTTTCCAGTTCCCCTTGCGTTTGCGAGAACTAAACAAATCACAAGGTGAAATGGCTCAAAAAGTTGGAATGTAGCCCCAGAAAGAAATATTTGAGCATAGCCGATTTTATGCCGCATGCTCAAGTGCAAGAAATCCTAAACATATATTCTTCGCTGTTAAACAGGAGAAAGGGGAAAAAATTCTTAAAAAATAACATGACGTTTAGGTATCTCTTCAAAAAATCAATGACGGTCAAAGATTCGGGAATGTGCCAAAATGGGGTCAGGTATCTCAAGAATCATGGGTTGTAAGTTAAAATATTCTATTAGAAAATCTTCACGGTTGATGCTATTTTGAAGCTCGAAAGGAACTATGCTTGACGAAGTCAGCAGTTGATATCAAGAAAATATTCGGAATTATACAGCCAACCCAGTTCATGCTCTTGGATATCAAGGTTTCTGAAAAAAAATCTTCTATAATGTTGGGGGAAAGGTGCGAGTTGATGCCTACTAGAATGTAATGATGCACCATTGGACATGACGCAAGTTTAACTATCTAGAGAGCAACTATTTGTGGCCCCAGTACAGTATTTGAAGCCACACAGATCCATATTTGCAGAAATTATGCAAAGCTAAGTTTGATTATTCTTGGCAAGTGGATTTAAAACTCGGCCCTGAAACCGCCAGATTACGTCCAGTTAGACAATTTGGAGCAGTCCAACAATAAGAATACACCAGTATCAATACCTGGTTGTTAAGAAAGTGTGGGCCACGATTTTCAATAATATTTTTAAGAATTTAAAGTTTTCTGATGCTGTTTAATTCAAATTAATTGAGTCCATATTGAATAAATCCTTCGTCGTGATGGTGTCGACAGTATCCTATTAATAATGTTTTGTATTAGTCAGCTTAATTAACCTAATAAGCAAGATTCGATGACGGTTGTAATTTTTCAAGTTTTTTTCACCACTCAGGATTTTGAGTTGCGAACTGACAATTGTGTATTGATTTTATATTATGGAAGAACGTAACAATTTCTTTGTGCCACGCCTATGATAAATGAATTGTTTCTCTTACATGGTAGTTGAACATGAAGAATATAGTCAGCCATTTTACCCGTTGCATTCAAACCCAAACAGTTAATGTATTGCCATAACCACTAATATAAAATTTCAAGGATAATATTAATAAGGAAGTGCTTTAGTTCTGCACATTAAATAAAAATATAATTTAATAAGACAAAAACCCAAAGATTTTATATGCGAATATACATCGACTGAATTGGAAAAGATCAAGATGCTTGACGAAATTTGAAATTCTTATGCTATTAACACAATAGCATGTTCGCTTCTTTGCGTCAGAATTGAATAAACAGGAAATTTGAGGAAAAACAATCTATATTATTCACTATATCTTTGTCGTATTGGCTTTCATATTATTCTTAATTTATTAAGACAATATATTTTCGAATAAAATTTGATTGTTACTAGTTTCGCTAGAAGTGAAATAAAATCTTTATGTACGTTTACAATGGTTGAATAAAACAATTGATTAGAAAAAAAACAAGAACAATTATTACCATATTACTTTCCTTCGTAATAAGACAGATATTGAACGATGTGGCAGAGTGGTTAGTGCTTTTGCTTTCATGAAACCCGGTTTAGATATAAGGATACATTATTTGTTTAGATGGGTGTATGTAATTGTATGGAAATGTAACGTTTTATGTATATATGTTTATGTACACGTATGTGTATGTCCGTATGTATATATATGTGTAAATGTATATATATGTAGGAGTGGATGTGTATGGATGTATGTGTGTGTGTTTATGTATGTATATGTATACATATATGTATGTGTAAGTGTATGTATGTATATATATATATATATATATATATATATATATATATATATATATATATATATATATATATATGTATATGAATAGATATATGTATATGTGTACATGAGTATATGTGTGTATGTTGTGTATACGCCTATATGTATGTATGTGTATATGTTATTGTGTATGCGTGTAAACGCATGTGTTTTTGAACATAAAAATATAGGTCCTTGCTTGATTAGATAATCGTTATATTTATTTTGATATGTTTATATTTGATTTGTAACCTGTAGTCGAAATTAATTTTGTCAAATTTTCTTAATTAGACAGCGGCCCTTTTAATAAATGCCCTTCAATTTTAGTTCCCCCTTCTCCCCATCTCTCTCCCTCACCCCTTTTTCTTTACTTTTCCTCTCCTCCCCTCTTCTTCTGATCTTTAAGGTTAGATCATCTATTGTGCGTGTATGTCACCACAAAATGTATCATTTCCGGTTACATCTTTAATGTATCAGACATCCGACAACATTCATATTTCTCTCACTTAAACCGTCTTTGACTCCCCTCTCTAAAACTTCTCTCTGTTAAGTTTTAATCCCCTACCTTCTCTCGTCTGTTACCCCTCTCTATAGCCCTAACATTCGTCCCACACTCTCATACTTACACTCTCTCTAAATTTTAATTTTTATTTCCGGAGTTGTTTTTTCTGTTTTCTTTTTGAATTTGTAGGTCTGATGAATTGGATCGTATTTACGAAATATGTTATAAAATCACTACAAAAATAGTCATTTTGTTTCAAAAGTGTTTTTATAACATATTTATGTTATAATTTTAACATCACTATAATCAAATGATGTGACACAAGGTCGAGATTTCAAGTGGGTTTAACGCAAAAATTCCTAACCGCGTCGGCATTTCCCCTGGGGTGTGGGCTTTATATTTAAAGAATACGAGAGATCTCAGCCAAATGGTCGGATGCGTATAGATCGCATCATTTCTTCGAAAAATAAAGCATATTTTTAGAATGTTATCACTTGATAAGACACCGGAAGTGTTGAAACAAAATGGCTATTTTTGTAGTGATTTTATAACATATTTATGTTATAATTTTTAAATAAATAATTATATATATATATATATATATATATATATATATTAAGGGTACGATAAATCTTTGCATGAGACAGGGTTAAGTTGAGAAATCTGATTGCTATTGGCGTTGAAGAAAATTACAACGGCAGCGTTGCTCACATTGAGCTGAAACGTGAAAGATACCCTCTTGAGAAGTGTGCAAAGTAGTCACTCTCGTGTGATGAATGTTGCTGTGTCTGCTTCTCACGGATAGGCCTTCTCAGCCACAAACATGGACACCGAAACACACCCAATCTACCAATATAATACCCAGAAAAGTTTTGGTGCAGCACTTGTGACAATGTTGGTCAGGCAACAGACTGACTCGGCACTATAAAATTACATATCCAGATAATCAGATTGTTGTCGGAAAACTGGACTTTCTTTTATATATCGAGTCGCTGCACTACACCCAACAAGTTTTGCACACAGAGCCTAGCCTGGTGTGTTAAGGTTTCAAGATCGCTAAGTGTGCATGAATCTTCAGGATTCAAGTAAACTGGATGATCCATAGTTTGCTCGCATTTGGCATTTGGGATCATCAGTGGCATATCCCATTTCTAAGGTTTGGGTGTACTGCGACCAACAGCCGTTCGGAGGCGATTCAAGAAATACCAGTAGGGCCTGGCATTACTAGAGCCAGGGTGTTTCTGTACATTTGAAAGTGGGCATGGGTTTTACGATGCACGCCACGATACACTACACTGCCCGGTATACAATGTGGATTGGCTTGCATGTCACTTGCGGTTCATATGTGACATTTAAGATATCAACAGCGATATGGAAATTCTCCCTAAAATGTTTGTTTTCAATCTTAGAGGTTGTCTTACTCTGTCACGATTAACTTCTACCATATATATATGTGTGTGTGTGTGTGTGTGTGTTGTATAATATATATAAATTGTATAATATATATATATATATATATATATATATTTAAATTTTCATAAAATCACACACATCTATATATATGTGTGTGTATGTGTGTGTATGTATGTGTGACAATTTCGAAAAATTTTGTTTTTCGATAAAATGAAATTCCGATATTTTCATGTTCAGCGGGCCACAATAATCGTAACAGAAGACGTACTTTCTTTTCATCCGAAAATCCTTGAAATTCTTCTCTGAAAATGGTCATGTACTTTTTGAAGTACGATATGAATGTAACGAATTATTCTGGGTTGTAATTAACTTCACTTATTGAATTAGTGACTGAGTCTGGCGAAAAATAAATTCACCAGCTTTTCCAATATTACCTTCGACTGTTCCAGATATTCAATCAGTTCCCGCTGCATTTGTTGTAATAGTTGCTGAATAATTATCTTAAATAGTGTATTACTTTCGTAGAGTTAGTCCATATCTAAGAATTTATCGACCACCGCATCGATCTATGAATATACATGAATTTCATAAAATTCTTTCCCGTTAATTTTGAATTTTCTTCAGCAGTTATTTATTCTAAGCGCGAAAAAAAAAATCGTGTGAAATCGAATCCTTCTCACTACTGTTATGTCTTCATTCCATTGAAAGAAGATTAAACAGTCATGGAATATAGAGTCGACGTAGTCTTACCAAATCCTGTGGTAAGGATATAAGGTTCACTCCCAGATTCTGGGCGTCGGTATATATATTCATGTCATATTCTGAAGAGGTGTATTTATCTCTAACATAAATAAATATCAATATAGATTATGTTTGCGGAGCTCAGAGGTTTGTTTGTGCGTGCGTGTGCGTGTGTGTGTGTGCGTGTGCGTGTGTGTGTGTGTGTGTTAACAATTCTGTTGATTTGAGTTGCCTCTGAAAACGGGAGAAATTTCAAAGAAACTGAGTTTTGAAAGATGAATCTTTGAATTTCTTTTTACTTCATTTTAAGACGCACAGACACACACGTACTCAGGCACAAACACACTCACAAACACAGAGACGCATACCCGAACACACCCGCACATAAACATGCATAAACATAAAATTGTGTGTGTGTGTGTGTGTGTGTGTGTGTGTGTGTGTGTGCGCTGCAGCGTGTTAAAAAAATGATGTTGATTTATCTTGCCTCTGGAGAGCGGATTAATGAAACTGAGATTTTGCAGTTATGTCTGAATTTTTTATTTCAATTTAATATACACACGCTCTTATAGACACATACATACACGAACATATAATTATATATATATATATATATATATATATATATATATATATATATAAATAAATAAATATATATATATATATATATATATATATATATATATATATATATATATATATATATATATGCGTGTGTCTGAGTGTGTGTGTGTGTGTTTCTGTGTGTCTCTCTGTTTGGTTCTGAGATTGAGTGTATGCGTGTAGGCATGTGTGTGTGCGTTTCTTACTTAATTTATCTAGAGACTGAATTTATGGTAAACTGAAATTTAGGAATTTTTTTTTTTTTAATTTCAACTTATTACATATATATATATATATATATATATATATATATATATATATATATATATGTGTGTGAAAATATTGTAGAAAATAGGAAAGAAACTGGTGTGGTAAATAATCCAAAGTTCCTAAGTATTTTTGTTATTATTTTTTAAAAATAGTGTTCGATACGAAAGTAGAGCATAAATATAATTATTTATTTAAAAATATGATTCCAACTCGCTACATAAGAGGTCTCATGTTTCAAAACAAGAGCCGAAAACTTCAAAATAATATTTGAATTAACTTGAGTTGAAGATGGAACAGAGCCTACTTTAACTCAAGTTAATTCAAATATTATTTTAAAGTTTTCGGCTCTTGTTTTGAAACATGAGACCTCTTATGTAGCGAGTTGGAATCATATTTTTAAATAAATAATTATATATATATATATATATATATATATATATATATATATATATATATATATATATATATAATTATGCCCGCATAATGTTTTAGCAAACCCAGTCCAGTGGATTAATAGTTATATTCTGCTTTTTTTTTTCTTTTTCTTTTTTTTCACCGAGCTTTTATTTTAGAAGTAAATAAGAGAATTCTTTTCGGTTTCGTTTTTACGCATGCGCCAAAAGTGTCAATCAACTCCCGCAACACGTCTCTGCCTCGCCAGTTTATAGTAGAATGCTGAATTATTGTCTTGAAAATTTTCCTACTCATCTAAGTATTGCCAAATAATTTTACATTTCTGATACACATATAGAATCTGTTTTTTTTTGTTTTTGTTTTTTTCTCCGCGTCGATATATACACATTGACACGATTTTTCCAGAGTAAAATAAAGAAAAGTGCTGATAACCTAAGGTCAGAAGTATATAGCACTCCAGAAACAATGAACTATATGGATTTTCAACTACACAAACGCTCTAGGTTATAGAAGATCTAGCAAAAATTTGAAAAGTCTCCAAGGAGGTGAGAGCGTGGATACTTAGTGTAATGGTAATCGGCGCGTTAAATGAATATGGTAAGCCGCGTTCAAATTCCAGTCTCTTCCGTTGAGTTCACTTTTGCATATATTTTTCTTCTTCCTCTAGCTAACTGCTAAATATTTAGAAGTGTTTGCATGCTAGAGAATAATCACTTCGAATTCAAAATCATGGAGAATTCATCGGGAAACCACAATGATATATTTCCCCAACAGTCATGGATAATCACAGATAATAAAGAAAAAAAAACTATATGTTGTACTCCATTATTTCCTTAACATCCAAAAGGGGCATATCATTTGAAAATAAAAAAAAAAGATAAAATAATGTGTTAGCAACTACTTTTGTCAAACGTTTCGTAGTGCTTTGCATACAGACACACACATACAAACATACATACATACATATATATATATATATATATATATATATATATATATATATATATATATATATATATATATTTTCTAAAGCGAACGATTTTTATTTATTAATCCGACAGATCCTATTAATTAAACGCTATTTGTTGTTCCTGTATTTGAGTAGACTCTCCGTTTATTTATTAAACAGCATATTTATTTATTTTCGTCTAACGGCTAGAATGTTCGAGAAATCTGATTAAAGAAAAATATTTGCTCTCCGGCAGGATTCGAACCTACGTCCCCATCCTATACCCCGGTAGGAGGAACCGTCATTAGATCCGACGTGCTTTAACTGCGTCGATGGTCAAGCAAAGTTACAACACGTCATACCTGCTTGATCATCGACGCACACATTTCAGTACTATTTTCTTGGTTTCTTACGAGAATTTTTTAATTTCTTAATACTTAATGCTTATTATTGGAAGGCATCTTTCGCTATTCAAATGCGCCTTTGAATTTCATTTTCACACCTTCTGTCTTCTGTTGTTAAACAAATAACCATTAATTAAAATTGTTGTGCTTGTTTGATTTTGGTATCCCCAATTTGTAATTTGGGCTGACCCTTTTACTAACAACCATGGATTCCGTTGTCTTACAATTGAATTTTAGTTCTTTCTTCTCGTTTTCCTTCACTACCTTCTGTAGAAGTTCTTGTAGTTTCCTTTCTGTGTCTACTACTAACACTGTGTCAGCTGCATATATCATGTTTCTGATGTGGTGGAATAACCTGTCACCCCCATGAGTGACTACACTATAGGTAGTGACTGCCCATAAATATCTATAAGTCAACGGACTACAAAGACTAGCTGCGACCTGTTCCAGCTAAACAGTCGAACTCTCTGCCTTCGGGCAGAGAGGAACCCGGACGAGACTCCGCCGAAGAGCAGAGTCTCGTTCGGGGAGGTAGACTGACCCTCAACCCATTTATGCGGGTTCAAAAAGGGGATATTTTTGGCCGAGCCTACGGACTCGGAGAACCCATGTTAAACCGGCCTTGTGCCATATGCAACCCTCGTGGGGGGGGGGCTAGCTAAATATACCAGCTGGCATCTGTTCCAGCTGTGCTGTCACACGCTCTGCCTTCGGGTAGAGAGGAACCCGGGCGAGGCTCTGTCGGAGGGCAGAGTCTCGTTCGGGGAGGTTGACCAACCCGATCCCGTTTATGCGAGTTCTACGGGGATTTTTTGGCCGAGTCTATGGGCTCGGAAGACCCACGTTAAACTCGAACTTGTGCCACATCTACCCTCGTGGGTGGGGTAGTAAATATTGACTATATAGTAAATATAGCTGGTACCTGTTACTCAACTCTTAGCTATTGTCGAAGGCAGAGAGGAAATCGGACGAGGCTATGCCGAAGGGCAGAGTCTCGTTCGTTGGAGGTAGATCAACCCGATACCGTTTATGCGGGTTCTACGGGGAATTTTGGGACGAGCCTAAGGGCTTGGATGTCCCACGTTAAACTCGGCCTTGTGCCACATCTACCCTCGTGGGGAGCTAGTAAATACCGACTAGCTGGGAAAGGCAAAGGCAAAGGCAAAGAGGAACCCGGACGAGGCTGTGCTGAAGGTCAGAGTCTCATCCGGGGAGGTAGACTGACGCGTGGAGCGGTTGGTAAATGTTACTAGCTGGGATCTATTGAGTACGACTCAACACGAGAACTACCGACCTTCCAATAATAGCACTCACTACTGGATTGACTTGCGACGACCTTGTGCATAACTGTTACTTTTATTCTTGTTGTACTGGTTATTACAATAAGCCTTTACTTATTTTATCCACCTTGCTTTTCAAGTATATATTTCTATTAGCACAGAATATAACAGTTACTAAGAATGTGGTCGCCAATAATAACTCCTGGTCGGACTTCTAATTCTCTCAGCATAGGTTAAATAAGTGAGAAGATCCTTGTTTTAGACTCCTTCTATTTCTGCATATTTATTGAACTCATTTTCTATCTGTGTGCATGTGGTCTCCTGCCAGTATAGATTCTAGATTATTCTAATACCCTTCGCGAATATGTCAAATGATAGATAAAGTTCTCGACATGAAGAAAAGGAAACAAAACCAATGCCAATGTTGGGCACAGAATATACGACAGAAACAAATTAAAAACAAATGCAGACACTTCCTGTTGTCAGCTTTCTGTGTCTGCTATCAACATTATGTAATTTGCATATCTAATGTTGTTTAGATTGTGGTCGCCATAAAACGAATCCCGGGAGGACTTCTAATACTCTCAGGATTTCTTCACTGTAATGTTTCAGAAGTTACATTTAGGAAGCGTTTTGAGAAAAGTAAATTGTCAGTTATGATCAAGTTTTTATTTATTAAGTTTATCAAAATGATAGTTTACGTCAATTTTTAGAATAACAAAGTTTTATTACGCCTTAAAACATAGTTAGGTACACATAGAACTTATACTGATTGAAAGATGGACATCCTTCGGCGTATATCTTACAATATTTTTATTGAAAGGTTTCATTTCTCATTCGGTATCGTGATACACTATGGTTCACGTATTTTGATAACTATGTGTAGATAGATAAATATGTAGGGGCACAGAATATATTTGGTTTATCTCTCCTGAGATAAAGCTGGCAAAAGGCCACCTCAAGATGTACTTTCCAAATAAAACCTCTTTCCCTATTATTTAATTTATGAAGATCAAAAACTCTTGACGTTAGACAAGAAAGAAGAAATAAGTTGAACAATTCAATTTGTGAAATGAATAAAAGGTAAAATATATTCAACAAATATTTACATTTAGGTTGAATTGCATGCGAAATGGTTAGTTATGCATGAGTTGCCTCCCATTAGCCGGGATAAATTACATGTCAAAATGTTTTCATATTAATAGATTAGACAAAGCTTGTTTGTGCGAATTGTACCTGACAAACTTTTAGTAAGAATGAGTGAGTTGGGCGAAGGTTTGTCTTGTGTAGATTCATGTCTGTCCCTTGAGTGTGAGGCCGCAACTAACTGATTTCTCGCGGGAAAATGTTTATATAGGAGTTCGAACAACCTTGTAATTTGGCGGTAAAAAAGATTATTACTCACCTTTGTTCTGATTGGCTGGATCAACCTAATCAGTGAACATTTAACATTTTACATATCACATTAGTTTATTATGTATACACTTAATTTAACATAGGTGAGCATATGTGAGGATGTGTGTGTGTGTGTGTGTGTGTGTGTGTGTGTGTGTGTGTGGACGTACATTTCCACAAATACATCGACCGACAGATAAAGAAAGAAAGAAAGAGTAAAAAGGAAGAAAAAGAAAGAAAGAAAAGTAAAAAGTAAGTTAAAAAAGAAAGAAGTAAAGAAAGTAAAAACGAAAACGTAAAAAGAACGAAGCAAAAAGAAAGAAAGAAAGAAAGAAAGAAAGAAAGAAAGAAAGAAAGAAAGAAAGAAAGAAAGAACGAAAGAATTATGAGGACAGGAAGAAGAACGTAAATAAAAAAAGAAAAAAAAAGCAAGGAAGCAAGCAAATAAGTAAGCAAGCTAGCAAGCAAGCAAGAAAGAAAGAAAGAAAGAAAGAAAGAAAGAAAGAAAGAAAGAAATATGAGGACAGGAAGAAGAACGTAAATAAGAAAAGAAGAAAAAGCAAGCAAGCAATTAAGTAAGCAAGCTAGCAAGCAAGCAAGAAAGAAAGAAAGAAAGAAAGAAAGAAAGAAAGAAAGAACGAAAGAATTATGAGGACAGGAAAAAGAACGTAAATAAAAAAGAGAAGAAAAAGCAAGCAAGCAAGCAAGCAAGAAAGAAAGAAAGAAAGAAAGAAAGAAAGAAAGAAAGAAAGAAAGAAAGAAAGAAAGAAAAAAAAGCACGAAAGAATTATGAGGACAGGAAGAAGAACGTAAATAAAGAAAGAAGAAAAAGCAAGCAAGAAAGAAAGAAATATGGGAACAGGATGAAGGACGTTAATAAAAAAAAGGAAGAAAAAAGCTAGCAAGCAAGAAAGAAAGAAAGAAAGAAAGAAAGAAAGAAAGAAAGAAAGAAAGAAAAATGTAAAAAGAAAAAATAAGAAAGAAAAAGTAATAATGAAATCTGAATAGATGCATTAATTATGCTGGTTAGAATGACGCCAGTTTAATGCGACTTAAGCTTTACACAACTGTACACCTCAATGGTAAGTGATTTTCCCTCATAGTGAATATAATTTTTTCTACCTTAAAGTTTCGCAGCTGTAGAGGAACTATAGGCAAGATACAAAACTTGTGTAAAATAACTATGCGCTTAAAAAGAAATAGAATCAGTTCGAAGAATGAAAAAAAAATAATTGACATCACTCTTGGTCAATTTACTACTTATTTGTGTGTGTGTGTGTGTGTGTGTGTGTGTGTGTGTGTGTGTGTGTGTCGGTGTGTATATAAAAAGAGAAGTTATGTGTGCGTTTAATGAGAAAAAAAGAAAGAAAGGGCTTGATGGATGAGTATATAATTGATGAAAATCAGGGATTGTATGTCCTATATATATATCTATTATATCTACTTCCGTATCTTCAGGAGTTGCGTACCAAACGTTATATCACGTGCATAAGTTATTTGAGGACACACTAAAGACCCTAAAACAACCATATCCACTAAATTCACTGAAACAAAATTTGGTACACAGAGGCAGTAATGACATATTTATTCGATGTCTTCAGCCACAATGACGTCTCCAATGCGGGATAAGAATCGTTGACATTCACGCATCATATCGTTTTATAATGGAAATCACTTGGGTAATGGTGGCTTCAAGGGAAACAATTGCATTGTGGGAACGTTTCTTAGTCTCCCATTCAACAACGACCCCACATGGGGAAATAGATTTGGTGAGTTAGGTGATCATATGTTTAGTGCGATGCAACCCTGTAGATTGGCGGCTATCCAATCTTATTTTACCACGGATTTGTGAGCAGGTGCAGAGACCCGCAGAAACACTTACGGCCTTTCATCTCATACAAGGTCTATCCAAGGTTTCACGACTCTTTCTAGAACCACAGTGTATCCAACAGCATTCAACCAAAGACCCTATTGAAAAACGTGCGTTGATACCATGTGCTCTTCACTATTCAGTATCCGTAACACCATCACAGATGCGGGAGATTTGGTGTGGCAACCAGGGGGGGGGGCATCGTAAGCATCCGCACATAACCCACTGTCATTTTTACAGTTCACGTTTGGATCCTGGTCGAAATATTTTTTACCTGAAAGCAGAAGACAGAGCATACTTCAAAATGTTTCAACTTGTTCAGCAATCATTTTATTCGGAGCAACCATTGTTTTTGTGTGTGTGCAGGCATGAACTGCCCTTTCCTCATCATGTGTGAGTTGCACCGAATGTCCTCATGCACTATATTACGGATTGTGTCCTCAGACATCTGGAGACTTCTAGCAATGGCCGTCTTGTTGAACGTTATGGGATTCGCATCGATACTCTCCTGACCCGTTGTACGAATTGTGGGGTACTGATATCCTGTCTGAACGCTGCTTTCAGCTACAGGTGACGCATCCCCGCTGGAGGCTTTCAATTCCTATTGAACTTTGCGTACAAGCGACTCCCCCCCCCCAGAAAAAAACATGCAATCTCAACATCGCTGTACTTTTTTCTCGCAAACATTACAGCCTGTCGTTTCATCTCAAGCAATTAGCTGATAGTCCGTCATTAATTCTATGAAGAGATAAAAGAACATTAAATGATTATCGCATGACTGCAAGCGCACAATTGCACGTCCTCAAACATTTTACTCTATATATATTACAGTTTTGCCTATACAGATAAACACATAATACAGTTTAAGTTACGAGATGGAAGTTTTGAAAAATGTTCGCCCGAACCACTTCATAATACCTTGCCAAATGAACAATAATCCATTTAGGACGGAACACGTTACCTAATCAGACAGAGAACATTTTAACACAGCCTCTTGTTTTTTTGTTTTTTTTTAAGGGGGTTGTTTTTTCACAGTGATTTTCATCCCTGTACAAGGTCCAACAGCTATTTGAGGCAAGGGCTTTAAGAGGCTCAGATTACGGGGCCGTGACGGATAAATAACGTTTAACGCTAAACGAACAGGCTAATAATGCAGTGACCGGGGAAACAGATTATTGCAAGTCGATTTTTACAAAGTAGCGATTAGTGGGCGGAAGATGCCCGAATGGAACTTTCATCTCACTAAAAATAAGAGACACTAATTATTAAAGACACATAATGACAATATACTTTATTCTTACCGTGGATTGTAGCAAATATAGCATACAATTTTTTTAATTCCAGATAGAATCGAGAATTATCGTCTGTTTGTCTCAAGGGAAACTCCTTAACGATCATCTCTTTGATATATCCGAAATACCTACATTATTTTTTCTTGGTTCAGGATTAAATAAATCTTATACAATAATTAACAAATGCCGTTGACCGTGGAATGATCTGATCGATTTGTTCGTTTAACGGCATATCAACACCTTATGGGTCATTTAAAACTGAAATCTTAATTTTCTTGACAGCTTTGAAGTAATAAAAATATGATATATGTCATTCTGCTTCTACAATTGAATACATGATAGATGATACTCAGTTTTTGTGCCTATACATGTTTATGTGAAGATAATTACTAGAGGCTGTCATGTGTGTGTTTCAATATTTTTGTTGTAGTTATATTTTGGAAGATAGTTTGGTTTCCTTACGAACTTGTATGATATTATATGGATTAATATCATGAAATAATTCTTTCAGATTGGTTGGTTGGTCCGTTAATCTTGTTTGGAAGCATATCAACCTATATGGATTATTTAATGCCGAAATCTAAATACTCTATACATAATTTTATACTTTCATAGTAAAGATATATATTTTCTAGATCAGAAAAAATATTTTTGATAATTTTACAATAAAAATTATTTTTTATATTTTTCTAGTGTTGCATTGTTACTTTTCTATAAAAATGTATTGTTGGTCGTTTTATTATAAAAAATATATATACTATTGATTGTTGTTTGAGACTTCCCTATTTGCATATAGCTGGGACCCTAACAAGTGTTATCACTCCGGGTCAGGGTGAACCTAGGAGAAGCGGCAATTAAGAGGTGGTTCCATGCTCCTCAAATCATCCAATCTCTCGATCATAAGCCATGCTGCCAGATCTTGTTTATCGTCATAATCAGAACGAATAAGAAGATGTGGTAAGAGGTGCAGTTGATGCGGTTATGTAGGAAAGTGTATCAAACTGTCATCAACTCACAAATCCGTCAAATAGCTGCCCATCCACTCTTCCACCTCATCAACTTCTTTCCGTCTTGTTCAATGCCACTGACTTTATATGTTATCGAAGGTAGATACAGTAACCTGTAACTGGCACATCCGGGTTATTCCATCAACTGTTTTCTCTTATAAACGACGGAATGAGTTTGTCACGGTTTTTCTTTAGATCATGGAGCCAATGGCATCGGTGGGCCCACTCGGCAGCCATTTTGAAGGTAAATGAATTTCTTCGGCACAGAAAGTTAACGGTTGACCCTAAACCTGAAAAGGTTAAGATTGTATCGATCAGGTGAGCATCCCCTTGAGATGATGTTCCACAAAGTAGTGACTCTTGGGAAGAGGCGCTATGCAAGTGTAACGTCCTTCTTACCAACTGAATACGAAGAGAGTGGTTCGTTTCCGTGGACTTAGCATGGCAGGTCTTAGATATAAAGGTCTGAATTGGTGGAAGTCAAGACTATTGTTTTCCATGGAAATATCAATAGAG
>OZ010571.1:86521189-86538689 GCA_963932145.1 Acanthosepion lycidas | reverse complement strand
TTAATTGTTTTTGTTTTTTTCCCCGTTTGGTTTTGCATTGAGTACTTTTATGTCCTCCGCAAAGAGGACAAATTTCTGACGAAAAAAAACATTCACTTTTGAAATGTAATCTACCACAGCCAAAATATGGATTAGGTTTCGAACAATTTTTTTTAACGTTTTACTATCGTATTTTAGGACGATCAGCTTGAAATGCGTCTTTTTCTTCTATTTTTATGCATCAAATTTCCAATTCTGCCATTCTTCAGTAATTTTCTGAATCGTAATCTCAGAGCCCAGTTCTAGCTTAGTCAGTAATCGTGAACGAATGTCTTTATCTTTTGTTGAAGTAAGACCTTGAACAAAAATTAAACATGTCAGAATTTAGTTCATGCAACAAAAAAAACGTTTACAATTTAGATTGACATTTCCAGTCTAGGTGACAAAATCCTAGTCATCGCCTTCAACAATATTTAAACATTTGTAGTGAATATGAAATAAATAGCTTCTCTCATCAAAAATGCTAGACAATATATTTACTGTTTCTTCGAAAAAAATTTCACTAGTTTTTCTCAGAAGTATAAAATTCATGTATTTATTATTTTCGTCTGGGTCTAATTTTTACCAAAGTAACCTTATTTTCTTTTCGCCCGTCCACTTTTCACATTCCCGTTTAAATAAGTCGGTGTATCTTATAAAATACGATGGAAACGGAATAACATCGTCTGGACAATGTTTAAATTCAGTAATCGAATTCGCAATAGCCTCAGCTGTGAAAAAAACTTGAATTGTGTTCGCTTGATTTCTTTTCTATCAAAGCTTCTACTAATTTAGACTGTTGCGTTAAGATACACTGTAACATTTCGTCTTGTTTAATTTTCTGTTATTTTTGTAATTTCTGGTTTTCCACAAAACCCTTCATTACTATCAATAATTCAAACATTTTCTCTAAGTGATTTTCTTACGATATAAGTCTTCCTACAAATCAACTTGTCACAAAAACAATGATCTATATTTTCCTTTTTTTTTTAAACTAACTGTATCAAAATTTTGCTAATTATTTTCATAGGGAAAAAAATTACATTGATCCGTGAAAATCCAAGTGTTTCTTGCTTCACCGCTCTGAGGAAGAAAACAAAAATGTCCATGTTTACTTGAGGAACTAACCGCTTCGTATCAAGTTGAGTTCTCATTTCCAATTAACTTGTTCCAAGTTTTGTAATATTGTCCGGGGATGCTTATTAAAATAATTACTATAACGGCAACTTACAAATTATAAGGGTTTATTTAAACAAGAAAAATGCAAGAAAATATTTACAAGTTCGTCTGAAGCTGGAAAGCAAACGATATTTACCCGACCTCCCCACGAGGCTGGATGTGGCACAAGGCCAATTTTTCTGTGGGGGGTCCGAGCCCGTAGGCTAGAGTAAAAATTCCCGTAGACACCGGATACACGAGATGGGGTTTGTCAACCACCCAAGACAAGACTCTGCGCTTCGGCATAGCCTCGTCTGGGTTCCTCTCTGTCCGAAGACAGAGTTCGACATCGTGTGTGCTCAAGCCGAAGCTTGAAAACAAACAACCACATCCTCCGGGACACCAACGCCATAGGCGCTTATTTTACTACTTGAAAAGTCCATTTAATAGAGGTGTATCAGTTCTTTGTATACTGAGGATTATCAGTTCGTTCCCTACAACAATCGCCCTGCATGGCGTGAATTGATTTAAAAAAATCGCAATGTCTTCAAGTTAAGGATCATTCGTTTATCTATCCGCATGGCCTTTACATGCTACTTCTACCTCTTGCATCCATATCAAATACGTTGTTCATGATACCCATTTTAACAGTAGCTCTCTACTTTTAGTCGTTCTTGAAGTTTCTATTGGTTGCGCTTGATTCTAAAACACACACACACACACACAAGGTCATCATCATGATGTTTTTTCCTAAGACAAAATTGTTGTGTTCATCTGAAAGTTAAAATAGCTGTGAAGTGAGAAACGCTAAGATTATATACTGCACGAATTAAATTTAACGACGTAAACGTCAGGGGAGATAACTATGTTTTGAAATATCAGTATGTTGTTGTTGCTGTTTTTTTAAATTACTAGTTAAAATATATTCAAAAATTGAAACCTACCCGTAATAAAATTAATTATGAATACTGCACATATATTTACAGTAGATAGGTTTTAACTAATAGTTTTTTTTTTTTTGTTTTTTTTTAACATATGGACATTTCAAAACTTACTTACCTCCCCTGGAGGAAAATTTAAATCTTACAATACATAACCTTAGCGTTTCTCACTCCACAGTTTAAAAAAAGTAACTTTCAGACGAACACAACAATTTTGTCTTAGGAAAAAACAACATCCTGATGATAACATTGTGCTAATGTCGAAAGTACTCAGAATAAATGAATATATGTCAACATGGTAATTTTCTCTCTTCCTTTAATAAGAATCCTAAGAACCTAAGAAGGTTTTCCGTGAATATAAGATGTTCCTATTGATAAGTACATAAAACCTGTCTAAATTTTTCAATGAGACAATTCTTAATGAAAACATGCTCCAAAATATACGCAGTATATATATATATATATATATATATATATATATATATATATATGAGACCCAGGATTTAAAAAGAAAACAATAATAAGCGGTTCAATTGCCGTATGTGCCTAACGAATTGGGAAACCATGAAACTTTAAGTACCACTACAAATCTAAGTAAATGTGTATTTATTAATATATACTTCATAGCTCTGTTTAACTACAGTGATCACTTTATTTTTACACCACAAATTAAATAAATATTTATTTGCTTATCTGCGTATGCACGCTATCACGCGCATATACAGTTGTTAATATCTCGTTATTTAGATTATATCCACACTTATATATATACGATAAATGCTTGTGTTTTCTGTCATTCATTTATTAGTAAATTTTATTTAGCTCTCTGCAAGAACCGAACTCGTGTGTAAAAAATCTGTGTATTTTGCCGGCTCACAGTCGCCCTTTCTGTTGTGGCTGAGCAAATACCTTTGTGTTTCGTGGTTATGCTTGTTTTTCAAGATCTCAATTTCTTCAAATTGCTCGATAGACTTCGCAGTGTTTCCATTTGTCGAATTGAATGAAAGCAGCTGAACTCTACTTAAAATTCCCAAGATGTCATTTAGCCAAGTTACGCGATTTTATTGACGCCCTTTTGAAGTATTCTGTTAGCGACGGAGAAACAGAATTATCTATCAAAGCAGTGGCGAATCCAAGACAATTTATTCACGAGTTTCAATTTAACTCAATTGCAGAACTGATTACTTCTTCCTTCGAAGAAGGGTTTGTTTTTTTCTGAAGAACAGAATTTATTCTCAGGTGGTTGATTGCCTTTTTTAAATATATTTTTTTTACTTTTCTTTCATTCTTTTTTTTACTGAAATTTCGTTTTTTTTGTTTGTTTGTTTTTGTTTTTTGGGGGTTTTTTTTCGGCTTTTCCGTCTTAGCTGCGTTGGTACGTTACATTTTCATTCAACTAGAAGAGTTATTCCCCTTTTCAAATTTAATTTTCTTTATCTTCAATCCTTTGGTGTTTCTTCGAAATGTATTTAAATGTTTTGTTTTTACTCAAGGCTTTAATAGCAGAATGCCGATTGAGAATCTAATTTATTAATAACAACCCGCGATTTTTTTAGCCATTGTTTTTCGGTGAGACACTCAGCTGATATTTACTATATTATAATGTCTGATACAAGACATGTTATAACGGTGCACCCTGTGAGGACAGAGCTCATTGCACTGGAAGCAGTCTATTATGCATCACTGCCCAGCCAATCATGTTATTTATTTATTCAGGTTAATTTATAAGATTGTTCAGAAAATAATGTCGGATTTTAGAATGAATCTTTTAATTATGTTTTAATATATTATTATGATAGTTGCACAAAAATACACTTTCCTAATGAATAACATGTAAATTTTATATCAGTCTCTTTCAGAATTTAACTTAAAACATTATAAAAGCCACATCTTGAACATGAAAAAAAGATGTGATTAGAAATGTAACCTTTCTGACAAAAGTAAACGATCGGCTCAATGAGGTGATCATTGCGAAGAAGTCTAACATTGTCCAAAACCAGCATTGCACCAACGGAAGAATATAGTGACTATTTGGTGGGCCGCCATTTGCCTTATCCATTAGATCTTTCTGGGATCTTACCAGTGCATCATTGCCAAAGTTTACTGTCAGTAACCGGATGAAATGCATATTCCGTTAAGCAAAATGCAACCAGCACTGTTTAATCGACGAGATCCAATCCTGCTCTATGATAATGTTCGGTCACCGTTTAGGATACAGAACATTGCCACATATACCAAATTTCCCTGGTCTCTCGCACACTGACTACCATGATTCCAAGCGTCTTGAATATTTTAAACTAAAAGATATTCCCTGGCAAAAAAAAAAAAACTGCTTTCAAAGATTTCTTGGATATCAAACCTTTTGAGTTTTTCGGTAAAAGCATAAACGAACGTGTTGTCGGAGTTAACTCCTCCTTAATTCCCTAATTTTCAAAATTGTTCCTAGGGGGCGCTCTTCCAATACTATATATATATATATATATATATATATATATATATATATATATATATATATATATTAAGTTATAAGGAACTTGGTAAACCGAATTGGTAAATCCAAAGAGGATGAAATCCTGAGAGCTCAATGTTAGGACAGAGCTAATATGTAATGAAAAACAAACCACTTTAATGTACCATTACGATAATTTATTTCACCTAAATCCTTTTTTAAGGATTCAGGATCATCAGGTAAATCTTCCAACAACGAATTGAGAAAAAAATTGGATTAGAAATTGGTGGGTAGTGTAATTTTTGTAATTTAATAGAGGGGGTTGAGAGTGGTAGTTAAACAGACAATATAAAGTATAGGGAGGGGTTAATTTTATATCTCTCTTAAGTATGTTTTATATTGGAGTAGGAGGAGTGACAGAAACTTGACCTCTTTAGATGGTTAATAAAACGGAAATGAATTGTAGAAAATGTATACATATAAAACATACTTAAGAGAGATATAAAATTAACCCCTCCCTATACTTTATATTGTCTGTTTAACTACCACTCTCAACCCCCTCTATTAAATTACAAAAATTACACTACCCACCAATTTCTAATCCAATTTTTTTTCTCAATTCGTTGTTGGAAGATTTACCTGATGATCCTGAATCCTTAAAAAGGATTTAGGTGAAATAAATTATCGTAATGGTACATTAAAGTGGTTTGTTTTTCATTACATATATATATATATATATATATATATATATACCTAACGAGATCCTGCCTTGTCTCTCTTTCACTTTTCATTTTCAGCAGACATTACAACAATGTAATCTCTCGTGAAGATTGCGTTTTCCCCTTTGTGGCGGGAAAACGACATGGAACAGACATACACACACACACACGAACGTACGTACGAACATTCATTCATGCATAATTTGAGCACAAAATTTCTACGTTCATTCATACACACTCATTATGGTCGTCGTCAATTGTAACTCTTATTGTTTGTTAATACGCATATGCCTGTTTGTACACACACACACACACACACACACACATACATACATATATATATATATATATATATATATATATATATATATATATATATTGAACAATAAAAAATATTAAAAAATTAAAATCTTCTGACACACTGGGTTGTAGATTAATATTCTTTCGGTTTTTTTTTTTGGTTTTTTTTTTGCTTGTTTTTTATTATTATTATTATTATTATTATTATTATTATTATTATTTCATTTAAATTTCTCGACTAGTTTCGGTCAAAATGGTCATCATCAGGAGAAGAAATATTTCTGCTTGCTGGTAGCAGTAAACTACAGAAATGAGTGTCTTGATGGAGAAAATGAACTTTTGTCTGTAGTTTTCATTTGTTTTGTTTTTTTTATTTTTTTATCTTTTTAACATGAATGTTTTAACATTCCTTGTCTTGATCAAACAGTCTCTTTTAAGTTGTTTTTTGAGATAAGAGCTGGATGGATCTATGCTTCTCTGAATTATATATATATATATATATATATATATATATATATATATATATATATATATATATATATCGTTCTTTGTTGTTTTCTTCACATTTTTTTACATTTTCTTTGGGTGGACTCATTCCGAGTCTGCCATGTTTGTTGTGGGCCCTATTTCAGGAGACACACATGTTCACCTCACAACGCATACAAACACGGTCTGCTGACAGAAATATGTAGATGTTCGGGGTTCCTATTCTGACTGATTTAAACACTGTTTAAATACAGTAATTTAGGAATAAGACTTGATTCTAAAATCGGACATTATTTTTCGCTCAAGCTAATATGAGATATCAACACAACAAAAGTTCTACTCATACTGATCATTTAACTTCTAGTACGATCAAATTTGTTTGCTAAGTTAACTTGCCGGCTTTGGCTGTATGAGTTTCTTAGCTAAGACATTGTTTATTATTATTAATTTTATAAATCTTCGGAAAAACTCTGATATATAATATTAAATATAGCAAAATTTCGATCCTGCTGCTCGTCTGCTTGATTAACTAGGAATGTTTTTAGCTGTCCGTAAGCATTGAATGACTTAAAGTTATGTTCCATAGACTACGCAGTAGCTTTTGATAAGGTATAGCACAAATATCTATTTGAACTACATTGAAAACTTAATCTATCCAGGTAGGATATTACAATAATCCAGATAATTTAGTGCCAATAAACAAATTCTGGACGATCTTATCGCAGATGTAGAAAAGACTTGAGGCAATAGACATGTATTTGATACATGACCAAGTGTAAGCAGAGGGTAGCAATGACTAACCTATCTAACGAGCGTGTGTAAATGGGTAGTAGATAAAGCCTGGGCTAATAAGCGACAAAACTTGCACAGAGCTACGAAGAATAGAACGCTGTGAAGAACCATGATCGCTCACGTCCTGAAGAGTCAAATATAGAAAGAATGATAATTGTAATGTCAATATTAGTTGTTTCCTTGTGTCATCATTCATTGACCGAACGGTCAGTACTACACTGGGTTGAAATTTATTTTAAAAATTCTCAGGAAAATACTCATGAAATTCTCAAGTCGAGTAGCTGTTATTGCTCTTTCCATTATCAACAGATGATTCCGTACTTAATCATGATTATGTCATTATTTGTTTTTTTAGTTACATGTGCTATCCATTTTACTTGTTGCTGCTGTTTTTAATCCTCGTGTGATGTGGTTTCTGTTACTTGGTACAGTTCTTAGAGTTTGGTTCTGTAGCGCCAGTCTACGTGGACCGATAAAAGATTGTTCTCTCAATACATTTCTAATGAGTTATCCAAGAAAGCGGCTGTATACTGTCAGCATTTATTATGTTTCTGAATGAGCTGACCCAATGCATGACATTCAGATGAAAATTTTAATCTGACGAGGTACAACAAAGAATGGTTTTATTTTAAAAAGCGGGTATTTACCATCGATTTGATGTTTGTCAAAACTGTGGTTCAGAGAAAACAGATTCACCTCCGAATTATTTTCTCGTGTGAAAACAGAAAAACATCTCCAAGAAAACCAATTCGAATCACTTTGACCCATTATCTTTCATCTCTTTTCTCTCTATTCTGGAATAAAAGAATCTATTTTACTTATTCTGTTTGAAATTTTCCACCTTCCAGCGACTTCCACCTATGTCTTTTTAATAATTTTCCTACATTTGATCTTTTCTTAAATCATTTCTCCAAAGCTAAGCGAATAAGATGTCTAGAGGTAAGAAAAAGTTTGATTTTCCTTAAATTTAATACTCTGATGTTATTACCCATGTATATTTATAAATACGTCTCTACACTTAAGAATATCTGCTTGTGCGCATGTGCGTATATACTTATATGTAACTCCATACGCTCACCTAATTTTCCTGGTATTGAAAAATGGCCAGTTTGAGTTTTTCGGATTAAAAGAAAACACGCTATATTTCTGTCAACTGGAAAAAATATCTCTATAACAAAAGCATTGAAATGTCTTACAAAATTAGATATGAGGATAATATATTTAGTCATTTATTAACAAGCCATGAATATTTTTTCAGAGCTTAAATTCATTGAATCAAACACGGTTTACATCAAAGGAAAGTCCAGTTGATTACATTTTTCAGAAACAAGCGGGAATAATTATTTTTGAGTGTTTTTCCTTCTTCAAAATATCTTACAATTCGCAATTTACAAATGGAAGAAAGGCCACATCTTGCTTATTTAAAATAATTTTTTGTCTCATAAAGCAAAACTCTTAGTAAAATTTTTAATAGGAATTCATTAAACATTAAATATAGTTGCATATAGTTATAAGTGGACATTGAAGTTTCATGCTAAACACGATCGTCAGGCCACACGATCGCATTTAGCATGAAACAGACTGTCGCCCCTGGGTGTTGACTTTAATGTTCACTTTCATATTTACATACAATCTAATTCCTATATATATATATATATATATATATATATATATATATATAGTGTAACCCGGATATAAGAGACACAGATATAAGAAAAACCCGGATATAAGAGAGAGTTTCTGTGGTCCCAAATTAGAACCTGTGTTAATGTATATAAAATAGACCAAACCCGGATATAAGAGAAACTCGAATATAAGAGACTTCTTCTCCGGTCCCAACAACTCGCTTATATCTGGGTTACACTGTATATATATATATATATATATATATATATATATATATAGCAATACTCACATACTCACCACAGAATACAAAAAAGGCCAACAGGAGAAGAAATATCATATGGTTCAACCCACCGTACAGCAAGAACGTAAAAACAAACGTAGGAAAAATATTCTTCAAACTCTAACACAAACACTTCCCAGAATCAAGCACCTTACACAAGATATTCAACAAAAACACAGTAAAAATCAGCTACAGCTGCACCGAGAACATGGCACAAATAATAAAAAAGCACAATAGGAAAATTATCAACAAACCACTCGAACAAATTAAACCCACGTGCAACTGCAGAATAAAGAACGAATGTCCCTTAAACGGAAATTGTTTACAAAACAACGTAATATACCAAGCCACGATAAAATCACCAGATAATGAAGAAAAGGTATGCATAGGAGTAACTGAAGGACCCTGGAAACAAAGAAATTATACACACAAAACATCTTTCACAAATAGTAAATATGCGAACAGTACCATGCTTTCTAAGTATATCTGGGAAATTAAAAACAAAACGCACATCACACCAAAAATATCTTGGAAGATAAGGAAAAAAATCATCAGCCTACAACAACCAATCAAAAACTTGCAAACTTTGCTTGGAGGAAAAAATAACTATCATTACTTTCGCCGAACAAAATAAATTATTAAATAAAAGATCCGAGCTCATCTCAAAATGCAGACATGAAAATAAATTTTTACTACGTAACCTAAAAAATGAAAAACGGAAAAAAAAATAAAAACAAATAAATATACTAATAAACAAAATAACAAAAAAAAATTGAAATAAAAAAATAAATAAATACTATGTTACTTAAAAATCGAAAACCGAAAAGAGAAAATATACAAGAAAAATAAATTGACCTAAATTCATCCAAGTAAGTAAACAAACCAATCCCAAATAAAGGTAACCAATTAAAAACTGTTCCCGTCAAAATAATAGTTAGAATGAACTACAACAATCAACCCCAAAATTGAACAAATAGCTTTAATTAAATTCTCAAACCAAAACAAAACTGTTAAATAAGTGATATAAACAAATTTTTACTACGTTAATAAATAAATAAGAAACAAAAAAATAAAAAATAAAAACAAGCAATATAATTTGACCCAAATAAATAAACAAACGACTTCCGGTAAAATAACCGCCATAATAGAATACCCACAATGCACCACTAACCCGTATATATATAAATAGCCGAGAAAAATAAGAGCATATGTGGCCTGACGATTGCATATAGCATGAAACAGACTGTCGCTCTAAGTGTTGACTTCTATGTTCACTTTTATATTTACACACGCTCTATCTCTGATATTGAGCACTTTATTCCATAAATATAGCAAACCTTATGTATTTCTTTATATATATATATATATATATATATATATATATATATATATATATATATATATATATATATATATGATAGAAATTAAGAAGGATTTGAGATAATTAAGTAATTCATCGAGTGTATAAGAAACCTCAACAGAATGCACTGGACGGTCGTTTCGTACTATATTTGGGACTCATCATCAGTGCGCATCCATTACCGAGAATTGAAACCCGGACAGTTACATTGACAGGCAAACGTCGTACCAAATGTACGGACGAGGAGGTAGCAAACTAGACTCGATATTGCGCCGCTGGTTCACATATTCCGTGGTGGAACTCATCCAAGTTCCTTTACCCATAGGACTGCTCTTCCGAGAGCCACGACTACCATCACCAAGCCGCTTCATCGAAAGCATTAGAAGCTGGTTCAAGCAAGGATATAGAAAATGATAGAAATTAAGGAGGATTTGATTAAGTAAAGGAACTTGAATGAGTTCCACCTCGAAATATGTGAACGAGCGGCGCAATATCGGCTGTAGTTCCCGTTAGTACAGTTCGTATGACGTTTTACTGTCAATGTAACTGTCCAGGTTTCAATTCTCGGTAGTGGATGAGTCCCAAATATAGAAAAAAATGGCCGTCCAGTGCTTACTGCATTCTGTTGAGATTTCTTCTAGACTCGATGAATTACTTAATATATATATATAATTGTTTGTGTGCATGGGAAAATCAGCAGCTGAACTGAAATGCAATTTAAGGTATAGCATAAAAAAGTGCTGAAAAGAGAAATGAGTCCTCATACGTCGAATCGGCGAGTGTGTTCATTATATATATATATATATATAATGAGAAAAATCAAATCTTTTCACTTGCGGTAGGACAGTCTGTAGGCTAAATTTAAAGTAAATACATCCTGTTTTGAGGAGACATAATCATATATTTATTTTCAGAAACTTATTTAAAAGCATATTTTTATGACGTAAAAGTATTTGAATATGTTTGCTTATATGCATGAGATAATATTTTAAGGAAATAAAAATAAAACTTTACAATCAAGTCTCCTCAAGACTAGATGTAATTCTGCGAAACTCAGTGTCTTAGAAATGGATAGTAAATAATAAAATAATTTTGTTCATTTATCTTATGACTGTCCAAGTCATAAGATAAATAAACAGAATTATTCTATCATTTATTTATCCATCTCTAGAGACTGAGCACCCAAAATATACAAACTGTTCGTCTCCAAAACGTTATCTTTCAGAAATTTCATAATTACCATTGTCATATATATATATATATATATATATATATATATATATATATCCATACGTTCAGGTAAAAATTAAAATAAAAATTATGCTTGATAATGGCTACAAGTGTAACCAAAAGAACATTCGGTCTATTTCTGCATAATTTATGCCCAGAAAATGAAACTTATAAGAAGACAAGAAAAATTCAATAAAACATCATAAACGCGGTAACCTGACAATCATTTTTAATGAAACTAGTATAAAAGATGGTTCGCTGCCCAAATGCAGTATATATATATATATATATATATATATATATATATATATATATATATATATATATATATATATATAAGCAAATATATGGATATAGATCCGACAGTATGAAGAAAAATATACGGAAAAAACAAGCAAAAATCCTAATATGCAATTATGCTGTTTTAATGTTAATATAAGATGCTTGCATCTACCAAATCTCATGCAACAATTGTGACTTAAAATATGTGGGTGAAATATGTAGGTCCATAAAATCTCGTGTTTTCGAACATAAGCGAGATATTCGCCTCTGTAATTTAAACAATGCTTTATTTGTACACATAACTAAATCTGATCATAATTTCGATTTTGATTCTGTGAAGATTTTAAAATATATTCATAATAAAAATCTTAGGCGTAATTATGAGGCAGGCATAATATCTTTCTCACGCACAGTGAATACTAGACCTGGCTTCTTTAATATTTCCCCTTTTCTAGCAAGATTAATGCTCGACAAACGTACATATAAGTTTTAGATTAAAATAAAATTCTTTTCATTTTTCATTCAAAATACTATATTTTAGGAATACGCTTTCACAACATCGCCTACGTGACGCCGACGTGATCATATTGAAACGGAACGCTGATCTTGAAAAATTTCAGTTGTCTGTTTTGATTAGTCTTACTCTTATGTCCATCGTCTTTTCATGTTAAATTAAATATAGTCTAATGTTAATTATGTTTTATGAATATGTCCTGAAGATTGTCTACTTGACCGAAACGTTAAAAATATATTAAAATTAAAACAGCATAAGTGCATATTAGGATTTTTGTTTGTTTTTCCGTATATTTTTCTTCATATATATATATATATATATATATATATATATATATATATATATATATATATATATATATATATAGTCATCAACATTATCGCTATTATTATTAGTATTATTTAAACTATTATTATTCACACAAGGTATATTTCTTTAGTGCGTGGGATTGGTTGCCAGTAAATCACCTCGAATCTCTAAAACACCCCTTAGTATTTTCACTGATTTCAAATTGTTATCTTTCCTACATATTTAAATAAACTCTTCCCTCTTACTCTTACCACTCATACAACAAGCTCCTTCAGTAATTCTCTATCTGGATAGGCTCTTGAGCCTTGTTTTGTGTGAACATTGGTAAAAAAATAAAAACAACACCGTTATATAGAGTATCTTTTCAGCTGCAAAGCACCTGTTTTCCACTTATTCCTCTCTACTGGCTATGCATTATTGACGGTAATGACGTCATCATTTGGTGGGCTGACAGTTGTCCAGGAGCGTCCATATCGTAGGATAGCACCCACATAGATACTGCCACTGCTAAAATCATCGAACAGATGTGCTCAAACTCTCTGTATGGTCCCCGTAAACATTCAGCAAAGTTCAATATAGCCGGTGTGAAAGCAAAAGTGTCCAAATCATTAACTGCGTAATTATCAATGCCACAAAATGTTTAATATCTAAAACAAATCTATTAAACTAACTGAAATTCTTTTTTCCATGATTTCAGATAAGATGTTCCATCAACTTGACACCATTTATCATAAGAATCGCTTGAAAACCCTTTGAGCTAAAAAAAGGGAGCAGGTTAAAATTGTTTTTTTCAGATCCACTCTCTTCCTAAATGAGCAATGTTGGGAGGAAAAAGATCATTCATGCTTTCAGTGATAGTATTAAAATTTAGACGCTGGCTTCCAGCTTCAGAATGATGTTTGTCGGGGGATGAGTTAAATACGTAGTCAAGGGGGATAACAAAAAGAAAAAAATGCAAGGGTGTCACCCTGAAGAACCCCTGCTTTGATGTTGAAGAAGCTAGCGTCTCTGTCTGGGGTTAGGGTTATTTCTTCCTTTGAGAAATAATAGACATGTGATCAGCATCCGAAACCCTTTTACTAACCATTGCGCTAAAACGAGGAAAAGACGTACCCAGAATGTAAGCATTCGCTCATTGATTTGAATTCGATCAGTGTATGGATGCACGGTGACAAGTGATTGGACAAGTGATCCCTGACACTCCTAGCGAAAATGTTGATACATGTATCACGGAAAAAAAATTCTCAGTCATACAATGCTTAAAGTATTTTAAATTTTTTCATTTTATTTCTTATTTTACATACCGTACTGAACTATACGGAAGATTGCCGCCGGGAAGCACGTGTGATTTCCAACAAAAAATACCTGCTTTGTTCAAACGGGAAACAGAACTGCTTTTATGACGTCCATTTTGGACACTAAGGCGTTATGCTGTATTTAGCCAGCGGCGAACAAGACCGCTACTGCTTGGCCAGTGAATAAAGAAAATCGTATGTTGAATGTTTATCATTGTGAGACAGTTAACAATCTTATCTTGCAAACAAATTCACGGAACCTGTGATTTCTATTTTCCTTAGCCGCCCTAATACTGTCGCCTTGTGTTAAACAATGCTAATGTATTATTTACACTATTTATATTCGAACTCTTGTCCTCATCTTTGTTGTTGTTATCACGTCTAGGCCGTTGTATTCTCCGTCCTTCCTCTTGTGTATATCGATCTAGGTAACCTACAGGGAATTTTAAACTGAACCCTTTATTTACATGACAATATCCTAGTTACTTAGAGCATTGGTTTTTGAATTTGGAATCATAGCGATTGGGAGTTCAATCACTGGATCGGGCGGTGAGTACTTACATTAGTGGAAACGTGCGAGAAATAGCTGAGTAGCATTAAATATAAATAAGAACTTGATGGACATTATCAGTGGAACAGTCTACCCCCGTCGATTAAATAAAAGGTTCAATTAAGGATTCTTAATTGAACCTTTTATGACGTCCATTTTGGACACTGATCTTGAACAGGATTAGCGGTTCATCCCTTGTTTCCTGTTTAGAATTGGGTTTCCGATCCCTTCTAAAGAGCATGAGGAGGTTGCTTACTGTTTCCTTCTGCGTCTGTCACCTTCCATATGCAATGTGAGTGTCACGTTCTCCAAGTACTTTTTCCTCATTATGTGTCCCAGAAATTTCAAATGCCTCTCTCTCTATGATTTTAAACACAAGCGTTTTTCTAATTCTTATTTTCCTTAAACTTTCGTCGTTGCTCACATGCTACCTCTATGGTATTTCCCGTTACTATATATCTGTTGCCTCCAATCATCTGTTCGCTTAGAGGAAGGTGTCCAGCATTCACTGGCATATAAGATTGATATTACGTAGCGGTTCTGCACACATTTCTTTGTTTCCAAAAGCATATTCTTTTCTTTTTTTTAATACTCTTTATAGTTTTTGGAAGGCAACTTTCGCTATTCGCTAAAGCATTTACTGCCATACAAGAGATTAGATATTACATAGCTGTTCGGCACCCTTTGATTCCCAGGAAAATTTATCTATTTCTTAATACTTCACTTCGTCAGAATCCATCTTGCGCAATTACAAATCCGTACATTGAATACGGTTGTCATATCTGGTGTAATGCTTCTGCTGTTCATCTTGAAATTCTTGACAAAATTCAAAGAAGTATCTGTAATATACTCGATCCTGGCCAGGCATCACGATCAGTCATTTTCTCACCGGCGTGACGTGACTTTCCTCTGTATTCTGTACAAATATTTTCATGACTGGGTTTTTTCCCTGGTGCTCCGATTACAAGAATTTAGGCGTGCTGCTCAATTGGCATCTAGGTTCCATATTGTTATTGTTGAAATACTTAAACGCAACCTCCAATTCTATTCCAACAGTTTCTTTTCTCACACTTCCCATCAGTGGAACTCTCTTCCGTTTACTTGCTTTCCTGGTGAGTACAATCTTCAAAACTTTAAATACAACGTCAATCGTCTTCTTCAGTCTTCTTGAATCCCGTTCATCTTTTGTCCTTTCCTCAATCTTTCGTATTCTCAGTTTTCTTTTTCAGTTTCAGTCCCAGCAACCCCCTGCAGACTAACATCATTCTCGCCTTGCTTAGGGTGAAATGATTTTTTTTTAAATATGTGTAAAACCTCTTTCGCTATTCCTATTAGCCTTCAGGCTTCTGTGTCACAACTTCCATCTGTTAGACATTTTCATGACGGTCGTCTTCGAGTATAGAATCCAGAGGTTGGCAGTGAATATTTCGTAGACAGTAGGAAAGCGTAGTTCAGATTCGCAGTGGATATCGTAGCATAGCGTAGTTCTTCCTTCTGTCATCTTCGCCTGGTCAAGTTGGCACTGGTCCTTCGGTAGGGTAATCAAAGATGGCCGCCTTTATACACGGCGGATACAAATGTTCTGCGGCTTCTGATTGGTTAAACTTCTATTGGTAGACTATAAAGGAAGTTAAGTCATCTGGATTGTCTCACTAGTCATATATATACCCAAAAAACCGTAACACCATCTTCTATTATAACCCTTTCCAGATAATTCAATTTTCTGTACTTGCTTGACTTTAACATCTCAGCGCGCAGTTCACAGCTATATCGATATTAAATATTTAATTTCGCTAGACACCTCGGTGTGAAGCAGTGGTTAACAAGGTACTTATGTAAAGCATTATTATAAAATAGAGATCGATCCGCACTGCGTGCCCTAACCTTGTGGCTTTATACCTGGCTAAACTAGGCTTAGTAAATATTTAATAAATATAATCTCGCCTTAGAACGAGTACTACGCGTTCTTAATGCATCCATTTTGCGTATTTGTAAAATCATATGACATACGGGCACTTATTCTTAACCCTTTGTCTGTCATGCGCATCATATGTGATGCACAGGACATATGATTTCTACGTCCGTGCATATGTAAGGCAAACGAACCATGATTTTAGGAGAATGATAAAACTAAGGACGCTTAAGAAAAGAGTCTACTATTGAGCAGGACATCTGAGGAAAATCCTAATCTAATATTTTTTGCATCATATATGACCGCAAGTCGCTTGCCTGTTTTCAGATTTATAACTATTGTGGAGCAACTCAGCTTATTTGTCAAATATGCTAACATATAGTGTTTCACATAATCAAAAACTGTGAATCACATGTGATGCACAGAGCGTAATGCAGATAACTTATGATTTATACGTTATTATTATGTGAAGTACTGTATATGTTGTAGCACCTACGGACCATAATGGGTATGTCCCCATTCACATAAATACAGTAGTAAATACTGTATGTTGGTCTGCAGTTGGAGTATGGTGTCTACGGGGAAATTTTGGCCGAGCGTACGGGCTCGGATACCCCACATTAAATTCGGCCTTGTGCTATATCTGACCGCGTGGGGCGATTGGTAGATATCCTGCTGTTGGAGATTCGTCTCCAACTGTGCTGGTCAAACTCTCTGCCTCCGTGCAGACAGGAACCTCAGACGGGGCTCTGTCGAAGGGAATTCTCGTCTCCCGAAACAGCCACCCGATCCCGTTTTATACGGAGTCTATGGGGAATTTTTGGCCTAGCTTACGGGCTCGGATACCCCACATTAAATTGGGCCTTGTGTCACATCTGACCACGAGGTACGGTTGGTAGATACCCTGCAGTTGGAGATTTATTATGGAATTCACTTGACTAATTTCTAGCAGTTGATTACTTCTTCTACGCGCCGCTGGCGAATCTTATATGTGTTGTTCTTGTCCTAAGTATTATCGTTCATTACAAACCTTCGTTTGATTATTCTATTCAGTAAATTGCTCTCTCTAGGTTACAACATTTTGGCGACGAGGATTAGCCAAAATTACAACAATATATCAGCACATTCTATTTGCCAAATAAGCTGAGTTGACTTGCAACCGTTATAAATCTGAAAACGAGCAACAACGTTTGGATAATACACACGAAAATGTTCTCGACAAGCAAAGGGTTAAAGAATATTTCTCATTTAATAATGGCCATCAATATAACATGCACAT
>OZ010571.1:86476189-86516189 GCA_963932145.1 Acanthosepion lycidas | reverse complement strand
TCACGACAAATACTTCTTTCGTTCCTGTTCGGTCTTTTGCCTGATTGCCAATAACTAGCATAATTCTATTTTCATAGGTTTCTTCCAGCTTTGGCTGAAAATCTATTTCAGCGAAGAATATAGCACTTTTCATATGTTTAATGACATGAGAAGCATCGACTGTACAATTGCATTAAATTTTACTGAACAGAAGTTCTTTTGTTAAGTTTCTTCTTGGAAGAAATCTTTATTTTGTTGGTCAGTCTTTGGTCAAATCCGATGCAGACATATTGGCTGGCGTCTCTGATATAATATAGATTGTAACCCCGCCTGCATTACCGAAAAGAAAATGAAATAAAAATTACAGATTTATCCTAATCAGTAAACTCAGTGTATATGTTTTTAAATGAATAGAGTTAAAATAATAACTTACTGTGAAAACATTAGCAAGGTAGTGCCACTGATTATTGAAAAAGCAAAATAAATTCGGTATCCTTGTAAAAAATATAAGATACGCAGATAACACCGTGTTGATGGCAAACAGAAGGAAAACTGCATAAATTGCTAAACAATGTAGTAAAAGAAAGTTGTAAAAATGAAGTAACCATCTATTATGAGAAAAAAAAACACGATATGGTCTTTATTAAGAAAAGCAGGCCGACATGCGATCTACAAGTTGGAAACATCAGAATCACGAAAGTTGTAGCGGACCATGGGTTTACGTGTTGTTAAATTAGGAACACGTGCGTTTATTCCTGCTAGAAGAAGGGTCCACTACAAGAACATGGCGGACTTAGAGTTTGAATCCACCATAAAGTGTAAAGAAAACCAACAAAAAAAAAACACTCGCAGAAATCTGTTTTTGACTGAATACCTGCTTGTTCGAGTCTATCTAACTCTTTATTGATTTGCTAACTCTTTATTGATTTGCTCTAGAGCAGCGAAAGGGACATTCCGTTTCTTTTTGAATACCGGTTGTGCACCGTCCTTCACCTTGAACTTAGCCTTCATTTTAGTACATTTCCCAAGGACGCCAGAAAAAAAACCTGGGGAAATTGTCGTTTGAGTTCCTTTTTTAGATTTACCAAATTGAACGTTGTACTTTGTATCTTGCGACAAAATGTACTCATTGGGCAATCTCCCAAAGATTGAATTTTTCTATCCAATCAGTTCCAAATAAGTTGTCTGAAGTTTTTTAATACGTAGGCTTTGAGCTTTTTGGTAACTCCATTTAGTGTTACTGCAAGTATTACCTCGCCTAAAATGTTAATATTTTCGCCAGTTACGGATTTTGCTGTTTTATCCGTTTTTAATAAGGTCGGCTTGTTCAATTTTCGCCAAGTACGCCAGTTAATGGTTGAAATATCAGAACCCGTGTCAAGCTGGAATTTAATGAACTTATTAAAAATATCCACTGTTACATATTTTCTTAAATTCCTATCAACAATATTGTCAGATTGAGCTTGCCTAATTTTATTTTTGGGTTTTCTCGTTCTGTTGGCGTACCAGCACGAAGTTAAAGTATGCCCACTTTTATTGCAATATTTGCAATATTTTTTGTTCTTAACTGGACAGAATTTCATCCAATGCCATTTACCACAATGGTAACATGGTCCGGGCGGTTTCTTTAACGTATTTGAGTTTTGGTTACTGCGGAATTTAGGAGATGAGATTTGCCTTTTGTCTTTTTGAGGGGAATAGGAGGTAGACTTACTTCTGATTTCATTAATCTCAGTCACACCTGATTCCTCGATAGTGTTTGAGTCACGCTTTACAGATATTACTCTTTGACAGTCCTCTGCCAGTTTTTGGAGAGTCAATCCTTGTTCGTTCTCAAGCTTAGTCAGTACCCGTCGTCTGACTTCGGCGTCTTCTGCAGATACTAGACCTTGTGCAAAAATTAAGCACTTAAAATCATCGGCAATCAGTTCGGCTAGTTTAAAATCATTACATAGCTTGCTCACCGATGCTGCAAACGTTAGAAAATCTTGCTGGTTGTCTTTGACTGTGTTCAGGCATTTCCAATGTTTGTGGAACAAGGTTGTGTTAGGCCCGAATAATTCCGATAGGAGCTTAATCGTCTCTGAAAAATCAGTCAGTCGTTTTCTTGGGTAGTATGAAGTCTACGAACCTGCTATGTTCTGTAGTTCCCAGTTTTCTCAATAGTAGACGTACCTTTTTTTTTACTGGGCCATTGTTCACAGTCTACGTTGGAAATATCTTCGTAGCGCCTGTAAAAAGCCTGGAAAGTTTTGTCTTCCTCTGGTACGTATTCAAAGGTTTCCTTTGAATTGTAGATTATACTCTGGGAGAATATTGTATCTTTTTCAGAGTTTGAGCCTTTTAATGCATTTACGAGTAATTCTTTAAGTTGCTTCTGTTGTAGTTCAGTATTCTGAAGCGTAATTTTTGGGAATTCCATTTGCTTTTTAAGTAAATCCAAAAATAGTTGTTGTTGTCTTTCTTCTGATTTTTGTTGCTGGTCCAAATTTAAGCAACTACTTTTTGCAAATCTTCCATATTTAAAAATGACAACGCTTTTTTGTTGCTTTGAAACACGTGTACTAAGAGGAGGTACACAAAAAAATCTTGATAGATTTTTGTTCCTTTTTTTTTCTTTTACAGAAAAAAGAATATGGACAGACAATAGTTAAACTAAACTAATTATGTGTGTTAAGCTTTTTTCCCCCGTGGTTCCGTTAATTTTAACGTAATTGAATAATTTTTTACCACACTTATGTATTTTTTTTTTTTTTTTTTTTTTTTATAGCGGTACAAAAAGAAGAGAAAACTCACCTCAGTGAATTTGAGGGGAGAATAATTTTATGCCCGAGTTCAACTCAGTTACATAAAAAATTTTCGATAGTTTTTTCCGAAAACTTGAGTACAATGGTAGTACTTGATGTATTAATACCAGTTTTATTTCACTTTCAACACTGCTGTGGGAACGCGTGGAGCTTGTGTATTTTTCGAGTACTGTCGCTATTGATACGGTGAGAACGAAATTCTCGAATCTTCTGTCGCCACTGTTGTGGGACTGGTAAGGTATTGCGGTTTTTCGACGTGAATGCGTTTCTAGAATTCTTCGTCGACCCAGATGTGGGATTGGTAAGGTATTTAGGTTTTGCCGTGAGTGCGTTTCTAGAATACTTCGTCGCCACTGATATGGGTGCCAAAGTTTGGCCCACAGAAGTAAAACCCTAACACGGATTAGATGTAAGAAAGATATATTAACAACAGGTTACAGAGATAGTGTAAGCAGTGTCCAGCACTGGTAGTCGTGCTAGACTCTCACTGTCTCTCTGTGTCACTCTCTGTCACTCTCTATCACTCTCCATCACTCTCCTGTAGAGTGCTATGTCGCCTACTTAATATAGGCCTGGAAGAGTCTATTGTGTAGGTAGTTTCCGGTCTCACAATAGTAAGCAAATATATGGATATAGATCCGACAGTATGAAGAAAAATATACGGAAAAAACAAACAAAAATCCTTATATGCAATTATGCTGTTTTTATGCTAACGTTGACATTATATTAACATTAAAACAGCATAATTGAATATTAGGATTTTTGTTTGTTTTTTCCGTATATTTTTCTTCATATATATATATATATATATATATATATATCAACAAATATATGTATTAAAGAACAAAATTTACAATGGACATGTGTGTTTCTGTGTGAACGTAAAGAGTTTGTATTTTGGTGAATGTTCGTACGTACGCGTATGTGTGTATAATGTTCATGGCATCTCCCACAAATGGGAAGACGCAATCTTCTGCGAGAGCTTATATTGTAGATGTATTCGCTGAAAATGAAGAAACGAGGCAAGAAATCGCCGAGTAATTATAGTGTAGGAAAAAGGTGCCCTAGTGATCAACTTTAAGGGGGAGTTAACTCCGACAAAGTCAAGTAAGAAAATTAACAATTTGTTAATAGCATACAGAAGAATTAACACAGGCACATTGTGACAGTGAAAGATTCCTTCCGAAAATCCAACAAATTATTAAGAAAAAAAATTCGTTAAACGTAAAGAAGAGTGTGTTGTTCTGTTACATAATATTAGTTTTCCTATTTGACAGTGAATACTGGACGGTTTAATCAACGAACACTCATTACCCCTTTTGTAATGTCAACGAATACCCGTTGTCTCTTTCGTAATACTCAATGTAATAGAGCCTTTGTAATCGCAGATACAACTATAGTAACGCCGTTGAACAATACTGGTGTCAGACGCCTTCGAATAGCACTTGCACTAATAGTACTTGCATGAAAAGTAACCACCGAATAGTAATCAGTGTAGTAATCCGTATAATGATCACTTAGACGCTAATTCCCATATATACATTTCCTTTATCATCGCGTGATCTACTTATTTAAAATGGGATCGCCTGTGTTTGCTCTCTGACGATCTGTGTTCAAACTCCAATGTCGACAGCGACACTTTATTCATATATAACACAGCTAAAATGAAGACTTCAGGCAATAGAGATTCGTTTCAATGGAAGAAAGCTGAGGATGCCATGGACTGAACATGTGAGCCATGAAGAACGTTTAAGGAAAATGGGAGCGAAAAAGACTGAAAAAGATACAGTTGAAATTTCCGGGATATTAAGAGGAGGATTTATACCTTTTCCAAGATTATTTGCACGTAAAAACTAAAAGCGAAACACTGGGAAAGTTTAAAAATACATTTCTATCCTAAAAACACCACAAAGACATTTTTATAAAAGAAATTATCAACAATACATATTTTATAGTAAAATAACAATCAGTGCATTTTATACTAAAATCAAAAATCTGGTATACGATGTTAAAAAAAAGAAAAATTACTATGATTTTCTTATTTCTTTTAAGTAGAGACAAGTTTCCATTCCTTGTTTGAATTTATAAGATTATTTGTAAAAGACAAAATGTAGCTAAGTAATTCTAATTTAATCATAAAATAATATCATTCTCTTGAATTAATTTTAAACTTTGAGTTTTCATATTTAGATTTTGGCATTAAATTACCCATAGATGTGTTGATATGACGCTAAACAAGAACATCCAAACCAATCAACAACTATCCCTAATCATAGGGAATCATTATTATTATCATTATTATTATTGTTGTTGTTGTTGTTGTTGTTGATGATGATGATGATGGTGGTGGTAGTTGTGTTTTTGTTGTTAGCCAGAAAACAGAGAAAATGTTCATGTGTAAATCAACCAGCCTTGGATAATGACAATTTGAATCCAAACCCAGTCACGACTTTTTTTATTTCTTACTGGAAATGTTTCAAAAATATATAAGGTTTAAATCTGACAAGTATGGGGGATGTGAAGAAGAACCCCCACTCGATCCAAACGTCATTAATTTTTTCTTGGGTTTGTTTTACAGATTGTTCTTTGCATTTCATGTTGGAGAATAACACTGTCTCCGTTTAACAATGGCGGGAGGTTTCGACTTAATGCTTCGTTTACCCGCTGAAGTTGTTGGTAGCAAATGTCCGCATTGGTGGTCCTTCGGCTCTACGTGTCCGTAATGAACGCTCTCATTCATATCTTACCAGACACAAACCAATGAGATTTGTCGATGGAAACCTGGCTTTAGTGTTTACACTGATTTCACCTTTTGCGATGGCCACTGTCATTTTGTTTTTTGTTTTTTGTTGTTGTTTTTTTTACATAAAAAACACTTTGCATTATTTAATACAAAAAAGTGATGCATGACTTTGATGCAACAATGTCATACAAAAATGAACATTTAGCATTCCATTGATTTAAATAAATTCTTCTGCAGATGACGAAATGTTGTGTTCAATTCTCAAGCAGAAATGCAGAAGTAACTGAAATTACATCTTTGCAATTAAATTCTGAAATACACTACAAATGACACAATGTCCAATAGAAGAAATAGAAAATAAATTCTAAACGTAGTTTCCTACAATTCAACTTTGGTTCTGCTTTGGTTGATTCATTATTCATAGCAATGAAATGCTGTATATACACGTGTATCAGCCGATCTGAATATAATAATATTTATTTTATGTAATGGGTGTTCAAATAACTTGGACCGATTTTAAACTTAATTCACATTTAAAATCATTCCAAGTTATTGGAAAACCCTTTATAAGCTAACCAACACATTATCTTCATAGCGTCGTTTCGTAAATTCTCACGAGTCGAGAATAATTTTAGGAAGTTTTAATGTTTTAATATCTATTTTTAATGACGTTTTGAGTAAAGCTTTTGATTCACAATGATTATTTTTATACTATGCCATCTGTCTTATAAAGTTTCAAGAAATTTCTTGAATTCTTGTTTACTTCTTTTTTAGCAGACAACAATAGCATCCTCTCCCGAAAGATAGGATGCAAATAGAATAAAATGCGCGCCTTAAAACGCATGGACTCCATTTAACGCCCGACAAATAATCCATTTTTACTAAGTTATTAAAGCTTGATACCTATACATTGTACAACAGGAAAATAAAAGCTAGGAAGAAAAAAACACTTTAATATAAAAGAAATTATGACTAAAATATTTTTAAAATGCTTCTAAAATATAAGTAAAGCAGTTTTTCATTTTAAAGTAATAATTCTAAGTATGGTGGAGTTTTACATAGATATCTAAGTCGGTGAGAATCGTGTAAACAGTGACGTCAAATATAAAACTATCACTATGTTATCATTTTTGTCACGTCTGTTTCGACTTACACCTGAGTATATACCGTACGTGAGATTACTATCCGTGGAGTTGGTGCGTACTACCGCCCAAACCAACCGACCGTTTTCAAGCTTGATTGGGGGTACTGGGTAGTGCTTTTTAACCCTCGCTATCTTAGCAGCATTTTCTTTTTTTCTGCCTACATTCATATACTTTAACAATTAAACTAAGCACAACTGTTAAAGGATGAAAAGTTTCGCGGATTTTGACGTCATTCTGGGGTCATGTTTTGTCCAAATTTGTGAATTTATTTTGCTCATACTAAGCCTCGAAAAATTTTTTTTATAAAATTCACCATTTTTTGTCCATAAAGTTTAATGTATTAAAAATCTTCAACTTTTTAACAAGTTGATGTCAAAAATTAACTAAAACCATTTTTGATTTATTTATGATCTATTATGATTTATTATGACAGGTCTCTTATTTGTATTTAGATACATTGTATTTATTTTTAATCTTTCTAGTTGAATTTTTCACCTATATTGCATATGATCCATTATTGTACATAAATAGGTTACTATCATATAGGAAGAAAATGAGTAACTACCGACATCAGGGTTCGAGCGTGACACTCTGAACTTATGAATATATGTTTTCCGCCAGGTGTATAAATAGCGGTGTCAGGCTACTGACTGCAGTGATTACCGTGTGATTATTGTGTGACTATTAAGCGGAACTATCCAGTTGAATTAATGTGAATTATTGTGCGTCTATGATTTGGCTTTTGATTTAAGATTTACCGGACGTTAAGCTAAGCCGCCCTACTAACAAGGTATTCGCTGAAATGGTTATCTTTGGTTCACTTTTACTTCTTTTTTCGTGTTAAGTATTTATTTGCGGTTGTAATTAAATACTGTTTTATCTTAACATTGAAGTCTTGAGTTATACTTAATTATTAACGGCCACCGTACGTCACAAAAATTACAATCAAATTTGCATTTTATATGAATACAGCCTTATGAAAATTGAGTTGTAGTAGAGTGGAGTGGCCATATCTCATAGATTCGGGTGAGACACTGGCACCGAAAACTCTTATACCGAGAAAAAAAAAAAAAAAAATATATATATATATATATATATATATATATATAAAAGGCAGGATGTGTGTGTGTGTGCGTGTGTGTGTGTGTGTGTGTGTGACGAATGCACGGCTGCAATTTTCAACGGATTTGCAACAAAATTTACATGCACATGCTCCAAGTTAGCGGAAAGGCCAAGACCGACGTTGCATTTCCAAACTCCCATCGATAGTGGAAATAATCGATTTTTTCAAGCTTCTACGGCAGTTTTCATGTAGTTTGCGGCCATTTTCTACTGGCCAGAGTGAGAGCCAACAGCTGACTGACATGAATGTTAACTACAAAAACAATCGATAGCTGCATTCGTCACAAGTGGGAAAAATTTAAATCTGCATGGGACTTTACTCGAATTGGCTCATTCGCTTGTTTAAACTCAACGTTGATTCTGATTCCGCAGAACTGGGTTGGGTGTGAAAAAGTAATTGTTGTTAACATTCTTTTTTCATTCGGTTTTTCCAGTTACGAGTCCTTTTTTTAAAGCTGATCGTTTTGAGTTCATTTTGTTTATTTCCTTTTTTCGTAACAGATTTAATGTTTAGTATAGAGCTGAGAAAAAATTTGCAGTGTGAGATAGGCAAGAAGTAAGGCATGTATCAACATCAGCACGGCAAAGGGCACCCCTTTAAAGGCAAGGAAGGGCAAAAATATTTTAAGTCAAGTGATAGCGATTGCTGTATAAGTCGTACGATTTTTTAATCAAGCACGGGCAACGCCGGGCAATGCTGTTAGTATATATATATATATATATATATATATATATATATATATATATATATATATATATATAATAAAGATTGCATATTTATATGTGGATATTTGGCGCATATTGAGGAAGATACACTCATCCTATTATTTAAGAATAGTGGAAAAACAGAAAATCCATCCGCTTTTATCATCGTGATTTTTAGAGGTTGCTCGTCTGATTACTGACTGTGGCTAGTAACAAATGGAATGTGTGTGTGACAATGTAAATGTCATTTTAATCATGGAACCTTTTTGAATCATCGAATCAGAATATGACTGAGTACCACCGATAATATAGGTGCCGAATACTTGATCACGTGTTTTGCTTCTCTTTCAGCCGAACGTTTCGTTGACTATAAGTGCAAGTAAACAAAGCAGACAAGCAAATAGTCAATCAGGCGATTCGAGACAGGAGTGCTTTGTCGGTCAGCAACTTATTTCCAAAGTTCGGCCAAGAAACGAATGCATTTGGCAAGTGACCAAAAATTTAAATTCATTGTGCAGACAAGCTTAAATGTCTAATTATAGATTTTGAGCACATATACAACACATATATATACAAACTTAAATATTTAAGATATATATTTAAATATCTTACTATATATTTGAGCGTGTATATATATATATATGTGTGTGTGTGTGTGTGTGTGTGCGTGTGTGTGTGTGCGTGCGTGTGTGTGTTGTGTATTTGTAGGGTAGGTAGCCATTCCAGAAACTTTTTTATTTGGACAGTATGTATCAACAAAAATTGTTACCCCATCGTCAAATATGAAGCTAGGCGTGGCCATATATATATATATATATATATATATATATATATATATATATATATATATATATATATATATATATATATATTAGGTTGGTGCAAAAATAATATCGTTTTTTGACTTATTTTTTAACGTCAAAAAACTTATTATTTTTGTACCAACTTAATATATATATATATATATATATATATATATATATATATATATATATATATATATATTTCAATTAAAAGGTGCAATTATAATTTATAAATTTATGAATCATTCATACAAAAAACAAATATAGAGGTTAATGATTTAAATGGCGAGAATACATCTTCGCAAACAATATAAATAAGATACATCAACCCCGAACCTGTATATGAATGATATGATCCCTGTTTATAAATTCCAGTTGCATAAGGTCTTTTTAATTTTTACCAAGCTTTCGTCTATTCCTACAGACATCATCACGTATGGAAGTAGATCTTGTTCTTGTTTTTACTACTCGGTAATAAGATGACAACGAAAATAGAGATGTAATCCGAAAAAATCATTGTATTCTCAAAAAACAAATATAGAGGTTAATGATTTAAATGGCGAGAATACATCGAGAATAAGATGATTTTTCGGATTACATCTCTATTTTCGTTGTCCTCTTATTACTGAAAAGTAAAAACAAGAACAAAATCTACTTCCATACGTGATGATGTTTGTAGGAACAGACGAAAGCTTGTAAAAAATTAAAAAGACCTTATGCAACTGGAATTTATAAACAGGGATCATATCATAAGATACAGGTTCGCGGTTGATGTCTCTTATTTATATTGTTTGCGACGATGTATTCCCGCCATTTAAATCATTAACCTCTATATTTGTTTTTTGTATGAATTATTCATGAATTTATAAATTATAATTCTACCTTTTAATTGAAATTTAAATAACTGATCCAACGTGCAAATTTCGGATAATAACTGTGATATTCCTGTAATTATTGAACAATATAGTTCATGCCATATTGACCGAAAATCTACCAGTAAAAAAGAATTCTCTCATTGTTATATTTGTACAAAAACGCACAACCTTAAAATTTAAATTCAAATTCAGCGTTGCGACCTCACGTTCCAAAACAATAACACATTTCCATAGCGTTTTTTCGGATTATATCTCTATTTTCGTTGTCCTCTTATTATTGAGAAGTAAAAACAAGAACAGGATCTACTTCCATACGTGATGATGTCTGTAGGAACAGACGAAAGCTTGGAAAAAATTTAAAAGACCTTATGGAACTGGAATTTATAAACAGGGATCATATCATTCATATACAGGGTCGGGGTTGATGTATCTTATTTATATTGTTAGCGAAGATGTATTCTCGCCATTTAAATCATTAAGCTCTATATTTGTTTTTTGTATGTATGATTCATGAATTTATATATATATATATATATATATATATATATATATATATATATATATATATATATATTAATGACGGCTGACAAGGTACTACGTTTAAGAGTTTTATTCAAGTTCTGTGCAACGTGCAATAATTTCTTTGCTGGACATAAAGTATGTAAAAACATTCCATATATATATATATATATATATATATATATATATATATGTGCAGGGGGTTATAGGGAGTCAAGACAAATGAGAAGACTGCGTATAATGGTGACTAAGGAAAGGACAAACAATGAACGGGATTTAAGAAGACAGAAGATTGCAATTAATGTTCCATTTAAATTTTTATATATTCTAGCTCTTTCGGTAATTTCTATTGGACATTATCAATTATGTTTTTTTTAACTAAATATGTAGATTTTTATGTATGAGTAACTAAGACCACACTTAATAATATCAATGATAAATACGGTTACAACATACTAACCATGTTTGGAAAATAAGAAAAAAACATTACCATTACTATAGATACATATATAGGTTTCACTAAATATGATGGGCAAGGCATATTTTGTAAATTTTCTAAATACGTACGTGCGCGTACTTGAGAGGGGATTATAATCGTTATCGGCGTAGAAAACCGAGTTCAAATTCTGATCAAGTCTTCTGCGTCTTCTCCATTGCCCCGAGGAAGCATAAATTCACCTCTTTTCTCCGTACCAGCTATGGCTTAAGTAGCGCCGGTAGCCAGTCTAGTGGGAGGAACTATTTTGTATTTAAAATAGCTGTCTTTCCAAAGAATGGCTCAGACCAGATATTTCTCTTACCTAGTACAACTGACCTTACCTATCTTGATGGGAGGTGAGGATATGAACGCCTAATTGATTCCGCCACTGCTCTGAGAAAGGTGAATAACTCGACATGACATTCTAACAGTTTTCAAAATCCACGATCACATGATGAATTACTAACACTGATACCAGTGCCTTGACTGTATCTGGCTTACGGCCAAATTACGTTGAAACAACGGTTCTCAATGATTACTGAAGTTAAACAATCTCGAGCCTAATCAGAACGTAAATGAGTGGTCGTTTGAGAATACTGAGACCTGTAAGCTTGGATGTGCTGGGCTCTAAAGAATAACAGCTCGAAATTGGAAATCGAAGAGCTGAGTTCCAATTCTAGTCGGCTTCGTTATTTTTACTTACGGGCAAATAACATTGGGAAAGTTATAAATCCGCTTCTTCTCCCATGTCAGCTATGGGATAATTAGTAAAATTTGTATCAGTAGATCATTATTATCTCAAAAAATTCATACGATCTAAAAATATTTCCTGGCTTTAAATAACCGGTAAAGGATTGATAAACCGTAAAAAAACAAATAAATCAATCAATCAACAGAGTGTACCCGACTTTTAAACAGTTACACTGTTATATGGCTCAGTGGTCAAATAATCTCTGAGGAGGATATACAGTGTATCAATAAGGTATTTATGTATGGCTGCTATACTCTTATTTTTGGCTGATCTGTATATAAAACATTAGCATCATTAAGCTTTATTTAGGGTACTATCTTCTTTAATTAGGGTACTATTTTCTTGATTAATTTGAAACATGTATTCAGAGTGTTGTAATTTTGTTTTCTGTCAGTGTATTTACGTATTCTTAGCCATATCTGATAAAAGCGTACAAAGCTTCGCATCTAGTGGAATTATTGTAAAAGCTAACCTCGGTAAATAAACCATTAAAAATCTTGTTAACATTTTAAGGTCATCGCTTCAGCAATTTCCATGCTACGATTTTATAAGAGGTCAAACTGTAATTCAACCCAAGGTCAATAATAACGCCTATTGTTATTTAATACTCGAACAATATTTGCCAAAGTAATCCTGGCTTGCAAATCCTCAAGATCACCATCTAGAACCCTAAAACTCTTTAAAAGGTAAAACGTAAAAAATAAAAATATATATATATATATATATATATATAAAGGAGTTGCTAAAGAAGATTCCGTCAAGAAACTTAACCTTAACACATGAATCGAAGCAAGCATCAATCGAAAATCTAATGGACCTAATGCAAGCTTACGGGCCAGTTGCAAGCATTTGACCTCAATGCGCTGCGTACAAGCTTCTCATTCTAATAGTCAGAGTGCAAATTTCTAACCTGAATGAGAATTTCGATCTTATGGATTTTGTCAAGGACTACATTTTTATCATTTCTTTATTTTATTTTTCTTGTTGAAAGAACATTAAAAGTATTGCGGAAGAAAGCGTGGAGCCGGAACTAGAACTTCAAGAAAGAAGGTTAAATATATATAAAGGAGGAACGAAAAGTAGTCAGATAATAGACAGCTGGCGAAGAAGCTGGAAAGAGGGGAAATTGGCTAAAACTGATACGGAAGGAAGTTGAAAGAAAAATGGATGGCGAATCAAAGGGAAAATAATGACGGGAAATAGAAAGAAGGAAAAAATAGAAACGAATAAAAGAGGGGGGCAAAGACGATAAAACAACGGTTGAATAATTTATTAAAAAGTATAAAGAAAAAATAAAATGAAGATAAAAAAAGTATAGTAGACAATATTTGTTAATGTATTTATATTGTGTCCATTAAAAAAGTTAGAAAAGCGAGAATGAAAGATCAAACTTAGCAGGTAAATGAAGGATGGAAATTATCAATGTAAAAATGATAAACTAAATGAGAAAAGTGAAATAATTATTTTTGAAAATAAAAAGAAGGAAAAATAAAACAACAAGTAGTGATGGAAGGAATGATAAAAAAAAAATCATAAGATGAAATTAAAAAAACAAACAAACATTAAAAACAAAAAATAAAAATAAATACATCAATAATAAAACAAAAGGTGACCAAAATGTCAAGGAAAGAAATGCAACAATTTTTTCAAAGAGAAAAAAAGAAACTAAATTTGAAAGTAAAAAAAATCTCTATATAATGCACACATCTTAAAGGATAAGCATGATTGGGTCGCTTGGAAAGTGTTGTGTATTATCGCGCATGCGCGTTGGAAGACGATAGCCTTCTCTGCGCTAATCCGGTTTGTTTCAGGATAGCTTAAAATCTTAGCATACTTTTCGTATTTTATTCGGCTTTCATTTTCTTTTTCATATTTTTATTTGAACTTTTAAAAGACAGTATTGCATTCACTTGTCCCTTTGCGTCTCTTTCTGCTTCATTTGATAGTGTTTTGTATTTAAGAGGTCACATTAAACATTTTCCTTCCTAACTTTTTAATCTTTCGGAAATATGTTTGAATATCAAAAGAATACAATCATTGTTCATTTTCTCTTTCCCAAAAATTTAATCTTTATACTAATTTATCTTTTTTAATGAATCGAAATTAATAATTTTAATTTAAGTTTCAGCTCTAATCGTCATTACAACTAATTTTCAGACAGAAATATTTTATACCTAAGTCAAGAATTTTGGGGGTACGTTACTAGAAATTTCGTCATTTAACATTTTAATCAAATGTTGAGACGACTTTTAGTTGGCCTCTTAAATTGAATATAAATGCCTTTGCTTTTTGTTTTCACACTTCAACTTTCCATTTATCTCAGTCTGTTATACATCTACCAATCTAACTTTGTCTATATATAACTTTTATATCACACTTTGTTTACATGTAACTTTTATATCTCATATTGTTCATATATAACTGTTATATCTCGCTTTGTTAATATATAACTTTTATATCTTTGTTCATGTATAACTGTGATATCTCACTTTGTTCATATGTAACTGTGATACCTCGCTTTGTTCATATATAATTTTTATATCTCACTTTCATCATATATAAATTTTATATCTCATTTTGTTCATATATAACTGTGATATCTCATTTTATACATATATAACTGTGATATCTCACTTTGTTCATATATAACTATGATACCTCACTTTGTTCATATATAACTTTTATATCTCACTTTCTTCATATATGGCTTTTATATCTCACTTTCTTCATATATAAATTTTATATCTCATTTTGTTCATATATAACTGTGATATCTCATTTTGTTCATGTTACAGTTACTTCTTTGTTCATACATGACTATTATCCATCAGTATATATATATATATATATATATATATATATATATATGTGTGTGTGTGTGTGTGTGCGTGTGTGTGTGTGTGTGTTACTATTACAACTCTGTTCATTTGTAACATTTATATCTTATTTGTACATATGTAACTGCCTCTGTTTGATTATGTTTAACTCTTTCAATCTGTTCATGGCTCTCCACTCTTCCTATTTATTCTCTCTTGTATATCTTCATTTTTATGCTCTAATGTATTTCAACGTTCTTCTCTTTTTCATTCTCAATGAAAATGCGTACGTATGAGACTACACCATACATATTTATGAAAAGTTCATATTAGGTGACCTCACCACCGGTTGCCGAGTTCAGGGTCAAACTGCACCTGGTTTTTAAACGTAGGACTAAGTTACATGTCAGAGATAGGTATATTACGGCTTCCGGCTTTCCTGCCAACTGAGATATTGAAAATTTTAAACGTGACGTCAATCGCCATCTTTTGTCGTTTTGAATCCTGTTTCTATATTTTCCTTTCTCCTCACTAAAAGTTTTCTTATTTTCTTTTTCTCAGTAGCGTCTTGCGCCTTAGTGGCTTTATCGCCTTACTTGGAGATGAAACGATTAAGAAAAAAGAACATCAAATACATTGCAGATGTGAATGTAAGCTCCATGTTTTTGATTTAGGGCTCCGAGTCTGTGTTGTATACACATACACTGGCCTGAGGTATTTCACGAAGTAAAGATTTACATAAAATGTAATGTAAAAGTGATCTAGTCTCGTCTTATCATTTGGTCAGCCGCTTTAATTCATTACAGTGTTTAACAAACTAATCTTAAAATCAAGTTAAGGAGATCGAGTATTGATTTTCGAAAAGTATGTCGCGCCCAATGTGGATCGAACTCACGATTCAGTCGTAACTGTTTTAGCGAGACAAGCTTGCTAACCATTACACCACGCCGAGGTGCCCTAAAGGTTTTTCTAAGCGTAACTTAGATGTGGCACAAGGCCGAATGTATGAGACACCGAGTAAGGATCGACAGTTAAGGAAGTCGAGTATAATCGGGATCACAGCGTCAATATAAAGTACCCGACCCTTTCCTTCAGTGCATAATATGTATTTCACAAAGGCTGCATACGGTTTCGAATTGAGAGTTGCCCTTCTCTTAGACCGGTTTGTAACTGAGGCGACAGGTCTAAGATATGGATTCACACATTTTGCAAAGATATTTGTGAATAATTAAAAGTAACGAACAACTAGAATTCGAACCAGAAATCGACCTCAAGACAAAAAAAAAACAGTATCAAGTTGTGATCATTTTATATTAAAAAAGAAAATCGGCACGAACCTTTTGCAATGATCTGAAACATAACACTTCTTATTTCTGTGAATAGTTCCTGATACAAGAGTGTCTACAAAAGAGACAGAGTTGCCAGCTACGAAAAGAAACGTCAAAATGAAGCAGGTACAAAAGTTTGACTACCTGGATAATGTAGTAACAGAGGATGGGGGAGGTGTTACACTGAAATTCAAATGCATACTGCAATAGAAAAAGATTCGTTCTACAAACTAATCAAAAAGATAGGAATATGTCCTTAGAAACAAGGAGAAGAATGCTAAACATCTTTGTAATATCTATTCTCCTAGTGAGTGTTGGACAATCTCGCTACAAATGAAAAAAAAAACATAAGCAACAGAGATGGGGTATTTCGACGTGATAGCAAGTTTGCCTCGCTAGAAAAATTATGATTGCATAGTGAGTTCGATGCTCACTGGGTTTCCAATACTTTCGGCCTTGTACTACATCTAAGCTATGCTTACAAAATCAGCATAAGCGACAAAGATTTGATTTTACTCACTATTACAGAGAATACTGTGGACAAAATTTGTGAGTACCAAGCACGTTTTAACGGCGCATAATAATGGGAGAGGTATTTGCAATTTTAACATTTACGCCACATAATGTCGACAAGAGAAGACGAAGGAAACAATGACAAACCTGTTTAACGAGTTTGAGTGAATAAAGAGTAGAAAAGGAAAAAGTGGGGCTAGTAAAATAGACAATGCTTACTTATTACTTCAAACGAAAGGAAGTTATGGAAATCCAAAATCACCAACGTCCTCATGGAAACACAAGATACCTTAATACTGTGTGCAGGCTTCAGTTAAATTCTGATCTTTCTCTCTAAAATGGGCGTCTTTCGCAGAGAAAAAGAGTCTAGCCCTAATTTAGAAGCTAATTCAGCTGCTGAGATTTACACGAAGTTAAATTACTGTTTGTCGCCTCCAGTTTGGACTGATAAAGTTTTTTTTTTCTTTTATTAATAACATTCCCATTCGCTCGACCTCTTCATGCAACTAACAAAATGGTTTTTTTAACAGCTTTCTTATGAGTTAAGGTTACTGTTGTTCAGAAACAAGTGTCATCAATTATTGCTCGTCAACTTAATGGATTATTTTTAATTCGACAACGATTTGCAACCGAGGAAAAGTGTGAACGGGGTACAGAATCGAAGAAATCGGTGTCATTGCTTTTAATGAAGCCGACAGAATTCAACAGGCCGTCTACGATTTTGTCTTTGATAATTTTGTTTTTCTTATTTTTTCTGATCGCTGTTAGGATTCTTTGTTTATTGAATATGTTATTTGAACTGGAATTATTTTTCTATTCACCGTGTCTCTTCATGACGATGGCAGTTATGCTTCTCCACAACTTCCTATAATTTGAACCTCTTCGTAAGATTTGTCTTTTCACATGCTTCCTAAATCACAAATTTTAACCTGTTCAAGTCCAGAGTTAACGGTTATTTTCTGCCCAAATACTGATACAAGAGTGTCTACAAACACTTTCTTGAAGCCTTATTCTGTAACGCTGTACCTCGAGTGGCTCTTAGGCCTTGTATAGGGTAAACATTATTGTAAAAAAACATCCCTCCCAATCCATGTTCTCTCATCCATTTACTCAAGCTCATTAACTAAAATAATTGTTATTAGGTTGGTGCAAAAATAATGACGTAATAATGTCGTTTTTTGACGTTAAAAATACGTCAAAAAACGACATTATTTCATAATTATTTTTGCACCAACGTAATACTTACCCCCGTCTCTCTTTCCTTCAATATGCCATTTGAATGTCAAATTCTTCAAGGTTTCTTCCTTTATTGTGTCCTAGAAATTCCAAAACATCCTATTCTTTGTGGCTTTTAGCAAGTATTATCGTTTCTCCATACCTCACAATCCTTGTTCACTGTGAGCTCTTTCTATAGGTTACTCACCGGTTTCCTCAATCTCATTTGCCAGCAATAAGTCCAGTGAGTTTTGTATTCTCTTTCCTCAGTATGTATCCATGAAATGTCAACACTCTTTCTGATTCTATGTATCTTTTTCTATGTGCCGTTTCCATTCAGAACTTTGGCGATCATGACTCTCCACAACCTCCTGACATTTGTGCTGTTTAGTAAATTTTGCCTTTTCTGTATCCTGTCCAATCGCAGTTCTCTCATCCCATTTACACGAGCTCCTTAGCTAGATTACAAACTGGTTTCCTCTTTCTCATTTGCCAGCAATAAATCCCGTGAGTGCTGCATTCTTCAAGCCTTCTTTTCTCATTATGTATCCAAGAAATTTCAACTCTCTTTCTGATTCTATGCATCTTTTTCTATATGCAGTCTCCATTCAGAACGTTGGCGATCATGACTCTCCACAACTTCCTGACCTTTTCACGTTTCAGTAAGTTTTGTCTTTTCGCAATCATGCACAATCCCAGTTCTCTCGTGTCATTTACACGAGCTCTTTAGATAGGTTGTTCTCTACTTTTTTCTTTCCCAATTGCCATAAATAAATCCCATCATATTCTCCAAGCCATATTTCCTCGTTAAATATCCAGGAATTTTCAACTGTCTCTTTCCCGTTCCAACATGTATCCCTTATCAGTAAATATTTAACGACTTTTCTCTCTCTTTACATTCTATTTGTTCATTATTTTCTCATTGATATTCATACTTGTAGGCACAGACATAAATTGAATGTAACCAAAAATTCCTCCCCAATCATGCCCAGTCTAGATTTTTATTGGACCCATTCGTTTTTAGACGTTACAGAATTAGACCTAAGCATGCAAATATCCCTGGGTATTTTTTTCTTTTCAGCCGCCATAATATTTTCTCTTTTCAAGAAAGCCTGATAAACAAATGAGATAAAACCTCCCGTTTTCGAACAATATACATGTGAATTGATTATCACAAAATTGTGTCACAAGAAAACATTTTATGGATTAAGTATTGGCGAAGACTCTTCCAACAAAAGTAATATACTCACATTATCGTCTCCGGCATTTGAAAATAGTAACTTTCAACGCGCAAGGTTTTATATGCGCATATAAATATTGTAATGGTAATATTAACTCTTTCCTGTCTATATTTATGAGATGAGGTATTATGTACATTATTTACATTATTCGGACTATTGTCCTCATCTTTGTCGCCATATTTATCACAACGTCTCGGCCGTTGTACGCTCCGGCCTTCTTCAGGTGGTTGGAATGTCGAACTGAACCCTTTATTTCGCTCACTGGGGTAGTCTCTTCTAGTTCCACGTGCCATGTTTGATGAATGTCAGCTATCAGTTATCTCCTGTTAATTTTCCCTCTGAAATTTCTCCACTGCCTTAACCGGGTATTGAACTCACACTCTTTGGATCTTGTCACTGGATCTAACCAACGCCTTTATCCACTGTGTCCTTGAGAATATTTGGGTATGAATTTCTGAGTATTATAAACCTAATGTCTTCAGCAACCATTTTTACCAGTGCTCATATTGCAATTTTTCTGTTATCATTTCAAGTTTTTACCACAGTTCATATTGCAACTTTGTTGTTATCACTGCTTTTTCTCTGGCACTCCTTATTACTGGTCCCCCATACTGTATTTATTTCTATGCTTGGTCGGCTCAGGAGATTTTTGTGGCCTAGCATATGTGCTGATTCTTTAAGTTTACGAATTTTCCAATGGTGTTCCTTGTCTATGATCTCAACGTCAACCCACAGAGGGCGGTGATCTCCCTTCTCTCTCCATATGTGGTCAGCCACGCCTGATTTTTCTACTTCCCCTCGTGTTACAGCTTGCTGGTGTTCTTGAAGCCTTAACTTGAGGGGGCGGCCTGTCTCTCTTTTATATTCCCTTCCGCAGCTGCACGGGATAGCGTACACACAGTCTTTAGTCATGTTCTCCTCTATGGGGGGTCTTACTCGGGAGAGATATCTGCGAAGTGTCGTCAAGCTTTTGAAGGTTGTCCTGATGTTATATGGACCGCAGATCCTTTGTATTTTCTCTGATAACCCCTTCACATAAGGCAGGCAGGCTGTTTTCTGAGTGTTGACCCAAAGAGTGTGAGTTCAATACCCGGTTAAGGCAGTGGAGAACTTTCAGAGGGAAAATTAGCAGGAGATAACTGATAGCTGACATTCATCAAACATGGAACGTGGAACTAGAACAGTCTACCCCAGTGAACGAAATAGTGAAGTGAAATAAATAAAGGGTTCAGTTCGACATTCCAACCACCTGAAGAAGACCGGAGCGTACAACGGCCGAAACGTTGTGATAAATATGGCGACAAAGATGAGGACAATAGTCTGAATAATGTAAATAATGTAACTCTTTCCTCTTAAAAAAAACACTCAGCATTCATTTACCGAGCTGCCAATTCTATACTCGGTTGAAATTTATAAAACCTATCTATTAGGTTGGTGCAAAAATAATGACGTAATAATGTCGTTTTTTGACGTTAAAAAATACGTCAAAACACGACATTATTACGTCATTATTTTTGCACCAACCTAATACACATAAAATATTTCAGAAAAATAATTTACACAAATTCAGTAATTGTTATCGTTCTTTCGATTATTAACATGGGCTTTCCTTCCTTGACTTTTGTTTGAATTCATGTGGAACATCAACATGTTGTTTATGTCATTATTTACTGTTTGAATTATATGCCATATCCATTTGAAAGTCGAAAAGTGAATAGGTTTTTGTTATTTATTACAGCTCTTTCTTTGTGATTCTGCCAATTGACTAGGTTCGCCAATTGACTAGGTTCGCCAATTGACTAGGTTCGCCAATTGACTAGGTTCGACGGTTGACTAGGTTCGCCAATTGACTAGGTTCGACGGTTGACTAGGTTCGCCAATTGACTAGGTTCGCCAATTGACTAGGTTCGACGGTTGACTAGGTTCGCCAATTGACTAGGTTCGACGGTTGACTAGGTTCGCCAATTGACTAGGTTCGCCAATTGACTAGGTTCGACGGTCGACTAGGTTCGCCGGTTGACTAGGTTCTGTTAAAACATTTCCCATATATTTAAAATTGTGCTTGTTTGATTTTGTTATCTACAATTTTTAATTTGCATGCTGAACTCTTCCTTTTGCTAATAACAATGAATTGTCTCCTTGCACATTTATTAAAATCAAAATATTCCTCAGTAATATCTACTGTATTTCTTTAACTTAGACTCTGTAATCAAATTACGATAGATCTGTATGTCTGTACTTTGATCTGTTTGTCTATACACATACTCGCTTGTAAAGATGGGTGAAATAATGAAACTTAAATGAGTATTATTATTCCGTTCTGTTTTACTCATTGCTTGTTTGCTCTTGTTTGACATCTTGAAATGGAAACCTTGGAATGGAATAACTGATTATTCCGGCTGATTTGCTTGACCATTACTGCTAGGTAAGCTCCATCTTCATCAGATAGAAATAAAATTAATAGTTCAACTTATCTGTCCCTACTTTTTAGTGTGTTTGATAGTAAAATTGAATGAATTTTCAGAAATCATTTTTTCTTTAAAGATTTTACTTTTTTTCCATAAAAAGATGATAATTTTTCATGTTGTTTCATTTTAATTTGTTCTATCTTAAAAATCTTATTGCATGATGCAATTTAATTTGAAATTGTGCATTAATGTGCATTAGATTGTACTGTCTAGCATCCCGAGGAAAAGATACTGTATCCACGAAACTCCAAGTACTGACAGAGAGTTGACGGTTTATTTTTATTTATTGCTATTAATGTGCATATTGCAAACGTTAATTAGAATGACCTCTTACCTTAAAAGCGTAACACGGTCATTGTGATAGATAGATAGATAGATAGATAGATAGATAGATAATGAAAAATGTAGATAGATAGATAGATAATGAAAAATGTAGATAGATAGATAGATAGATAGATAGATAATGAAAAATGTAGATAGATAGATAGATAGATAGATAATGAAAAATGTAGATAGATAGATAGATAATGAAAAATGAAGATAGATAAAATAGATAGATAATGAAAAATGTAGATAGCTAGCTAGCTAGCTAGCTAGCTAGATAGATAGATAGATAGATAGATAGATAGATAGATAGATAGATAGATAGATAATGAAAAATGTAGATAGATAGATAGATAGATAGATAGATAGATAGATAATGAAAAATGTAGATAGATAGATAGATAGATAGATGGATAGATAGATAGATAGATAATGAAAAATGTAGATAGATAGATAGATAGATAGATGGATAGATAGATAGATAGATAATGAAAAATGTAGATAGATAGATAGATAGATAGATAGATAGATAGATAGATAGATAGATAGATAGATAGATAGATAGATAGATAGATAGATGACCCAGTTCCCAAAATCCGACCAAAAATTAGAATTTAAGAGGGTATACTTTTCTGATTGAGCCGAGAACTTTTCAGTAGTCTCGTTTATTTGCATATTTCTCCCTCGTGGGATGGGTGAAAGAGCACCAAAAGGCAAATTACTGAAAGGACATGTAGATAAAAGAAGAGTTATTACTATAAACATCTTAAAATAAGAACAGCAAGGAAATTTCTACTTACCATGAGAAAGACACAGTTGAACATTATGGAACTTATGAGAAAAGATAACCTGGAAAACCTAACATTCTCCGGTCATATTAACGTCAAGAGGGGTACCTTGAAGTGGTGTGATAGTTAGCAAGCTTGTCCCGCTAGAACAATTTCTACAGTGTAGTGAGTTCGATATTCACTGGGCCCCCCATACTTTCGGCACATCTAAGTTTCGCTTAGAAAATTACAAGGCTCTCTACGACGTGGGGTAATCGTTAGCAATCTTGTCTCACTAGAAGAATTACGACTTAGTAGTGAGTTCCATTCTACTGGGTGCCCCATACTTTTGGCCTTGAGCCACATCTAAGTTAAACTTAGAAAATCATAATATTAATAGCAAGAGAAACAGGAAAAACTAACAAGTCGCCGACTTGATATGTTTTGCGAACGGCTGGCACAACACACACAAAGAGGGATGATGAAAAATAAGAAATTGCATAGACCATCAAAAGACGGAAAGCTGTGGAGACTCGGATCGCCTATGTTCATAAAGGAAGAAGAGATAAACAAAATCAAATATTCAATGCAAACTCGAATAAGCGAATCAATGAGGAAAATTATAAAAGCCGAAAAAAAAGACAAAGAAACGGAGATAGAAAAAAATAAGTAAACGAAAAAGAATTATTCCGATTAACAGAATAGCAGAATAAATGAACCAAGAACAAAAGAATCTTGACTCTTTCTGGTCATCATTTTCGAGCGTCTTTATTTTTGGTTTTGTGCCGAAAATGACGGAGAGAAAATCTCTTCTGAAAAATTGCCCGCGCCTCAAAGTCCTTTCGTTAATTGTCCCGATATTTTCTATTTATTCATTCCAAAAGAACAAACAACATCAGAGAAGACCGTCTTTGTAATCGATTGCCGTCTCTAGTACTAGAATCGACCAGACAATTTACTCAATTCTTTAATGCTGTCTGTAAAAGAGAATTTACGCTAAACGTAAGATAATGTCTGGGTTGTTTTTAACTTCTTAAAATAAAACTTCTTTCTTTTTGTAACCAATTTTTAATTTTCTCCATCTTTGATTGGTGTGGCCTCTCAAATTAATTCTGCTTGTACATGTCTTCTTTAGATCCACCCTATCTCTCCCTCTTCTTTCTTTCCTTCGTCTGTTCATTCTTTCTTTCTTTTCTCTGTCTCTTTTTCTCTTTTCTCCCTATTTAATTTATGCACGAGTGTTTTTTCAATCTCTGCAAGTTATTTATTTTCCGCTCGTCTTCTTTCCTTTCTTCATTTTTATCTTTCTGTCGCTTCTTATGTCTTTCTCTCTCATTCTCTCTCTTCTCCTGGACATTTTTTTCTTCATTTATCTATCTTTCTCTCACTCTCCTTTGTTTATTGTTCCATTATTGTCTCTTTTCTTATTTCCCGTTTCAGATACCTCTTTCGCTTTCTTTCATTTCCAGTCTCTCTCTCTTCTCCTCTCTTTATTTCTCTCTGTCTTCCTCTCTCTCTCTCTCTCTCTCTCTCGCTCTCTCTCTTTCTGAATATTTATTTTCTATTGTATATCGTCTTCACTGTTTATTTTCTCTTCCTTTCCGTTGTCTACTTCCCCGTTAATTTTTATTTCTCTCTTCTTTTATCTCTCTCTCTCTCTCTCTCACACACACACTCTCTACCTTTCTTTTTTATTGCCCGCTTCTTCATCATCTTTTATTTCTCACTACCTTTGTCTTTCTCTCTTTCACTCTCTCTCTCTCTCTCTCTCTCTCTCTGTCTTTTGCTTCTCTCTGTCTCTGTCTGTCTCTCTCTCTATATATATATATTTATTTTCTATTGTATATCTTCTTCACTGTTTATTTTTCTTTTCTTTTCCGTTGTCTCCTTCCCCGTTAATTTTTATTTCTCTCTTCTTTTATCTCACTCTATCTCTATCTCTCTCTCTCTCTCTCTCTCTCTCTCTCTCTACCTTTCTTTTCTATTGCCCCCCTTCTTCATCATCTTTTATTTCTCACTACCTTTGTCTTTCTCTCTTTCATTCACTCTCTCTCTCTCTCTCTCTCCCTGTGTCTTTTGCTTCTCTCTGTCTCTCTGTCTCTCTCTCTCTTTCTCTATATTTATTTTCTATTGTATATCTTCTTCACTGTTTATTTTTCTTTTCTTTTCCGTTGTCTACTTCCCCGTTAATTTTTATTTCTCTTTTTCTTCATCTTTCTCTCTCTCTACCTTCCTTCCTTTTCTATTGTCCTTCTTCTTCATCACCTTTTATTTCTCGCTACCTTTGTATTTCTCTCTCTCTCTCTCTCCCTACCTTCCTCTCTCCCTCTCTGTCTTTCGTTCATTATTTGACTTCATTTGCTAACGATCATTCTACACCAAAATGTATATATGAACTAAGCATTTTCAAGTCTGGTTCAAGGTTATACAAGTAGAGTATCGAGTGAAAATCGAACTCACTAGGACGATCTACCTGTCTAGTATTGGCAGGTGAGATTTGATTTTTTCGATAAATATACAAGTTTTCCCAGACGAATCTAAGCTTAGTAATTGCTATGGTTTACAGAAACCGTGCATTCATTTGAATAGACGAATGTCGCTTTTTTGATTACTGTGAAAATTACGTCTGTTTCAATGGGACAGGTATGTACATAGACGTGAGTGTGCGTCTGCCTATGTACATAAATTCATTAGTGTGTCTCGAATGTATTTTGGTATTATACGAATGTGAGATCGATAGGGAGTGTAAATGAAAGTAAATATGAGACTACTTGTAAATTACATTAGGAAATAAATATATAATCGTCGTCTTATTTCTTGCAGGCATTGACATTCTTGAACTGGTGAGATATCTGTTAGCAAAGTACTCTGTGCGTCTCTTACGTTCGTTCGAACTTGCATTCTGTTTTTCAGTTATCTTATAAGAAACATTTCCAATAGAATTCCTTTTAACGATTTCAGTTTTATCCTATAGCTAAATAAAATCCAAAGAAGAATCAGCAATATTATTATTCCTGATCTGGCATCTCGGTTTCCCAACGCCGTAAATTTACTTCCCTTTGCCTTTCCTAAAAAAAAAAAAAAAAAAAAAAAAACTCATTTGTAATTCTTCGGATAAGCCCTTCGCTATTTTACCTAGATTTCTTTTAGAAAATGTAAGCAGAGTACTGGACTGGAGATCAGGTCTCATCAATTTACAGTTGAGATGGCAAGATGTAAAAGTAAGTTCTATGTTTCTTTTCTCGTACTTCTTAGTTGTGGAATTCCCTTTTCGGCTCAATGCTTTGCAGCCAACTTTAATCTTCAAAAATTTGAATCCAATGCCAATTCCTATCTACTTTCCTCCTGATTACTCTTCTTTTGTTCTTGCTCCTTAGTATTCTTTCTGTTTTCTAATTCTTCCACACTCGGTAATCCCTTGTCTTAGTGGCTTTACTGCTTTTCTTGGGGTGAACTCGATTAAAGAAATAGCTTAAATATCTTCGAATTTAGCGATCTTCGTCCTCTGATACAAAGTTCTGTTTCTGATCTTCACCTGCCAATTCGAGGACACTTTCTGGTAAGTACAATGAATATCATTATATAATGTGAATGTATTGCGATTACACAACCCTCTACACAAGAACGTTATCGGTGAACTGTGTTCATTAAAGATATCTACAATTTATGTTCCAGTATCCGTTCTGTTGGTTAGGTTTGACGGTAAATCGTCACTTTTCACATCGATAAACATTGACTGAAGATAATGATTGTTTTCTCATCAGCTCATTGCACGCATACGTTCTAACCACAGCTGAATCACAAATCATATCGTTTCAAAAGTGTTAGTTTTCAGGTCATAACAATTTGGCCTTTATCAAAGTCAGTTAGATTTTTCTTCTTGTCTGTAGATATCGCATTTTACATATTAAACGAAGTACTCGAGGACGTTTTGTACTGACGTTTGCCCAGAAAAAAGTCCCAAGAACCACTCAGGTTTTATGGTCAGTGAATGCTGCGTGTGATATAAACATAAGAGTAGAAAGCATGAAAATAATATTATAAGTATAATAGGGTTTGATAACAATAGATCCTAGATTAAAGAGATTAATATCGTACTATTCTAGCAAGCAACCAAGAGGGTTTCTGTTCCACAAAGGAGAGGTTCTTGACAAGAAGCAGTCTGAGTGGAACATCACTTTTTAGCAGTAGGTTATGAAGAGGATTCAACCTTGCCGACATAGCGAGACGAGGTTTGGCTGGAAAGGTCTGAACTGGTGACACTAAAGAATGAAGCACGTCTGAATATCCGCCATAGAGATAGTGATAGTAGAGTGACGTTGGCTCTGCGAAAAATGGGTTGCATGGGAGAAAGAACCAACTGCTCAAGATAACAAAAACGATTTCGATCTCTGTCAAGTCTGGGAAGTGTGGACTGGACAGTCCAGCCTAGATATGGTAGCAATTCGCCATTTTTAGATTCATCATGGCATAAGTAATCTCTGGCGCAAAAGAGGTAGCGATGGACCGTAAGTATGCGTTACCTACTGGTTTCCTCTCTGCCCGTAAGCAGAGAGTTCGAGACGCCTATCGCGGACCTGGTAGTGAACTGCCTGACTCCGATTTGTCTGGTATTTACCAACCTCCCTACAAGGCAGGGTGTGGCACAAGGCTGATTTTTATGTGGAGAGATTCCGAGCCCCTAAGCTCGGGCAAAAATTTCCCGTAGACCCCGCATACACAGCGTCGGGTTTGTTTACCTTCCCAGACGAGACTTTGCCATTCGGTATAGCCTCATCTGGGTTCCTCTCTGCCCGAAGGTAGAGAGTTCGACAAGTCAGTTGTGACTGTGGCAGCAAACTGCTTGTCAGCGATTTGTCTGGAATATTTATTGTATGAAATATACAATTGTGGCACATGGCCTAAAAGAGGGGAAGGGTTGAGGGGGGTCGACACTAACTATTCTATACCTAGCTAATCCGATTCACGACCCATTCACTCATTACAATTTTCACATTCAACATAAAAACTCGTTCGTCACCACTTAATCCTCCATAGACCACAATACCGCATCCTTTCAAGGGGGACCTACAAAACGCACCCTATGCCATAAAAATTTAATGATAATAAATTATTATACATAAGATTCTAATAATGAAGAACGAGAGGGGAAGGAGATGAACCCAATAATAAACTAAAAATCAACGCAAAATAAACTAAACATAACTGATGTTAGTAGGGCCCGTCCAACCGTGAAAAAGGAGAGGCTGCTCTATTCTGCCCATTGGACGAAATCAAGAGGCTCTATCGCTAAGTGGGAAAAGGATAAAAAAAATTTACAGACATGAGAAAATAAAAAGCTGACCCAGTCGAGATAAATGTGGGCCAAAACAAAGTGGGGAGGTTCGGAATCTCAACATGGATCATAACTAAAGATGTAGCCGGGGACAGGCCAGGAACAACACTTACATTAACTAGGTACACAAGGCTTGTCTAACCTAACCGAGGGGAGGGCTCCACAGGAAACCACCCCGATGTGACGTAGGTTTATCTAAAAGAAAAAATCAAGGCTAGCCCCGTTCAAACGAACCAAGCTCGCCTCAGTCACCCACCTTTCGCTAAAGACTGTCGAATGCAAGCATTTTCTATCAGTTCTGATCTTCATCTTGAGATGATGCGCAAAAAATCGGATCAGATCCTGATGAGAAAGACAGTTGCCTCGCAACACTTCCTCCTGTCGCGTCGTCCAAATCACCATTCGGGCCGTGTCCAGCAGCGTCAGAAACACCTTTCGTTTTACCCCAGAATACAGAGGCGACATATTCTTACACGCGCATGCGCGATCAATGGGCACGAGCTTTTCGGGAGCGAGACGAGCCGTCAACTCACCGACATGGTCACATAAGGGGCGGACCCGGGGACAATGGTAGATGGCGTGCGAAGCCGTTTCTTCTAAACCAAGGCCACATCGTTCACAGTCTGGCAAATCCGCCAAGCCCCGTATGAAGACCTTGTCATTGAGAGGCAGCCGATCCCGAGCCAATCTCCAGGTAAGCGAAAATTTAGAGTTACTGAGATAATCCGCCGGTGGCGCCCATGACCAGAAAGAGCGAAACTCCTCTGACAAGTCGAGCCGTTCTCGTAGAGAATCCTTCGCGACTCCCTCCACCAGATGACGATAAAAGACCTTCCTAGGCCGAGAAAGGTCACTGGACCGAGGAACAGCCAACAAGGCCGACCGACACTCGCGAAGGAAATCCGATTGATCCCGGGGTTTACGATGGCGCTCAACCCGCGAGATGGGCGGATGGATAGTAAGGTAAGGGAACGCGTCGACCTTTACTCGTACTTCAGAACAATTTTTCTCCAGCTGGAGGTCAGGTCCAAACCACACTCCACGTAGGGCCGGATTGCACGCCCTGTCCCTTAGCCGGCGAAGGAGAGCTCCAACGCCAAAGCATAGAGTAGAGGTGACAGTGAACAACCCTGACGAACCGACCTAGACAGCGCAAAAGAGCCCGACAGCTTCCCGTTTACCTGTACCAGAGCACTGGGGGAGTGATACATGATACCTGCAGGACAGCCGTAAAGTAGCGATGGTCAACGCTATCAAATGATTTGGACATTTAAATTGATCAACGCGGCCTCATCGTCGTCTTTTACATGATGCGGACCAGATGCAGGTTATTCTGAATTGTTCGGCCTCTCACAGCGCAAGTCTGCTCAGGACCCAACATAAACTCGGCAACTGACTGCAAACGCCCCTGCAGGATCTTGGCCAAAATCTTTAACTCTGTGTTTAGCAGAATTATGGGCCTATAATCATCTAAATCCCGCCTAACATCCTTACCCTTTCTCAACAGCGTGATGACACCCCTTGTGAACCGGTTGGGGATGGACCCCAACCGGAACCAGTTGTTTAACACGACAGTCAAAATCAGGACAAAGATGTGCGACAGCCTCAAGTACAATTCATAGGGCAAACCATCCACTTGCGACTTGCCTCTGTCGACCGTCTTCATAGCCGCGTAGACTTCGCCCTCCGTGATCTATCCCTCGCAGCTAGCCGCTTCAGTCGGCGAAAGCCGAGGAAAGTCAACCAAATAGCTGCGAAACTCCTCATTACTGAAACGCCTCACACATGTCGTTAGTAGCCCGAAGAGTTTGCCCCTCCGGGGAATTGACCTCACAAATGTAATGATCGAAAGCTCGACGGATCTCTTCCTTGCGCAAATCTGCGCCCATGTTCACAGCTTCGGAAGACATCTTGCTTAACCTATGTCTAATTATCTGGCCCATGTAGCGCTCGCTTCTCAAACGCTTCAGTGCCTCCCTAGCTATGGCTATCTCTAGGAGATCTCCCCAGCTACTGCCCGGGAAAAATTAGCCTTAAGCGTCTTCACCTTCTCAGATCTATCTACGGCGAGCCGTTTGCTGAAATTAGTGGTGAGGGACCTAATTTTATCCTTAAGTCTCTCCCACCACTTATTCCCGATAACCGCCCCACTAGTTACCGCTGCATTAAGCTAGTTACCTGCTCCTGGAAGTCCCGGCTGTCCAGTAAGGACAGATTGAACTTCCAGTAGCCAGCATTTCTGGGACTACGATCTAACGCCATCCCGGCACAAACGATTTTGTGATCCGAATAGACTACCCAGTATAACGTGGGACAATCTAACAAGTCTACGTCGGCTCCTCTAACTAACATTCTATCCAGGTAGCTAACTACACGGGTAAAAGGCCAATTAAATAATTGGTTGTATATTAATTTTATGCTATAAGTAAGAAAAATTTCTTTCAAATCAGATTACTTTAACTTTAATTTTTTTAATTTTACTAAAATAACGTGTCAGAATTTTTTTTAAATATTTTCAAAATCGATAAATTTGTGTTTGTTTACAAATTTCTTAAAATTAAGAAAATGGCCGTTTTTAAGGAAATTTAAAAATTTGAAATTAAATTTGACAATCAAATGTATATAGTTTCTATCTGAAATACACCAGAATTGTTTAATTAATAGAAATCATAAATTTAATTATGAAACTTTCAATTAAAGCTAAAATGAAATCTTCAAGAATGTTTTTTCGTTGTAAAAATTTCATTTTAAACTTGAATATAGAAAGTTTATGCCGAAATAGTGGAGGTACCTAGCCTTAACGTTTATTTCGAATCCAGTCCTGAAGTTCATTTGCATATGTGACACAGAAAACCGAAGGTTCATTGGAATAGCGAAAGGTGGCTTTCCGAAGTTAAACAAAGTATTGAGAAAATGGTAGAATTTATTAGAAACAAAGAATAGAGTGCTGAACTAGGTAATATCAAGTCCCTTATATAGAAGTTAATGCCGGACAGTTAAAGAGGAGACAAGAAAGATATGGTTCTGCAGAAGGATGCTGTGAATTCCATGAATGGAATATGTGATCAACGAGGAAGTTTTAAGGAAAATGAAAACAAAAATGAGAGAGGATATACCGTTGGCAAGAGGAGCAGAGGGAATCCTCAAATAACCTATCGAACGAATTTGTATAAAAGAATAGTAGAATATGAACTGATAGAATAATATGTCAAATAGATTTTAAAATATAAACTGAAAGAATAAAAGAGCAAATAAAAGTTGGACGGACAGGACAAACGTTGTTCAGCTTCAAAAGAAGTTATGGAGAACCATAATCGTTTAACTTTACTTTCAGTTAACTCCATCCCGGAAGTCTATTTGCATAGTAATTGTCTTCTAAACATGGCGGGAACATTATTTTCAACAGAGCATCATATATTTTGCACAATAATGATGGCATCTTATTTTGCCGGCAACACTAGTTAAAGTTAAGAACAAAAGCTAAGTGACTTTATGGATTTTTTTTCTTCTCTTTTTGTACCATTTCTGCTCTGAGTGGAATAAATTTGCAAAGAATCTTTTCTGACGTAATGCAAAGAATTTTATGCAAGCGGATAGATTATGGCAAAGCACGTGTCGTTACGAAGTATCGATGTAAGTAAAGATAAAAACATGTTTACTCCGTGGCTGGAGGTGTTTTGTCGAGTGTTACAAATGAGGAAGGCGATTCAGAAATATTTGAAGTAAATGGAATCTCTCTTGTATTAAAATAAGGAAGACAGACAAACAAAATCTGAGGGACGGTTTTAAAAAATAAGAACAATTTTCACTCTAAAATGAAAAGACACTTGCGTTTTTTGTTCAAGAGATTAAAGAAGAAAACTTAAAGGTTTATGTTTCGATTCCAAGTTTTGAAGGTGCAAAAATAATGACGTAATAATGTCGTTTTTTAACGTATTCTTAACGTCAAAAAACGACATTATTACGTTATTATTTTTGCACCAACCTAATATTAGGTTGAGTCCTGGTTAGGAAAACAATTGTAATGATAAACGTATCATCCTTTCTACTAATCATACCTGGCAGTTAAGAATAGCTTACGGCCATATCCCGTTGAGACACAGGTTCCCGTACGATCACCAAAGTTAACCAACGTTGAGCCTGGTCAGTAACTAGATGGGTGACAGCTTGTGGGTACCCAGCGTGGATATTCGGGTGGTATAATGCATAACGGCTCGGAAATGGAAGTCGGGAAACCTAGCTCCAATTCCAGTTGTTTTCGTTATATACACTTACGCGCAAATACCCCAGGGAAAGGTATGAATACAATTCTCCCCCAGCTATGGTTTAATTAGTAGGACTTGTATAAGTAAATCGTTATTATGTCTCCAAAATTCTTACAATCTAGAAATATGATTTCCCCGCAAAAGGTTAATACGCAATAAAAAGCAAATCAATCAGTCAATTCAGAATAATTTCGTTTTTATTATTAGGTTGGTGCAAAAATAATTTCGTTTTTTGACGTTAAAAATACGTCAAAAAACGACATTATTTTTGCACCAACCTAATATCTGTCTATATTCCTGAGATGAGTTATTATGTACATTATTATTATTATAATGTCCGAATAATGTAAATAATATTAATTTTTATTATTTGGAAAAAAAATGTTAAAGATCTATGTATAAGCGTCTAGATTTTTTTTTTGTTTTGTTTTTTTTTGTTTTGTTTTTTTGTTTTTTTTTTATATACACGTTTTGAGAAAAGTGTATTCTTCTCAAGTCCTGAGAATTTTCATTTGAACTTATGGTCTTTCTGCTGCTGGCTGGTAACTAGTGTCGATTTGATGCAGATGACCTGCCTTGCCAACGGCTCATTCTTTTCTTCTTCCCCTCACCTCTCTTATCTCTATCTTTCAGATCTGTCTCAGCCCTCTGCACCAGATCGCTGATAAGCAGTCCCCTTTTATTGAAGAAGCCGTATCATACCGGCTCTGGCCATAATTTCACAAGGGCCCAAAAAACTCGTTTCTCATTAACCAATATATAAAACTATTCACCAAGTATTAAAAAAATGAATCGGCAAAAGATCAAACAATCCTTTCGGTACCAACCGCTTTAATCTAAAAGGCCATAAAACTACAATAATTTTCAAATCAAACCGTCAGAGGTGGGGTCTGGATTAATAGCTGGAATCGACGAATTTGTTCCCCACGAAGTAAAAAAGATATATGACGGTTGGTTGATTTAAAGATTTTGTGGAATCAAAGATTAAAAATTTTACCATTTTTGACCTTAAATCGTTACGGATATATATTTTTTCTTGAAATTTTATTAAACACCTTCATTGATTTTTTATTTTCCAGCCGTTCAATTTAAATGAACTAATACAAAGATTAATGTGTGAAGTAAATATTAGGTTGGTGCAAAAATAATGTTTTTGACGTTAAAAAATACGTCAAAAACCGACATTATTTTTGCACCAAGCTAATATATACTATGTGAATTGTCATGTGTTAGAGTGGACAAAAGTGTTATAGCGCCCGAGGCTTCAACGCTTCACTTTCTGCTGAAATTAAAAAGCAAGCTGAAGACTGTTTTTTTCTTTTTGATACATGACAATGCTTTTGAGCTGTATTTTTTGTCCAAATGCTGTAACGTTTGTTTGAAATTATTAACGCCAGTAATATTTTCAAAAATCGGTATTAAAAGTCATCTTTTTCTTGAATATATTAGCTTTAAAATATTAGCTTCTAAATTTTCTGTCTAAGTCTTACGGGAAAAAGTCTATAGGTGTCAATTCAGAACAGAATTAAGAACGAACAACAAATGTTGTATTTAAAATAAATAAGAAGTGTGATAACATAAAAATAAATATGGAAGCGAGAATTATCGAAGCTTATCTACCATAGCCCCGACCTCACCTTTAAAGACTTTTAACTATCTATTTTTTATCTGTGTCGCAGTTGCTGTAAATAGAACTTTTTTTCTCCATTGCAAGTATATTTTTCTAAAGTGTATAAAATCATTATCGCGTTTTTTTGTGTTGTTTGCTCGTCTTGAGGAACGATTATAGTTAGCCACAATTTCCGATCTTTTGTAGCTCTTAATACATTTTGTCTTTTTGCTATCTTTCCTAAACCTTGTTCCGCCATCCATTTACCCAAGCTCACCAGGTAGATTATGCATTGTTTTCCTCTGTCCCTCTTGCCTTCAGTATGTACTGTGAGTATCAGATTTACCAAGCTCTGTATCCTCTTTTCAAATCCTTGCATTTCAACTGTCTCTTTCTGGTATTAGGTATAAGACTCTTTTTCTATTTCGTTTTCCTTTAAACTTCGGTCCATAGTATTCTCAGCATCCTTCTGCATAACTTAATTTCTGTTGCGGCAAGTTACTTATTCTTGAAAGTAGATTTCCCAGAATTCACTGTCATTTATGAAGTCTGATATTACCTAACAGTTCACTGGTCTTTTTTTTAGAGAACAAATGTTTTACTGAGATTGCTTATGTGTACTGGCTTTACTGAGAAACGGGTGACAACAAATTATATATTATATTAGATATAACATGAACTTTATTGTTCATCTTGGTTATTAAATAACACTTTTCTGTTTTAACAAACAAGGAAAAGACAGTTAAGCTCAAACCGATATTCATTTCGGCAATGTTTAAGCTTTATGCCCATCCTCCAAAAAATAGTGTGCCAAAAGTACGGTTCGTTTGACACCGTTATTACTGTATACACTTTTGACCCCCTCGGCAATGTTTTTTTTTTTTTTTTTTTTAAACCGATAATTATAATTTTAATAAAACCAAAACATACGAATGTGGATTCGTACATTTTAACAGATATAAACATTATTTTATTGTATATTTACAATAATAATTTTATATGTAAAATATAAAATATGAAGAAAATATAATTAAATATTTATTATTTAACATTTAATAAAGAAATAAATATGATTTTTTTATTCATAAATTTATAAAAATTGGTAAATTAAAACAAGCACGATCTGAGATATAAAATCTAAAAAGAAAATATAATGGACGAAAATTCATATTCATTCGAATTTTCTTGTATGATTCATTGAAACCTTTGTAAGAATTATGAAAAAAAAAAACTAAATTTCACAATTATTTATAAAAAGGTAAATAATAAATTTTGTATTGTAGCATCTTTACATCTTTTGATAGTCATGTAATTTAGATTAAAGAGATTTCTTTTTCAATTTATTTCTTAAAAAAAAAAAGGTAAATAATAAATCTTTATAAAAAGAAAATAATAAATGTTGTACATGGTTCACATATTTTTATAATCTTGTAAAGCGACACAAACTAAGGTGCGGGGGGTCAAAAGCGCATAGAATAATAGCGGGACCGAGAAAATTAAACGACATATTGACACTCCGATTATCTGGGGGCGACGCTATGTATATTACTCTGATTTTCTTAAAATGATGTTTCATAAAAGACGACAGAATATATATATATATATATATATATATATATATATATATATATATATATATATATATATATATATATATATATATATATATATTTACAAACACACAGACATATATATTCATATGTATATATTCATATATATATTATAAATTAATTGATTAATTTAATTGATTCCGCTACACCGTTCTAACCATGGTTAGAACGGTGTAGCGGAAAAACCATATTTTAAATCAATTAATTTAGAATATTAATGATCTGTAAATTTACATTGAGTACTATTTTGTAAAAATGAAAATATATATAATAACACCGGATTATATATCTTACTGTTCTTTCTTTTTATTTATATATACATATATTCATATATATATATATATATATATATATATATATATATATATATACCTAGTGACCTAGTGAGCCAGACAAACCTACCTAGGTTTCACCTAAACGGATCGTCAGGGAAAGTATGGCTAACGAGGTAAAGGGAAACACATATAGTTGTCTACTCGTATCGGGTTTTTTTCTTTGGGCTTCAGACCTGCATCTGTGCGATTTTTTTCGGCAGTAGTTCATGTTTGTAGCTCTTTCTTTTTTTAAAACCTTTTTTTTTCCCTCGAGATTGATTTGATTATTTGCAAATCAAAAATTCGAGGGTTTCTTGAAACGAGTCTAGTTATCTATATTTATATGTATGTATATATATACATATATATTTATGAATATATTCATATATATCTTCATATTCATATATATCTTCATATATATATATATATATATATATATATATATATATATATATATATATGTATATATATATATTCATATATATAGATTTATATATATATATGAATATATATATATATATATATATACATACATATATCTTCACATACATATTAATATATACATATATCTTCATATATATATATATATGAAGATATATGAATATATACATATATCTTCATATATATATATATATATATATAAATATAAGGTTGGTACAAAAATAATGTCGTTTTCTCACATACGGTGATATGTCAGAAAACGACATTATTTTTGCACCAACCTAATATATACATATATCTTCATATATCTTTATGTATACATATATATTTATAGATATGAAGAAATACATATACCTTGAAATATATATAAATATATATATATATATATATATATATATATATATATATATACGACATATATATAAATATATACATATATATAAATATATACATATATATTCATGTATATATATATAAATATATATATATATTTATATATATATAAATATATACATATATATTCGTATATATAAAAATATATGCATATATATTCATCTATATATAAATATACACATATATATTCATATATATATATCAATATATATACATATATATTCATATGTATATATAAATATATATATTTATATATACAAATATAAATATATATAGTTATATATATAAATATGTACATGTATTTTCATATATATAAATGTGTACATATATATTCATAATTATTTGAATATATACATATATATATTTGTAAATAATAGTATATATATTTATATATGTACATAATATATATGTATATATATGTATTTACGTACATGCAATCATATATATACATAAATATAAATACAAATATATAAATATATATATATACATATATGTATGTACAGCATATGAATACATATATATATATATATATATGTATACATATGCATATGTATATATATATGCATATAATTTTATATTTATATATACATGTGTATATATATATATATTCAAATATATACATGTATAAATATGTATATATATATGTTTATATATATATATATATTTATATATATAATGTGCATACATGTATATATGTAAGTGTATATGTATATATATATATTTATATATGTATAAATATATTTATATATTTGCATATATATGTATATACATGTATATATATATATTTATATACTTACATATATATATATATTTATATATATCGATATATATATATATATATATATATATATATATATATATATGTGTGTGTGTGTGTGTGTGTGTGTGTGTGAAAATATTGTAGAAAATAGGAAAGAAACTTGGTTTGGTAAATAATCCAAAGTTCCTTAGTATTTTTGTAATTATTTTTAAAAAATAGTGCTCGATACGAAAGTAGAGCATAAATATAATTATTTATTTAAAAATATGATTCCAACTCGCTACATAAGAGGTCTCATGTTTCAAAACAAGAGCCGAAAACTTCAAAATAATATTTGAATTAACTTGAGTTAAAGTAGGCTCTGTTCCATCTTCAAGCGAAATTTTTTGGGTATCAAGTTAATTCAAATATTATTTTGAAGTTTTCGGCTCTTGTTTTGAAACATGAGACCTCTTATGTAGTGAGTTGTAATCATATTTTTAAATAAATAAGTATATATATATATATATATATATATATATATATATATATATATATATATATATATATTATATTTATATATTTATATAGAGAGCGAGTGAGAAAGAGAGTAAGACCAAATCGTGATATGGCATGTGATAATTTTCTATCCCACGTAATGTTTAATCTTCTTAAAAAACACATAACTTTTTGCGTTTTTTATTCATGCTTTCAGATTCGACGTCTAGCCATTTTGACGCCATTTTGACACCATTTTTGTAAGAGTGACTGAAAAGTCGTTTGAGTTATTCATGAGACAGGTTTAAATGATTTTATTCCAGGCTGAATAACTTTGAAACGAATATGATCATTATTTGTGTTATTATTCATATACTTGGTTGCCTCTTGAAGGTCCATTGAAGAGCCATCAAGATAACAGTGAATAAATATAAAAAAGAGAGAACAGTATAGAGTAAAACTGGATAAGTCGGTAACATCAGGAAATGGGAATATTGTTTCAACTTAGAGATGACTTAAAAATGATCCATCTCAATTCATAAGACTTTCGGCACAAGCGAGACAATTTTCAGCTATGACAGTCCTATGAGCAGTGAAAAGGACTTAAAAATGAAATCGTACATGAAAACTGTGAGACCCTCTTGTTACTCCAGGGCATAAAGGTAGAAGGTTAGAGAAGGCGAGTGCATCTTGAATACGTTGAGAAAATGATCCTGGAATAATATATATATATATATATATATATATATATATATATATGCGTGTGTGTGCGTGTGTGTGTGTGTGTTTGTATATATATATATATATATATATATATATATATATATATATATATATATATATATATGGACTTTATTTCAATATTTCATGATCTTCCAATCCTTAGTTATGTTTAATTAATTATGAACATGTTAATTTTTGTTTATAATTGATTTCCTTATGTTACTTTTGTTAATCTTAGAGAGTAATTGTATATTATTATTACTCAAAGTAGTGACCAGTTGTGTTATAAAAACTTCAGATAATTCCACTAAGTTATCTTTAATCATTTTAAGATACAACGGTTCTAAGCTCAATCTAACAACTGGGCAATTTTGCTGTTACACGCGGTATATATATATATATATATATATATATATATATATATATATATATATATATATATATATATATATCATATTTTGTCGTACATTTATTTATTGATCGTGTGATAGTAAACCAGTGCAATTTCACAATATTCGTATTGTGTAGCTGTCAAATATTCCGTATAAATTTTTTTAAGATATCACGGTTGTCTGAAGAAAAACATAGTACGGCTTTTTGAATTAAAAGAAAATACGACTGTTTGGAGTATGAGTTTTACCGTCTTTTTCGATCACAATCTATGTGACAACCGCGAAACACTACATGGAAACCACGACCGCAACGAATCTTATACAGTCCTTCCCGAGTTCGTTCATTTTATTGAGTAGTGAGGCTGGAAAATTTACATAAGCCACAAATTCATCTCGCAAAATCTCTGAGCTCCGAGATCGAGTTCTTCTTAAATGTCATCTCTTGGATCGGCCATATTTTCTTTTTACGTATTTTGCACGCGAGACACGTACGAACGCGTTTTGTTCCAGGAAGTCAGCCGTTCTCCCTTCTATAAGAGATTATATCATTTAGTTCATAATTTTCTTGTTAGATATTGCATTCAGTGTCTTTTCTAGTTTTTATAAGATGAATAAAAAAAAGCTTTATTTTGAAAAAGTCAAATTAAAATATTTATATTAAAAATGTATTTTCGAGTTCCAAAATGCAGACATGCACGAATAAGCTTCGTTTTATTTGCTGTGTGATCTTTTAAAACAATGGTCGATCTGACTCTTTACTGTATTTTCAAATAATGAACAAAAAGTTTACTGTGATATTTATATTCGTTGCTACTAAAGAATTAATAGGTTTATTAATAAACGGATATATTTGTTACTTCAGACGTTATTTTTAGTCGATATCCGTATTTGAAATAGATGTCCTTTTTTTATTTTTAAACAGTGTGTATTATATCTATCAATTATGATTCTAGAGTGAGCAGACCGGGAGTTGTAATACACGCAGTTTAAGCGTAAACATGGGGCCTCTGTTTCAAATACGGGTATCCACTAAAAATAACCTTTGAAGTGAGAAAAATACATTTCTACTACAATTATTAATT
>OZ010571.1:86453689-86471189 GCA_963932145.1 Acanthosepion lycidas | reverse complement strand
CCGCGTCCTGGGTAAGACGATAAACTATTAGGTTGGTGCAAAAATAATGACGTAATAATGTCGTTTTTTTGACGTATTTTTTAACGTCGGAAAACGACATCATTACGTCATTATTTTTGCACCAACCTCATACGTCCGCCAGCAAGGCCTCTGATCAGAGGCTTTTGAGGTGCGTGGAACCACATCTTAATTGCTGTGTTCCCAGGTCCACTCTTTCCTGGGATGGTAGCACCTGTTAGGTTCCCAGCTATGGGTAAATAATTAACCCCCAAACTGGGGTTAAAATACTATGAAAGTGTAAAAATAGGTTTTCATACCAGAAATACTTTGTAAAGCAAAAATTTTTGAAGAAAAAGTATTACCAGTAATACATTATTACCAGCAATATATTTTTTGAAAAAAATATTACCAGATATACATTAAAAAAAATATTAACAGCAATAAAAATCTTGTCGGCATTAAATAACCCACTGAGGTTGATATGCCGTAAAACAAATCAAACCAAACAAAATTGCTAACCATTACACGACGTCGATGTGCTCAATAATTCTTGTTATATATTGGGAAGAAAAAAAAAAAACAAACGAATCGCGTGTGTAGAAATAAAAAGTGAAAATATAAGTACATGACCCCTGAATCAGAAACGAAATAACGTTCGTTTGGACTGAGATGTAAAAGGAAGTCAGGTTGTTAACACACACGCACATTACACACACACACACGGAGAGAAAAAAGAAGACCAGGCACAAATCTGGGAAATTGCAGATTTATAAAAAAAACGAAAATGAGATAGAAAATCAACCCGAAAACTAAAAGAAAATACCTTGAAGCAAATTGTGAGGAAAAAAAGGAACGGGAGAAATTAATTAAAAAAAAAAAATGGAAAGAAAAAAGAAGACGCAAAAATAGACGAAGAAAAAATCCCGGGAAAGAATCAAAATGGAAGGGAAGAAGATAAATATCCGAAAGAAAGATGACAATAGAAAGCAACAAAGGAAGACAAATGACAGACGAAAAAGAGCATGAAAATAAAGGAGAAAGAATCAATATAGAGAGAATAAAAGAGAGGAGAAAAAGAACAAAGGACAAGGAGGAAAGAAAGGAAAATATATCATTGCAGAAATGGAAAGTCAAAAGAAAGTGTGTTAAAGAGAAAAATAAAGAGAGAGAGAGAGAGAGAGAGGGAGAGAATGAAAGAGGAAAACAAAAATAACAAAGGATATAAGAAAAGAAGGAAATGAATGTGGAGTCAAAGAAAGAAAGAAATAGAAATAAAAACGGAAAAATACAGAGAAAGAAAGCATATGCACTAAAATGAAAAGTAAGAGAAAAGTATTAAGAAAAATGAAAGAAAAGGAAAAAAAAAAGAAAAAGAAAAGAAAAGAAGGAACGCGAAGCCAAAGAAAGCGTAGCAATGAAGACTGCTGGAAAAAGAAAAGAGACAACAAGAGACAAAAATGAAAGAAAAATGGAGAATAAGGTAAAAAAAAATATATCGAATTGTGGTAAAGAAATAAATTGAAATGAAGAAAGAAAATATCGACGAAAAGAAGGAAATAAAAAATATTACTGAAAAGTAATAGAAAGAGAAAAATAATTGCAAAAGACAGAAATACAAAGAAAGATAATGACTATAAAAGAATTGAAGAAAAATGATGCTTTGTGTGTGAATGGCGAAGTAACTCAAATCTAAGAAACTGGCATTCCCCTGCAGCGGTGCAGGAACTTGGCTCTACGCATGACTGGGGTGCCTTATATGAAAATGCCTAGTAACCAGTCCCATCCGGTTAGCGCATGGGTGCCAAGCAATCTCTTGTCTCAATACTTATTACTTTAAAAGTATTTGCGTAAAGTTGCTTTTGGCTTTGTCATTAATGTCCTTCTTGCTGCTGCTGCTGCTATTATTATTTTTGCTTCTTTGTTTATTGTTTCTATTATTATTCTCTAGCATTCCTTTCGTTTTTTTTTATTATTGTTATTTACATGTTTTGCATTACTGTGTTTGCCAGGTTATATTGTTAACTTGCTTATTATTATTATTATTATTATTATTATTAGTTACCGCCCAAGAAAATTGCTGTCTGTTTTATACTGAATGGTTTTGCGAAATCTGTCCTTGGGTAATATGTATATTTAGTGCGCATGCTAAAGGAACAAAGGTGTTTGTAGAAAAAAAAGAAAGAGAAAACCTGATCTGAAAAATGAAATAAAATTTGAAAAGGAAACAATAAGCCACAATAAGAAAGTAGAAAAGAAAGAATAAAATGATAAAAACAGTGAAAAAGAATTGATCTGAGAAAAAGGAAAAATGTGAATAAAAGTGAAGATGAAAAACAATTAAAAAAGATCTAAACGAAGAAAAACAAAAAGACTATCTCAATAAAGAAAGTGACACAGAAGGAATGAAAACGATTTATATGAAGAATAATTCTCTAAATGAAAAAAACAAATGATTATCATATAGAAGAACAAAAGAATAAAAGTGAAAAAGAAAGAATAACAATGATCTTAATAGAGAAAATAAAAAAGGAAATAATTTAAAGTAATATTTAAAAGGGTTTTAAATAAAGAAAAATGGAAAAGTATAACATTTATCTCCATGATGAAAATGAAGGTTTAACATTACCTAAATAAGGAATAATTAAGAGAAAAGCAAATTAAAAAGGAAAATATATTGAAAGAAGAAAGTAGAAGAACGAGTACTTTGAATACGAAAAAAAAAAAGAAAGAAAAAAAAATGATGCAGAAGAAATAGTGAACGAGACAAAGAAGAAAAGAAAATCAAGACATGGAATTTATGACCATCTTTGTATGCATTTTGGCACCGACTTTTGTATTGCAACACTGACTCTACTGTTTTTCTTTTAATCTTTTTTTCATCGGTGGCGGGCATAAAAGCAAATATAGGCTGACAAGGATGACATACTAGCATTTATTGCCAAGTTGTTATTCGGCTAAACTTGGCGAATCGTACATTTCTGTTTGACTAAAAGTGGATTTGATTCTTTGTCCTATTATTGTTTGTCACCACATCAAAGCAAACATGTGGCGGGAAAATGTAGGCGTGCTTGTTTCTCGTTCGGTAAAATAAAAATATGAATGTTCTATTTCAAATATCACTGTAATCAGACGCATAACAAAAAGGTAATTTTCGCGGACATTCTTTTACGGTTCACGTTTGCATGAGTATCATCAAATGTTTGAAATAAATTTGGTGTCGTTGAGGCGAGGCTGTTGTTCATGAGTTTTTTTGTTAATGCATGATTGGCTACTAATTTAACCTTAGCCAAAAGAGAACGATTCCGATAGAAAGAAAAAATATGAAAAGCTCTGAAAATAATACTTGATGAAAAGAGCTAAAAGGAAAGACAAAAAACGTCAAGAGATTTGAAGCGTAGGAATCTCCAATCTTTATTTGTGAAGAAAATTATATGATAGATAGATCTGTACACTGAATTAGATTGATAGATAAGTACACTGAATTAGGTATATACACGCAATGATATAGGTATGTACACTTAATTAGATATAACCACTGAATCACATAGATATATACACAGAATGACATATATACACTGAATAACATATTTACACTGAATTAGATAGATAAATAGACAGATAAGTAGAGCTGTGCGCCGAATTAGATAGATCTATACACTGAATTAGATAGATAGATAGATAGATAGATAGATAGATAGATAGATAGATAGATAGATAGATATGTACACTGAATTAGATATATACACGCGATGACATAGGCAACTAGGGGTGGTGTATTGGTTAGCAAGCTTGTCTCGCTAAACAGACTGAATAGTGAGTTCGAACCTCACTGGGTACCTCATACTCCCAGTCTTGTGCCACATCTAAGCTACGCTTAGAAAAATCAATATATACACGGAATGATATAGATATGTACACTGAATTAGATATCTACATTTAATCACATAGATATGTACACTGAATTAGATATATGCCATAGAATGTCATAGATAGATATGTACACTGAATGATATATATATATATATATATATATATATATATATATATATATATATATATATATATATATATATATATATAAAATGACAATTGGAAAAAAGATCTTAGATTTTGCCGACGCGTTTCGTCTTCCGACTTTTTCAAGGCAAAAATGAAATCGATATGTTCTTGTTGTTATATTTCATTTTTGCCTTGAAAAAGTCGGAAGACGAAACGCGTCGCCAAAATCTAAGATCTTTCTTCCAATTGTCATTTTATACCAATCTGTCTTGTCCACAGAATTGATCTGGGAATTTAACTATATATATATATATATATATATATATATATATATATATATATATATATATATATATATATATATATGTGTGAAAATATTGTAGAAAATAGGAAAGAAACTGGTTTGGTAAAAGATCCAAAGTTCCTTAGTATTTTTGTAATTATTTTTAAAAAATAGTGCTCGATACGAAAGTAGAGCATAAATATAATTATTTATTTAAAAATATGATTCCAACTCGCGAGTTGGAATCATATTTTTAAATAAATAATTATATATATATATATATATATATATATATATATATATATATATATATATTGAATGTCATAAATATGCACACTGAATTAGATATATACACTGAATAACGTATTTATTAGGTTGGTGCAAAAATAATGACGTAATAATGTCGTTTTTTGACGTATTTTAACGTCAAAAAACGACATTATTACGTCATTATTTTTGCACCAACCTAATATATAGGGACGTAAGTCAAGAATGTGCTTTCTCACCAGACTTTGAGGAAATCCTGAGATCATTACAACTCCTAACTGGATTCATTATTAGCGGTCAAAATCCTACCAACATAAGAATCCAGATGGCACAGTTCTGATAGAACGCACATAAATGAACTCAAGGTAATAAAGAAATGCCAAAAGAATTGTTAAGAAGGCATCCATGTATGGTTATCAGCGAAAAGGAACTGTCCAAAATGCGAACTACGAACTGGTGACACCAATATCATTCGAGTATAAAAATTTAAGTATCTAGAACGTGTGTTAACAGAGGAGGGAAATGTGACTAAGAAATCTGATAGTGAAAAATACCTTCCAAAATCTAAGTAAAGTATTAAAATACAGGAAAACAAAGAAAAGAATACCGAACAGTTATCAAATATCGTTCCTCCAATATGGCAGAAGATGCTGGGCAATTTAATGACGAGATTTAAGGCAACAGAAATGTTGTTCTACAGAAGGATGCTGAGAATACGATAAACTGAACATGTGAACAACAACAAAGTTTTGAAGAAAACTAGACTATCCATGTTAGGTCACTGACGGTTCAGGTTATAAAACATTGAAGTTGATTTCAACATACCATTGAAATGACAGTTAATTTTATTTTGATTCAATTAAATATTTCAATTCGTTCGTATCATCATTGGTCTGGTTTACAAGTTCATGATTTTATGTTTTATTGATTGTTTACAGTATTTAATAGTAATAGAACTTCCGGGATAAATTTCAACTTTAAATCAGATTAACTTAAAAATATTTTTTTAATATGCCAAGAAATATTTTAAAATCATTCACTTGAAAATATTTTAAATATGCCAAAAATGTTTTTAAAATATTGTTTGTTTACAGAAAGCTGAAATATAAATAATTACTCTACAAACAACTGGACGAAACAGCAAAGCGGGATCTCTTTGTGTCTGTTTTTAGCTTAAAAATATTTTAATTAAAAAATTTTCTGTTTGAAGAAAGTTAAAATAATACTGTATAAGAAACTCGTATTTTTAAATCTTATTCACTTAAAAAAATTTTTTAAATCAGATTACATTAAAATATCTTTTAAATATTTATAGTATTGTTTGTTTAAAGAAAGCTGAAATATAAATATGTACTCTACAAACAACTGGACGAAGCAGCAAAGCGAGATCTCTTTGTGTCTGTATTTAACTTAAAAATAATTTAATTAAAAAATTGTCTGTTTGAAGAAAGTTAAAATAAAAATATTTACTGTATAAACAACTTGTAAATCATTATGCGCCGGACGGACGCACCATACATGCACGTACGCAGTCACAGACTTTTAGTATTGTGTAAGCAGATGGAAACAAAAAAAAACATCCCTTACACTTTGAATCGGAAGGAGTCACTTCAAATTTCTCAGGAACATAATGAAGAAATAGACCTTCGAGAATTTGACATTTACAGGATTTATTGAAGTCAAGTGAGGAGCGGAAAGCAGCAAATAACCTGCCTACCGATTTTGTGTGGGTGGTTGGCAGAACAGGGATTATGAGAGACAGCAAAAAGACAAGCCTTACTTAGGAGTATAAAGGACAGTAAATTGGGAAGATCGTCCACGTTTTGAAGGGAGACGGTACATAGAAGAAATCTGTTCGACGTTGCGTACCTCAGTTCGTGACAGGTTTCAACTTGAGAACAGAGAGTGATTGACTTAATAAATAATCATGTGAAATTGATGTAACCAATACGCTGCGGCCTTCTTCAGGTGGTTGGAATAAAGGGTTCAGTTCGACGATCCAACAACCTGAAGAAGGCCGGAGCGTACAACGGCCGAAACCTTGTAATAAATATGCCGACAAAGATGAGGACAATAGTCCGAATAATGTAAATTGTGATGTAACCAAGATGCTATCTTTTCTCTGTATTTTTCTTTATATGTCTTTCTGATTGAGTATTCCTTGATTATCCTGGAAAATATGAAAGAAATTCAAAGGTGAAGTGGAATCCCAGAAAGTAAGCAAAGTATTAATACAGGAAAATATTGTTAGAAATAAAACAGTACTGAATTGCTATATATCTCCTATATGATAGTGAATGCAGGGCAACTTACTTACAAATGAAAAAAGACATTAGAAGCGGATATGTGGTACTATCGACAAACATATCAACTACAAGAAGACAGAATGCACGGTCATCAGCAAAAAGATGATCCAAAAATGAAAATTACAGGTCGGGAGTACTAAAATCAAGCAGGTACAGAAATTTTAATGCCTTGGAAATGTTCTTACAGAGGACGGAAAGTGTGACACTAAGATCTGAAGATGTATGGGGATGGCCAAAGGCGCATTCCAAAAGCAAAGCAGCGTATTAGGGAACAGTAAAATTACGTTGGAAAGAAAGAGAACTAAATTGTTACATGATATCTGTCCTTCTGTATGGCAGCGAATGCTGAACATTATCTTCAGAGATGAAGAAGAGACTTGAAGCAACAGAAATGTCGTTCTAAAGAAAGATGCTGAGGATACCATGGTACGAAACGTGTGAGCAATGACGAGGTTTTGGAGAGAATGGAAACGAAGACGAAATTTATACTTAACATCAGGAAGAGGCAGTTGAAATTTCTGGGACACGTAATAAAGAAGGAGGACTTTGAAAATCTGATACCAAGAGGACGGAGACAAGGAAAGTGTGACAAGAGAAAGGAACATGTGATATACTTAATGAGCTTGGGAAAATGGATGGCCGAACAGGATTTGGGATAAATAACAAAAAGACAAAACTTATTAAGAGCCACAAGAGTTAGAAAGATGTGGAGGGTAATGATCACCTACTTTCTAAAGGGACACGTCATATATAAGAAGTCCTTTTTGTATCTGTTTTTCTTAAAACGTCCTTGTTGTTCATATGATCTGTCTATGGTGTTCTTAGCATCCTTCTTTGAAACCACTTCTCGTCTTGTGTAAGGAAATTGTCCAGGGTTCACAGTCATATAGCAAGATTGATATTATATAAAAGCTGAGCGGTCTTATCTTTGTTTTCAGTAAGGTCACCATGTTTTAACAAACCTCATATAAAGTGAATATGCCAACACCATAGTCGGATGACAGGCTGCTGATAACAGATAATCAATACAGAAAGGGATTCGAAAGCCCACTGCTCTATGAAATATTACGTGTGAATGTGTTTCAGCCTGCTAATATGTCTCAGTTTACTTAGAGCCGTATCTCTTCTTCTTTTATCAAAAATAAAAGTATTTTTTTCTTTCGTTTAATTTATTGAACAGTAATCACTATTTTATTAGATTATTTCTGCTAACTTTTATTAGATGCACCTCGACGTTGGATCGGGGTTAGCAAGGCTAGTTTGCATGTCCATTACTACTGAGTAAAGTTTGAAAATTCATTCAGCAAGGATTGAAATATAGTAAAATCAACCAACTCTATTCTAATTTAACCCTCTTCAAATATTTCATCCTTTACAGAAAACAAATCTAAATTCGATCCCAATTGCACTATTCGAGTGATTCTTTTACATTCAAAGAATTCTCTAAAATCTGGAATAAAACATAATCCTAAAATGAAATATCCGCGGGATACGTGAAATAGTACTAGACAATTTATACCCGGTCATCAAATATAATAATCATACAGTATAATAATGATGTTAACATAATTTTGACTAACCCGATATATATATATATATATATATATATATATATATATATATATATATATATATATATATATATATATATATATATATATATAGAGAGAGAGAGAGAGACAGACACTCCTTTAGGAGCCTTAAACACAGACACACGCACACATATATATATGCACATATATATATATATATATATATATATATATATATATATATATATATATATATATATATACAAACAAATATAGATAACTAGACTCGTTTCGAAAAACCCTCGAATTTGTGATTTGCCAATAATCAAATCAATCTCGAGGGAAAAAAAGGTTTTAAAAAAAGAAAGAGCTACAAACATGAACTACTGCCGAAAAAAATCGCACAGATGCAGGTCTGAAGCCCAAGGAAAAAAACCCGATACGAGTAAACAACTAACAAAAGAGCTCAATACAACCGTAGAGCAGACCTAGATACACCTAGTGAGCCAGAAAAACCTACCTAGGTTTCACCTAAAAAGATCGTCAGGGAAAGTTCGGCCGAACTTTCCCAGACGATCCGTTTAGGTGAAACCTAGGTAGGTTTGTCTGGCTCACTAGGTGTATATATATATATATATATATATATATATATATATATATATATATATATACCATATAAGGTAGAACCAAATATGGATCGGAATAAAACAGGATGATGATAAAGTGCAAACGGTTATCATTGTGAAATGTTTCACTTTTATTGAAGTTTTACTAAATGTGAAAAATGTTAGAGTGTTAAACGTTTCCTATTTTTTATCTTATATTCATAATATATATACTATATATATATATATAAATCTTATATATATATATATATATATATATATATATATATATATATATATATATATATATATATAATTTTTTAAAACTTATCCTTCATTTGCTTTTCTTGAGTAATTCTCTACAAGGCAAAAGATGAAGTAGACTATCTGGGGGAAAAAGATACATTCTCATATTTCCCAAAGTAATATGATGTGAACGCAACACGCGAAACCGTAATTTGAACTCGGCTCGTCCACTTCACACTTTCTACATGGATAGCCATTACCCGCGCACCGTTCATTTATTAAATCGCACAATTTTGGCGGATTTGAGTCGTATTTTACTTATTATTAAAATGAAAAACTTAATATTATTTTCTTCCATTTCCTATCTTAGAATAAGTAGATAAATATACGCGAATTCTGATTAGAAAGATACAATATTCTAATGCTCTCTAACCACAAAATCAGAGGAAATTTTTTTATCAAACCAATGTAGGCGTTTATATCTTAATCGGTATTAATTAAGTTGTGTTTGTTCTAGCATAATGTCAAAAGAGCAACACTGAAGATTGAACTCAACATCATGACGAATAGATCAAAGATCTGACCGTGCTAACCATTGCACTACGTGTTTGCTTTTGCATAAAATTATCTTATGCTTATAAACCTAAACACATGACTACAATCGCACATTCACATTAACTCGAAAATTCTGAGTCAAGTGTACAAACGCAGCCGCCCAACACATTTACATTTTTTACTTGTTCACTCACTTTCCGTCAGCCATATTTTACTTCTGAACGCCATCTTTGATTTACCACTTTGGAATCATCACGGTCTGTGAACAGTTGGCATCAGTGAACGTTGGCTTCCCGCCAAAACTTTTCGCTCTTGCTCACTATGAGTTCTCTTTCCCTTTCCGCCATCTTTTCCACCTCTTCGGCATAAGTGTTTCACAATTATTACTCAGAAAAAACAAACTTAAAACAAATATAAAGATCGACGTGGCGGGTAAAAAGAAAACAAGAAGATGAAAGTTTGAGGCAAGGACAGTAATGCTTAGTACATCATCTCTGATTGGTTCGTTTCCTGTCAATCATTGCAAATATTTTGCAAAAAAAAAAAAACATTCCGCGCCAGGCCAACACAAATATATCCAAGCTGATCACGACAGATAAAATATATCGCAGTTTCTCTTTTACCCCCCTTAGGTTGTGGTTAGTCATTAACTTTAGTTTGCTGTAAGGTCACAAATGTTTGACTACAGTTTACCGGTCCCGTTAAGAAAAAAAAAAAAAAACAGTAGCGATTCATCGCTCGCTTAGTAATCTTTCTTTACTAATTTTCACCTTATATAAAATCCGAGAGGCACTCATGGTAGATTTTAGGGAAGTTGGTTGTTGTAAGAACGGCCTGAGCAAGAGATAAGAAGTACATTTTATGAGGATATATGGGAAATGAGTAACCTACTTAACAACATTCGGCTGTTAAATTTCAAAATAAAACCTCAACCATGTCACATTTGGTAGCGACATGGGCGCGCTGAAAGATCCAATTAACAATCTTGTGTAAATGGGTGTAAGAACAGCGACTGGGAAGAAGAGTAAGGGGAAAACATTGCTTAGAGACGCAACAAAGAATTGGAAGATGTGAAGATCCATGACTGCCCAAATCCTGAAGGAACACTGCATACCATATTTTTAGATAATACCGATACTTAGGTTGATTTTGTCCTTTTTGTGAGTTAAAAATTTCATCAAAACAAAAACTGAATCAAATGTTGGATAAGAGTGGATAGACCACAAAGGGTTTTTATTTATGCATATTATTGGATCGTTGAAGTAGATGCACAGAGTGTGGTGTGTGTGTGTGTGTGCGTTTTGTTGATATATATATATATCTATGTACGCATGCTGGTGTGAGATTCACCTTAGTTCGATAATTCAGATATTCACCTAATATCGAAAATGCAGAGATTGATCTGACTTCGAACATGGTAAGATTAGCCATTTCAATACAAGAAACATTCGGTATACATTGAACGATCAGTTTTTGTTGCTGACACTAGACCTCGGGTTCTAGACCTGAATATCTGAACGGATGGAATCAAGGAATGCAGTTTGCTCGAACAACTGACACAAAAGCAGTGATAGTAGAGAGAGGCGAGTAGCATTTCTTTTGTGAAGAAAGGAGATAATGGATGGAAAACAATTCTTCAGCCTCAAGGCCTCTCAAAAGTTTAGAACTCGGTCGAGATCAGATCGTATATACAATTTTCTCTTGCGGCCAAGTCCTCACTCTCTCTCACTTCCTTTATCTCTCTCTCACACTTCCCCCTATATATCTCTCTTTAACTTCCCCCATCTCTCTCACTTCTCCCCTCTCTCGATATATATATATATATATATATATATATATATATATATATATATATATATATATATATATATAAAGACATTTTTATGTTTATACATTCTTTTTATAGATACAAATATTTAAGTAAATGCTCTCTTTATAATAAACAGTATTAAACAACATTTACCGGCCTGAATGTCCGAGAAATTTTCACAGAAAACATTCGTCTTCCGACAGGATTCAAACCTTTATCCTATACGGAACCGTCATTTAGCTTGACGTGCCTTTACCGATTTGGCCACAGAGGCGCGTTCGGTTAGCAAGGTCGAATTTACTGTATTTGAACTGCAATCTTCTATGAATCTCTCACGTACATTCATATCTGCTCATGGCGTATCAAATATTATTTATTTCAGGATATTAAAACATATTAGCAATTATTTTTCAACACCATAAATGTGTCTCCTCGGACGATATCAAACTACTGGCGAATGGAATATTGGATTTATTTCATTTCATTTCAAAACGTTTAAAATTAAATTAATCTTCCACGTTGTTGTATTCATATTGTCAATCTGCTTATATTCATAATATTTTTGGAAGTGTTTGTGACTATTTTAAGATTATTTAGATAGAATAGGTTACATAAAAACTTATTCATAATACTACCGGCCAACTCTGTCACGTCCACTACCAAGAACAACCATTATTGATATAATCAGATTCTCAAACACTAATAGCAATAATATTTCTGAAGCAGGCATTTATAAAATAAATTGCTAAAACTGTTCCTCCCAATATATTGGAGAAACATGCAGAAATTTTTAAAAAATGCGTCTATGGGCATAAAAGAGACCACACAAAAACAAGTAATGCACTAGTCATACATAGAAATAAATTCAACCGAAATTTTGATTTTAAAAATGCTACACGTGTACAAAAAGAAAATAACTCAATCAGAAGGAAAATCCTCGAGAGTGCCGTCATTGAATATCATCCAAATATTAATTTTCCAATATCACCTTTCCTAAGAGAATTGATTGACTCATAAGGCAACGTACACAACTCTATCAAAAGAAAATGGTTGAATCCCTCAAGACAACCATAAAAACAATATTTGTACACGACGTAATTTTCACTGACAATATGAATACAATAGCGTTTACTAAATTATTCTAGTTGCTAAGGACATTTTGTTTGTTGTTTCCAGTTACTTTGTTTTCAATTTTGTTTTTGCCTTGAAATAGCCACATTCCTTTACATTGACTTTTACCTATATATATATATATATATATATATATATATATATATATATATATATATATATATATATACAACGGATTATTGTTGTTGAACTGTTCCTGTCTGTATGCGCATATGCAGTGTTTGTGTTCGCGCGCGGACGGGTAATTTTGCTTTCCTTTCCACTCAATCAACTCTATAATATTTTCTCACATTCCACATTTCAGGTAAAAAAGGAAAAAAAAGAAAGAGTTATCTGTCCTTGGCACTAAAATTATCAACCTTCTGTTCGCTGTAATTATTACAAGCAATGCGAATGAGACGATCTTCACAAGTGACTGTAAACACAGCTGAAAGAAGCCAGGCTCTAAAGATGGACGCGATAGGCCATAATTGTCCTTTGCCCGTCATTACGTTCATTACAGTCCTCCTTTGCTCTTTTTTTCCAATTTGTTTCTCTCCTTCTCAACTTTTATCCCACCCTCCATTACACCCCCTCTCTCTATGTCTTCTTTTTACTTTATCCTTTTTCTCTAGATATTTCTCTCAACCACGCAATTCTTTGCCTTTATCTTTTTTTCATCATCTTTTTTGTTGCTTTTAGGCCCACGCACGTTTCTCTTGATTCAAGCTTCACTGTTAAACTCATATGTTTCTTAATATCTTTTTTCTCTTAATAATGTGGTTCTACAGAAGGATGCTGAGGATATCACGGGCCGAGCGTGTGAGCAACGATGAGGTCTTGGAGAGATTGCAAACAAGGAGGAGGCTTATACTTAATATCAGGAAGAGGCACCTGAAGTTTCTGGGACGCATAATGAGGAAGGAGGGCCTAGAGAATCTGATACTCACGTGTCGAATAGAGGGAAAGAGAGACGAGGGAAAACAACGCATAACATACCTGGCGGGCTTAAGGAAGTGGATGACATACGTGGTCTGGGAGGGGAAGCAGAAGGGAGAAACATGTTGAGATCTGCAAGAGATAAGGGGACGTGGAGTGCTATGATCGCCTACGTCCTGAAAGGATATGGCACACAAAAAGAAAGAAGAACAGAGTATTCATCCGAGAGAAAAAGAAAGAATTTCAGTGACTTTAAGTGCTGTATATATTCGTGTATAAGACGACTTCATGAATAGTACGATCCCTGAATATTTTTTGCATGAATTTTAACCACTCCAGAAAAATGTAAGAGTGTATAGTGCAACCGGTCAACAAAAATGTATAATTTTTAAACTCTTCAAAAAGATTACTTGTGTATAGCGCGATACTCTATTTTTTGCATTAAAAAATGATCATACAATCGCACTGTACTCTAGTATATACGGTAGATATATATATTTTACCAAAAAGTATCAACTAGACAATTCTGTTTACACGCAGACTATTGTCCTCATCTTTGTCGTTATTACAACGCTGCAATCATTGTGCACTCCTGCCTTCCCCGGATGTATGTCGATCCGCGTAACTAACATGAAATTTCGAACTGAACCCTTTATTCAATCTATAGGGATAGAGTGTTCTTGCTCCGTTGTCCCTGTCTAGATATATCCTCTAATTCTGTTTTAAGTACTGCTCAGTTATTGCTCGCCATCTTTTCACTGAGGTATACACTGCCCAGCCTGGTATCGGGCTCCGGCCTTGTGCTGGTAGTATCACGGCTATGACTAGCTTAGACCAGCTTGGACAAGCTATGATCAGCTAAGACCAGCTTAGACCAGTGGCCCGAGTGTTTTCACTCGGGTTCCCCACGTTAAAAACTGACCTTATGTCACATCCTGACTCAGTGGGGTGTCAAGTAAATATCTATACACTGCCCATCCCAGATATAGAATTCACAATTACTAAGTTCACGAGCCAATGCTTTAATAAATATATATAAAAACGAAGATGGGGGCAATAGTCCACAATGTAAACAGTGTAAATAATGATAACACTTTATCGCAGAAATTAAAGAATTCAGATTTAAAATAAAGGTCAGACAGTTATGTACCATATGTGATACACGCTTAGGGATATCTTTCGATACATGATTGGCGATGCAGATTTTTCCCCCATTTCTTTCTGCGTTGCTATCTAACGCTGTAGAACCCGGTCTGTCCAGCTATTTACTCATAGCTGGGGATAGAAGAAGAGGGTTCATACTTTTCCCAAGGGTATTAGCACGCAAGTGAATATAATGGATTCGACTGGAATGGACTCTCCGATTCTTCAATCCGAGCCGCTATCCATTGCTTTACAGTACCTCCCAAAATAAAATTACATATCTATAAATTAACGAAATAAGAAAATCGTACTTTAAAATTTGATCTTATCTTGAAAATAACGATTTTAATATAATATCGAATATGCACAGTCTGATATTACTTCGAAACCAGAAAGAGATCTTAGATCGAAAATACGGGATTTGACCATACATCGAAAATGAAAAAGCTGATCGTTGAAAATGAGGATTTACCATCGACAATCAGGATCAGTCTTAACTCGAAAATTCGGAAATTGATCTTCCTTCAAAAATACACAAATTGATCAAAAAAAAAAAAACTATACCCGACGATACTGACGGTAAACTACATACGCGTCATGGGTATGATGATAAACTACATCCACGTCCTGGGTACGGCGATAAACTGCATCCAACAGCAAGGTCTCAGATAATGTTTTCAGAAAAATAATGTTGCCAGCTCTAAGTTTTTGAAACAATAATGTTGCCAGCTCTAAGTTTTTGAAACAGTAATGTTGCCAGCTATACGTTTTTTTTTGTAAAGGAATAATGTTGCCAGCTATACGTTTTTTTTGTAAAGGAATAATGTTGCCAGCTATACGTTTTTTTTTTTGTAAAGGAATAATGTTGCCAGCTATACATTTTTTATTCCATACAAAATAGGCATTTAAAATTCATATAAACTGGATTTGGCATTAAATAACCCACAGTGGTTGATATGCCATAAAACCCAAACAAACAAACAAACAAACCGACGATACTGCATCATATAAAAGACGGACGAAGTTTTCTGTTTTCCGCTAGTACCAGAGACCCATGTTCGAAACAAGTAAAAATGAGGTTTTTGAATGCAATTTTCAAGCGAGGTAGAGCCTTTTGAATTCATAAAATTGCCGCAGTACAAACTTCTACCGGTACCCATTACCTACCACCATCAGACTTATTTAAAAAATAATCGGTTGAAAACTATATCTTTCACTTAAAACAACTTTTCAGGAAAACAGATTCCTCAAGTCCGGTAACTATTATCGCTCTTTTCACTATTGATGTGAGTTTCCTTCTTAAGCTTTTATTTGAAGTGTTGTGGGACACAAACATCTTTGATTGTGTCATTATTTCTTTTCAAGTTACATAGGCTATACATTTTATTGTTGCTGATGCTGAAAGTCGTCAAGCGATATAATTTCGGTTCTGTTGTACAATTTTCAGCGCCAGTCCACGAGACTTTAAGTAGGATGGTCCTCTCTATAACCTATGGCCTTCATCCGCCGGAAAACATTTTTAATCACGGATCTGAGAAAATTTAAGAACATGACCCCAGTTTTTAGTTCAATGTTTTAGTTTTTGTCTCATCTTGCGTTGCTGACACAGAAGTATTTGAATTCTTTAGAATTTATTAATTTCACAACCTGAATTTTTATGATATATTTAGGCTCTATGTCTTGATATACTATGAATCTGAGAGAGTTTCTGGGTTAATAATGAGGTGTCACTTACTACAGTGTTCCTTTTCTTAAATGCACACTTTCTCAAAATCTTGCATTTCATCACTCTCAATGGGCTAACCGTCACAATCCCAGGTATGTCTGTGTCTCCGATGGTGAATGCAAGATATATATATATATATATATATATATATATATATATTGTCTAAACACATGTATGTGAGTATATATATAAATATATATATATAATGTCTAAACACATGCTTGTGAGTATACATATATATATATATATATATATATATATATATATATATATATATATATATATATATATATATCAGGCAAATTGGTTTATTTTTTTTCAAAATGGATCTGTTTATGCTTATTTGTGTTTAATTATTTTTGTGTTTTTTTGTCGTTGAAAATGTCTATGTTGGATGAGTTTTGCGATAGCCTACGTCTGATGGATTTAGGTATGTGCTTGATGATTAAGGGTAGACGGTTGGAGGATGTGTGTATATATGGGGAAGTGCCATTATCTTTTTTGTAGAGTTTGTAAGTTTCTTTGTCCACGTTGAGGGTGACGTCTAGGAAGTTTATTATTCGTGTTTTTATTTCTATTTTGAACCCAATCATTTTAGAACGTTTAATATCTTTTCCCTGAATCTATCTATTTTAGGGCTATTTGGTTCTCTTATTAGAATTAGGCCGCCGTCTCTATATAGGCGCATGTCTTTTTAATCTAATATTCTGGCTTGGTAAGAAAGGATAAGGTTGTCTACTGGTACGCAGGTTTTAAAGATCCGTCATAAATTCCCATTGTTACATCAAACTGGTTGTTAATTTGTTTTGTTTTTTTGGTTCGTTGTTGTGGAATAACAGAAATTTCCGGCAGTGTTTAATTATTATTGTTTCACCATCCGTGACGTGTACATGCTGTTGTGCTAGTTGTATTGCTACGTTCAATACATTTTCTGTGATGGAGGGGTATAAGTTTATTATATCGAACTGGATGAAGGTAG
>OZ010571.1:86446189-86448689 GCA_963932145.1 Acanthosepion lycidas | reverse complement strand
TATAAAAACATAAACGCAACTATATAGAATCTGATTCTTCTTCGGATAATGAAACGGAATCATCCTTTCCAAGATTTGTGATTATAGAGTCATGTAGCTCATCGATCACAAATTTATCTCCCTTTATAATAGAAAAGGTGATATCAGCAAATTGGAAAATGAGACACTGTTCATCGAAGGGGAAAAGAAGAAACATGCAGATTTTCTACTGAAACAAATTTCCAGTAAAAACATAACCTCACAAATCCCTGAACAAAAGTAAGGGGGTTGTGAGAAGCAAAGAACTATCTTTATGTACAATGGATGTAATTAAGAAAGAGTTGAAAAAACAAGATGTCGTTGATATTTAACGAATTTCAATAGAAAAAGAAGGTAAAATGATAGAAACAAACACCTATATAATGACATTTAACTCACCGAAAATACCAGAGAAAATTAAAGTAGGCTGTATCATGGAGAGAGTCGAGCAGTTTGTGCCTAACCCTCTGAGATGTTATAAATGTCAAAAATATGGACGTTATGAAGACACTTGTAGAAGACGAGAGGTGTGTGGGAAATGTGGCCGAAAAGATCCTGACCATCACATGAATGAATGTGAATTTCCCAATAAATGTGCTAATTGTGGGCGTGACCATACGGTCTACGCAAGATCTTGCGACAGTTGAAGACGAGAAAAGGAAATTCTATCAATAAAGCACAAAAATAACATTCTTTACCAAGAAGCACGGAAGATGATACACACTACCACGTATTCCCAAGTAGTCCATCAGGAAAAAAAAAAAACAGAACAGATATGAAGAATATGTCAAAACATTAATTCAGCTGGACCTGGGCGACCTGGTATCTTAATTAATAAAATATTAATTAAGATAAAAGCCTTGCTTGAAATTAACAAAAACAATAACGCTACAGCTTCAGAAACACCAACTACTCAAAGTAATCTTGGAGATAAAAGAAAATCTTCCACTAAAACAACTACAAAAACAACAGCGCAAACACAAACCACTTCTCTAAAAAAGAAAAATCACAGAAATCATCAAGCCGTCTTCCTACTTATAAAATTGACAATCTTGGAAAAAATCAAACATTAAACCCCGAATCAAACAATGACAAGGCAGAACGTTCCCCACAATACAAAACAGACAATACTCCATCTTTATCCTCACGGGAATGTTTAAAGTTGTCGAACTTAACAAGCCAATCGACAGAATCATCAACATCAAAGGTTCATACCAAAAATAAATTTAGCTTGATAGAAAGAATAGAGACGGAAGGGCCGAGCAATATAAACAAATCTAGGAAAAACAATAAATCTAATTTTACATAACGAAACTGCAAAATAATTAAATCCTACAATGGAACTGGAGAGGAATTAGAGCCAGCTGTGAAGAACTTCTAATACTCCTCGATAAATATAACCCCTCAAAAAAGGTGATATTTTGCTGGATCCCAAAACATATTGGAATTCAGGGAAATGACAAAGCCGATTCCTTAGCAAAAGCTGCACTTAACATGACACCCAACCAGAACTCCAAAGTCCCATATACTGACCTAAAACCTAAAATCAAAAAAATAATGATGCAAAAATGGCAACAACTATGGGACAAAAATAGCCACAATAAGCTCTACCAAATAGAGACCACTTTAAAAGAAGGGAAACTGAAACTTAATAATATAAGAAGAGAAGACACATTTACTCGGCTACGCATTGGACACACTTGACTGACTCACTCCTTCATACTGGAAGGGGAGCCTCCTCCTAAATATCCCTGTGGAAATCAATACACAGTAAAACATATACTGATAGAATGCACAGATCTTACACACATTTGAAGAAAGTTCTACAACATTAAGAGTACAAAGGAACCATTTGCTAAAATTGATCCAAGTCATATAATAAACTTCATGAAAAGGATTGATCTTTTATCAATGATGTGTAATTATTATATGCTACCTTTTGACATCGTGCAAACAAATTGTCTATAATAAATGGAAATCCTTGTCCTAGACAGTAATACCTGGAATTAGTTTGCAATGTGCAAGCAAATAAACTCTTGGTTATATAGCTTATAGACGTTTACAAGTCCTATATATATATATATATATATATATATATATATATATATATATATATATATATATATATATATATCTAAATGGGTAGTATAAAAAATCTACATACACGCTCAAATTCTCACACGTGCATATAAATATATTTCTTCCTCAGGTGTTATAAATACAGTGCTCAATGTTATGAAACAGAGCTATAAGCATATATTAATGTATATTCCTAATATCCAACGTCGATTTTCATGCAGTTTATGCAATCTTCAGGTTCGAAGATATTCTGACCGTTATATTGTTCGCGTGCTCGTGGTGATGATCCAAATTTTGTTTTAAAACATATTTGTTTAATTATTGTTGTGTAACCAAGAGACTAACCAAGAGTCGGCCCATTTAATGACATCTTCGTAAGAAAGAAATTGCAGCTCAGCCAGGC
>OZ010571.1:86403689-86441189 GCA_963932145.1 Acanthosepion lycidas | reverse complement strand
TGGAAGTCAACCTTGAAATAAAAATAACTGTTTGTAAGAAAAGTAAGGACCTACGCACACCAAAGTGTCTTTAAATTAAATGGCGGCAGAAGAATTATCGTTGAAATTTTAAAAGATATGCTTAAATATTAATGCAATACTTAAATGCTACGATCAATTTTGAGTTTTTCTGTAGCCTATTGTTGCCTATTTATTGTTACCGATTGCATAGCAATGCGCCTCGCAAAAGAGAAATCTCCGCTAATAGAGGACCAGATTACAATCAAATGAGCGAAATCTAGAGCGAAGGAAAGAAACTCTCGTTCAAATAAGAAGCCAGATCAAACGGCAGTTAGGGGAGCTTCCAACGCTGAGAATATGCAAAGACTTAGGGACTCTCAAACTGCTGAACAAGCCAAAGTCCCAATCAAGAAACCTCTGCGGAACCTAATTTGAATGCGGCCTGATAGGACAGCTTTTAATCTAGTTTGTAATATAGACGATAATTGCTTACTGCTAAATGCCTTTCATTTTAAGCACTTAGCATCATTTGTCCCTTTGCCAATCCCTCTCACCCCCGCCCCGACATCCAAGTCAAAATGCTAGTCAGATATGTACCCCGTTGCCTTCTCCTTTCCATTTTGTCATCGGTATATACTGTGTGTGTCAAATTCTCCAAGCCTTCACTCATATGTCCAAGAAATTTCGACTATCTCTTTCTAAATCCCTATTTAAATAATGATTAGGCGCGTTCGATTACGTCAGATGCCTTAAATAAACGGATTTGACCTTTAACACCGTCCTTGCCAATTATTTTGGGAAAACGTTTCATTTTCAGACGAAATTTTTTATTTGTTTTTAATATAGTAACTTAGAAACTGAAGCAATTTGAAGTACCCGAGCGGTGGCTACCATCTCTACTAGACGTATGAGTTGACAATTGAACAAAAGCATCAAGATCGATGTACGTCTGTAGCTGGCTTTCTAACTTGGTTTTCGACGTGCCTATTCGCCTGTGTCTGAAAAAGACACTTTCTGTAAAAACTTATATACACGTCTAGACCGGGGAAGTGGATAAAAATAATTCAAAAAATAAAATACAAAATCCTAGCTTTTAACTAACCTCGTGGTGTGATCCCTCTCATTGATACGAAATACTTATTATTAGGCACTCGATAATCTATAATTTGTTCCTTATGATAATGATTAACACGCAATTTAATTGCGTTATTCATACGACTATGATTTTGATCATTATTGTATGTTTTTAGCATTTCACCCCAAGCAAGGGGGGTGTGCCATCAGTACGCAAGGAGCTGAAAGTAAGGGAAAAGACTGGATATAGGAAGGATTAAGGAAAGGATAAAAAAAAAGAACAGAGATCAAAGCAACAGAAGATGTCGATTGACATTACATTTAAATTTTTGAAGAGTATAGTTATCAGGTAAGACGAAGGGAGTTCCACAGACGGGAAGTGGGGGAGAAGAAGCTGTTGTAGTAGAAGAGGCGGTTACATTTAATTGTTTTGGCAGTAAAAAGGTGGGACCGAAATGCCAACCTTGTAGCATGCTTAAATTCATGCAGTCGTGATACCAGTGAAAATGGCTACGTCAGAGCAGATTCCATGAAAATATTTATAGAAATGTCAGAGGGAAGCCAGATTACGTCGGTAAGAAAGTGACTGGAGTCGGGACCTCAAGTCAGGACAGATTACATTGCATATTCGTCTTTTGTCGAGAACCTCGAGAGGAACAGCGGAGGCACCAGGCCATATATGGCAGCAGTATTCCATGTATGAACGAATGCCCGCAAACGTGATGTCGGACCACAATGAGTTTAGCTTGGTAAATACCAATACTGTCACCGAAACAGGCTATTTCCTGTTTATTTTAGCGCCAGCTTGTATAACAATCAGAGCCTCGTACAATCGACAAGCAGTTGTCATAACCATCAAGATTCTTTCCCATTGTTACTTACTCTGTTTTAACATGCCGTCAAATCAACGCAAATGCTTCTTCCTTACATCTTTGCTATTTTTGCAGGTAGATATTTGGATGGCAGATAATAGCTGACCCCTTTTGTTCTGTTCTCGGTGCAGTATAGTCTTCGATAAGAAGATATATTAAAAGAGGATATATATAGATATGAAGTGTAGATAGATAGATAGATAGATAGATAGATAGATATGAAGAGAAGGCGATAGAAAAAAAGAAGAATTAATTTGATAGAAAGAAAGTAAGAGAAAGAAAGAAAGAAAGAGAAGGGATAGATAGATAGATAGATAGATAGATAGATAGATAGATAGATAGATATGAAGAGAAGGCGATAGAAAAAAAGAAGAATTAGTTTGATAGAAAGAAAGTAAGAGAAAGAAAGATAGATAGATAGATAGATAGATAGGTAGATAGATAGATATGAAGAGAAGGCGATAGAAAAAAGAAGAATTAGTTTGATAGAAAGAAAGTAAGAGAAAGAAAGATAGCAAGAGAAGGGATAGATAGATTGATAAATAGATAGATAGATAGATATGAAGAGAAGGCGATAGAAAAAAAGAAGAATTAGTTTGATAGAAAGAAAGTGAGAGAAAGAAAGAAAGAGAAGGGATAGATAGATAGATAGATAGATAGATAGATAGATAGATAGATAGATAGATAGATAGATAGATAGATAGAAAAAGAGAAGCATTAGATAGATAGAAAGAGAAGGATTGGATAGATAGATAGATAGATAGATAGATAGATAGATAGATAGATAGATAGATAGATAGATAGAAAAAGAGAAGCATTAGATAGATAGAAAGAGAAGGATTGGATAGATAGATAGATAGATAGATAGATAGATAGATAGATAGATAGATAGAAAAAGAGAAGCATTAGATAGATAGAAAGAGAAGGATTGGATAGATAGATAGATAGATAGATAGATAGATAGATAGATATGAAGGAGACAGATGAAATTTTTTTAACGACACGTTACGCCGAGATACTGTGCATTCTTTGGCTTTTTCATGTTAGATTGAAAGAACCAAAATCTGTATGTAAGGGAACATGGCTTGGGATTTCTGAGGACAAATGGGATTTATCAATCAAATAAAATTACATTACATTACCTTATCACATCTGAATGTTTTGATTGAAGAGAATGCCTGTCCACTGGTTTGTCTGTTTTATCTATATCTATATTAGCCGTTCGATATTGTCCTATTATATGTAAGCAAAAAAGCAAACAAACCAGCTACCCAAATTCGACCCATAATATCAGAAAAAAATTGCGCACCTATTTTTTTTTTTTTTTTTTTTTGAACAATGAAAATAAAATAAAATGAATTTTATCATTGTGTTGTTTCTGGCGTGAAAGACATTTAAGAAAATGCTGAATTATTAATCATTAAGTTACAACAAAACGGAAGATATTTTTGGTAAATCCTCAAAAATGTTACTTGTAAAAAAAATATCACGTCACCAAAAGACCTTCATCCTCTATGTGCTGTTTCTCTTCAGAGTGTTGATCTTCATGGCTCTCCACAACTTTCTGTCCTTTGTGGCTCTTAATATATTTTGTCTTTTTGCTATCTCTCTTGAACCCGGGTCTGTTCTGCATTTACGTAAATTCGGAACGTATGCTATATATTGTTTTCCTCTGTCCTTCTTGCCTTCAATCTGTCCTGTGGGTATCAAATTTTCCAAGCACTCTTTCTTAATTATGTACCATACTAATTTCAACTCTCTTTCTGGTATTAGGAATAAATGCCCTTTTTGTTTCCATTTTTTTCTAAAATTTCCTCGTTGTTAGGTCCATGGTACCATCCTTTGTAGAAGCGCATTTCTGTTACTGCAGGACTGTTCTTAATCTGTGGGGAGATTGTCCGGCATTTACAGCCATATAGGAGGATTGATATTACGTATCAGTTCATTACTCTTTGTTTCTAACGAAATTTTTCTGTTTTTTAATAACAATATGCTTCCACATTTCAGTGTCGTATTTTCCGTCCTATGTTAAGACATTTCCGAGATATTTAAATTTTTGTACTTGTTTGATTTTGGTATCCTCAATTTGTAATTTGCATGCTGGCCTCTTCCTTTTGCTCTGCATTAAAAAAAAACACACGTCTTAACCGACATTCAAGCTCGAGGCACTCAAAACTTTTCCCAAGTTTTTTTTTTTTTTTCTTTTGTAATTAAATCATCTTAGAAATCAGAATTTGCAACAGTCAGAAAATATTGATAGGTCTTCCATGTCTCGAAATAAAGTGGTTAGAATCAGTAAAGTCAAATAACAAATAATGAGGGGCAGAACAACGAAACTTCCACAGAAAATACGCCGTTTACTCTGACTTCTTATCCAAGTAAGGCTTCCATACATTTTATTTTATTTCCTTACCATTTTTTTTTTTTGTTGTGCTTTTTTGTTTGTTTGTTTTTTTTGTTTTGTTTTTTTGTTTTTTGCTTTGTTTTGTTTTTTTGTTTTTTGCTTTGTTTTGTTTTTTTGTTTTTTGTTTTTTGTCGGGGGAAATCGATGTCAGGTGTAAAGAAAGTGAGTAAATAAAACAGCAAGTTTTTATTTACTGAAATGATCGACATATTCTGCTACAAACAAAAGCATTTGGTATCAACACAAAACAAATGGTTAAATATATATATATATATATTTTTTTTTTCTAATAGAAGTTGAGAAATGTTATAGTTTTAATAAAATTCATTACATCTTCGAATAGTTTTAATTTTTTCCGTATTTGTAAAGCTTAATATTCATAGATTAGCAATGAACTTTATGCAGAAGATTGTAAATAATTTAGATAGTGATTGTGTTGGACATATTTGATTAGATACGTGGGTATCGTTGCGCTTTTTAGCGCGTAAAGTGTAATTGCCGTGTCTAGTTCAAATTCCAGCCGAAACCGCTGCCTTCACTTTTGTGCGAAATACTCTAAGGAAAACTATTTGTATCTATGCTAGACATACTGAGGGAGCAATCATAGTTAGAATATGTGATAAATACATTAGACGTTTGATTTTTCAATGTTGTTCTTTTTCTAATATTTTTACTTAATTCTACAGAGGTTGGCGAGCATATTTTTCCTTCCAGCTATCTAAGATTTTTTACATCACCCCTAATTATGGGCGTCCTAGGCGATAAACTGCATCCAGCAAGGCCTTTTGATCGGGAAGGTTTTGAGAAGCATGGAACCACCTGTTGCTATTGTTTCCACGTGTGCCCTGACTCGGAGTGATAACACATGTTAGGGTCCTAGCTATGGGCAAATAGTCAACCCCTAAAATTGGGGTCCAAAAACTATGAAAGTATAAAAATAGATTTTTATAGTAAAAATACCAGCAATACATTTAACTCTCGACAAAAACCCTTTTTACAAAAATACTCAATGAAACCTGATCTCCTACATACTGATTTCTTACAAAGAATACATACTCTATTCATACGAACCTATCCTAAATGTCTTGTCGGCATTAAATAAATCATTGAGGTGTTGATAAGCCGTAAAAAATACAAACCAAACCAAACTGCATTATGGATTTTCTATGTACCTACAGCTTTACTTTTAGAAATCTGATTGTTTCACTTTTTAATTCTTTGCCACAACTACAAGAGATGAAATAAGTACCACCGCACACATCCCCCCAACTCACGTTTTAGTCTTGATATGTCAGAGATGTTTACTAAGGTTGAACTGCTTCTGAATATTGTCCGGTTGCTGTAATGGATTCAGATCTTCTGAATATCTGTCTAGTGTAACATGTAGCAAATAGAGCTGTTTATTATTTAGAAATCAAATTTTTAAAACATTTATTCTTATAATTTATAAAAACACATTTGAAATACCCTTTTTTTTCAATTTATGTTCTCAAATATTATTCTTAGTTGTTGATATGATGTAGGTGAATTAAATATTTTGCTCTATAAATTCTCGGATGAATTTCGTACAATAAAAACAATAGCACAAATATTCGAGGACTTTCTCAGTGTTTAAATCAATAAATTATTAATTTTTAGTGTTTAAATTCCTGTACTTTTGTCGTATAGTAGTATTGTTTATAATCTGGCCCATCAAAGTTCCAAGTGCCACTCAAAGTAGAGGGTTATTGAGTGGGATTGTTGTAAGATAAGAAAAGAGGGAAGCAGGATGTGTATATTATGAGTACATGTAGAATAGATAAATGTTGATACTGATCCAGAAATGGTTGTGTTGGTTCGGGAAGCATATTTTTTTCTGGAAGTTGTTCCACAGAGTAAGAGTTCTGAAGAAGAACCTCTGTGAGTAAAAAATCTACTTCTTACCAAATTAACAAGAACAAAATGGGGACGATTTAGTAACGTAATGATGGCCACGAGCTGCGAAGATCTAAGCTGGTGAGACTAAAGAATGTAACTCGTTCGAATAATTGCCAGAGTGATTACGATAGAATAGTGAAGCGTTAGCGACTTTTCGACTGTTTGCAGAGTTGTAAATAATTAATCGCCCACAAACCCGCCTAATAATTTTATAATTCTAAAAAGTATACAAATTTTATTTTTTAATTTTCAAATTCAGATGTTATTGCGACGCTGATTATATTGGCAGAATAAGTCAAAGGTTAGAAATATCGATCAACCAAAATTCGCAAGGGAAAGGTGGACAATTTACATAGATGCGAAAATGTATCTGGTTCATTGATAGCTGAAGATTTGATTAAAAATCAATAGTGTGTCCGTTCCTATAGCACAGACATGTTCTCAGTGTTGAATAGGTCTAATACAGATCACCTGAGAATCAATCTACATTAAGTCCGACCAACCATCTCTCTATAAACAGGAGTGGCTGGTAGGCTTAAAGGTAATGAGCCTTCAATGTCATTTTTTTTTTTTTTTTTTTTGCATATAACATTAGTCTGGGGTTGTATATATTTTAGTCGATGAGAAGATTTCTTGTATTCGATTTTTGCTATCCCTCAAAGATGAATAGACAAAAGGCAAAAGGGTGATTGCAAAATGCAAATTACAGGTTGGGGAAATCAAGCAGATACAGAAAGTTATATATCTGGGAAGTGTTCTGACAGAGGGCGGAAAGAGCGACACTGAGATCCGAAGACGTATTGTGATGGCCAATGATGCATTCCAAAAGCTAACCAATGTATTGGTTTTGGTCGGCGCCCATATAAGCAAAGTCGCAGCGAGCGAAAATCAGTTCAGTTTAGTTGCAGTTAGTTCGAGTCCGAGTTCCAGAGAGTTCGAGTGAGTTCCAGTTGAGAGCTCTGAAGACCCACCACGCATTAGCTGACTAAGATTCGCGCAAATTCCGAACTCATCTTCTAATCAAGAACAATTTATTTTTGAAGAACGACTTAGACTCACACCACCAAAACAAGTTTTACGAATTTCGCCTGAGGACACACCAAGAACCAGTTTCTTAGGGAGCAGACAACTTGGGTGTTAAGACTCGCCTAACAAAAACAACGTGTCACGAATCCACATAGCGGGTTGGGAGATAGACGTAGCCCTGTATCCAGCAACCAGATATAAAATATTGTTATCCTTTTTTAATACCTTTGAACTTTTCGAGTTGTTATTTTATTTTATTTTACATCTATTTGTGCGATACCACCCTTATTCGAACCCGACTTGCATTACGGCCCCGACGACTGATTGATTTCGTTTGCCTAAGATCAATTCACAACGTGGGTAGGCAGACTGGAGGTCAAAGTAGTTACTTCGGTAACCAGGCGTTGGAGGCGAGTTGGGAACGACGAGGCTGTTATCGGATCTAACCCGATTCCCATCAGAGTCACCAAAAGGTTAGAACGTCACACTTGGGTGCCGCGGCCAATACCAAGCCAGTTGGTCGTCACAGGACGGGATAGCACGACTGACGCAGACAGGCGGACATCACGTTTGGAGCGACACCCACCTGAACGAACGGGAGTGGCGGACGTCACAATTGGCGCCGTGACCAGGACAAGACCCTGGATCGGCCGCTGTCACACACCTTCCACATCTTGTATTATTATTTCGTGTATTATACCTTCGTTATTTCTACTCTTGTGTTCGTGTTGTTCTTTCTTGGTCCTAACCTGGACCATAACACATATGTATATGTATATGTTTTTGTTTTTTGGTTGTTCTTATTTTCTTTATGATTCTCACGCCCTGTTCATGATATATCAGATCATTGCGCAAGTTTGTGCCCCATTTTTTTTTTTTTTTTTTTTTTAATATGATCGCAACTTGACACTGGCGTTTGTTTTGGTGACGATCTTTAGTGTGTTCTAGATTGAAACTTTGCATCTTTCAGTTAATAGTCAGACGTTGTTGAATGTTGGAGTTTTGCCAACAAATGAATGCCTTAAAAGTGGATGATGGAAAGATGTACTTTCGCCATATTGTAACTCTATGAATTTCGGAGAGGTTTAAGCGTCGGAACAATTGGGACGGTGAAAAAGTGGTCAAAAAGATTTCATCGGGATAATTTTAACCTAAAGTATCAACCACGCTCTAAGATGACCTTTCAAAGTCGATGAAAACGCTTTCTTTGCCATCGTGGAGAATAAACCAAATATTCTCAGGAAAAAGACCGCTAAGTGTTTGAAAATCGATATCTCAACTGCCTTTTGCCATCTGAAGAAACTTTCAAGAAAAGCGGCTGATTTTGCCAAATTGAAAAGGTGTTATTTTCAACCACGTCAACCCAAGATCACATGTTAAAAAACATACCTTGCAGAACCTTAAACAGTTGAAACCACCCAACACCCACCATCCTGACTTGGCTCCTTTGTACTTTCCGCGTTTATGTTAAAATTATGCCCGCCGATAAAATATATTGTTAGATCTTCTAGTTCTCTTGGGAACGCCTTCATATGGGCACTGATTAAATAAAATCGGTGAAAAAATAGCTTCCTGTATGCTTGTTCTATCTACCGTGTCCATCCTGGTCGAGGGCGATCATGGCTCTCTCTAACTTCCTAATCCTTCGTAGCTCTGAGTAACGTTTGCCTTTACGCTACCCGCTTTCTCCTGCCTTTTTTCTGCCACCCACTTGCACAAGTTGATTAGGTAGAGTACTCTCCGCTTTCCTCTTTCCCTCTTACCTTCAATAATTCTTGTGAGTATCACATTTTCCAAGTCTTCCTTCTTCATTGTGTATCCTAAAAGTTTCAACTGTCTCTTTCTAATTTTAAGTATCATTATCATTTTTGTTTCAATTTTCCTCAAAAACTTCCTCGTTACTTACATACTCTGTTCACGGTATTCTCCAATATTATTCTGTTGCCTCAGGTCTTCTCTTTATCTTTGAGGAAATTATTGTCCAGAATTCAGTACGATAAATATGATTGTTCGAAATTCCAATATGACCTGAAAAAGGCTGAAGAGCACAACGTCCGAAACGTCGTGAATGTGGCAATAAAGATGAAGACAAAAATCCGAACAATGCAAATAGTGTAAAAAGTAGGATTTATATTGTATAACAGTTCAGCAATCTTTATTTTCTCTTCTAATTAAATTTTCCCGTTTTTCAATACCAGGTTAAGTAAAAAAAAAAAATATCCGCATTTTCACCATAGCATATCTTTAGGTTCGTTACACTGCTTTCTGATCATGGGTGCTTATAGTTGGTACTATCCTATGATCGAAGATTGAGTTGATTATGCTATATTTTATACTGTTACAGTGTAAACATGGCCGATCCACTAGCAGTGTACACAAAAGAGGAACAAATAGCTGTGATCCGATTTATCTGTCCGGAAGGTGTTTCGGGCTGAAATTCATCGGAAGCTTTTAACATAAAACAGCCACAGTGCACTTCCGCATAGAAGTATGTATGAATGGATGGATGGAAGGACAAGCGTAACGCACTAACAATCTTCACCACTGACACGAAGATTCAGCAAGATCAAGAGATGGTAATAGCGAACTGGCGAGTTATCATCGATAAGGTAGTAAGTTCTCTACAGATTCGAATACACTGCTCTTTGTTTCTCCTTGGTGTACGCTCCTAGCGAAGCGGCCATGTTTACACTGCATCAAGAAAGCTGGCCGGATCAAGCTCAAACGTTGATCATGTGACCACAATAATATCAACTATAAGTCACGCATGAATAGAAGTCAGTGTGACAAATTCTAAAGATATGTTATGGCGAAAGTACGAATAATTTTTAACTTACCCTCGTATTTAGTTTAGTTTTCGGAAGGCATCTTTTGCAATTCCACTGTGCGCCCGGCGATCAGCGACACATTTTTCTATTATTTTAGGAAATTCACTGAATTCGCTCTAAACGAAGAAAGTATTTTTCCTAAGTTTATTACCAACAACAAACATAAAATCTATCTTTTGCCTGTTTTCTTTTTCTCGTAACAATAAAAATTGTTAGGAAATTTGTTAAATCAATAACATACATGGGTATAAATCTTCTGTTAATGTCTAATTATTCTCATTTGTGCAAAGATGTAAACATGAATTTTCTCTCTTTACTAATTACGTTATTCTTGAGACGAAGTACTTCCCACTGAAGTCACCTTAATTAACGTGGTATATTTTAGTATCGTCATGATTAAAAAAACTCAACTAAACATTCACATGATTGAGCTAAACGAACCTAACGTCAAATAATCATTTTACTCTCTCTTAAACACACAGATAGATGTTCATTATATCCTGATTGCAACTCTTCACGTCTTCCTATCCTTGTAATTCTATGCAACATTTGACTATTATCTCCTCTATTTGCCGCTGCTCTGCAACTCATACACTTATTAAACTGTTTACTGTTTCCCTCTATCATGTTCATCTCAGTACGTCTTGTGAGTATTAAATTTCCCGAGTTCTCCTTCCTCAAAATGTGTCCCATAAATGTCAACTGTCTTTTTTTCTGATTTTACGTATACGTGTCCTTCTAGTTTCTGTTGTTTTAGAACTTCCACTCTGCTTATATGTTCTAAGAACTGCATCTCTGCCGCTTTTGAAGAACCATATCTCTGGGCGGAAATCGTCCAGTAGTCACTGCTGTACAGGAAGAGAGATATGACATGGCAATTCAATACGGTTTTCTTTGTTTTTAAGAAAATGTTCTGATGTCTTAACGCTATCAATTCGATTCGACTAGTCAGCTTTGTATCAAACTTGCCGTCGTCTAGTTATAAACAGTGTGGTCATATTTGTATAGATCGGAAAAGGTTAATGCGAGTGCTAGGAAAGAGAGAATATTTCCACTTCCGTTCCCCATTATAGGCATTAGCATATCCGTGATATACTAACACCTTAATACAACAGAGGCATTCAGAATAGCTTATATAAAAGAATAATGAAGCTTACTCTACGATTACTCATCAGGTGACTTAAGGAAAATAAACTGCCAGTCACTGTACAGTGTTATTTTCAATGTCCACCCTGCTCCTATCTACAAATGTTATATCCAGGTCAATAAGCATTTTCTACTATAAATATAGCAGATTTTAAACAATATATATAGTTTCTATCTATATTTATATAATTTATATAACTTCTTTTTATACAAAAAAACTGAAATCCTCGCATATACTTGGTAATATATAAGTGAAAGGGAATGTTAAATGTATCTATTTTTACAGACTTGCTCATACATATCTCCTATATACAGAGTGCGATGAATAAACTGTCGTCCAAATTACGCAAAAAGGAAAATAACACTGGCATCTCATTTTAAAAGATATATTTACCAAAATTACACAAAAATATTTTGAATGCTAAAGAGTAAATGTGTAGCAGAGAGAGGTTGACGCACATGAATGCACACACGCAAATATAACGTTTATTGATTGAAGATGGAAAACACGATCTTCCGTGAAAGTTACAAACTGTGTCAGCGCTATTAATAGGAAAGAATCTAGAACAATGATATATGAAACCTGAGACGGCTGATGGATAAAGAATAAATTTCAAATCGGGTTGGCGAGGACTTGTTTATAAACAAATGCAAAAGGGCAGCAGGCGATGTTTGATTTGGGTCATTAAAAAAAAATAGACGAAAATATTTTTGATAAAAATATATTGAAGTAAATTGGACCTGGGAGGTAAGATGTTTACCGCTAGCGAAATCTGATCTAAACATAAGTTGTATCCGCTGAATTTGGTCATCGAAAAGACAATTGAAATGAACATTAAACTAATTAATTTTATCCACTAAGAGATTTGAAATAGATCTGAATTTAAACTTTGCTAATGGCGACACTCGTGTTAAGCGCGTGAACAACCTGGCTTATAACCTTCGGTTTGATATATAAACTCGAGTTTTGCTGAGTTGGGGAGACTTGGGCGTTAGACGAGAGTGACGTTGAGAGAGAGAGAGAGAGAGAGACTGTCGTTGCTGAGTCAGAGATAAGGACTTCAAGAAATATCATCATTGTTGAAGCATTGAAAGGTTGCTGAAACTTAACGTTTGTCACTTAAGACAACCAACTGAAAAGCTACACTTCCAAGTAGGGCTGGAATTACGAGTCACATATCCTCCCAAGAGATTTGGAACGAGTTAATCACACACACCTCTCTCTGTTGGTATAATTGGTAGAGGAGTGGTCCTCTGTTCTTATGTTAATTGCTTTTCTATCCTTTCTGTAAACTCTTTCTACTGTTGTTGTTTACTTATATAAAAGACATCAATATTTTACCCATTGTTGTTCGGCTTCTGCAGATATTATTTCCTTGTTTGCCACATACTAATTTTCCTGCCGCCCACACTCACAGCCTACATCCCCAATCGACCGTGAACGTATGGACAGCACACCGCTTACTGGATCTAAAAACTAACACAACGTGGGCAGCAGGCGGAACTTGGCCAGTGACCGGTCGAACAATCTACGGGTAGTCAGGGAGCGTGCTGCCAGCTACCCCTGAGTTCGGTTCAGACCGAGTGGACGCCTCAACCCAAAGAGGAAGACGCCGGAGGTTGAGGGACTGAAGGGACGAGTGGTAGAAATGTATTCAATAGAATCACCAGTGGCTTCAACTACGGTGTCCAGACGACTTCGGAATCTCCTACAACTCTTCTAGACGGCCTCCTTGCCGAAGTTGGTGAATGTTTTCATAATCTGAGTTCGTCTTTGGTGTTACAAGTTATTGTTTGGTCTCTCGCTCAACTGCCCCCTCAAATAATAATCAAGGGGTTTGAAATCTGGGGAGTTAGGTGGCCAGATGTAATCTGTGATGTGGTTGCAGAAATTGTCTGACAGCCATGACTGGGTTCTCCTGCTTATGTAACATGGGGCAGAGTTCTGTTGCCAGACACAGGGTCTTCCAGCAGCCACTCTCTTTTCCGTTTGAAGAAAGTGAAAATAAAAATTCTTACTTTATAAACAACTCGTAAGTCATTATAAAAAATAATTACATTAAGATATTTAAAATGAATAATTTCATAGATAATTTACCAAAATAATAAATAATAATTACATTACAATATATATATATATATATATTAGGTTGGTGCAAAAATAATTTCGTTTTCTCACATAGTAACATATGTTAGAAAACGAAATTATTTTTGCACCAACCTAATATAAATAAATAAAAATTCAACAACATTTAGTTACTTTTATTTATTCGTCAACAGAAATTATGCCAATAAAAGGAAACGTACAAAAATTGGATACTAGTACACTGGCTAACTCTCCCTTCTCCACTCGTAGAAATTAACTTAAAAATGGCATAATAGGTAGTATAGCTGCGGTAGCGTTGGAACGTGGATAAAATTTAATACCTTATGAATACGGAATATTTGTTGGAACATAAAAGATTAGGCTCTATTTCTCATGTGGGATTTGCGTTTGATTTTACTCAGGTAACAGTAGCAAGTACAATAATAATCTAACTCAGTGACACATGAGAACTGTGTTAACTGATAATAATGGTAATCCCCCAAAGAGGGACCTTCCATCTAACCAATTCTCAATTCAGCGCTGGTGGCGCTCAAACCATCCATCAACACACTGTACAAGATACACTGAATTCTATGTGGTTCCATTGTCTCTGAAAAAAAATACCATTATTGTCACCAAGGTTTCAGTCACTGCGACTAATTTCAAGCAGAGAACACCGGCCGTGGAAATCTGGCACCGTGTCGCCTACTCAAATATGTTCGGAGATCATTTAGGCAGTCAGACGAATTCGTGTGCGGAGGAGATTATCTGAGGTACTGGATCTAACAGCGTCTTGTGTGAGCAATACGGCAAGGAGTCTCTAAAGGTGTGCGATATGTTTCATCGGAGTTCCTATATATGGATTTAATATGTAAATCTTATTGATCAGTTGAATAAAGTGACAAAGTATGATACCCACGTGGTATAAATCGCTCTGCAGATGTTGCCAAGTTAGTAGACGCTGCCAGTATATTTAAGGGCAAACCGAAGTCATTAAAGCATTGTAATGTCAATTTATTTTCCAGTTATCTCCCTTGATTTAAGTTGAGCAAATCGGTTCCTGTCAGTAAGAGGCCAGCTGATATCAGAGATGAGTTTATTTCCGCCCGGAGAATCTAATCCTTTCCAGAAACACTTCACTCCTGTTGGCCTCTCTTTTCTTTTTTGTTTTGCTCTCACATTTTATTTGTTCTCTTTTTCTTTTTTGTTTTCTTTTTTGCTTTTTCATCATTTTTTCTTTTCTTTCCTCTGACATCTTTTATTTTCTCGCTTACTTCAATTTTTTAATTGAATAATTCGTTTATTTTTAACCCTTTCTTTTCAGTCTCTTCTTAAGTTTTTCCTTGTTTTATTTGTTTTTCGTTTTTTTTTTCTGTTGTCTTTTTCCTCTTTGTATTTTTCTTCTCTTTCTAATCTCTTTTTACCTTCCTTTTCATTTAATTTCTATTCTCCTACATCTTCTTCCTCTTTTTCCTTTCTATTTTCACCTTCTTTCTTATACTCCTCCTCCTCTGTTCCTCTTTCTCCTTTGTCTTTCTTTTCCTTTCTCTTTAATTCTTTTATTTTGCTTTTACTTTTTTACTTTCTCCATCTTTTTCTTCCTTTCTTACTCTTCTTCTCTTACTTTTCTTACTCTTCTTCTTCCTCTTTTCTTTCTTCTTCCTCCTCTTTTCTTTCTTCTTTTTCTTTTTCTTCCTCTTTTCTTTCTTCTTTTTCTTCTTCTTCTTTTCTTTCTTACTTTTCTCCCACTTTTCTTTCCCTTTTTCCCCCTCTTTTCATCTGTTTCCTGTCTCTTCTTCTTCCTCTTTCCTTTTATCTCTTCTTCTTCCTCCTTTCTTTCTTACTCTTCTTTTTCCTCTTTTCTTTCTTATTCGTGCTCTTTTCTTTCTTATTCTTCCTCTTTTCTTTCCTCTTCTTCCTCTTTTCTTTCTTCTTCTTTCTCTTTTCTTTCTTACTCTTCTCCCACTTGTCTTTCTCTTCTTCTTCCTCCTTTCTTTTATGTCTTCTTCTTCCTCCTTTCTTTTATCTCTTCTTTTCCCTCTTTCCTTTTATCTCTTCTTCTTCCTTCTTTCTTTTATCCCTTCTTCTTCCTCCTTTCTTTTATCTCTTCTTCTTCCTTTTTCTATTTATCTCTTCTTCTTCTTCCTTCTTTCTTTTTTCTTCCTCTTTTCTTTCTTCTTCTCCTTCTTCTTCTTCTTCTTCTTCATTTCTTTCTTACTCTTCTCCCACTTTTCTTTCTCCTCTTCTTCCTTTTTTCTTCTGTCTCCTGTCTCTTCTGTCTCTTCTTCTTCCTCCTTTCTTCTGTCTCTTCTTCTTCCTCCTTTCTTTTATCTCTTCTTCTTCCTCCTTTCTTCTGTCTCTTCTTCTTCCTCCTTTCTTCTGTCTCCTCTTCTTCCTCTTTCCTTCTATCTCTTCTTCTTCCTCTTTCCTTTTATCTCTTCTTCTTCCTTTTATCTCTTCTTCTTCCTCTTTTCTTTTCACTCTCTCTTCTTATTCTTCTTCTGCCTTTTCTCCCTTGTTTCATTTTACTCTTTTTCTTCCATTCCCTACTTTATTTCTAGTCAATCACAGATAATTACAACTGCCTACACAGTGTAGTCTTGAAACCTTGAGAAACTAATGGCCATTTTGGATTAACACTAATTGCTTGATACTGGTAAAGAGGATCAGCTGGGTTGTACTATTAGAACCGTTTACGATTACGATTCATCCAACTACAATTTCAACCAACGCCTTTCGGTTGCTTGCACCGAAATGGAAGTAATAGATTACATCCGCATAATGGAAATATTTCCACATGCTTTTCTAAATGAGAAAGGCTTCGACTCTATGAAAATTGACAACCAGTGTCCGCCCAAAATGTACACCGTCAATTCATTGTGTTATGCGCTTAAGCGACGTTGCCAGTTAGCCGTGTCTCATCTACTTTGTTCTTTTGTCCCTGGGCGATACCTAAAATGAACGAATCTTTGATCCCTATAACGTCAACCTTTCGGCTTCTCACAACGTAAACAGAACTACAAGAAAGAAAAAGCGTGCGCACGAAGTACCTTTTCACACTGCCAACGCCTAAAATTCTACAGTACGGTGTTTAAATAAGTGACATATCTGATTAGTTGACATTAATAAAGACACAAATCTCGTATCAGCCAAAAACAATGGAGATTGCCAGATGACTGCTTGAGACAAGCAAGGCGACGTGATGAAGAAATGCTTGTCTAGAAAATTTTATGGCGTAAGTAATGTTTGTTTCAAAACAGATTAATTAAACTTTAAATTTACTAATTTTACGAAAGTAATGTTTCAGAAATCTATATGTTATTTTAAGTGGGTTTTTTAAAAAGGTAAAATAATTTTTGTTTACATTTTTCTAAAAAAATAAAAATGGCCTTTTCCATTAGTTTTTCAGAGGAATCGACTAAAAATCATTATAATTTCTATTTGAAATACAGTACAATGTTTTGTTTTCTGGAATTAGAAAATTTAATCCTTTAGCTTTCAACTGAAGATGGGGGAAAGCTTCAAAAATGATTTTTCATTTATGAAAAATAACTTTAAACCTTATGTATACCGAATATTTAGAGGTACCTATACTTAACCGAAACGTTGTGTCTATAACAACAATCTAGTGGTGATATACCTAGATAACGAGCTTGTGTACATGGCTGGTAGAACAGAAATTAGAAGAGATAGCAAAAGGACAAACATTGCTAAGAGCTATAGGGAAAAGGAAGTTGTGGAGTCCATGAACTAAACTATTGTGAAGGGACATGTCACATAGAAGAATGACGACAATAGTTCTCATATAATATATATTGACAATTATGAGATAAAAATTATCGTATCATATAGTAATATGGAGGCACGGTGTAGTAATGGACAGTGTCTCAGATTGAGGAATCGGAGAGCCGAGTTCGAATTCCACTCGAATCGATTGCATTCACTTACGTGCTAATACCCTTGGGAAAGGTATGAATCCTCTTCTACCCTCACCCCCGACTGATAGTAATATATGACATAAATATTTTCCTGGATAGAGTACCCCGGAAAATATTAGTAAATATATGTGAGAATAATTTCTCAACTCAAATTTTAATAAAATAATCTGAGTATCGAAATACGAACAATAATAAACAAATATTTTGTAATAAACACAATATTTTATAAAAACAATTTACTTGAGATTATAACAAATTGTCTGTACTGTAGAATTTATAAATAATAAAACAAAAGTTGCTTAGTTGAGCAGCATCTGTTTGATTCATTGAGCAGAATGAGCAGCGTATGTTTAAAACTGTCTAGAAAGCTGAAATGTCGTTTTGTTTTTTATTTGTTTTTTGTTTTTTATAGCCGAATGTCTAGACTGGAATTTTCTCTGTGGGCGATTTTTGTCTGTGTGTAAGTTGTCTGCTTGTTTCTTTGGGCTGCTGCTGCCTGTGAGTTGCCAAAAAATGGTATGATTAGTGTGGTGAAGTTCATTAGTTCAATGTCTGAAGATAATATTGAAGTCTGAAACTGGCAGTGACCATGCAGTGCTGATTCCTGTGTCCACACTCTCTATATATCTATATACGTTATATTGGATTCATGCCAACGTGTGTTGCTACATTCAACTGAAAATTGAATTGTGTATTGTGTTTCCGATTTTCGAACATCGGAATCAAAATTGTGGATAAATTGTCTAAAGTTCGTTCCGTTTTATTGATTTATTTTCAAACATTTGTCATTATCAAAAACTGGGTATTGTTTTTGAAGTAGACACGATTTTGTTGGCTGCATCCTGAATTTTTTATAGAACCAGCATTTGAATCAGTTCAAAGTGTGTATGTGCAATATATATATATATATATATATATATATATATATATATATATATATTAGATTGGTTAAAAAATAATGACGTAATAATGTCGTTTTTTGACGTTAAAAAATACGTCAAAAAACGACATTATTACGTCATTATTTTTGCACCAACCTAATATATATGTTGTTCTCGCTTGAGAATGAAACTATACTCTAAATTTTAAGTTTAATATAAAATCAAACTTTAGAATTTGTGTCAAGTTTCGAAACATAGTAATTTCTGTGTCCCGATGGAATCATACTTTTTAAATAATCATTATTATTTAAGATTTACTTCTGTATCGAGCACAGTTTTTTAAAAATAAAAACATAAAGACTAAAGAACTGTGGGTCATTAATCTAACCGTCCTTTCCTATTACATCAACCCCCCATATATATATATATATATATATATATATATATATATATATATATATATATATATATATATTGCACGAACTATAAATTTGTTCTTGTCTGACTTTCCGCATACGTCTACATGTTACGTAATTGTGTCCCGGTAGTAAATGCTTCATAAAATAGCCCAACTTCGGAGTTCTTGCTTATTGATGATTGTAAATAATTTTATTCAAAATTAAATTTCTATATTCTGTTGATAGTTTTTAAAATTAAATTGTTTATTTACATTACTTATAAAATCATTTGAGCAAATACCCTGCGTACGGATAGAAAATGAGTTCATTAAATACACAAAAATATAAGGGGGTGTAAGACAAGCAACCTATTTACGCAACCTAATAGCGAGGTGATTTTGAGTGAACTAGAAGTACTACTAGCTTTTGTTATTAGCGAACACAATCTTAACAATATAAGATATGCAGATGACACAGTGTTGATAGCCGACGCAGAAATGAATCAGCAGAAACTCCCGAAGAACATAGTATAAGAAAGCGGGAAGAAAGTATTAAACAAATACTTATAAGACGATGTATCTTTGTCTCTATGAAGAACAGACCAAGATACGAACTACGAATTGGAAATGCCAAAATTTCGGAAATGTTTTAACAGAGAATAGAAAATGTTGGGCCGAAAACTGAAGGTGAATAATTACGTTAGAAAATAGTGTTGAACTGTTATGTAATATCAGTCTTCCTATATGACAGCTAATGCTGGACAATCTTCCCACAGATGAAAACGTAAGGCAACAAATGTGCTTCTACAGAAGGATGCTGAGTATACCATGGACTGAACGCGCCACGAGGAATTTTAAAAAAAATGGAAACGAAAAGGACGCTTATATTAGAATCATAAAAAGACAGTTGAAATTTCTGGGGTACATAATTGTTGTGGTAAACCCTCTTACAGTATAATGAACTCTTCCTTCTCTCATAAATACAAACTGTGAGAGTCGGACGGGAGCGCAGAGTGTGAAGTGAAGACGCCGTACTAATCTACTTATTACTAACACTATGTATATATCTTCAATATACTTTTTTCAACCGACTTTCGTCTTCCGTGTCTTTATTTCTGACCCCTAAACAGGCCACAACAACAATAATGATGAAAGGGGCTTTGGAAAATTTGACACTAGCTGGAAATACTGAAGGCAAGAGGAACAGAAGAAACTTGTTTAAGCAACTGACAGAACTGGGGCGGATAGTGAAAAGACTAATCTTACTAATAACTACAGACAATAGGAAGCTATGACCGCCCACGCCGTGAAAGGATAGAGCACGCAAAAGATTCTCCTAAATACGTTTAACGACCGTTACATTTCAGATCACAGATTTAGAATTAAAGGGGATTAAGCAACTCTTGAGATTGGTTAATTGATTTGTTTACTACGGTTTATCAACCCTTTGTAGGTTATTTAAAGCCAGAAAATATTTTTTACATTGTAAGATTTTTTTTGAGATAATAATGGTCTAGGGATACAAGCCTTACTAACTGACTCATAGCTGAGGGAAAAGGTAGTAAAAGAGAAAATATGCGCTGATTCTTTAAGTTTTCATATTTTCCACTGATGTTGTCTGTGATTTCTTCCTCATTCCACAGGGAGCGATGATCGCCCCTTTTCCCTCCATATGCTAAACCACAAAAAAATCTAAGCCGGCCAAACATAGACATGAATAAAATATAGTAACTAGTAATACGGAGTGCAAGAGAAAAACAATAATATCACTAAATTGTAATATGAGCTCTGGTAAAAATTGTTACTGAGACATTAGGTTTATAAGTCCCAAAAATTCATACACTGATGTTTTCAAGAACACATGACCCAGTTGGATAAAAGCGTTAGTTGAATCCAGTGACTTGACCAGAAGAGTTGTGAGTTCAATCAAAAACTTGGAAAGTTGTGTTACAAGGAAGATAACTGATACTGAGGTATCCGGAAGAGGCATGGCGCATGGAAGTAGAATAATCTACCCCGTTGGTCGAAATAAAGGGATCAGTTCAAAATTCCAATCACATGAAGAAAGGCGAAGCGTACAACTGTCGAAACGTTGTGAATATGTTAACAAATATGAGGCAATAGTCCGAGCAATGTAAATGTAAAGTAGTTATTAATTCATATTTTATAAAAATGTAAAAAACTCAATTTATTTTCTGAAATGTTTAAAATATTGTTTACGTAAACATAAATGGATTTTTTTCGGTTTGTATCGTTTAATAATGAATTTGTTTATCAGCATTTTTCTACTGAATTTAGTTGTTTTTAAGCAAATGTTTTATCGTTAAAATACTGAAGAGTTTTGTTCATAACGAAGGAATTGAATGAAGCAATTGATTTTTCTATGAGTTATTTAATATCTGTACAATCTTTTTAAACTGATAAATAAATAATTGCCCATACCAATATAAATATTTCTCAATATTTTTTTATATATTGATGCAGTATTTTTATATTTTGATTTTCATTTTTTTTTTTTAAATTTCGGAAATGTAAATGAATAAAACAAACTCTGAAGTAGACGTTTACATGTACTAATTTAGAGATTTCTTAACTTAAATATCAATTACAAATGAAAATGTAAATACTTCTCAAAAACTGACTTCTTTTTTTCTTTTCCAGTTCATTTGAAAATTCGAAAAAATCGAATCTACTAATTTAGTCATGACAATGATTGTCTGTTTAGAAACAGAAAATGATAAAATGTTAATTTAAATTTTCAGTTTCCACACGCGACTTTCTTTAGATTTAAAATATTTGCATATAAGTATTTTTATCTTTGGAGAAATTTCTGTTTCGTTGGAGATGCATGCGTCTGTAATATCATTGAAAGAATTAGAAAGAAACTTTTGATGCAAATGTTTTGACGAATGTAACATTATACCTAACAATCATAGGTGGCAGTTAATCAATTTGGTGTACACTTTTGAACGGCAGTGTCAGCATGTATACTTACTTAAAGAAAAAAATCCGCCACCCTTGGACCGACGTGCCCGCAAAAAAAAAGGAAGAGGCTATTTTACCGGTCCTAGTAAAATAGATAAACATGTTTTTAAGCTTATTTTACCGGTCTCAGTAAGATAGACCCCAGGCTATTTTGTCGGTAAATATTTTTATTATTATGAAGGGGCAGGTAATGCTAAAAATAACAGATTTAACACAGAATTTTATTTATTTTCACTGTCAATTGTTAAGACAATTTAAAATCTTTTAAACCTACAATTGTTAAAACGCAAATTAAAATCATTTTATCATCAATTATTAAAAGAAATATAGAAGTCTGTAATAATGCAGTTCTACACGTTCATTGCACCATCTGTGATGGCATTCAAGATCGGCAGTATGCGAATAGACCGGCGCTTGTCATGTTCCACGGATTCGTTTCAATAAGACTGTGAACGCCGTCAACAAGATAATCGCCACAAATGCTTTTCAAGACCCTTGTTGGGCCGGGAAGAAGAAAAAAATGAGATTTATCACTTAACAGGCAATGTCTTCTTTCTGATACGAGAAAGCGAACGTCTTCTGACTGACTTCTAATTAAGTTCCGGCCACCTCCCATTTCCATTCACTCCTGTTCTACCTACAGGAGATGGAGACCCGCCCAAACAGGTTTTGGATGGCCAGTCTTTCAATGGAGCCTATAGCTATGCAAAAACACTAACAAAATTTTATGTTTGACAATTCAAAGATAGACTGAAGATAAGATTCCTCTGAAATACTGGTCATTAAATTAAGTGAAAAGAATCTCTCTATATATCTTTCTCTCTCTCTCTCTCTTTCTCTCTCTCTCTCTCTCTCCTTCCTCCCTCCCTCGGATGTTGGAGAAACCGTATTACTACAGCGTCGTACCTGGAAATAAACATCAAAACGAATTTTGTAGAACTTCCATTTTGGAATTATTCTTTTATGAATTCTTATAGAATCAGTCACATGTTCTTTAGGAGGAATGTATCAAGTGTGACCGAAACGGTCACACTTTTAATACATTAATTTCTACATCGTCACTCTGCTAGGCTTCTTAAGAGAACATTTAAATCGATCCAAATACGCCATACACTAATGTAGATATACAAAAACTAGAAAGCACCCGAGTATAAAACAGAAACGTTAATGCAAAGCTTTACAAGACATTTGACTCACATATTTAAACGGGTTAAGATATATATATATAAGTTAATTATGACTTACAAAATTACTGAGGTCCTGATAATGGAAGAAGCGAATATTCGCAAAATGGTTCCCAATTAATATTAGGTTGGTGCAAAAATAATGACGTAATAATGTCGTTTTTTGACGTATTTTTAACGTCAAAAAACGACATTATTACGTCATTATTTTTGCACCAACCTAATACATAGGTTTTTAGAAAATCGTCTCAATTTTATAACAAATGAACATGTTAACGAACTGCTTAGTTCAAAATGGCAAGCGAAACTAATTGCGTTAAGTGAAAAACTGAGTTTGAACAGATATATGCATACATATATAAAATGCTTGCTTACACACACACACACATATATATATATATATATATATATGTACGCGCATGCGCATTCTTACATATGTGTCCACATTGGCTTGTAACATTAATCAAAATATACAAAATTTTTAATGGTGGGGGATATGACGGCTAATGAACAGATCAAAATTAAGTGTAAACAGCTCGGTCAAAAGAAGGAACGTATTAACTAGATAGATGTGAATTGAATAAGATAGATAAGTGTAAAATAAGACAGACGATAATTAAAGATAAATTTGGAAGAACAAACTGGTCAAAAAGATATTTCGTAAACTTCGCTAAAATGTGGGTTATTATACGAGATAAACATGGGGACACAGATAGATATGGACTGATTGCAATAAAGTGAGAAACAAATTATAGAGCAGTTGACATAAAAAGGAATCGATATTTTTGTTTTGTTTTTTTAGTTGTTTATTTTTAAATAGTGTGCGAGAGAAAACTTTCAGAGATTAGTCTACAAAGAGTGTCATCAATGATTGTTTGTTTGGCAAAAAAAGAAAGAAAAGAGCGATGTTGTTTTGGAAGTTTTGAAAACCTTAAACGGTGTAAGTTTCTCGTGAAATGATGTCGTATGGGTAGCGTGACTTTTTCAAATTGAGAAAATAGGATCGACAAGTCGAGTTCCAATTTTGGTCCAAGTTGTTGTTACATTCACTTTAGCACTGTCCATAGTTTAAATAACATTCGTCTAGGCTTCCTTTCCTTGGATGGCAGAGGGTCTAGAAGAAGAACTGCTCTGAATTCATAACCGTGAGGGCTGTCTTTTTTAAGTTCTATTCGAGCAAATTTTCACACGAACCGCTGATTTGTGGAATCGACTCCCAGAGGAGGCTTCTCCGATCACTACAGTCTTAATCTGTTCTAGATTAGGATTAACCGTCATCTCCCCTACAAATCCACATTAACTATAACTCTTATTCTGTAACCCTCTACCTTGACTGAGTCTTGTACAGAGCGAAAAAATGGCATACGTCAGGATGGCTTCTTGCTGTCAATGCCATATATTCCTATAGAATATGCCACATCTTCCTTGGGGAGGAGATTCGTACCACTAAATAATTCCTGATAGCGATCGCTTTGGTCAACTCAAACTGGATACGGAATGTGCGTCATGCTGCTTAATATTATTGCATTGTCTGAATTTAGGGAAATTAATCCCATCATAAGAATTCATAGATATTGGAATGTGATTAATTTACGCATCGCAGGAACGTGAATGATTAATTAATCTTAACGTGTTGTCTTCAACTCTGCCTTATTCTCACCTGGTTACTGAGCAGAAGACAAAGTCCAATGAACTTAGATCAATCTATTTGCTTTCTAATCTAAAAATACTTTACGTTATTTTGAGATTCTCTTGATCTCAGTCAATTCAAATCTAGCTAGCTGTCTATGTTGGCTTCTCGTTATTTTCTGTTTCCGAGTCGATCATCTATGTCTATATATTGATCATAGCTTCATTCTTTCTCAGCGTTATCTATCTATCTATCTATCTATCTATCTATTCGTATCTTCTCTATCTCTAAATCTATCATTGTAACTATTATAACGCCACTATTCTATAAATATAGCTATTTTTTGAAAGTTATATTTTGGATGTGTTTATTCGTCCGTGTCTAAAAATACACTTTTGATAAAAAAAAAACGTATATACACGTCTGTGCCGGTGTTAAGACTTGGTTCTAGGATCCTCAAAACCTACAATCTTCCGATCAGTGTCCCTTGCTGCCGTATGTAGTATATCGTCATACCCAGGACTTGCCGAGTTTGAATTCCAGTCAAATTCAGTACATTCACTTAACGCAAATACCGTTGGGAAAGTTATAACTTAATCTCTTCTCCTTTCAGACGTGGGTTAAATAGTAATAATTTAAAAAAAAATAACTCTCACCCAAAATAATAATAATAATAATGTTAATGCAAAATTTCCTCGCAAAAAAAACAGAATTATCCTTACAGTCCAAAATATGTCGGCTATATATAAAACCCTCAAAAAGTTAAGCCTTAAAAAAACAATGCTTTAGCCATTCTATTGCTCTATATGTAGGCACCTCCTCTTGCTCAAGCGTAATAAAAACAAAGTTTTATCGTCAAAATGTTTTTAACTATTATGAGAAAAAACTACAGTATTTTTTTTATTATTGTATTGAATTTTTTAATCCTTTCTAGCACGTACGAAACTTTGGTTAAAAATCTTGTCTTTTTTTACGTTAACTGTTGAGGTAATATTTACGATTAGTATTTTTGAGACTCTTTTTTTCAGGTGAAAAATACATTGATTTGGAAATTCTTGCATAAATAAAATTATTGTCGGATTTTAATGAAAATTTCGTGACTTTTTCACATATAAATGAAATTATGTTTTAATTGTTTTTTTGTTTTTTTAAACTTGGTAAAAATATTTTTTGTTTTACATATTTTACCCACACCCCCACATAGTAAATTCATGAAATTTCGAGAAATTAAATTGCCATCTTAAAATTTGTTTTATTAGTGCGGTACATCAACCCGATTACCTCCCCTGTTTTATTATTTATTTAAATAGGTCACGCCGTCTTAGCCAAAATGGAAAGATTCTTCAGTTACGTTCAATAAAGGCATATTAAGCGGAACTAAACTCCCAGTTTCCATTACAATTAGTTAAAAGCAGACCTCCCTTAGAGAATTCAAATCATCATTTTTTTCGGGATTTTTTTCTTTGTTTTTTGTAAAACAGGACCCCCTAGTTACTGAAAATCTGCTCTGAATTGTAAAATAAAAAATACAATAAAACTATGACATTATTTAATTAGAAAATCTTTTAATTGCTTTTATATATAGAATTTACTAAGGACATTATTGCCTTAAGAAAAAAAAATTTTCGATGAAGAATGAATTTTTACAAGAATTGTTTTCATTTCTTTTTAATTTTCCTTATGATAATTTAAATCGTTTAAAATTCTCTATTACTTCACTCTGGTTAAGTAATATTGTTATTTACTGAAAACTACATTCACGAATCAAAAATTGAAAAGCTTAATAAAAAGTCGGTTAGCCCCAATATTTCTAAAATATTTTTTTAAGCGTAGACACATTCACATTTACGTAAGTATGGATGTCCGTCACGTATTTTAAGAATTCTCTTACCTAAAAATTAGTCCGTCTGCCATTTTTTTTAATTTCTGTGCTTGATCGTATTTACGTCACAACAGGCTTTGCAAATCTTCCCTTCAAAATTTTAAAGTTTAAAATTTAAAGTAATTTTTTAATTTAATTCCTATTTCACTAAATATTTTTATTTTATGTATTTGTTTTAGTGTGGGTTATACTTCAATTAATTAACCTGGAGACGAAACCTAATATAATTCTACTAAGAAATAATTTTTATTTTAACTTGGATCAAATTTTTCTTATTCAATTTCTATTTGAAGTTCTTATTTTTTTAATTTGCGTGTCGCTTTGAAATTTCCTTTCAAATTATTTTTACTTTATCTCCTATTTCATAAAATATTTTTTCGAGTAGTTTTTTACTTGTTACTTTTTTAACTTAAGTAACGAAAATTCAATAAAACATTAGCTAATTGCTGAAAATATTATTTTTTTTTTAATTACTAAGTAGTTAAAAACCAAAAACAAAGCGTTCACTTAGATTTCGTAAATTTATGTCAATTCCTGGTCAACCATACTTAGCTTTTCAAGACCTTAGGCTGCCAATCAATTGATTAACGTCAGAAAAACAAGACCCCGTGCTTAAGAAATGCTTGTATACTACGTTTTATTCTATAAATATGTAATATTTGTTTCAAATCGGAATAATTTAACTTTAAATTTGCTAATTTTCTTCAAATAACGTGTCACAGATATATATTTTATTTTTGGAAGATTTCTAAAACCGAGAATTAACTTTCGTTTACAATTCTCTCAAAATGGCCGATATTTATCGATTTTCTGAAAGCGACCAAAAGTTGAGATTCAAGTCAATATAATTTCTATTTCAAATACACCAGAGTATTTTGCTTACTGGAAATACTGAATCTAATCATTTAGCTTTCAATTAAAGCTAGAAAAAAGCCCCAAGAATGCTTTTACATTTTTAAAAAATCATTTTAAACTTTAGGTAACGAAAAATTTAGTGGAAGTCCCTACCTTTATGATTTTCTACGACTATTAGAGGGCTCTGAAATGTTTGTCTCCAGCCAATAAGCCCTTCAAAAAGAAATTCTAATATTTGTTCATTTGGGCCAGACCGAATACTTTTCAGCACCTTTTCAATACTTATTTGAATTAATGTGCCTATTTTTTAGTGTAGATGCATTTCTATTCATATCACTTTTAATTAGCTGTAAAAAAATGGCGGCAGAATCTGATACACGTATTTATCGGAGCTATGTGACGTCAAAGTGTAACGTGACTGATATTTCTCATAATTATCGTTTTTGTTTTGTCTTTAGATTTTTTCTCTTAATCACATAAATAATTTGTCGTTCTAGATTTGTTCTTTGGCTACTTTTCTTCCTTATGTTTCAAAATTATCTGACAAACAAGCCTTTCTAATTATATCGGAGTTCCGTATATTATCCTCAACAATAATAGTGGCGTTAGCTAACTACTCTGGAATTAAGTTTTAAATTATTTATCTTTCTATCCATACTGTCCTTATCCACCAAGACGTCTGCTAAGTGCGGCTGTTTCTTGACTACAAAAGTACGGACAATAAACAGTTCTTGTTTGTCTCCTACGTGGTGGAGTAATGGACTGAGGAATCGGAGAGCCGAGTTCGAATTCCAGTCGAGTCCATTAAATTTACTTATGAAAGTTACGAATCCTCTTCTTCCACACCTCCGAGCTATGGGTACATAGCAGGACAGACCGGGTTCTATATCCTTACATGGCAACTGGTCTACCGCAGATGGAAATGGCAAAATGCAAGATCGCCTAAGCGTATATTACGCATGGCACATAACTGACTGACCCGTCGAGGAGACATTCTCTGGAAAACAGACGTCTTAATTTCAAAGAGACAACTTGGACATCACGCACACTCATATACTATGGCTAATTACGTAAATGCTTTACTTACTTTTTTTTAACTATCTGTAAAAGAAGACAAGGAGTAATAAGTAATGGATAGCGACTCAGATTTAGGAGTCAGAGGAGGCAAGTTCAAATTCCAATCGAGTTCATTGCATTCACTAATACCCTTGGAAAAGGTATGGATCTATATCTCCCCTCCAGCTGTGGGTAAATCACAGAACAGGTTGGACTATATAGCTTTGTTTGGCAACCGGTCTAGAAGGAAAATTATGAATTCAAACTAACTACTGCTTTATAGGTACTGCCTCTTTAGGCAAAAGGCTAGAAGGTAACATAAAAAACGAATTCACCTCGAATTTCGTCTCAAAGAGAGGTGCTGCACCCTCTACTTCGAGCAGAGACAGAAATTAATGGAGAATGGGTCGAACAAACACAAGACTCTCCGATTTCGGACCATTCGCCCATAGATGTATCACCTACGGCACTTTCGACGAAGACGATACACGTAAAATAATTCTTGTCTCTTCTTGTTCTAAATATGTCTAAAATTCCTCAGCCTCATGAAACCATTACTTTGGAATTGAACGTATAGAAGTTTGTTCCTTTTTAAACATTTAACTTTCACGACATCGTCCCGTGTGCCACAAATGTTTGCTACACAAACTCTCTAGCTATGTAATCAGTAGAAGGGTTGTCTCAATTGTAAAATCTTTCCTAACAGGTAGATCCTTTCTGAGTTACATTAATGATCTGCCTGAGAATATACTCAGATCATTTGTAAATATCTCTGCCGATGATAAGTTGATATAAGGGCGCACCTCTAAAACTCTTGACGATCAGAGATTGGCAGCTGATCTCTCATCCGATCTAGCACTTACTTCCCAGTAGGGAAAAACTGGCTGGTTACATTCAATACCTCGAAAACAAAACTGGTTACATTCTATCACTGCGGATCAGACCTCAAACTACCGCCGGTCACAACGAACGGATTTCCCATAGAGCAGGTACCGTGCCTTGAAAGAATATTGAGCCACAAACTCAAAACCGACTTTAAGTGGAACTCTTACATACGATCCATTGCTAAAGATGCAGGTAAAATGATAGTCTCCAGGTACCGTTCTATTAACTACCTGACTCCTCATGCTATCCTCTATCTTTACAAGAGCCAGATCAGGCCAAAAGAGGTGTACTGTTGTCATATTTGGGCGGGAGCTGTCCAATCCTCTCTTTCCAGGCTTTATAGAGTTTAAAAGCGATTCCGTGTCCTTGTTGGAGAATTATTATTTTCCACCCTCCAAACTCACTCTCACAGGTGGGATGCAGCGAGACTCTCACTGCTCTATCGCTACTTCCATGGAAAGTGCTCAGACGAACGATATTCCCCTGGTTCCGTCAGGTCTAAACTTCAAGACTAGGACCTGACATGCCACTTACATATTATCAAACCACGCAAGTTCCCTCCGTATTCAATCGGTGAGAAGTAAGTTCTACTCGAACAGCTTCTTCATGGACCCACTGCTCTGTGGAACAGACTCCCAAGAGGATATTCCTCCGATCACTATAATCTTAACCTGTTCATATCTAATGTTAATCGTTATCTTCCCGTAGTCATATAAACTACTCCTTAATGTAACCCTCTACCTCGACTGGCTCTCGGAACTTTTAAAGAGCGAATCTTACTATAATATTTTTTTTAAATTGTTCCTGTGTTTCGCGAGCTTTTCGTGACAATCTAATTCTCTTATCTATCTATCTATCTATCTATCTAAAAGCTGCGCTGAACTTCCTTGTCTTTGCAATAAGTAGGAAATGAGACTGTAAAGGTCTAAACTGTTGGAACTAAAGAATAGAGTTCTTCTGAACACGTACCGTGGGAATTGCGACACAGTTGTGTTTTAGGGGGAAATGGACTGCAGAATGGTTAAGCAGTATTCACCCACAAGACCGCGTAAACGATGTTAAACTCTATCGTGACTGGAAATTAAGGCCTGAGTCGGTCTAGCTCAGATGTGATCAAAATACACGATTTTTTTTTTATTTTATCTCTTGTAGTGATAAAATATGCCAGAAGTTAGTCAGATACTTCCAGGGGCGATAGAATGCGCCGATCTAAAAGAAATTTCTGCTACCACGTCTTAATCTTCGGCCAGCATTCACTTATTTTTTCTGTATTATATTTCGACACATTGTGATTTAACGCCTCTATTGTACATTGTCTGGCGCGATCCCTAGGCAAGTGCAGTCACTATCAGACTGTCACGAGGATTGTCTGGAATTATGACAGCCATCTTGAGCAGTATATGTAAATTGATATATTATTAATGTCTATATAAATAATAATTTGAAATTGTATCTTCTAAAAATTGCCCACATTCGGTGACATTTTCACAGACGTTTCTCGTTCCATCAAAATATCATGGTTCTTAATTTCGAATACGCATGCGTACTGAAATGTGATTTTGTGTGATTCGCTGCTTCCGTGTTTCTGTAGGCAATCTCATTAGCAGAGATTGGAAGCTATTCATTTTAGGCATGCGTATGTGATATGTTGTTCCGCCTCCTGCACCAAAAGAGCCACACGCCTACTTGTAAATCGAAAATCAACAGTGCATGTGATATGTCCAAAAGTAAACTAACTTGAAAGTTGATAGATAGATAGATAGATAGATAGATAGATAGATAGATAGATAGATAGATAGATAAAGGGAATTAGATAGATAGATAGATAGATAGATAGATAGATAGATAGATAGATAGATAGATAGATAGATAGATAGATAAAGGGAATTAGATAGATAGATAGATAGATAGATAGATAGATAGATACAGGGAATTAGATAGATAGGTAGATAGATAAAGGGAATTAGATAGATAGATAGATAGATAGATAGATAGATAGATAGATAGATGAAGGGAATTAGATAGATAGATAGATAGATAGATAGATAGATAAAGGGAATTAGATAGATAGATAGATAGATAGATAGATAGATAGATAGATAGATAGATAGATAGATAGATAAAGGGAATTAGATAGATAGATAAAGGGAATTAGATATATAGATAGATAGATAGATAGATAGATAGATAGATAGATAAAGGGAATTAGATAGATAGATAGATAGATAGATAGATAGATAGATAGATAGATAGATAGATAGATAGATAAAGGGAATTAGATAGATAGATAGATAGATAAAGGGAATTAGATAGATAGATAGATAGATAGATAGATAGATAGATAGATAGATAAAGGGAATTAGATAGATAGATAGATAGAGGGAATTAGATAGATAGATAGATAGATAGATAGATAGATAGATAGATAGATAGATAGATAAAGGGAATTAGATAGATAGATAGATAGATAGATAGATAGATAGATAGATAGATAAAGGGAATTAGATAGATAGATAGATAGATAGATAGATAGATAGATAGATAAAAGAATAAGACAGATAGATAAGACAATCACATTCCTCCATTTTGGATATTTCTCAAACTACCGTAGGATTTGAGTTTTTTTACCAAGATTGCGATCTCGATGATACTTCAATGAAAACTTCATGCGTTTGTCAATAAATATAACATTTTTTTTGTTCCGATTAACAATTACCTATTTCTCCTTTCATAGTCTATCCTAAGTATTAAGTTTCAGGTTAATAGTAAGAACCGAAATGTGTGACAAATTCTTTTTCATTTCCCATAGACATTCTCTCTCTCTTGGACACCGCTGACAACACCAAGCGGTGGCAGTCTGTTTCATGCTTAAAAGCAATCTTCAGGCCTGAAGGTTACGATTTTGTTTCCCCCAGACAGATTTTTCACAAATAACCGGCATGTTCTTGAAAGAACTCCCGCATGGGTGCTTTTCCGTACTCAAAAATCTTAACCTATTCAAGTCTGTAGTCAATCATTGTCTCTCTTCGATATTATAGATGGATACCGATATTGAAATAGCGGTATTATGCATGTTATCAAATATAACAAATCGTTATCAGTACCGAAGAAACAATACCTGTATTGGAAATGGGTTTATATATGTATATATTTCGTTCTCTCTCTCTCACACACACACACACACATATATATATATATATATATATATATATATATATATATATATATATATATATATATATATATATATATATATAACTTTGCATTAATAGTCCTCGTAACAATAAAGGTATAATTAGGGGAATATAAAAATTTAATGTTAAAGTAGAGTCTTCTGTCATCAGAAATTTAAAGAAAACAGTTGTGACACTATTTGGCTTGCTAAAAGGGAAAAAGAAAGGCGAGAATTAAATTTAGGTGATAAGAAGCCATCACGAAAAGGACACTAACCGGTGTTATTTTTTCTGACAAGGAAAAATGGTAAAAAATTTTATTTCCATTGTCGAGAAAGGAAGATACTGGATTTAATCTGATTTATGTTACGGGGCTTTTGAAAATTCCAGGCTGGTCAAATGACCTACAGGGCAGAATTCTAAACAGATAAAAATTATTTAGGTCACAGAAAATGTCTGTTGGATCAACCGCAGAATTACAAAAAAAACAAAAGACTAAAACATTAGTTATCTACGGAAAGGTCGTTTGGAAAAGGCATCTGTTTTGTGCCAAGGTCTGGCTATGATAAGAAAATTATTTTTAATTAACGCCAAAATGCGATCTCATCATATGACCACCCACTTGATGCTGGCGAAAAGCTGGTTGACGAATTCCAGGTGATTCGGTTAAGATAAGAGTCTAGGGTGTGAGGTCTCCTCGAAAAAAGAAAGAAAAGAAAAAAAAAGGGGAAGATAAATTTTTTTTTTTGAGCAAGATATTTTTGAACCGAGGCTAGTGTGGCCACACCCACGCTGCTGAGCGTCCATTGGCTGAATGGTGGAATGAGCGTTAGGCGGAGGTAATCATGTGAAGAAGGGGGGAGGCCTGTTGCGCTCCCCTGAAGGGATAGGTGTGAGATGCTACTGTGAGAGAGAGGGGAAACCCGTTGACACCCTCTGAGGGTATGGTGAGATACCAATATGAGAACAGAAGAAGATTGGGAAGACGAAAGACTTCCAAAAATGGAAAATAATAAAATTTTCCTGACCGAAAACAAAGAAGTGGATTGTGGGTTTAGAATTATCAAGGAACCTCAAACCCCGACAAGCCCACCCCGGTTTTGGTCGGCGTCCATATAAGCAGAGTCGCAGTGAGTGAAAACCAGTTCGAGTTCGAGTTCCAGTTAAGTTCGAAGTGAAGTTCGCAGCTGAGTTGAATTGAGCTGGGACCGCCTCGCAGAAGCTGACTAAGATTCGTGCATTATTGACCTCAACTTCTAATCAAGAACAATTTATTTTTGAAGAACGACTTAGACTCACACGACCGAAAAAAACTTTACGAATATCGCCTGAAGATACACCAAGAACCAGTTTCTTAAAGAACAAACAACTTAAGATGTTAAGACTCGTCTAACAAACAAAAAGTGTCACGAATCCATAGAGCAGGTTGGGAAGTAGACGCAGTCCTGTATTCAGCAACCATATATAAAATATTGTTATCCTTTTTTAACACATTTGAACTTTTCGAGTTATTATTTTATTTTCTCTTACATATACTTGTGCTATATCACCCTTATTCGAACCCGGCTTGCATTACGGCCCAGCGACTGATTGATTTCGTCTGCCTAAGATCAATTCACAACGTGGGTAGGTTAGACTGGAAATCAAAGCAGTTACTTCGGTAACCAGACGTTGGAAGCGAGCTGAGAACGACAAGGCTGATACTGAATCTAACCAGATTCCCCTCCGAATCACCAAAAGGTTAGAACGTCACATTTGGTGCCGCGACCAATACCAAGCCAGTTGGTCGTCACAGGACAGGATAGCACGACGGACGCAGCCAGGCAGACGTCACATTTGGCGCAGCGACACCGGGGGGGGGGACGTCACACAGTTTCAAATGAATAAAACTGATTTAGCACAACTGAGAACTACATGGCTGCGCCTGCGCGGCCTACAGTAACATCATGTTCCTGTAGGATACACTCGCGTCTTTATTCATTTGACTGGCCTCTAGCAACAAGCGGCACGATTTTATTTTTATAAAGATATTATTTTCTTTTAAAATAATTGGAATTTTGGCTCCTTCAACACAATGTTGAAAAATGCTTGGAATTCTTTTAGTAGAAAAGAGTGGCTTAAAGTGTAAAAAAGTACTAAAGTTGGGTGAAGGTTTAAAAACTGGATTGTTTGATTACTTAAAAGCCGTGCATAAGATTACTGATTTTGACTCGAACAAAAATCGCCGCCCTTGAAGGCTTTAGTTTAGTCTATTGTTTGAAGCAAATTCATTCAAAAAAATATAGCTAAAAACAAATATAAGCTGCAACCAACTACGAGACAGCCTGTGAGTAAAATGCTGAGCATTTTCTATAAGAAAAAGTGTGAACTGGTAAATCAAACACTGATTGATGAAGAGGTGTGATTCGCTGCCAGTGTCGATGAATATACATCCATAAAAATGCGAGGTACATGAATGTAAATAATAAAGTCACGGTGAAGTAATGGATTGAGGAATCGGAGAGCCGAGTTCGAATTCCAGTCGAATCCATTACATTCACTTACGTGCTAATACCCTTGGGAAAAGTATGAATCCTCTTCTTCTCCCCTGAGTAGGACAGACTGCTTTCTATAGCCTTGGATGACAACTGGTCTACCACAAAAAGAAATGGCAACTTACTGCGAGAAAAATCTGCCTCGTCAGTGATGTATCAAAAGCTACATGATCGCTTAAGTGTGTATCACGCATGGCACATAACTGACTGATTGGTTCTTGGGTTTGGTTAAAATTCTTTGAAGTCCTAATGTTAAAATCATCGAGATTGTAAAATAGGAGTTAGCCGATTTGGGCCTTGATTTTGATAAACACATAACGTTTACAACTGACGTCACCTCAATCATGATAAAGTTTGGTAAAGAAATCTTATCTGACCATCAACATGTATAAGCTCATGCAATGCATCTAGCCATTTCTTCTATTTTGTGCAAAAAGACCAGTAATGAAAAGGATATCGGTGAAGAATCAGTAAATGACAATGAAAATGAAGAAAGGAAGGAAGAGAAAAAAAAAATAAAGCTATTGTCACATCCAATGAAATTTCAAGTGAAAATGAAAAGGAAACAAATGAAGAATTAAAATTATTTTTCTCATATCTTGATTCTAAAACTGCGAAAAAAAAAATCTCAACGTTCCATCACTTCAAGATAGCTTCTATGCTATAATAAAGTCAGAAGTCCCCGCTAAGAAACGATGAACTCCAAGATTTTGTAAAAGATCAGTTTAACAATAAAGAACTTAATCCAATCCTAGACGACAAGACAAGATGGAATAGTCTTTTAAGCATGACAGAAATGTTTCTTAAGCTGAAACAATGCATCCCAAAAGCATTGACAATAATTCGTAGCACTGAGACAATCACATCAAAAGTATGGGGAATTTTGTAAGACATCGGTAATATACTTCGTTCTTTTGAGATAATTCTTAAAGGCCTGTGTTCTATTCACTGGAATCATCTTCCAGTTCATTATAAAGAAACTTTCAGAGAAGAATGTTCCACTAACAAATTCATTAAAAAAAAGCCTGAGTCATTACTCCTCAAGAAGACAAATCGAAGTTGTAGTTTTACTTAAATGCCTTCACGACCCTAAAACTTTGAAAAATCAGGATGATGAGCTTTTTTCTCCTCCTTCTAAAATTGTACTCAAGAAAATTGCAGCTAAACTTTTGAAAAGGTTTTTCTCTAAAAATAACGCACAGTTGGATCATTACGAAAAACAACATTGTAACCCGGCTACTCTAAACATACAACCGGAACAGAAGATGGAAAAAGGCAAATGATGACACATTGCTCGAAGAATATTTGTGAGAAATAGAACGGTTAGGGACGATTCTACTGGGAAAAGAACCTCTATCAATTTTTTATGTCAACATGGAATTTAAGGGCTTTGTAGTATCTTTAAAATAGAACAGAAAATCTAGACAAACCATGTAATGCATTAATTTCAATTAAGCCTACAAGTGTAGAATCTGAAAAGGCATTTTCCTCAGAAGGGTTGTACCTCACGAAATTGAAATAAAATCTTTCTGAATATCAATTAAATAATCTGACCATCAACATGTTATAGCTCATGCAATGCATCTAGCCATTTCTTCTATTTTGTGCAAAAAGACCAGTAATGAAAAGGATATCGGTGAAGAATCAGTAAATGACAATGAAAATGAAGAAAGGAAGGAAGAGAAAAAAAAATAAAGCTATTGTCACATCCAATGAAATTTCAAGTGAAAATGAAAAGGAAACAAATGAAGAATTAAAATTATTTTTCTCATATCTTGATTCTAAAACTGCGAAAAAAAAAATCTCAACGTTCCATCACTTCAAGATAGCTTCTATGCTATAATAAAGTCAGAAGTCCCCGCTATATATAGTCTGTATTTCAAAATGAAAAATAATCTAGTTTGCGTTTCACTAAAAGAATCTGTTATTTATCTTGTATTAGTAAGGTCTTGATTTTTATCTTTTTTAAGAAATCTTTATTTTCATTTACAGATATACCGAATAAAGTTTATATACACACACACGCACACACACCTATATATATATATATACATATATATATATATATATATATATATATATATATATATATATAGAGAGAGAGAGAGAGAGAGAGAGAGATGGTAGATAGATAGATAGATAGATAGATAGATAGATAGATAGATAGATAGATAGATAGATAGATTAATTAATAATTTCTTACCATTATAAAATATATAATTTCTGTGAATAATTTTTTCTCACTAATAATTTATTGTCATGTACTGAAAAAGTAATTACTTTTTTAAAAATTATTTCTCCTATAGTACATTTCGGTTTTGTTTAAAAAACCTTTATTATCATTAAGGATATAATTTAGTGAATGGAAATAATTATTGATTTTTGAAGTTATTTCTCATATCATTGCAGCTTACCTATAGAGGACAAATATGACTAAATTTTTAATCAATAAAATACATAATTTTTCAAAAAAACATTTCCTTTGAATCCGTGAAAAAAAAAGCATAATTTTGTTAATGCCGGTATCAACAAAATTATCAGTCTTAAAACCAGTACCGGAAAGCTGAATATTATGACATCACTATTCTGTAGTTCGATAATCTGTATTTCTTACCACACTCTCTTTCATTCATATCACGCACCAATTTAAGGGGTTCTTGAGCCTCGTATCGGGTGAATATAAATATAATAAGTAGAGATATAGAGAGACTTGATGAAGAAATCAACACTGATTGGTAACTGTCACA
>OZ010571.1:86383689-86401189 GCA_963932145.1 Acanthosepion lycidas | reverse complement strand
ATTGAATATATATATATATATATATATTGAATATATATATATATATATATATATTGAATATATAACGATAAAAAAATAGAAATAAAAAATAAATACTACGTTACTTAAAAATCGAAAACCGAAAAAGAGAATATACAAGTAAAATAAATTGACCTAAATTCATCCAAGTAAATAAATAAACAAACCAATCCCGCTAAAGTTACCGTTAAAAAAAGCAAATAAAGATAATCAACCCAAATAAACACAAATGAAAAACTGTTACCGCCAAAATAATAGAATAAACTACAACAATCAGACATTGAATTGGTATGGAATAGATTTTGTTCTTGTTTTTACTCTCAGTAATAAGTGGACAAAATCTATTCTATACCTGAGGATGTCTGTAGGAAAAGACGAAAGCTTGTAAAAATAATAAGACCTTATGCAACTGAAATTTATAAAACAAGGATCTTGTCATTCATAAACAGGTTCGGTGTTTTTGTATATTATTTGAATTGTTCGCGAAGATGGATTTCTCGCCAATTAAATCATTAACCTTTGTATTTGTTTTTTGTATGAATAATTCATGAATTTGTAAATTAATTGCACCTTTATTGAAATATATATATATATATATATATATATATATATATATATATATATATATATATGGTGTTTTTAGTTTGAGTGTAACTACATGAAACAAGAATCAACCACACGAACCAGAGAGTTTACAGAAGTGATTATTCAACAATAAATTGCCAATAAATTTTTTTGATGAAAAAAATTAACACCGGCATAATATAAGAAGCCATCTTTTTTCTGTTAACTTTGAAAAAGTCATTTTATTCAGTTGGATATTCGGCAGACTTTATCTCATTACGAGAGCAGAATATTAAGGAAAACTGTGGAAAGTTTGAGAATATATGAGATAAACAAGTGATCATACTTCTACTGTGGAAGCGATGGGAACATTAAAAACTTTGGTAGGAAATGAGACAATGTGATACTAATTTGCTTCAAATATTTGCAACAGCTCGAATCTATCTTTCGCTAAATGAACTGCGAAGGAATGAGTGTAAACACAAACGAGGAATATTTGTATCCTGCCTGATATTTTGCTGACTACAATTGTCAGAATCACGAGATGAATTTACAGAAATGCTAAAAGCCCTAAATAAAGAAAGTGTCAAGTTAGGCTTTAAAATGAACATAAAACGAAAATAATATTTAAATTTAATGATCAGAAAAAACGTAACAAGATTATGTCCAGGAATATATCTACTTCTGTCAGGTGATAATATTTAAGGAAGACCATAAAAAATAAACGTTTAACGATTGGTTGGAACGCACTGAGTAAAAATATAGGTATAAAAAATCATTTTGGCAATAGGCGTAATATGTTAAGTGTATATATGAAATGTATGATGTCTGCGATAAGTCAGAGATATAGGGAAAGTAAGGAGATCACTTGAAAACTAACTTCGAAACATGCAAAGCGCAATGAAAAGAGCAACGCGCGAGTTAACTCTGAGACAGGAAATGATCAATATAGAAATGGTAACAGAGAAAGAAAAAAAAGACATAGACGTGATTAAACAAGAAAAATGGACTTGGGACCATATCAAGAAGAAAGGATAACAGATGGATCAAAAGGTTAGACGATTAATGCTCAGTCGATTGAACAGGCAGTCAGAAGATAGAAAAATGAGATGAAGGAGTTTATTGGTAATATTTAAATAACACACACACACACACACACACACACACACACACACACACATATATATATATATATATATATATATATATATATATATGATAAAATAAAAGAATAAATAGGAAGCGTATATCAATCTAACATGTTTCACTTTTATTAAAGTTTCATCAGAGATTGAGAGAAAAATCATATATGTATATATATATATATATATATATATATATATATATAATTATACATATATAGATAGATAGATAGATAGATATTATAAATTTACTAATTTAAAAATATGGTTCCATCGCTACACTGGAATTACCATGTTTCAAAAACAGAAACTAAACATGTCAATTTCAATTATAGAATTAAAGTCCCTAGTTCTGTTTCATTTTCAAGCGAATTTTGCAATAACTTATTTTGAAATTTACTGAGTTTTATAAGCGCATACATTCATAATATTAGTTTTTAAGGATACGGGGAAATTCAATCATTTTGACAAGGTGGGTAAGGTATTCATTTTCACTGAAAACTATTGTATCAAAATATGAGTTACTTTCGAAAAGAGGTTAAGTTAATGTAGGGTAGAGGTGCCTTTTTCAACTAATGATGACATCCGTTCAACGCATGTCGTCTGGTCTTTATCAACGACAAATATTTTTCGGCACATTTGTTTCGCCGTTAAATTTGTACTTCTATACATAAAGATTTTTTTCTAAAAGGTTGTTTGTATATGAATACCTCATATTGGACTACAATTTTAAAATATTTTCCTTAATTTTAACAGACTATACTTCTTTTAAAACAAATATTTTTGTATATGAAATATCAAGAGTCATTAAATTGTTCCTATATATATATATATATATATATGCACACACACGTGTGTGTGAGAGAGACAGAGAGATTTGTATATATATGTAAAAAATATTTTAGTGTTGTGAATGAATGCTTAATATAAAAAATTAATAATCATAATCTGTCTGAGAAGAGGTATTATCATTACTTACATTATTCACATTATTTGGACTGTTATCCTCATCTTCACTGTCGTATTTACAAAGTTTCGGCAGTTCCGGACAGCTCCGGGTGATTAGAATTTCGAACCTAACCTTTATTTCATCGACCGAGTTAGATTGTCCTAGTTCCATGTGCCATGCCTCTTCCGGATGTCTCGATTACTTCCCTTTAACCAGTTTTTTGGTTCACCACAGCTATAGTCTGTACACAACTCTTTAGGTCTAGTCACTAGATCTAAGCAACGCTTTTATCTTGTCCTCAAGAACTCAATATAATTTTTTTAATGAAAAACCTGTAATCCCATATATATATGTGCAAAAATTGATATAACCAGATATTTTTAAAATTTAAATTATATAACAGTCAGTCTATACACAGCACCTTAAGATTGCGTTGTGCATGAAACACCGAGTCGTGCAATCAGTGAGAGATAATATGTACATTTATTCATATGTACTTAATAGATCTGCTGTATTATACCGTGCACTGTTTTATTAAAACCAACAATATATGTGCGATATATATATATATATATATATATATATATATATATATATATATATATATATATATTATAACATTTCGTTACCGGTGCGTTTCACCCCCTGAGGAAATTTATCAAGAAGTTATCCTTTTGTCATAATTCATGCCGTCCTTTTACAGATATCCTGTTTATATCTAAATTTTACACAGACACACATTATATATATATATATATATATATATATATATAGATAGATAGATATATAGATAGATAGATAGATAGATAGATAGATAGATCTTTGTATATACAGATAGATCTAGATAAATAGATCTAGATAGATCTATATATAGAGAGATAGATCTATGTATATATATATATATATATATATAGAGAGAGAGAGAGAGAGATAGATAGAGAGATAGATAGAGAGATTATTACATATATAGATAAATAGATTATTACATATATATAGAGAGAGATATAGATAGATAGATAGATAGATAGATAGATCTATATAGATAGATATAGATAGATAGATTATTACATATATATAGAGAGAGATATAGATAGATAGACAGATAGATCTAGATAGATAGCTCTAGATAGATCTATATAGATAGATCTATATAGATAGATCTATATAGATAGATAGATAATATCGTTTATATAGATAGATAGATAGATAGTAGATAGATAGATAGATAGATAGATCGTTTTTTGACGTTAAGAAATACGTCAAAAAACGATATTATTTTTGCACCAACCTAATAAATAGATAGAGCTATATATACATATATAGATAGATAGATAGATAGATAGATAGATAGATAGATAGATAGATAGATAGATAGATATGTGCTAGTGTGCGTATGAAAGACATAGTATGATGTAAACTATGATCTAAACTATGACATATTTGTCGGTGTAGACATCATTATTATTCTGGGTCATGTCACTTTGCAGATATCACAAGAAAGCATGTCATCAAAGAAAATGTAGAAAAACTGAATTACGATAACAGGCTGCACAATAGAGTAACGAGATCGATAAATTGCATGAATAAAAAGTGCACACTGAATTAAAAATTAAAAATACATAAATGCCTACTTTGTTATGAAATGTCGTGCGTTGTGAGTTCGATTTACATTGTCATGGCCTTGTACCGAACTAAGCTATGCTAAATTAGTATGCCAATAAAGTGTTTGGGGTATATATATATATATATATATATATATATATATATATATATATATATATATATATATATATATGGCTCTCTATTAATCATCTGAGAGATAGCTTTCCTTTCTGCCTTCCATCATGATGACTGATGCTATCCTCCGGGAGAGTGAATCGTTGCGCCCTCTCGGCTGCTATGAAGTGGAAAGAATATTTTGAATCCATTGCTAGATCTGCTGCTAAGAATGTTGGTTCTGTGTCGTGCAAGACAAGTTTTCTCTCCGGAATCTATCATACATATCTATAAGTATACTATTCGTCCATGCTTAGAATAGTTGCCCCTGCTATATATTTAGAGATTCTTGATAAAATTCAGTGAAGAACTTGTAATATTATTGCACCTAAAATGGCGTCTCGTCTTCAGTCATTTTCCCCACCGTAAAGTCGTTTCCCTGTGTCTTTTCTAAATATACTTTCATGGTCTGAATTTGCTATGGTACATAGACTTTATGAATTTAAGCGCACTAATAGTTTAACAATAAGGTTTCATCAATGTACAGTTGAACTGGCTAAATGTAATCGCTGTTTTTTTTTTCTTGTACTTCTCTCTTGTGGAACTTTATTCCGCTTCCATGCATTAGAGCCGACTTTGATCTCCAAAATTCTTAATGCAATGTCAATCGTTACTTACTGTCTTCCTGATTACTCTTCCATTGTTCTTGGTCGTTAATAATGTTTCTCTTTTCCCTTTTTCTTTCACACTCAGTAAGCTCTTGTGTCTTAGTGGGTTTACTGATATTCATGGGATGAAATGATTAATATGAAGCAGTCGGACGTCTAGACACACTGAAGAGCTGTGATACAGCGAAACAGTCTGTCTGTGGATGACACTATATTGAGCTCTCGAGAGAAAGGGGTTTTTAAAAACAGCGACTCCTACTGCTATTAATGCATTACTCTTCAAGTACGAATTTTGCTCTCCTAGCCACTGGCATATTTCACACAGAAAAACGTTAATTTTTTCTTCCTCTCTGATGTGCGACGGTAGCCATGTCAAATCAGTCGGGTTTTGATCTCAACTTGAAGCAATCGGGCGTCTAGCTACACTGAAGAGCTGTGATACAGCGAAACAGTCTGTCTGTGGATGACAATATATATATATATATATATTGATAAAATTTGCTTGAGGCTACCGTAAGTTTTAAAATCGTCTGAGAATAACTTAAGGTTGCAACCAAGGTAGCGGAATCAAATTATCTACTATTAGGTTGGTGCAAAAATAATGACGTAATAATGTCGTTTTTTGACGTTAAAAAATACGTCAAAAACGACATTAATACGTCATTATTTTTGCACCAACCTAATAATTTTTAATGTTAAAAGCTCATCATGTTATTTTTTTATTTTTATTTTTTCACACGTCTATTGAGCACGGTTTAATACTATCCCACTCTAATCCACCTCTGACCATTAAACTTCTATGCATTATATACATATATATATATATATATATATATATATATATATATATATTCAGTTCATAGGTTATTTTTATGTGTACAGCTTATTTGAGTAAATTCTGATAAGAATAACGTAAAATTTATATGCAATATCAGCCGTTATCTACTGTCTTCTTGAATGTTCTTCTATTGTTCTTATGCCTTAATAATGTTTCTGTTTTCTAATTTTTACACACCCAGTAATCCCTTGTCTTTTAGTAGACTTACTCCCTCGCTTGGCCTAGATTCGCTTAAGATTATATATATATATATATATATATATATATATATATATATATATATATATATATATATATATATATATTATAAGTTAATAGACTTAAAATATGGTTTTTCGCTACACAGTTCCAACCATGTTTCTGTAAATTTACATTGAGCACTATTTTGTAAAAATAAAAATATCTATAAGAACACCGGATTATATATCTTACTGTTCTTCCTTCTTAATTAATATACATACAATATATATATATATATATATATATATATATATATATATGAGAGAGAGAGAGAGAGAACCTCCATATGCATATGCGCCTTTTGAAAAATCAATGTAGATATACGTATTCATCATAATTAGTGTATATGTACGCCTGTGAATTAGAATTATTCGTCAGCCCTTCAGCTCATTTGAGCAGGATTGTCAGTTTCTTCTTAAAAATAGCTGACGTCGCACAACATCACAAGGTAAAGAGTTCCGTCTGTCTGTCTGTCACCTTCAGGGTAAATAAGTTAGATTTTGCGATCTTTTTCGAGTGTACTTTCATCAGTTTGTGTGAGTGACTATGACTAGAAGCAAACCGCCTAGATACGGACAGAAAATAAGCTCAGCAGACACAAAATAGAAAGGAGCTGTAAGACAAGGAGGTTTCTTATCACTAGACTTATTCAACCTATACCGCAGGGCAATTCCGAGATAATTAGATGTCCTACCAAGAATCATTATTGGTGGTCACAATCTTAACAACATAACATAAGCAGATCATATAGTGTTCATTGCAAATATGGAAAGGAAACTACAAGTCCTCCCACATAATATAGTAAAGGAAAGTGAGTTGGAAAGACTAAACATATTGGGGTAGTCAAAGATGCCTTCCAAAAGATATACAGTGTATTAAGAGACAGAAAATCTTCGTTGGAAACAAAGAAAAGAGTACGGAACTGTTACATGATATCTGTCCTCGCATATGACAGTAAATGCTGGAAAATCTCCTCACAGATGAAGAAATGATTTAAGGTAACAGAAATGTGGTTCTACAGAAGGATGTTGAACATACCATGGACCGAATATGTGAGCAACGACGATGTTTTAAAGAAAATGGAAACAAAATTAAAACTCTTACTTAACATCAAGAAGAGAGAGCTGAAATTTCTGAGGTATTAGGTTGGTGCAAAAATAATGTCGTTTTCTCACATATGTTACTTTTATGTATGATTTCTAAATTAATTCATTGATATATATAGCCATGTTATATATCATTTTGAAGCGCGTTTTTCGCTCTATCGAATCGTGTTATTCGTTACCGTTCTTAATCGCTCATTCATTTTTTTGCAGGCTTTTTGACAGCATGGACAAAATTCAAATCCGCGCGATTTTCTTGTTCGTTCAAACTAGGCAGAAAAGGTGCCGAGACAGCTCGTGATATCAATGATGCGTTTGGCCCAGGAACCACTAACGAACGTGTGGCACAACGGTGGTTCAAGAAATTTCGCAATGGTGACGAGAGCCTTGAAGATGAAGACGGTCGCGGCCGGCTGACTGCGGTTGATAACGAACATTTGAAAGCCTTAATTGAAGCCTATCCTCGCAAAACCACACGAGAAGTTGCTGTTGAACTCGAGGTCGACCACTCAACAGTCGTTCGCCATTTAAAGCAAATAGGGAAGTCAAAAAAGTTGGATAAATGGGTGAACGATAATCAAAAAACGACATTATTTTTGCACCAACCTAATACATAAGGAGGAAGGAGGGCTTCGAAAATTTGATACTCACAAGACAGATTGAAGGTAAGAGGGACAGAGGAAAACATCGCATAACATACTTGATGAGCTTACTAAACATCAAGAAGAGAGAGCCCAAATTTATGGGGAACATAATGAGGGAGAAGGGCTTCGAAAATTTGATACTCACAAGACAGATTGAAGGTAAGAGGGACAGAGGAAAACATTGCATAACATACTTGATGAGATTGAGAAAATGGATGACGGACCAGCGTTTAAAACAAATAACGAAAAATAACATTTATTAAGAGCTACAAAGAGCAGAAGTTGTGGAGAGCCAAGATTGCCTAGGTCCTGAGGGGACACGACACGTAAAAAAGACGACCTCGCATCCTCCTGTTTAAGAAGATGAAGAAATTGTTCATCCTAGTTTTATAATAGCCATTAAGCATTTTGCTTAACTCGCACAGATCGGCGAACTGGTGACTTGACTGAAGGGACGGGAGCTTGATTTCGCCGTAGCTCAGCTGAAGCATCTGCTCTGGTGAGATGACTGTCGATATTTTTTTTTTCTTTTTGTATTTTGGATTCCAGATAACAGTCCCATATTTTGGGATTCCAGATGACATTCCCATATTTGAGTACTGAATTAATTTAATGTAAAGGATTTTTACCATTTTGCGAATAAGATTCGGAGAGTTCATTGCTTTACGCAAACGTTGCATCTAGTGTCTGTAAACTATTGCTGTGGCACTCCATTCTTAATGTGTGATTGATGATAGATATATCGACAGAAACTCGGAACCTCATTTCACGTACGCATTCGTTAACTAACGAACTTGAAAAGAAAATTGTCAAAACTCAATATAAGAACAATTTTAAGCCACTAGTACGCAGGTGGGTGGTACAGAGAGTGAAAGTAAGTGAAAAGACTGTGTATAGTGGAGATCAGGAAAGGATAGAAAGAAGAACGGTAATCAGAAGATGACGACTGACGTTGCATTTAAATTTTTGAAGACTGTAGTTATCAGGGAAGCAAATAAGAGGAAGGGAATTCTATTGTTGAGAAGTGCGAGAGAAGCTGTTGGAGTAGAAGTAGCGATTACATTTAACTGTTTCGACATTAAAAGGGTGGAATGTAGATGCCAATAGTAGTCAACTTTACATCGGAAGCACTAGTTGTTTACTGATTGAATATAAAGAATCACCCTCCACCCCACCAAAAAAAAATTACATCGGGGAAAAATATCGAAATTTAAAGAAGAGAATATACGAAAATAAAAGGAACTTAATATTAAACAAATTACTCAATGTACTTGCAAGTCATCGAATATTCTTGGTCACAATTTTGAACTGGAAAATGCAATTTTAATATTTTTAAATCATTTCTCCCCGGAAAGAAAATAAAACTTCAAGGGGGTTAATGAGTTTGAGAGAATGAGAAAAATAAAACATTATTAAGCAGAGTGAGTAAAAGAACAAACATTAAGAAAACAGAAGATAACGATTGTCATTTGCACTTAAAATCTTTGAATATCAAACTTAACTGGAAAACAAGAAGTCTGAAAAATGTTCTAGAAGCGAAAAGTGTGACAAAAGAAACTGTTAGCATAGAATTTACGGTTAGATTTAGCCATTTCAACTGTAAGGTGATGAGACATTGCCGCTAATCTAAAATAAAAACAAAATTAATTTACTCAGACGAAGGTATAATGCTATAATGTATTAGTCACTTACTACTTATATACGACTGGACTATTTCATGTTTTACGCCAGTTTTTACTAAATTGGTACTGAATCAATGCGGGGGAAAATGGGCCGTATAAAAATTGAAATTAGCTAGAAATTATCTAACGCTAGTTGATATCAAGCTTTCAGCCGCTTAAAATGGATTCATTAAGATGGAAACAAAAATGAAACTTATACTTAACATCAAGAAGAGACAGTTGAAATTTCTAGGACGCATAATGAGGAAGGAGGGCTTTGAAAATCTGATACTCACAGGACTGATTTAGAACAAAAGAGACAGAGGAAAACATGGTATAACTTGATGAGTAAATGGATAATGAAAAGATAAAATTAATAAAGTAGAAGAAATTGTGGAGAGCCTTGATCGCCAATGTCCTGAGGGGACACAACACATAAAGACCACGCATCTTCCTGCTTGAGAAGGTGAAGAAATTGTTCACTTCCATTTTAATAGCCATTAAGTATTTTTCATACCTCGCACAGATCGGCGAACTGGTGCTATGACTGAAGCTTGATTTCACCTGTACCTCGGTTGAGGCATCTGAACTGGACAGATTTTTCTTTTTTCATATGCCTTATCCCTTTAGAATGTAGGCGCGGTCATGGCCGTCTACATCTTTCTATGCCTTGTAGCTCTTAATAATTTTTCCCATTTCGTTATTTTTCCTAAACCCTGTTCCGCCATCCTTTAGTCAAGTTCATCAAATATGTCATGCGCTGCTTTCCTGTCTCTGTTGTCCTCATTCTGTCCTGTGAGTATCAGATTTTCTAAGCCCTCATTCCTCATTTCGTATTGCAAATATTTTAACTGACACTTCCTGATGTTAAAAGTTTCCATTTTGTTTCCATTCTCTCCAAAACCTCGTCGTTGCTCACATGTTCGGTCCATGATATTCTCGGCATTTTTCTGTAGAATCATATTTATATTAAGAGTTACAACGGATAAGAAATTGTGGAGAAACATGATCGCCTACGTCCTGTGGAGACACGGCACAAGAAGAAGAAGAAGTAGTAGTAGAAATAGTAGTAGTAGAAATAGTAGTAGTAGTAGAAGAAGTAACACCAGTAATAAAAAAGAAGTAGTAGTAGAAGAAGAAGAATAAAAAGAAGTAGTAGTAGTAGAAGAAGAAAAAGAAGTAGTAGTAATAGTAGTAGAAGAAAAAGAAGTAGTATTAATAGTAGTAGAAGAAAGAGAAGTAGTAGTAATAGAAGAAAAAGAAGTAGTAGTAATAGTAGTAGAAGAAAAGTAGTAGTAGTAGAAAAAGAAAAAGTAGTAGTAGTAGTAGAAGAAGAAGAAGAAAAAGTACTAGTAGTAATAGTAGTAGAAGAAAAAGAAGTAGTATTAATAGTAGTAGAAGAAAAAGAAGTAGTAGTAATAGAAAAAAAAGAAGTAGTAGTAATAGATGAAAAGAAGTAGTAGTAATAGTAGTAGTAGAAGAAAAAGTAGTATTAGTAGTAGAAGAAAAAGAAGTAGTAGTAATAGTAGTAGTAGAAGAAAAAGAAGTAGTAGTAGAAGAAGAAGAAAAGAAGTAGTAGTAATAGTAGTAGAAGAAAAAGAAGTATTAGTAGTAGAAGAAAAAGAAGTAGTAGTAATAGTAGTAGAAGAAAAAGTAGTAGTAGTAATAGTAGTAGAAGAAAAAGTAGTAGTAGTAGTAGTAGTAGAAAAAGAAGAAGAAAAAGAAGTAGTAGTAGAAGAAAAAAAGAAGTAGTAGTAATAGTAGTAGTAGAAGAAGCATTAGTAGTATTAGTAGTAGTAGAAGAAGAAGAAATAGTAGTAGTAGTAAAAGAAGAGGTAGTAGTAGTGGAAGAAGAGAAAGAAGAATGACTATTTTATGAAATAAAATCCTCTGTGTAATGACGCCTGTTCATTAGCGAAACATGTCAGAATAGAATCTTTTTACATTATCTTACGTAATTACTCTGTCGATATATGCGTATTCAACTAAAAATCTGAATAATTTTTTTGAAAAAAAATGTTTAATTCTATTAATTTGCTGTGAGCCACAAAATAAATTAAAAAGTGCTACCAAAACTTGCTTTAGAATTGTCCTGCTTCTTTGTATTTCATTTCTATGGCTTTCAGTTGTACAGATAACAATCAGCTTGATAGGCTTTCTATAGTAACATGTCCTTTCTTTCACTTTCTTGTGTCATGTGTCTTCTGGGATTTAATTACTCTTCTCTCCAGTTAGGTATTTAGACCTCAACAAAAATTTTGCAATGTCTTTGCTTATGTCAGTTTTTCTTTGGCGTTTTCAGCTTTTGTTCTGAGAAAATCTAATTTAATTCTCACTGAATATAGCTTTGCTATCATGAAAACTTAATTCCTCTTCAGTAATTAACACATAACTTACGACAGCAGGCAATGCACACAAACGCAAAACAACCAGGCAGTGAGTATACTTTCTTTACAATTGGAATTAGGATATCTTTAGTAAATGACCATTTTCACCTACGAATTTTAATTTTAATATTCGCAGAATTTTTCAAACTCTTAATGATATTACTTTGTAGCCTACAAACTAATACTATCAAGAGTTGAATCGGCTACCTTGGTTTCAATCTTACGGTATCCTCAGGCGATTTTCATAAATTGACCTCGCAACGCTTTATTTAAAAAAAACAGAAAAAAACTAATGAAAGCTATATTATTTTTGAAAAATAAACGCACAACTTTGGGTGTGTGAGAAAGTTGGGATAAGAAGAAGAAGTGCTTAAGAGGAAAATTTTAGTATGTTTGCAGTTGCCCATGACTTCAGTTCTCGGGTTCAAATGGTTTTTTGGATCAGGAAATTATTGCTAATTTTTCCTGTTGGTCGCAAATATTATTGTGGCTGTTATAAGTCTTTGCCTTTTTTAGAATATTCCAATATTTTTTTTAAATGAAGCGTTGGGAGGTTAATTCATAAAAATGCCCTGAGGATACCGTAAGATTAAAATCAAGGCAGCGAATTAAACTAATCCCTTAATTTTTAAATTTTTCAAGTTAAAATCCCTGCATGTTATTTTTATTTTTATCACACGTGTATCGAGCACTTTAATACTACCGTTTCCTGATCTGATTCATCTCTATTAACCTTATATATATATATATATATATATATATATAAATATATATATATTACACACACAAACATGCATAAATATATATATTACACACGCACATGCGCATAGTCAGATTATATATATATATATATATATATATATATATATATATATATATATATATATATATATATATATATATATTGGCCTAGCGCGTGTAAGTAGATATTTATTGGGCGAAGCCAACTTTGACAGATGGCAAAATCCAAGGACAACACTTAAGGGATTGTTTCTCAGCTTAGCTTAGTTTAACAAGAGGGTGTAGTGACCTGGCACCCAGTCAGTATAGAACATTCCCATTAGTGAATTGTCTTGTAACCCTACGGGTGTCCTCCATAATTTAGCTGTATATTATTATTATTTTTTAAATTGGAATTGACTTCCGTCTAAAAATCTTTGAGGTTTTATATACAAAAAATAGATGGACAGAATGCAATTGATAAGGGCAACTATTCTAGAGCAATAAATCTGTAGAATTTTCTAGTCGATTCGAAATTAATTAGGATAATGAATTGTGTTATGAATAACCAAATTCATTATCTTTATTAACGAATTATTTGACGAATTTGTATACATCATAAATATATACAAGAGGCTGCAGAAGTAGATATACTGTAGTTTGACGGATCTCACCCCATATGGACTGCTTTGATGGTGATATCGTGATTTTTTTAAGCGTAGCCTAGATGCAGCACAAGACCGAAAAAATGTAGTACCCACTGAAGATTGAAATCACTACTCATTCGTAAGTGTTCTATTAAGACAAGATTGCTAATAATTACACCACGTCAAGATGCTCTTTTATGGGTGGTATGTAAAGGATATATATTGTTTTTCATTACGATATACCTATATTTTCACCTTTTGTATGGTGTGCATGTATAGCAAATTTTTAAAATATTTATATTGTTGTGAGGATTACAATGTAACATAAAACTAACATTCATATAGCAGTGTTGAATCCTTTAATCTTTTTAACAGAAGACTGAAAGTACAACACTATTAGGTTGTCCAAAAAGTTCATAAACACTTGCAACAAAAACAACAAAAATTATTCCTCAAAATAAAGATCATGATTTTCCAAGACTTTCTGCCATCGATCTGCAAGCTTTCGGATCTGGTGAAAGTACCATTCAGCCGGCTTCGAATCAAAGAATTCTTGACACGCTTCCTCGACTTCATCAAATGAGTCGAATCGGCTGTCCTTCAGAAAGTGCTGCATTGAACAGAAAAGGCCGTAATCATGATGGAGCACAGTCAGGACTGTAGGCTCGATGTGGTAGAACCTCAACGCCGTCCAGCTCTTCAAACTGGTCTTTGGTCTTCCTGGCGGTGTGTGGCTTGGCATTGTCCTGCTGCATCAAAGCGCGCTTTCGGTTGATCAGAGCCGGGTACTTTTGCTTCAACGTTTCGTAGACCCGCTACAGTTGCTGACAGTAAAGTTCGGCACTGATGGCACGACCATTCGGAACCAACTCAAAATGCACGATTCCTTCAAAGTTCCACCAAACGCACAACATGACTTTCTTGCCGAATCGATCTTGTTTTGGAACCGACGGTGTCTCGTGCCCTTTCCGAACCCATCGCTTGTCTCGATTGTGCTGGATTGTGTTGCATAAAAATTCAATTTTTCGCAAGTGTTTACGAACTTTTGGGACAAACTAATAAAATCCGAAGAGACATTTGGATAGCAAAAGATGCATTCCAAAACCTAAGAAAAGTATTAAGAGACAGAAAAAATATTGTTAGAAACAAAGAAATTGAACTGTTACGTGATATCTGTTCTCCTGTATATCAGCGAATGCTGGACAGTCTCATCAAAGATAAAGAAAAGATTTGAAGCAATAGAAGTGTGGTTCTACAGAAGGTTACTGAGGATACCATGGACATGAACATGTGAACAACGACAAGGTTTTAGAGAAAATGGAAACAAAAAGGACACTTATACTTATCAGGAAGAGACGGTTGAATTCCTGGGGCATATAATGAGTAAGATGGCTTGGAAAATCTGATACTCACAGGACAGATTGAGGGCAAGAGAGGCAGAGGAAATCATCGTATAACATACTTTATGAACTTGACTGAATGGATGACGGAACATAGAAATAAGGAAAAGACAAAATTCATTAAGAGGGACAAGGGACAAGAAATTGTGGAGAGCCGTGATCACTAGACGTGAGACGGCACATAAAGAAGAATATACACAAAAAATTACTTCTACGAATGCAAGGAAAATTTACGAAAAAGCTTCAATGAAACTTGTATAAAAGAAGGATTTCTGCCCAAATATGCACTAAACGCGCGCACGCGCACAGACACACATACACACAGACACACACACACACACACATATATATATATATATATATATATATATATATATATATATATATGTGCCAAAGCAATCATCACGAGCTTTCGAGCAGTCGAACCAATTTTACTCACAAGGCTTTGGCTTTCATAGTGATTTTTTTTATTTGTTTGGATGGTCACTATTTTACCACAGCTGGGATAGGTTGGTGCAAAAATAATGACGTAACAATGTCGGTTTTTGACGTTAAAAATACGTCAAAAAACGACATTATTACGTCATTATTTTTGCACCAACCTAATAATAGTTTCTACACACCGTTTAAGAATTAAATTAAAAGTATACGAAGTGCTTTACAACTCAGGAGAGTAAATCTGAAAACAAAAAAAAATAGATTAGATCAATAATAGAACCCAGAAATATTCAAGAGACATGTCAAAAAGTTTTACGTGATCAAGCGACTTTCAGTTGGTTCATGTATATTATTTTATATTTATTCAGTATCCTGTCACATGTCTTGTAATCTGACATTCATATAAAACCTGGAGAGGGCTTATAATGTAGAATGATCAGCAGTTGAGCAAGGCCAGTGTTCTCAATCCATCTGTAACGATAACATGACTTCGTGCCAGAGCAATCATAACGGGCTTCCGAGCAGTCGAATCAATTTTACTCACAAGGCTTTGGCTAATCTGTAGTGTAGTTTCAAGTACTTCCTAATAGTGTAACCCAGTTGGATAATCGACCCAGGACGATGTATCAAAAAAAAGTCGTTGATAAAATTGTGAGATTCATAGTCCTAAGGGTAACGTTCAACCCATTCTCCCACGCGCCCTCCTAATTCTATCTATCAGATATATATATATATATATATATATATATATATATATATATATATTAGTGAATACACATAATATCCCATGTCAATAGCAGGACACGGAGTTTCATGCAGTTACATGCGTTCTCGTGGAGTTGATATAAAATTGTGTCTTAAAATTTGTTCCATATATATATATATATATATATATATATATATATATATATATATATATATATATATATATATACTCGACTCTCCCGGATCTGGTGCACTACCGCAGGTTTTGAATTCAGAGTTGTCCTTCTAGACCAGTTGCCATCCAAGTTTGTCCTGCTATTTACCCATAGCTGGAGGGAGAAGCGGAGGATTCACACCTTTCCCAAGTGTATTAGTACGTAAGTGAATGTAATGGATTCGACTGGAATTCGAACTCGTCTCCTTCTCTATTTTTCCCCAAAGGTCTCAGTGGAATCCCAACCTTATACAGGTTGGGATTCCACTGAGACCTAATTTGTCCATGATAGCGTCTTCACAAAATGGCGTGACCAAATGGCTTACCACAGCCAGTTTTGGAACGGTATAATTCTTCCTGTATTAAAGATTCGTTTGAATTTTTTGACTTTATACAGCGTTATCCGTCGACTGACAAATTTATGTTCCTATTTTATTTCTAGCCTCTTTACTTGCGTCCCTTTCTCTGAGACAATTGATATATATATGCACATGCCTTATATCGTAGTCAGTTGCCCCCTCCTGTTATTCCTGAGGATTTGCCACGATGTCGGTTGACTTTAGTTTCGACGGCGTCATGTATAAACAAATTGATGGTATTTCAATGGGTTCCCCTTTAGGACTTATTTTAGCTCACATTTTTGTAGGATTCCAAGAGGAAAGTGTATTATCTAAATCTAATAAGCCTGATGTTTACTTCCGTTATGTGGATAACAGTTTTTATCTCTTTAATAACGAGAGTGAAGCGGACAATTTTATTTCGTTCCTGAATAATATTCATCCAGCTCTCAAATTTACGCAAGAAAAGGAAATTAATTCTTCCCTTCCCTTTCTTAATGTTTTGGTTATCAGAACGTCATCGGGTTTTCTTACTTCTGTTTATCGAAAAACGACGTTTACCTGTTTGTATACCCGTTGGGACTTTCTTTTGTCCCGTAAAACGTAAAATCAATTTAATTAAGGGCCTTAATTTTCTCATAGGGCTTTAATGATCTTCTCTAAAACCAAGCTAGATGATAAACTCAAGTTTATTACTACCACTCTCTGTAACAATGTCTATACGTTGGGCATTGTTCAATCAGTAATTAAGAATAAAATTTCGGAATTCGCTAAAGTTAAATTGACTAAAGTGCAAAGATGTCCTGTGTACATACGCCTTCCTTGGCTGGCTAGTATCAGTGATAGATATGCTAAGCGGGTTTCTTTAGCAGTTCGATATTGTTACTTTGCCGCTGACACAGATTTTTTCTTCCACGTATGTCCTTCCATCCATGCGGAAAGACATTCTTGCTGCACATCATAATAGCTCTTTAATTTATTTATTTAAATGTAGTTGTGGTTCACACTACATAGGGGAACGACTCAAAGACTAGATGTCAGAATAGAACAACATGCACCAACAAAAATCCAAAATGTATTCTCCGTCAGACATTCTGACCAACACATA
>OZ010571.1:86363689-86381189 GCA_963932145.1 Acanthosepion lycidas | reverse complement strand
TATATATATATATATATATATATACATATATATATATACATATGCGTATATATATATATATATATATATATATATATATATATATATATATATACATATATATATATATATATCATTATTTCCTTGGGGGTACAAAATTTTATGATGGAAATAAAAGCTGCAAGACGAGCTTTACCATTCACGATTAAAAGGGAAAAAAATTGACCGGTTTCGCCGTCACTCAACAGTGCTGAAATCGAGGAAGACTAAATATTGCAATATAAAATATAAAGACATGAGAAGTATGTGATAAAATAAGGTTGGAAAGATCAGATGGAAATCATGTCAAGCCCTAACAGGCATTCCCTCTGTTTACAGAGGGAGGGCTGCCTGAATCTGACATACATCGTTTCCAATACCTTTAAGTGTAACACAGAATGAGCATGACTAAGGATGGAAAATCAGTCAATGCTGAAATTTGTGGCACAACTTGGATTATTTATAAGGTGCTCAACAATAGTGGAATCGTATGTGTTCCTGATCGGGTCACCAGATTGGAACGTACTATTCTTAATTCTTTCGGGTACGTGCTGGTTAATCCATGCATCTAAACGCAAGGTAGTTCTACCTATGTAATCGGATCCGCAACTACATCCAAAATTGGTATATTACATTATTAATATGGTGGGGAGGTAGAACGTCCTTCCGAGCAGACACTCAATGAGACCAGGTAGAAAAGACAACACGCACATTGGCGGAAAAATAGCAATTTTTAACCGGTGAGTTGATTTGTTTGGCAAATTTACCACTTATTGAAACCAACCAGGGCAAACGCTAATACACAGGGCATTTAGAAGTCATATTCGGTCTAGGCTTAGAGGAATTTAAGATTTTCTTTTTCATGGCTAACTTAATAATATCTAAAGGATACCCATTATTAGATAGAGGAAGGGTCGACCACCTTCGGCCCGCGGGCCGGATACGGCCCGCGGAGGCATTTTGACCGGCCAGCGAGCCTGATTACCAATGATTCTATTTTTAACATGACAGACGACCTTCAAATGAAATTTGTTATATGTCATTTTCCATAGAATGTCTACACATCTCAGTGCACTAAAAATATTAGACTATCTGGCAGTTATATTTCATGAGACTTATTTTACCAAGTTGCGTTGCCTACGTTTAATGTCAAATAATGGATACATATTTGTTATGACCCTTGGCTACATTAAAAGATAACAGAAGCGAAAGGAACAATACAGTGAAAGAGGCCAGGGAGAGACTGACATGCGAGGTAGCAGAAATCTAAAGGCAGTTAAACATACGCGCATTATACATACATGCCTCATGAATGTGTGGATGATACCGCATGTGTATGTACGTAAATGTATATGTTTGCAACTATTTGTACTCATATGTATGGGTATATGTGCTTCGTTTTTGTTTGATGTGTGCGTGGTTCGTTTGTGGAACAATTTTCAATAAAAGTTTCAAACCTACACGTCATAATTTCATCCATTTTCACTTCGGTTGATTTTTTTCACTTTGAAATATTTTGACGTTCCTTGAGGAAAAGTAATTTTTGTTTGGTGTTTTTTTAATTTTAGATTTTCTTTTGTTTTTTCTGATTTCTCAATGATTATTTTCATTATGGTTTTAAATATTTAGGTTGACAGGGGTCTGCATATGTAATTTTCCTTAATATTTAATTAATGGCCTTCGTCCGGCCCGCGACCCGTCATTATAACACGATCCGGGCCCCGCGAGGTCGAATGAGTTGCCGAACCTTAGTAATTGTTTTCAGCTCTTCGTCTAGTTTAGATTCTGAGCAGATCATCAAAGCTCTATGTGTATGGGCACTAATAAGGTTTTCTTTGCGTTTGTTAGGGCAAAATTCATCCCATCAAATGTATAGTCCGGTAAAAGTTGGCTTACGATAGATTGATGCGATGTAACCGGATGGTGTTTTAGTTGCTAAAACATCCAAAAAAGATATCTTGGAATTAGATTCAATTTCCATAGTGTACCTTAAAGCCGGATGCATACCATTAAGAAGTGAAAGGAAATTTTTTGCCTCCGTTATATTTTCAAACAGGCAAAAAGTGTCATCAACATGTCGATGGTATATTAGTGGTTTGGCAGTTTTTAGAAAATAAACGATTTTCATAGAAACCAACAAAAATATTCGCCATTGTAGGCCTCAGAACTGAACACATAGAAACCCCGTCGATCTGTCTTTACATTGTGTTATTGAAACTGAATTCAACAGACGTCACAGTAAATTTTAGCAACTCAACAAAAATGTTTTCAAGAATGGCAGGTGGAGATATCCGGCTACGATACAGCAGATTTGTGCAGATATCTATTGTCTCTGAAATAGGAACACAGGTAAATAGGTTGTTGATATCGAATGATCATAAACATTTATTAATCGAATTACAGTTTTGAATGTCACTTGCAAAAGAAAAACAATCTTTTATGCAATGACAACTGTAATATTCTAATACAGGTTGTAATAGTGTGTCAGTCCATTTGGCAACCTTCTGTTGAGCTGACTCCACCATAGACAGAATTGGTATATATATATATATATATATATATATATATATATATATATATATATATATATATATATATTAAAGAAAACCAGACCACTTTAAGATTCCATTATAATAATTTATTTCACCAGAGCCCTTTTAAAGAAGGCCGGATCAACAGATAGCAATTCCAAAAGATGGAACGAAAAATGAAATGAAAATTGATGGGTAGTGTAAGTTTTTGTAATTTAATAGCGAGTTTAATAAGGAGTAGTTAGAGAGACATGGTAGAGTTTAGAGAGGGTTTAATTTAATATTTCTCTCAATCATACTTATTATTGGGGGAGGAGGAGTGACCAAACCTTGACCTATTTAAACGGTTAACTTAACGGAAGTGAGAAATTGAAATGGAAGGGGAGAAAAGAGAAAACAAAAAAGAAAAAGAAAGAAGGGGGATGTAAAGAAAAAGAGGCTGCAAATGGATTTTACATATGAAGGAGAGGGGGGTAAGTTATATATATATATATATATATATATATATATATATATATATATATATATATATATATATATATATATATATTAAAGAAGCAATGGATTTTTATTTATTAATTAGATAGATTCTATCACTTTAAACGTTATTGTTAGTGGATACTCATATTAAGCAGTATGTGTATTTGTTTTCGTCTACCGGCCTGAATATTTGACAATTCTTATTAAAGAATCATATGCACTCTCCGATATGATACTTACCTGCGTCCTCCTGGGCAGAGGGAACCGTCGTTAGATCCGACGTCCTCTCTCTCTCTCTCTCTCTCACTCACTATATATATATATATATATATATATATATATATATAACTTATTAAAATATATCTGTAAAAAGATTAATATGAAAGAAAAACAAAAGGAACGGTTTTATCTGTGCCTGAATTTTTTCAAATATCAACTTTTCCCAAGCAACATGAATATAAAAAAAATTAAAACATTTGAATTCAAAACTGCTCATTTAGAACATATCAATTCATGAATTAATTTTCTTAACTATAATCAAATGAATATTTATTACATCATAAAAAAATCAACAACAACAATGACAACATTTATTCACTTTCGTTTATGAGATATTAAATTACATCACGTAGATTGCTCCATAGCTTACCTTGACTTTCAGCTAGCATGAAGTATATTTATAAGCGATCTTAAATTTTAAACATCTTGAAAAAATATTTTTACTTCTGTTTATAAATGTGTTGCAAAATAAAATCTTGACATTTGCCTTGATAATGTCCATTAGACAACGAAACGCGTCAATTAAGAAATTTTTTTATTTTGTCTTTATTCATATATGTGTGTGTGTGTGTGTGTGTGTGTAAAATGGCCGGCTGCTCTGGTTTACAGGGTACACCCGTCTGTTATGGGGGAAATCCAAACCCTGTTTCAAACACCTGCTCGGACCCATTTGCATTTGTTTTACACCCACAGAAACCACCTGTGGCTTGTTCTGCAACTAGACTAACAGAACGTTACTTGCAATTTCTGTAGCATAATCTGTTCGTTTGAATAACGCCATCACGTTCAAAACCTCAGTCACGATGACTTGTGACTTCGTGCTCTCACAACATAACATTTCCGTCTATCCATTTTCACTCGCAAGACTTGGCTCAACTCATGGTAGGTTTTACAGGCGGATAACATCAAGGTCACCTTGAAAAATTGACTATGGTTAGATGCGAATGTTTTAACCACTCAGTCACGCCAACCCCTCCTTCACACATGTATATCCTTCGTTTTCACTTCTTTTTATTCATGTGTAAAGGAGGGAGAGAGAGAAAGAATGTTATGTACTGGTTTACTAATTAGCAAATTCTGCACAATATAAATATCTATCTTTAAAGGCGCTCCACTGTTAATGACATATTAAGGAAACACCTGGATCTGTGAGCGCATTAATGACTATTTCGCTATTACTACATATATATATATATATATATATATATATATATATATATATATATATATATATATATATATGCACTAGCAGCATGGCCCGGCGTTGCCCGTGCTTGATTAAAAAATCGTACGACTCATACAGCAATCGCTATCACTTGTCTTAAAATATTTTTGCCCTTACTTGCCTTTAAAGGAGTGCCCTTTGCCGTGCTGATGTTGCTACATGCCTTACTTCTTGCCTATCTCACACTGCGAATTTTTTCTAAACTCTATACTAAACATTAAATCTGTTACGAAAAAAGAACTAAACAAAAAGAACATAAAACGATCAGCTTTAAAAAAGGACTCGTAACTGGAAAAACTGAATGAAAAAAGAATGTTAACAACAAATACTTTTTCACATCCAACCCAGTTCTGCGGAATCAGAATCAACGTTGAGTTTAAGCCAGCGTATAAGCCATTTGGAGTAAATTCCTTGCAGATTTAAATTTTTCCCACTTCTGACGAATGCAGCTACCAATTTTTTTTTTTTTTGTATGCTAGTATGCTAGTCAACATTCGTGTCAGTCAGCTGTTGGCTCTCACGCTGGCCAATAGAATCTTCCTGCCTATTCGTGGCAGCCAGCTATAGGCTCTCACTCTGACCAGTAGAAAATGGCCGCAAACTACATGAAAACTGACGTAGAAGCATGAAAAAATCGATTATTTCCACTATCGATGGGAGTTGGGAAATGCAAAGTTGGTCTTGGCCTTCCCACTAACTTGGAGCATGTGCATGTAAATTTTGGTGCAAATCCATCGAAAATTGCGGCCGTGCATTCGTTACACACACACACACATTCTGCCTTTTATATATATATATATATATATATATATATATATATATAATTTGAAAAATTTAGGAGATCAGCCGATCACGCTCCGTTGATTTGATTTCAACCTTTCGGTATATTCGGGTGATTTTATTTTGTTTATACATGCATTGACCACTTTTTAATACTATTGCTTTCTGATCTAATTCAAATCTGACCAATAACCTTTTAATAATTATATGTATATATATGTGTGTGTGTGTGTGTGTGTGTTATTTTAATTTATTTTATTTAAACTTTATTTTCGATTTATACTCATATTCGAGTAGAAGCTTTTTTTTTTTTAATGTTATAGTATTTTTTATCCAACTACATCAACCGGCCTTAATATTTGAGAAATCTTATCAGAAAATTATAGGGTCTGCGCATGTTTTCTGACAAGATTTCTCGAATAATCACGCCGGCAGATGTTGTTAGATAAAAATCCCGTTAAACTAAGAAACAGCTTCTATTCGAATATGAATAGCCATCAAAAAACTTTTAAACAAAATCAATTAAAAATGAAAATATGTCGGTTTTAATCCATTCATAAAAAGTATATATATATATATATATATATATATATATATATATATATATATATATATATATATATATATATATAATGAAATGTACAAAGTCCGACAATTATTTAAAGACATTTTCATGTTTATACATTCTTTTCATCGATACAAATATTTAAGTAAATGCTCTGTTTATAATAAACAGTATTAAATAACATTTACCGGCCTGAATGTCCGAGAAATTTTCACAGAAAATATTCGTCATTCAGGCCGGTAAGTGTTGTTTAATACTGTTTATTATGAAGAAAGCATTTACTTAAATATTCGTATCTATAAAAAGAATGTATGAACATAAAAATGTCTTAATATATATATATATATATATATATATATATATATATATATATATATATATATATATATATATATATATATATATATATATATATATATATATATATATATAATGTGTGTGTTTGTGTGTGAGTATTTGTATGTATATGTACCCCACAAACTTATTCTTTTCACCCTCTTTATTATACTTAGGAAAATTTAGATTGTTGTGATATTTATAGTTAAAATAGTTTGTTCCTTAAAAATCATGATTCAAGATACTTTTACTTAGGAGACGTTTTATTTATCTTATATAAGTTAGTAAATGTAATTTTGTTTTGGCACAAGATCAGAAATATTGAGCACCGAGTGTTGATCGTACTCACAGATATTCTTTTGGAGCGACTTTTCAGACCAGCTTACTCTCCATTATCCAACAGTGTACTACATTGTTGCGTATGTGGGTTTTGTTTGTCGCTAAATACAATCTCAGAAAATTAGTCAAAAATAAACATAGAGTTATCCACTCATATAACGAATAGATTTGTAAATGTACCGCAAAAACATTTTTTTCGTCGACAGATAAATAAATAATAAAAGTTACGCTTTTATTTTTTTTATATACATTTTTTGTGTGTTTAAAAATCAATGACTTTCTCCTTTTTATATGAATTTAATTTTCTTATCTTTTGTACCGTCTTTCTTTCTTTCTTTCTGGCTTAGCATTCAACAGAAGGCAATTATTCTTTAGCTTTCATTGTACTGACACCGCCTGTATGTTGCTTCACAATATTAAACTTGGGACCAGATAAAATGCTTAAAGCAAGTCATGCTCCAAGCTGGAATGAGAATTTCACGCCCTCGAACGCTCGAAACATTCTAGCACATCCCTCACTTGATAGATTCTTATGTTTGGCTATATTAGACAAAACTAAGCTTCTTGATAAAGGTTACTTGCCGTAAAGTTAGACGGCTACTTTCACAGATCTTTAATTGTATTCGGTTCACATTATTCATAATTCTGTTATGACCTTGTGTCATGAGAGGCAGATATCTAAAAGTGGTGAAACGTTCTCGCCTCAACCTGCATACCAAAATCAGTAGTTCAATGACTAGAGCATCTGATGTAGGAAGTCGATTGAAATGAGATCTTTTCTGAGAATATCGTACAATTTATCAGATCATTACAAAATTTCGAGCTTGATTTTCCTTGTTAATATAAAATTATCGCAACTTGACACTGGCGTTTGTTTTGGTGCAAATATCTGGTTTGTTCTAGTTCAGTTGCGTGTCAGACTTTGTTGAATGTTGACGTTTTGTTCACAAATAAAGATGGAGGATGAAAAGATACACTTCCGCCATATTAGAACCCTATGACTTTTGGGAAGGAATAAGTGTCGAAACTGCGAAAAAATCATCCAGAAGGTTTATTTGGATTGTGGTTCACCTCTTTGGACGATCAGAAAATTTTTTTAAAAAAAGGGGAGAAAAATTTAAATGACAAGAGTTTTGACTGTACAGTCAGTTGAAAACTACCCCATAATCTTCTTTCAACAAAAAAAAAAACACGAAGTTTCTACAAAAATGGCATAAACAAGCTTGTAGAACGATAGGAGACTCTAGTTAAATACAATGGAGACTATGTATTTGACTAATAAATGTTTTTAAAATTTATTTTTTAATTTGATAATGCGGCACAAATTTTTGTAATGTTCTAATATATTATGGTTAAAATGACCTTATACAAAGTCATTTTAGTCAAGTGATGCTATACTCTATTCCACTATTATAGCAGAAGAAAAAACATTCATTTCACAATCCAAACACTTTACAACATGCTATACTGACTTCCTCTCTTTCTCCGTTTCCTTTCTTTCAAAATGGACAACGATGACAGAAAGTACTCTGAGTATTAAATATAATTTCAATCAATTCCTTAATAAGTTTCCAGCTGATATCAGACAACTTATTCGACACCAGAAGAAACTCAATGAAATGTTTTAACACACATCACTTGTCCGTTTAGTTTAATAAAATAGGCTGAAAAGAAGTACTGGTGGCTAAATATACGATGTTTAAATCAATTGTTTTTGTTTTTTGTATTTTGTTTTGTTATATTCTGTGTGGGGGGACGAACTGCGGACAGTCGTATAATGGAGAGCTGTTCTGAAATAGAAATTGGAGAGTCGAGTTAGTTACATTCATTTAAAGGCAAGTACTTTTTGGAAAGGGACGAATCCATCTCATCTTCCTCTAGCAATGGACAAATAGCAGAACAGACAAGACCCTATAGCCTTGATTAGTAAACAGTCTAAAAGGAAAACCCTTAATTCAAACCAGCCTGGAGAGGGTTGTAATCCGAAAGGGCTAGCTTGACTACACCATGCTGCTAATGGCTTATGGAACACACACACACACACACACACACACACACACACACACACACACACACACACACACAAACACACACACACACATATATATATATATATATATATATATATATATATATATATATATATATATATAAGAAAGAGGTTATAGTGGTTCCAACGAGAGAAAAGTGTGTATATTAAAAAGAAGAGAAGAGAGGTGCCGCAAACGTTTTTGGTTGTAATGTGGAGTTTTTTTAAAATATTATGCTTTATTTTCCATAATTTTACTATCCGTGTTTCTGGTCTCATGACCGTCTTCAGGAAAAAGGCGGAGATTTCAATAATATATATATATATATATATATATATATATATATATATATATATATATGTGTGTGTGTGTGTGTGTGTGTGTTCCAGTATAGAGTCTCTCGTACTTCGACGCTGGTTGCGATAGAGTATTGTCAGGATGAAGGTTGATAAGATCCCTAAACTGTTTCTAAACGGTGGATAAAACCAGTGCACAAACTGAAATTGAAGTATAAACATGGCATCACGAACACACTGGAGAATGCCAACAACATACAAAGTAAGTGAGAAGCACAAGCTATAGATGCATTGATCCTGATGGAAAGCATAATTATATAGGTTGAACAAGAGGTTCTTTCATCCCGTAAATTGCGTCGTGTTATATAGCGTTTCTTGTCTTTCAGTCTTGTGAATTTTCTTTGAAAACAGATTAACTGTCGGAACCAGACATTTATTATTTTGGTATGATTTTTATTCATATATATATATCTAAGGAGAGTAATGCATATGATTCCTGTCTGAATCTGCCTTGAAATCCTGCTGAGCCTGAGAAAATGATGTCCCCAACTGTTTAAGTCAAATGTTCAATCGCAATACCCTAAAAATTAGTTATAACTGTTCTAGGAATTTAGATAATATTATTAAATCACACAACAATAGAATACTGAGACTTCATAACAACAATAAACACAACTCAAACTCAAATTCTAATATATTAATAGTTAAATGTCAAGTTAACCAGTGCAATAAGGTAGAGGTTGTGTAAGCAATATATGTGTTGCTTGAATTATTATTGTTGAGATGTTGAGTGTTTCCGCGTGAGTGTATTGAAATAAGGACAAACACATGAGTAGGGAAAATACTGGTATATTCGAAGAGGTATTTACAACAGAGAGATTAGTAGTCAAACGAACGCAGGTTAGTCAGTTACAATAAGAAAGAATATAAAGTCCAACTGTATCTTCCAGTAGAGAGACGGAAGTGTGATGGTCACCTGATCTCTCCAGAACTCCATAGAACTGTTCTATTAGTAGTAGAGAGATCAGTCCATTCTGATGAGAAGGTGGGTGCGCCCCAACAATACCCCAACAGAGTTATGTAACTGCAGAGTCCCCGATCAATGTCCATTATCAAACAGGTGCTTAACGAAATACATTGTATATATATGCTATATCTTATCCAATGAGAACCCAGGGATATTAAACTGTATGTGGGATCAAGTAGAAAACCTTTTAAGGATCGATATTACAATCACACATACTCCTTTACAAATGCAGGCAAATGCAATATGACATCGCTTTCTAAATATTTTTGGAAACTGAAGGAAGAAGGAAAAACACCTAAGGCTAAATGGAAAATCCTAAAATAAACCAGAACTTGCAAAACTTTGAACGAACCTTGTTTTTGTTTGCAGGAGAAAATATGTATTATTGAACTTTTGAACAACACCCAATTATTAAATCAAAGACATGAAATCACCGTTTTTTGTAGGTATATTAAAGATCTAACATTATATTATCTTGCTGAACTTTTAAATTCATAACTCTAAACGTTTAAAATTATAACTCACCTTCTTTGTTATACTTTTTACCTCTCCATTAATCTAGATTATGATTCTAAAATATTTTTACGCGTGTATAATACTAGTAATACTTTCAGATAAATTTATTTACACCCATACTTATTCTACACGTTATACAGTCCGACAATAGGTCAATATTTGCTTATAAATGTATTAATATCCCATGCTTTTATATACCTTTCTACTTATATCATAATTTTTAAATTAAAACTTATTGGGGTTTTTTTTTAAAAAACGAATATGTATTCAACATACCAGAAAGAAACCTCCACCTCTTAATTTATTAATTTACAAAGCACTTTTATTGATTACAAAAGTAGTAGTGATAACTCCAACCTAAATATATGCAGTTCAGCACTGGCTTAGTTTTTAAAATAAGCAAAAAAAAATTTCACATCGTCTTCTTTTTGTTGTTTTTATTTAAATAGAAAACGGTTTCCACTGTGTTTACAGTGACTTTTTTTAATAAAATTATAGTATGTTGTGTACCCTGATGTATGAAGTTGAACTGAAAAATTATCTTCCTCGTTCAAATATATATATATATATATATATATATATATATATATATATATATATATATATGTGTGTGTGCATAGATGAGGTTCCTACTTGGGCTGACAAATTTTTTAGTGTCACCTATTTGAATACGTATGCACATATTTTAATATATTTTCTGTTTATATGTTATTTTTATAGATTCAAATATTTAAGTAAATGCTCTATTTATAATAAACAGTATTAAGTACGTTTACCGGCCTGAATGTCCGAGAAATTTCATGGATACCAAAGATAATGACGTTTATCGAATTATTTTTAACGTCAAAAAACGTCATTATTTTTGCACCAACCTATTACTTAAATATTTGTATCTATAAAAGTAACGTATAAACAGAAAATTTATTAAAATAATTTAATATTTATTCCATAATATATATATATATATTTGTGTGTGTGTGTACAGTTATTAATAAAAGTTTCATCTCATCTTTTAATTTTACTATCTTAATGTTTAAAACAACAAAGTAACAAGTTATTTATGAGAGACTGATATAATTTTCACTATTTACATTATTCTGATTATTGTCCTCATCTTTGTTGCCATATTTATCACCACATTTCGGCCGTTGTACTCTCCAGCCTTCTTCAGATGGTTAGAATGTCGAACTTACCCCTTTATTTCGCTCGCTGAGGTAGACTGTTCTAGTTCCACGTGCCATGTCTAAAGTATGTCGGTTATCAGTTATCTCCTGTTAATTCACCTCTCCAAGTTCTCCACTGCCTTAACTCACACTCTCTGTCACTGGATCTAATCAATGCCTTTATTCAATGTACAATGTGTCCTTGTTAAAGGGGTCAGTTCGACATTCCAACCACCGGAAAAATGCCGGAGCGTACAACGGCCGAAACGTTGTGATAAATATGGCAACAAAGATGAGGACAATAGTCCGAATAATGTAAATAGTGTACATAATACCACATCTCAGAAATATAGACAGATACTGAAGGGTGATAAATATGGCTACAAAGATGAGGACAATAGTCCGAATAATGTAAATAGTGTACATAATACCTCATCTCAGAAATATAGACAGATACTGAAGGTTGATAAATATGGCTACAAAGATGAGGACAATAGTCCGAATAATGTAAATAGTGTACATAATACCTCATCTCAGAAATATAGACAGATATTGGTTACATCAATTTCACATGATTATTTATTAAGTCAATCGCTCTCGTGTTCTCAAGTTGAAACCTGTCACAACTGAGGTACACAAAGTCCAACAGATACTGATACAATTTTGTTCATACATTTGTAAAGACCGGTGTTGTCTATTCATTTCATGGAAATTAGTCTATCGGTCAGTATTTTGTCTTACTTCCTTTGCTTTTAACTATTGTGCGGATTCGATGGGGCATGCTCAGAAGTAAGACGTGTCATTAATCAACCGAGATTTCTTTTGTCCAGACGTCTTTAATAGCCTCTCTTGGTGATTTGACACATAAAGCTTTTTTTTTTTACTGCAACTTTGCTTTTAACAATTTCCCATAAATTTTCATCTGGGTTCAGCTCTGAGCTGTTTCCTGGCCAGTACAGTGTTGCTACATTGGGCCTCTTCAAAAAGATTCTGAACGACTTTTGACGGGTAGAATGGAGCTAAGTGGTGTAAGATTTTGTAAATAATGCATATATAACCACACTCACGAAAGAAAGGTGAAAGGTTCTCGATCCTAACTACTTCCCATAATTACCAAATATCGGAATCATTTTGGGAAATATTTCGTGGTCATACCAAGAACTTTTCAGCAGTGATTTTATATACATGAATGCGTTACCGTGGGAGTAAGTTATCAAATACCAATGAGCTGCCGCTACCACCCCAAGTGAGATTTTTAGTATTTATTCTTGTTGACGCAAGTCATCAAGGAATTCGTCTTTCACTTTCGATTTGAAAACATAAAGCGTTTTACCCAGGCCCAGAAGATTCGTCTCTGGACGGCACTTAAAGAGAAAGTTCAGAGTATTCACTGCTGTCTATTAGGAATCTCAAGCAGCTACCGGCTTAAATCATATACGTTACTCACCTCAGACAGGGATTTGAATAAAAGAAACCCCATGAAAAATAGTTAGTTTTCAGTTCAAACAATGATTCTATTTACAAAAAAAATTAACACCATGAAAGCAAGAAAACGTTATTTAATACAACCCAATTTACGGAATTAAAGAACCTGCTTATTCAACTTCACTTGTAAGCATAATAAAACAAACTGTGAAAAATGTACAAATTTTAGAATATACAAGGTGGTCCGAAAGTCTTGTCACACACTACTGAAAATAATCACAATAGAACAAATAATTCAGTAATATAAAGCACATATACTGGATTCACTTTATTCGCTTTCATTGATGACATCGAGAAGGTCTGTATGAACACCGTCATTTTCGTGTCAGCTACCTGAAATAGAAAATTATATTATGTAAGGAGTGACAAGACTTTCCGACCACCTTGTGCAATCAGCTAAAACAATGATTAATCAACAAATACACTAATAATTTTAAATTTTTAAATTATATTCCATTTTAATTTTCACAATCCCTATTAACTATTAACAAACCACATTAAATGAAATAAAAAATATTTAAATTAAAAAATGTTCACGTTTATGTTATTAGGTTGGTGCAAAAATAATGACGTAATAATGTCGTTTTTTGACGTTAAAAAATACGTCAAAAAACGACATTATCACGTCATTATTTCTGCACCAACCTAATATATATATATATATATATATATATATACACTAATGTCCTTTGCTTTTAGCGCTGGATAGTGAATGATAGTTTGTTTAACTTTGTTTAGCAGCCTAAGAACCTATTAATGCTGAAACCTAAATAATCAGAACACAATTGTATGATTTTTTACATTAGAAATAACTAATGCCTCATATCTAAAACTGAAATGCAAGTGAACATGGGATTTTAATTCTTGACAATGACTGGAGTCGAAAGCTCATAATACTTAGACGCACAGTACCTTCATAATTTAAACATAATGGAAAGGGAGAATTTAAAAAAAAAATAAATTGGATGGTAGCTATAACTGTGTTATAGTTATTACTTTAATTTCAAGGGGCTTCTTTTATGAATATAGGATGGGAATAAATGGATTAATGTAATTTATTGGCTTTTAATGGCAATAAATGTAAAGTCTTACACTTAAAAAACAGACATCTATGTCACGACTTCTGTACGAAAAGAAAGATATTAAATAATATGAAAAAAAAAAAACTTGTCTTAATTATTAACTCTGTCTCAAGGATGTTGTCAAAGCTGCTGCTAAAACTGTGTTTTATTAATGCCATTCCTTACAGGATGACATAGGCAACCATGACTCATCGCAGATATCTTATCTTTATTGTCTTTGAATTGCTATGACATCTTGGTAAAGATAATAGAATGGTTTTTCGATGCTTCCTCCACAGTTCTGGGTTCAGAGTTGCCCTCCTCCTAGACTAGCTGCTATCCAAGCTGAGAAAATAAGAAATGGATTCCCGCTTCCCCACCCCAACAAGGGCTGGTGTAAAAGTGATCGCAACAGGCTAGACCAAACTTCGGTTCAGCGAATTCACTTCCTGTGCCGATAACCGCAACGCTACCTGACCAGTGTCTTAGAATTAGTAAAAAGTACATTAACTTATATTAAGCTTTTTTTTCTTTTTTTTTTTTTAGGGGCATATCAACTCCTTATCGATCATTTAATGCGAAATTTAATTTTCTTAGAAGCATTAGTAATTTATTTCACAAAAAATATATTAGTGCAAATATATATATATATATATATATATATATATATATATATATATTACAAAAATGTATTGCAAGTTTTTTTTGGTGGGGGTTGTTACAAAAATAAACCACTGGTAATTTTCTTGTTACAAAAATGTATTGCTGGTAATGTTTTCATTAACTATAGAAATTTATTGCTGGCAATTTTTTTTATTATAAAAATGTATTACCGTTATTTTTGCTATAATTTTTGTATACTTTCATAGTGTTTTGACTTCAGTTTAGGCGTTAACTATTTGCCCATAGATTAGACCCTAATAGGTGGAACCTAGGAACAACAGCAATTAAGGTTTGGTTCCACGCTTCTCAAAACATCCTAATCAGAGAGCTTGCTACAGGATGTAGTTTATCGTCATACCCAGGACAATATTATGAGGGACTCTTCTTGTTCTATAATCGTTATGTATGATGTTTGTAACTTGTGCATATCCATGGTCATTGTATTTGGAAAGGTACAAAAACAAATCTGTGAAGAAGAATTGAGATATGTATAACCATGTTAGTACTTGAATTATCTGAGTTATGAGGACACTTTGAAATAATTAGTGTAACAACATTAGAAAGTAGGAGAAACCAGATTGAAATTGTAAAAATATTGAACATATTGTGTGTGAAGGTAAAATGCGTTCACTGAAAGAAGTCATTAAATTACCGAACTTAGTTTAATTTTGGCGCAAGGCTAAAAGCAATGACTACCCCAAAATCTATGATGTTGTTCGGAAAATGGTATCCGATTTTAGAATCAACATTTATTCCCGAATTAATATATTTAAACAGATTGATTTTATTTGTTTAACGGCATATCAATTTATAGGCCATTTAATGTTGAAATACATTTTCCTTGGGGGCTTTGAAGTAATAAAAATATTATATGTTATTCTGCTTTCAAAACTGAACACATGGTAGATAATACTCAGCTTTTGTATATATACATGTCTGTGGGAACATAATTACTAGAGGCGGTGATATGTGTGTTGTATGTTGTAGTTTTTTTAAAGTTATATTTTGAAAAACAGTTTAATTTCTTTTAGAAATTGTAGGATATCATATGGATTAAAGTCATGAAAGTGTTCTTTCAAGTTGATGGTTTGATTTTGTTTAGCAGCATTTTTTAGGTGTGATTTATTGCCGGAATCTAAATATTTTAAACATATTTTTATGCTTTCAATTGCAGATCAAATGTATTGTTGGTCATTTTGCTATAAAATTTATTATTGGTAATTCTGGTTTAAAAAATGTATTGTTGGTTTTTATATAAAAATGTATTGGTGCTATTTTTACTATCAAAATGAATTTTTATACTTTCATATTGCTTAGGGGTTCTCTATTTGCGCATAGCTGGTACCCCCTAACAGGTGCTACCACCCCGGGTCATGATATACCTGGGAACGACAACAAGTAAGAGGTAGTTTCCCGCTTCTAAAGACTTCCAATTTTCAGAACAGAGACCTTGCTGTCGGATGTAGTTTATCGTCATATTCAGGACTAGTAATTAAACAGTGTTTAAATCAGTCAAAATAGGAGCACCTATATATTTCTGCCATCAAGTTACAAGGCTATTTGTGCCTTTGCAACTATAAAGGTTTTAACGCTAATATATCTTTGAATGCTGTTTCTGCATCTTCTTTGCAACAGAAAACTGCTTGAAAATGTGGCAGTCAGTTGGCGAGAGATCAGAGGAATATGATGGATATAGCAAAGTGTTGTGGATTCCGTGAATGGAATCCTGCACAAATAAATAAACAACGCCAGAAATTGAGATGGAAAAATATGTGTATTAACGTCAGAATACAGACTTGAAGTGAAGATTAGTAGTCCAGAAATGCGCTTTAGTAGAACGTATATGTACAAGTCTCTGTAAGTAAAGCCGTAATAATCTCTCTCTCTCTCTCTCTCTCTCTCTCTCTCTCTCTCTCTCTCTCTCTCTCTCTCTCTGAGAACACCCCGTGTCTGTCTCCGTATCTCTCAACGTATCTCGATATTTAACAGTCCACCCACGAGGAATGTATGTGGCACAAGGCCGAGTTTAACGTGGGTTTCTCCGAGCCCGTAGGCTCAGCCAAAAAATATCCCCTTTGAACCCACATAAGCGGGTTCTGGAACTGTCTACCTTCCCGGACGAAACTTGGCTCTTCGGCAAAGCTTCGTCCGGGTTCTTCTCTGCCAAAACAGAGTTCGACAGACATCGCACACAGTCAGAAACTGTATCTCAACGTATCTCAGTATTTATCGATCCCCCCACAAGGATTGAATGTGACACAAGGCCGAGTTTAATGTGGGTTTCTCCGAGCCCGTAGGCTCGGCCAAAATTATAGCCCTTGAACTCGCCTGTCTATCTCCCCGGACGAAACCTTGCCCTTCGACAAAGCTTCGTCCGGGTTCCTCTCTGCCAAAACAGAGAGTTCGACAGACGTCGCACACAGTCAAAGACTGTATCTCAACGTATCTCAACAGCAGGTATTCTCTCTGTCAGTATAAGTATACTTTGGACGAGTCCATCTTATGTAAAAAAAAGGAGAGAACCCCACAACACAAAGTCTCTTAACCCAAGTCAGTGAGCTCTTGTAGTTTCCTCCTGGCCGTATGTGACCGTGTATTGTCATGAAGCAGAATTGGACGTTGTCGGTTAAACAGTTTCGATTTTGTGTAACTATATGTGCATTTCATTCTGATGCTCGTAGTAAACTTCGGCAGTGATTCTCTGGC
>OZ010571.1:86293689-86358689 GCA_963932145.1 Acanthosepion lycidas | reverse complement strand
ATTTATTTGTGGGGTTAGGCCACCCTCCAACAAATCCCAATAATGTTTTGATAGTGCCGTTTGATACTTTTTACATTTATTTTTGAAGGATTGGCGATGGTTGTACAGTCGGTGTTTCCAATTTCCCGCCGATATTCCTATGTATATCTTTCTCTCCTCAACCTTCTCTTTGGGGAAAATTGTTGCTTCATATATTGCTTCATATATTGTATTCTCCGTGTTCAGATTACAGTCAAGTTCGTTATATTCATATGCGCAAATACCCTTGAGAAATTTATGAATACAATTCTCCTCCCTCACTCCATTTATAGGCGAATAGCTGAAAAGACCAAGCCACACCGACTTGGTTGGTAACCAGTCTAGCATATAGAAAATCTCTGGATTCAGAATATGATGTTTCGTTTGGAGTCTCCGTAGCGCACTATGTTCAACAGATTCTCTGCATTTGTTACTTCCAAAAAGTGTCTCTGTTTCTGCATCAGCATTCACCGCTACAATCAAATTATATATGAAGGCAGTCTGTTCGTTCCTAAAAACGGAGCTACTGTGGCCCTTCATACTTCAAGAGCAACAGGAGAGTGTATTTTATATATATATAATCCATATAATCAGTTAAACGTAAAAATAAAATCATCCTTGATAATGGCTAAAAAAGTAACCGATAGCGCTCGGTCATACAGAATATTCGAACATTTTCTATATATCATATTTACCGGTCTTTTAATTAAGAGGGATTTCCAGCAAAATGCACACACATATGTCTGTGTGCGCGTATAATTATTCAGAGAGAATAATAGTGTTACAGAAAGCTACATATATATATATATATATATATATATATATATATATATATATATATATATATATATATATATATATAAAGAAATAATCATACATAGAATCAATCAGCAATATTAATGCGATTAATGGCGAAATCACTTCGCTAGTAGAACATAATGTATGCATTAAAATACTGTTAATCCATTGAATTTCTTTATATATAAAATATATGCTGCCTAATTTTATACACACACACACACACACACATATATATATATATATATATATATATATATATATATATATATATATATATATATATATATATCACGCTCTTATTCTCCGAATAATTATAATATTTATGGATAGTTAGTTCCTCTTACATTTCCGATGTTACTAAGACAGTGCACCTCTTAGTGCAAGGCGGAAGTGCTGTCTGTGTAATAGCTGATGGCTGCCCAGTAATTAGCGTATAAACACTGTTTTGAGTGTAATCGAAGTTCGATGTTATGCTGTCATTCTATATGAAGGCTAAGAGCCACTCAAGGTAGAGGGCTGCTGAATGAGGATGTTGTATGTAGGTAACAGTTGACATGAAGAGGTTAAGATTATAGTGTTTCGAGAAGGATCGATGTCCCGGTCCAAATGGAACGTTTTTCTTAGCAGCTGTATACGAAGGGGATGAAGATGATTTAACCCTGCATACGTGACATGGCAGGTCTTAGCTATAAATGTCTGAACTAGTGGAACTATGAACTGTAGTTCATCAGAATATCTACCATGGAAATAGAGAAGGAATACTGAGAGATTTGCGACTTTCGTCTATGAAAAATGGATTGTAGAGTGGAAAATATTTAATCACATGCAGGACATTCAAGACTTCTTTGAACTCTGTAAAATCGGAAAGATTTCGGGGCTATTGTAATTTCATATTTCATGGGCCATTGCAGCAATCGTCTACGCATTCTTTTAGTTGCATGAAACCCTTTTACCTGTTGATACGCTTTTTCAAACACAAACAGACGATTTCTACTTCCTGTCCGAATTTCTGAGGTGAGGAGTTATTATTTACATTATTTACACTCCGACTCATAATTATCCCAAACGTTTCGACCTTTGTGCTCTTTTGCCTTCATCAGATGCTTGCCGATCTGAGTAACCTTCAGAGAATTTCGAACTGAAATCTTTATTTAATCTTGACTATTCTCGTTTCGCTGACCATGTCTAGCAATATTTCGTCTTGTTCTTATGAACTCGGGAATTTGGTGACATAGTAGTTGTAAGTTTAATCCCTGGGCCGAATCGGGTAGATTTAGTGATGCTGAATAAGCGGACATAATACAAAGAAATGAGTAATACAATTCTAAATAAGTATAAGGCAATAGCAAAGTAAATCAATTATAAAATAGTAAAAAAGAAACAGTGATCTTACGCAAATGGGACACAGCCTTCTGACTTCAAGACAAAGAAAGAAATGCAGGGATGAAAACAAAAATTATCCATTTTTATTGATTAAGAAGACGTTCCAGCATGTATCTGTGAGATTTGTTTATAAATTTGGAGAGGGGAATGTTTAGCGGTCATTCCTACGAGACTGAAGCCAACAAGTGAAAACAAGGTGACCAATAACTGAGCAGTAATAAATAAAATACGTGATAATGACAAGAAAGATGAAAACAATTGCCCCAGTCTAAATGATGTAACAAACGATTTCTTTCTTGTTTTTCTGCATCTGTTAAAATCTTTTGCTCTTAATTGACCTCAGTGAGTAAAGGAAATGTGCATTAAAATGGCAAATTGTCGATTAAACACAAAAGGTTGAATTATTGAAAAACGACTGAACAGCGGTGTATTAATGAATATCACGCGTGAGTTTTGCAGCATTCACTCTTCCAAAAGGGACGTAATAAAGAGACAGAGAACTGTTCCTTTTCTTTCTTTCTTTCTTTCTTTCTTTTATTTTGCTAATAGTCTCTCAAAGAAACAGATATATGTGAAGCAAACAAGGGATGATGGAATAAATTCGAAACTATTAGGTTGGTGCAAAAATAATGTCGTTTTCTCACATAGTAACATATGTGAGAAAACGACATTATTCTTGCCCCAACCTTAGACTAAGTGCATTAAACTTAACTCAAGTAAATACAGATCAGGTTGGTAAATCTTACAACATAGCAATGAGTGTTAGGTCATTTAATGTCAAAATATCATTTTTTTTTCTATTATTATACTTGAATATGAAGGCAAATATTGGTTGCATTTATATCCAAATCTGTAGGTAAATACTGACCACGTTTATACCCAAGTCTCTAGGTAAATATTGACCACGTTTGTACCCGATTCATTAGGTAAGTAATGGCCGCATTTATACCCAAGTCTCTACGTAAATATTGACGATGTTTGTACTTGAATTTCAAAGTAAAGATTGGTCGTTTCGTTATGCAGTCAGCGTATAATATGCTCCACCAACAGGCAAATCTATTGAACTATCTAGTTCTCAATTATTTAAACTTTCTTTGTCTCAGAAATTTCACTAATCGGGAAATTCTCAGGTACCAAATATGTCAGAGTAGTGATTATTTTACAGTGTTATTGTTTTTTTTATTCTTATATGTTTTATTTGACATACTAATTATTAATGATAATTGTTAGAAAATTCAGTAATCCTTAAAGGAAAAAAAAAACTCACTTCTGAACATGTGCAATATTTCTGAAATACAACACATCTTATACGGCTTATATTTAGGATGTGATCGATATCATTTTTAATTAATTATAAGAACAAATATTGTTAATTACATTCTCTTATATATTATTTGTTTTAAAGATGCAGTTTGTGTAATAGTGGGGACAACGTACGCAATGATATGGCTAACAAAGATGTTTGACAACCGCGGCTGTTTGGCCATAGTGGGCTGTATCAGTTGTGTCCCTGCACAAAGTCGCACTGTTTTTGCCTCATAACCATCTTTTCACAAGGAAAATATTTTGTAGTATTAAATATCAGAACATATATGATCTGTACTGCCTACTTTTATTATCTCAAGTAGTCAAAAATTACCAACAAGTTGTAAGTGGCGGAGAATGAAAAATGAGTGAAAAAGATTTCCTAATCATAGCAGTTGCAGATCCACGGGTGAAAATTCTCTGAAACAACGTTGTGGGGAGAAACTCCTTCTTTTACCAAGAAATTTAAATTTATTCTTGATTCGTCAATTCACGGGCCTATCAAACGGCGCGAAAGTTTTTCAGAACTTTTGAATGTCAACTGAACCTATCAAATATGTAGTTTCACAGAAATGTGTGGCTGATTTTAGTTAGTTCATGTTTTCTTTTCTTTTCGTTTACTTTAACTATTATAATTATCCAGTTTTCACACTTGAAATGTTACATTAGGCCTGTATTCATTTTTTCTTAATGTCTAAAATTAATTAGTTTCGTCGTAATTTTTATAATTTGATCATCATCATTTTTTTCTTACTAGTTTCATTATTGTGCGCGTTTTGACTCATCGTTTTGTCTTAGTCCTGGGTATGACGATAAACTTCATCAGGCAGCAAGGCCTGTGATCGGAAGATTGAAGGTTTTAAGGAGTGCGGAACCACCTCTAAATTGCTGTTGTTCCCAGGTCCACTCTAATCTGGGGTGACAGTATCTGTTACAGTCTCAGCTAGGGGCAAATATTGAACTCTCAAACAAATTATTATGAAAGTATAAAAATACCTTTTTTTAAATACATTTTTATAATAAAAACTAGCGGCATGGCCTGGCGTTGCCCGTACTTGATTCAAAAATCGTACGACTCATACAGCAATCGCTATCACTTGACTTAAAATATTTTTGCCCTTCCTTGCCTTTAAAGGGGTGCCCTTTGCCATACTGATGTTGCTACATGCCTTACTTCTTGCCTATCTCACACTGCGAATTTTTTCTAAGCTCTATACTAAACATTAAATCTGTTACGAAAAAAGAACTAAACAAAATGAACACAAAACGATCAGCTTTAAAAAAAGACTCGTAAATGGAAAAACCGAATGAAAAAAGAATGTTAACAACGCATACTTTTTCACACCCAACCCAGTTCTGCGGAATCAGAATCAACGTTGAGTTTAAGCAAGCAAATGAGCCAATTGGAGTAAAGTGCCATGCAGATTTAAATTTTTCCCACTTGTGACGAATGCAGTTATCGATTTTTTTGCATGCTAGCATGCTAGTTAACATTCGTGTCAGTCAGCTGTTGCTTCTCACGCTGGCCAATAGAATCTTCCTGCCTATTCGTGGCAGCCAGCTATAAGCTCCCACTCTGGCCAGTAGAAAATGGCCTCAAACCTCATGAAAACTGCCGTAGAAACATAAAAAATCGATTTCCACTATCGATGGGAGTTGGGAAATGCAAAGTCGGTCTTAGCCTTCCCACTAACTTGGAGCATGTGCATCTAAAATTTGGTGCAAATCCGTCGAAAATTGCGGCCGTGCATTCGTCACATCCTGCCTTTTATAGATAGAAATACAAGCAATATATTATATAAAAATTACTAACAAACCTATTTATAGTAAAATTCGCCACCTATACATTTTATCTGTAGTTGAATGCATACAATTTCTTTCAAAATATATTTCGTTGAAGGTATACAATTGCGTTAAAAATATATTTAATTGAAGCCATAAAATTGTGTTCAAAATATTTAGATATCAGCATTAAATAACCAATTGAGCCTGATATGCCGCTAAACAAGATCAACAACCAAACCCTTTTGTCTACTTAGATATTTCAACCTTTTCTAGGTGAATTCAGTGAATACTTTGAAAACTCAGATAATAAAAGATGTGCAAAAGATACCAGTCTTTTTTACGCCTACAGATCTATTCACTCTTTTCCCTGATTTGAAATCAGTCCGATCTCTTCAACAATGAATGATTGATAAAGTATTTGATCGATTAAGCCAGGCAGTGTCTATCAGTCTGAGTAAAAAAAAAAAAATCTTCCGAAGAGCAACATTATACTAGTAAATATTAAAAGTGCTTGTCGATTTCACGAATGAAACTCCCATCGTCTTGACGTCCATCCTAGCCTGGAGCACAGCTCGTGATCGTTGTAATTAAATCAAACAAAGACCGGATGAACAGAAATGAATTACGTTCGATTGTGGAAGATGTCGGTGGCGAATCGTAAGCCGTAGCGAATCGCTTCACAAGCCTGACGCCAGATAAAGTTAAAACGACAAGTGTTTAGCGTTAGTCGGACATAAATCTCTTGTGCAAATAAATATGGCTTACATCGCAAACAGAGTTTTGATGAAAGCGTCTTTGTGATAAGGGGTTTGTTATTTCAGTTGCAAAGTCAGTCAGAAGAAGGGAGGCCGTAGACAGTTCTGACTTTTGGTCGTCTGCCAATGACGTTTGCTCGGCTTGGGTAAGTCGGTGATGAATAAGACAATGACTTTGTAGATTAATTGAAACGTTTTGCGGTTAATAATCAGCGCCATTTTCTATCTGATTTCGTCCCAGAAGAAAGCAGTCAAATCAAAAGGACGATTCTTGGACGCCACTTGAGCAATTTTCCTGGAGAATCCTTCTGTCTTGAAAGATTACAAGAGGTAACGGCTTTTCAATATAATAACTGGGTTAGTGTGGAACAAGAAAAAAAACAAAGACAAATTTAGTATTATTTACATATTTTCGATATTCACTGGACTGAAAATTCTTGGACATTTTTCCGAGACGAAACACGTCTATATAATCAGTAAAGTTAGAATGTTTGTATGTTAGTGTTTAAATCTATTGGCATCAGTGTGACGAGTTTATATTACATGTAAAGGATCATCGTTTCATTTTATAGAAAAAGCATAGTTTATAATATATATTAGAAAAATCAGTTTTTATTTATCCAATATCAAAAATCTTCATATATATATATATATATATATATATATATATATATATATATATATATATATATATATATATATATATATATATTGTTGTGGCCTTGTTAGGGCCAGAAAGAGAGGAATTGAGTTAAACAAATATATTAACAGAAATAGTAATACAAAAATATATACAAACGAGTGTTACAGCAAGAATATTTGGTCCGACCTTCGGAGCTGGCTGCTGGAAACTTACCTCGGCAAAAGGCAGTACCTTCTAATATTTATAGCTGGGAGAGTCCGTATATATATATATATATATATATATATATATATATATATATTACAACAAAATCCAAAATTACCTCATGTGGGTATAGTCTATTTCATATCGACACAGCTTAATAACGATCCTCATCAGCCCACGAATGCATGTCTGGAATTGTGGTTTTAAATTTATTTTAGATAGCAAATCTACTCAAAGGAGCGTCTTATTTTTCATAAGGGGCTTGTGTTGGTGACGAGGGGACGGCTTAAAGCATCTCTTTAAGTGGAAGTGGTCTGAAGTCGGAGTTTATGGCCAAAGCCATTCATTGTATGTAAATGGTTTTCGGTTCCTACTATGCAAACAACAAGTATGTTTTACTGGGATATACAGTCAGTAGTATTTAGACAATAAATGTTTGATATTATTAATAATAAGTGATGGGGATTTAAATATAAAACAAGTAAAAATTAAAATAAATTAGTTGAGTGATAGATTCATAAATTTTGTGAGAAATACCGAGACACCCAATGGAATAAATCATGCTGTACAACATACATACATATACTCACACAGACACATATGTATGAGTGCTGTACACACACACACACACACACACACACACACACACACACACACACACACACATATATATATATATATATATATATATTACATGAGGTAATTTTTGATTGTTGCTGTAAAAATATATATATATATGCTATAATAAATACATTGAGCTCTCTTTGTGGATCAATTTTAATATCTGATATTACTAGGATCCACTTGGATTATATACCAACGCATCTATTACCTGTAATATATATATATATATATATATATATATATATATATATATATATATATATATATATATGAATGTATTTTTCATTTATTAATCTGACATATTTCGGCAGTAGCTTTGTTATTATTTTATTAAATAGTATATTTATTTATGCCCATCTACCGGCATCAATATTCCAGATATCTTGTTAGAAAAATATCCGCCCTTTGTTTTACTTTAGGATACGAAACACAATATATATATATATATCGAAAATCAGGAAAGATTTGGGTTCAAAAGCACTATTCGGGCTTTGTTTGATCAGGAGTTTCTTTGTGGCTGACAGGTCAAGGCACATCAGATCTATTGACGGTTTCCCCTCGGGGACGAATTCTGCCGGAGGGCGCATATTTTTCAAACAAGATTTTTCGAATATTCAGACCCGTACATGGAAATACATAAATCTACTGTTTAATATATAAATGAATATCTGTGTACGTCTGTGTAAATCAAAAAGGCTATGATAAAGCAAGGAAAAACTACTAATATTGAGCCTGTCAAAGGGAAAAAAACAATAAAAATCAAGAAAACAAATGAAAGTAGGGAAAGAGGCCAAAAAGAGAAAACAAACAGCCACCTATGTACGAAAAATCTCAGTGCGCAATGCGTCTAAAATTAGACTAACACAGCGCAATAACACTAACAAGACAAACAGTCAGGGACTTAGATCCAAATCGTTACTCTGAGTTTCACGCTAAACGATCATCAGATGACAAGAATGGATTCATGTTGCTTATCGCTTAGCGTGAAACTCAAAGTTACGATTTGGATCTGAGTACTGTGTCGTTTGTCAGTATATATATATATATATATATATATATATTAACCATTAATATATATATATATATATATATATATATATATATATATATATATATATATATATATATATATATATATATATATTAATGGTTGACCATTTGTATTCGGGGATACCAGTCTATTAGGGCGACTAACTAATCCCTATTGTAGACTCTTGCCCAGGCGTATTTTGTGTTTGTTCAACACCCACAGAGTCCACCTGTCGTTTATACTGCAATTATCTTCAGCAGACGTTAGTTACAGTTTCTAGGAGATAAGCGTGTTATCTAGCGTGATCAACCATCTGAACAGGGCCAGTACGCTCAAACCCTTGGTTACGATGACTTATGACGATGCTAGCACAGCCATCGACGGCCCCCAATGGGTTTTTTTTTACCAAGACAAGTGAGTAATAGAATTCGTTTATTAATACAGAGTATCATTACAAATGTACATATGCATATTATATAAGTCAAAAATGATTTATTATTTTGTTGGGTAATCGTTTGCTTTAATAACGGCCTTAATTCTTCGTAGCATGCGATAGACTAAATTCTTTAGTAAGTCAACGTCCTTCGCCAGATTTTTCAAGCATTTCTTTAATTCACGAAAAAGCTCATCTTCTGTGTTAACTTTCCTATTAAGGACATGTTGTCCATTATCGCCCAAAGGTTTTTAAATTGGGTTAGGGTCAGGACTCTGACTAGGCCACAGGAAGAGTTGCAATTTACCCTCGTCACGCTTTCTCTTTTGATAACGTTTATTCTTTAAGGCTGTATGCTTAGTATTGTTATCGTGTTGGAGCGTGAAGCGTTGCCCTGGACAAAAATTTTATAACAGAAAGCCACATTTGATTAACAAAATTTTGTGGTATTGATACTGGGCCGTGTTACCCTTGATTTTGTACAAATTACCAACCCCTGCTGCTGAGAAGCCCCTCAAACTTTGATTTTTTTTATCGTGTTTAGCAATGCCCTTGTCAGTCATTAGATTATTTATTTCACCTTGCGTACACCAAACACGTATTCATCCGTCATACCTAAGAGTAAAGGGACTCTCGTCACTCTACATATCATCTTCCCAATCAGATTTAGTCCAGTGTAAATAAACTTTGCACCAAGCCAACTGTGTCCATCGCTTTTTTTTACAGATACGAAATGTTTCTTTTTATACATTTGGAAACGCTTTTGCTTTAAGCCTGCGTCTGACTGTCCTTGAAGAAACGACCAAACTATATTTGGAAACATCTATAGATATATATATATATATATATATATATATATATATATATATATATATATATATATATATATATATATATATATATATATATAGAGAGAGAGAGAGAGAGAGAGAGAGAGTTCTCTCAGTCACTGTGTATTTATCTTTAAATAAATACGCTTAAATTCATTTTCAACACGCCCGTGCGCCAACTGCTTAGGAGTAGAATACCCCAACAGTCGGGTTTCGATCCTAGCTAGAGGCAACCGGACGTCTAGCCACACTGATGCGCTGGGATACAGCGAAACAGGTTGTGTGTGGATGTCTGTATATATATATAAATATATATATATATGAGAGAGATGGTGTATTTGGGTAGCAATTTCTCTTTTATATATGTTTAGGTAAAAGACCAACGAAACTTTGTTAATATCTTTTTATATTGTTTCTATATATGGAACATTTTCCTGGTTTCTGGTAGAAATTTATAAATAACTTATTATAATTTATTCATAATAATTTATTTATAATAATATTTAGATATCTGAGTATTTTTGCCTTTTACTCATTTTCAAGAGTTTTTATGTGTGCTACATCGGTTCCTTCATTTTCAAATATCTTTTTTCATTTTTTGTCTTTACGTAACATTTCCAGTTATCCTTTTATTTTGATTAATATTAAATTATATTAAGTATGTTTGTTTGTAAATTTGATAACATGTTATTGTTGGGGATTTTATTTTATGTGTAATGCTTCTAGTATTTGTAGTCGTTTTCATCATTCGTATAATATATTATTTTTATGCTAGTGATAAATATTTTTATCGGATTACTTATTTTGGTGGGGTTGCGTTGATTAGTGATATCCGATTTAACTGAACTATTCTGAAATAAATAGTAAGTTAATCGACGCGATAATGTAGTGGTTGTGAAACCAATGTATGTGATGTTTGAATTATTATTAGATAAATAATCTTCAAAGGGGGAAGGGGATTCGTAAACATTGGCTTGTTGAAATTTTGATTTTTTTTATCAAGTTGATGATCATGTTTTTTGTTGTTTTTTTTTTTGTTTTTTTGTTTTGTTTGTTTTTGTCATTTCATTCCAAGCAAGGCGATAATGCCACTAGAACCCAGAAGGTGAGTACAGGAAGTGAAAGAGAAAACTGAGTATAGGGAGGTCAGAGGAAAGGACAAAAGATGAAGGGGGTTTAATAAGATGGCGTTTGACAATGCATTTACGTTTTTGAACATTGTAGGTGGAAGGAAAGCAAATAAACGGAAGGGAGTTCCACAGGTGTGAAGTGCGAGAAAAGAAACAAGTTCGTCAGTAAAAGGGTTGGGCCTAGATGCCAATCTAGTAACACGCTTAAATTCATGTAGTCGGGGTACCAGGAGAAAAAAGCTCTTCAGAACTATTGGCATGAAAATATATGTAGAAAAGACAAAGGGAAGCCACATTGAGAAAATGACTGAAGTCATTTTTGTAATAAGTGATGATTTTAATTTCTTTTTCTCGTTTAGTGATATATATTTGATTTCTTTTTTTTTTTTTTTTTGTTTAGGTTATTGTTACATTGTTATTGGTCCCTTTATAATTGTTTAATAATTTTTTTTTTGCAGTATTATTTTTTTATTGTTATTTTTTCTAAGTTAGTTTAATTTCTTTATCAATTGTGGGGTTAGGGGAATAATTGTTAATTTGCTTTATGTTTTTGAGTTCGTTAAGGAATATTGTATACTTAGAGGATATTAATTGTGTTCAGTTTATTATTAGGTTGGTGCAAAAATAATGACGTAATAATGTCGTTTTTTGACGTATTTTTAACGTCAAAAAACGACATTATTACGTCATTATTTTTGCACCAACCTAATAGTTTATTTATGATGGATATTTTGTATTTGTGTGGGCATTCACCTTTGTAGGCATGCGTTGATTTTTTTAATAGACAAAAGTTATAAATGTTTTATTATTCGATTCGCTTACGACGTTTAAAAAGGGAATATGTTAAGTTAATGTTAAGGACAAATTTCCAAAAGATTTTCTCAGATTTGGAATTCTTTCATGATTTTAGCAGATGTATACTGTTGTTTAGTGTATTATTCTTAAATTTGTTTTTCTAAATTGACACATAAAATTCGGATAGTTGGGCACGACGTCGTGGTGTAATGTTTAGCAAACTTGCCTCGCTAGAACAATTACGACTGAGCAGAGAGTTCGGCCCTCACTGGGTACTCTGTATTTTCGGCCTTTTGCCACACCTCAGTTACGCTTAGAAAATCACAGAGCGAATTAAAGTGGTGTAATGTTTATCAGGATTGTCTCGATAGAACAATTACGAATGAGTATCCAGTTCGGTCCTCACTGGGTGTCTCATACTTTCGGCCTATTGCCGCATCTAAGCAACGCTTATAAAATCACCGAGGCACCTCGACGTGTTGTGATGGTTAGCAAGCTAGTCTCGCTAGAATAACTGCGACTAAGCTGTAAGTTCGATCCTCAGTGGGTGTCCCATACTTTCGGTCTTGTGCCACATCTAAGCTACGTTTTAGAAAACCACCATGACTTACATACATGTCTATTGTAAATGCGTTTCTTCACAAAACCAGAAATTCTTACAGAAAAAATTAGACACATGACTGAAAATATTTCCATGGTCGGATTTAATGTTCCTGTTTCTATTTTTAAAATTAATTTGTTTACCAGATTATATAGAATTATGCATTTATTCGCAATATCACGTCAAGAAATAATATCATCTCGCGAGATTATTTAAGCAATCTAAAAAATACTTTTTCTTGAATATGCGCCTTTTCCGAGATAACTACGTGGAAATGTCTCTTTTCTTTCAAATCTCACAGGGAGTTGTCGAGCATTTTTATCATTTGCGTAATGAGCTTTATTACGGATAGACGCCCATTTCAATTTTTTCGTCTAAAAATTGATCATTTAAGTTATCCTGAGAATTGTGGCGATAATAATTTGGGCTTTGCACGAACAAGTACTCGAGTGAAGATTATAGTAAATACGTGTCCTTACTTCCCATCTCTAAAGATAACCAAGCAAAATTACCTTTTTATACAAGAGTTCCATCAAGATACAATTATTACATAAACTGATAAAAATTCAGAAATACTCTTTGGGTGCAAAATTTTTATAATTATGATATAAATATAAAAATTCTACTTTTCAAATTTAATTCTTCTCTGAACTCATCATCAATCATTGAAATACCTGAAAAAAATACTTCAAAAGATATTCTTTGCAATAAAATATTCACTAATCTAAAACACAATATGACCTGTATTTATAGGTCACACAGCCCAATCTCTACTTAAAAATGAGATATTTTGTTGTTAAGTCAACATTAAGCTTATCAGCATCAATAAGCGAACATAATTTGTTAACATAATAGTCAAATATTTCATTAATAAGTAGGGACGATCAGGCTGATAATACATTGCATGTTATTTCTTTTCCTTTCGCGTTAGTTTTCTCTGGGTATGTTTTTTTATTTTTTAATACCTTTGTAGTGAGTTAACACAAATATGCACATACATAGACATACATACATACATACTTTTAACACACATTCACACGCTGGTCAAAACACACATAACAGCAGTAAGATTTGGGTCTCTGCTAAGCCCTACATGTGTGTGTATTCAAGATGGTCGCAGACTATCCAATCGCAGTCAGTGTCCCTGCTGTATGAGATGGTTTTCGCCTCCAAGAAGTGAGCAGACAACTAGTGCTCATCTTTTCTCCGCTTTATAGATCATATACCAGACCTTCTGAAAGCAGAACTTTCATTTTTCTATACTTAAGAGAACATTCACAAAAGGTAAAAACTTTGTATGTTATCTATTTTTCTCCATACAATAAATGTTATGTTTGATATATGCTTAGACTATTTTTATTCTTTTTCTATAATTTTCACTAAGATAAAACATTATACGTTCAACTGTTTTCATTTTATTTATAATTCTGTTTTACTGATTAATATTTCAGAATTTATTAACGATCTCTTCTCATGAGACTTGATCGTAAATCATACTAGCTGTTTCTTTTAACAGTTAATTTCAACCTATCTACGTACTTTTCAACTATGTTGAGGCTGCGCATCTTTAAAAAAAATTATTAACGATTTAAAAAGCGGTATTATTTCTTCATAAAATATCTAGATTACTGGCTTACGGCCATATCACTTTGAAACACCGGTTCCCGTGCGATTATCGAAGTTAAGCAACATCGAATATAGTCAGTACCTAGATAAGTAACCGCTTGGAAATACCAGGTACTGTAAGCTTGAATGTGCGGCAGGTCTAATGGTTAATGGCTTGGAATTGGTAATCGCTGAGCTGTGTTCCATTTCCAGATTGGGTTCGTTATATTCACTCACGCACAAATATCCTTGGGAACGGTATGAATCTACCTTTTCTCTCCACCCGCAAGTTGTATCCCTAAATCATTATTATCTAAAGAGATTTCGGATCTAGAAATATTTTCTGGCTTTAAATAACCTGCAAAGTGTTGACAGAGCTGTAGAAAACGAATCAATCGATCAAAAAAATCTAGATTACTCTTACAGGAACTGTTAACATTACAATGGTACATTTATTTAAATATATATTTATTTGTTGACGAGTCTAGTAAAGTACTTTTAAAATAAAAACGCTGAAATCTAATCTTTTCGTATCTTTTTTAAAAGGTACAAAGATTAAACGAATCGTTTAGAGACTTTCAATGATATTGTATTTGTTTTTAGCTTTGAGTCATTTCGATGCTTGTACTTAATTTTTAACCAAATGAGTTACTTGTTCTTTTGGGATTTTCTTTACTGGTTTATCCGAGTTTTTCTTCTTACTTATGAACGTAAGTTGGTGTTCGAAGATCGGAAACAAAGTCCACCCCTAAGTAGATTCGATGGAAAAATCGTAGTAATTATTAATAGCACACGATATGAAAAGTCTACAAGTGCATTCTGGGTTATTTATACAGCAAATGCAACCAATGTACTTAGAATATTATTAGGTTGGTGCAAAAAATAATGTTTTCTCACATAGTAGCATATGTGAGAAAACGACATTATTTTTACACCAACCTAATATATAAATGCATGCTGTCATGTTTTGACAACACAAGGCAACTCCTAACAATACAGAACGTAATAAATTTTAGATCATGATCGCACGTTTTTTGAAGTAGAGATCCAAACCCACGTTGGATCCTGTAAGCATAGGTTTAAAAAGGCAGTATCTATAACTGACAAATATATGTGTAGAGTAAGTTAACAGCTCTCCTACCTTGGTTGTCGTCCAGTTTAGAAGTACAACGTTCAGTGTGCTAATGAGGCAGATAACTGTTTAGCCTTGGTTTGCAATCTATCTAGAGACACTGAATCGACAAAAGACACAACCCTAACCACCCTGAACCACTCGTAGGTATGTGTTGGCCTGTAAAATAAAATGAAATTCTTAAATCAAGTGAGTTGAGAAATTTTCTGAAGACGCAAATTGCGTCTACCTTTTTATTCTTTTTCCGAAAGCAACCACCCTGACGCAAGGCCGCAATTATGGAGCACGGAGAGATGATCGTACTCGGTCGTAACGTGATCTAGAAAGATAAGCTTGTTAACCATTACGCCATGTTAAGTTGGGCACTTCAATGTGGCGTAATGCTCGGCAAGTTTGTCTCGCTAGATCAAGTAGGACTGAATAGTGTGTTTGACCCTCATTGGGTGCCCCATACTTTCGGCCTTGTGTCATATCTGAACTACGCTTAGAAAATCACCATTACGCCACTGGAAAGTGTCCAAGATTCTATGAGCATAGATTTAAAAGGTATTTTGTTGGCGCTATAACCAAAAGCAACCTAATGTAAAATCATATCGTTTTAGGTTAAAAAAAAAGAGAACATTTTTTAGTGTCCGTATCTCAAAGAAAAGTACAAAAAATTACTATGAAAAAGTCAACAGAAATATTCACATCTGATAGAGATAAATCTTTTAATCTATAGAAATTAAACTAATTATTGAAAGTAACAAAGTTCCTGTAATATGTTTCTATTACCATTTGAACTTTCAATAAAATACCACTTAACTGTGAATAAGAACAGAAATTTTATTTTATTTCTATAATGTCGACTATTCTATAACGAAAAATATTAGAATCAGCTAAAGATTTTAAACATTTTAAAATGGTTTAATTTTTTTTTTATTCTGTCTTATTTGTTTGTGCCTGGAAGTTTAAACAATAAACCGAGGAATTCCTCGATCAGTATCCGTTTTGTTTTTTTGTTTTCTTATTTTGAGAATAAAACGTGCATTTGGAATGTATGAAGGTCTAGTTGTACATTAACCAGATTCACTGGCTATGCACTGCTTTTTACTATGAATCATAAAACATCTCTTGGCTTATTAAAAAATTGATAATTAATTAGAGTTAACTGAAATTTAATGCTCGTTTCTTCAGCCATATTTTGAAATCGGAGAAAAACTTACAGCCAGATGCTATCACCTACTTCCCTGCCTCTCATAAAATTGTAATACACTTGAAGATAGATAGATAGATAGATAGATAGATAGATAGATAGATAGATTATTGATTTATTGATTGATAGATCCTGAAGAAAAGGACTTAGATTGACTGATGGATAGATCCTGAAGAAAAGGAGATAGATAGATTTATTGACAGATAGATCCTGAAGAAATGGAGATAGATAGATTTATTGATAGATAGACCCTGAAGAAAAGATAGATAGATTTATTGATAGATAGATCCTGAAGAAAAGGAGATAGATAGATTGATTGATAGATAGACCCTGAAGAAAAGATAGATAGATTTATTGATAGATAGATCCTGAAGAAAAGGAGATAGATAGATTTATTGATAGATAGATCCTGAAGAAAAGGGGATAGATAGATTTATTGATAGATAGATCCTGAAGAAAAGGAGAAAAACACGGTGCGTCAATGTAAACTGTCCTCTTCATAATGCTTCTAAAAGTTTTCATTTGGCTTAACCACTTCCACGAGGTGTGTTTTGCCCAAAGTGTCTTTTCAGACACGGACGAAAAACACATCCAAAACATAACGTTCAAAAAACAGCTACAGACGTGTTTGTACGTTGATCTTGATTCTTTTATGCTCTTCTGTGCTTGAAACGAGTTCAATTGTCAACTCGCACTTCTGGCAGAGGTCTTAGCCACCGTTCAGGTACTTCTAATTGCATCTGTTTTTAGTTACTATATTAAAACGAATAAAAAAATATTCATCTGAAAATGAAACGTTTTTCCCAAAATAATTGGCGGAGAAAGGTTTAAGAACGAACAAAATTCCAGCCAGTTCATGAAACGGACCGTTGTCTTCTGGAAACATTTTATCTAAACGCTCATTGGATTGGAGAAAATGCATTCCAAAAGCTAAACAATTCACTAAAAAACTGAAAAATGTTGTCGTAAACAAAAATAAAGCGCTTTATGATATCTATCCTCTTATATGGCAGTGAATATTGGACAATCATCTCACAGATCAAGAGACAACTTGAGGCAACGAAAATGTGGTTCTACAGGCTACAAAGAATTCTATGGTCAGAGTGAGTAAGCTTCGGAGAAGTCCTAAAGAAAATGGCAGAAAAAGAATATAGAATTCGGAATCTGAAAGACAGCTAAAATTCATTGAACACATAATGAGGAAAGAGTGTTGGAAATCTTAATTCTCACGAGGCGTCTTGAAAGCCAAGAGAGATAGAACAATCTAATGAATTTTTGTAAATGAATTAATAGCAGAACGAAGCACGGGAGACTTGGCAAATGGTGAAAAATTACTGAGAGCAACAGACAGAAAGTTGTGGAGAGTCATGATCACCATTGCCCTGAGGAGAAGCGGGACATAGAAAAAGAATCTTTATCAAATGTGATTGAGCATTTTCGAACATATATATATATATATATATATATATATATATATATATATATATATATATATATATATGTTCGTTACTGAAAGCTCTTGATATTTTCTTGAAAGTTGGCTCCATGCGATCCTTTTGAAAAATCAGTGTATGTCTGAACTGTCATCTTAACATCTGGAACACGCCATGGCCCCACCACCTGGCTATCTTTTCCAAAATATAATACTCCCACCGTTGCTGACGTCTCAACCTCTTTCTACGTTTCCCATCATCCGTCTGGAACGTCGAGGGTAGTATAGCATTCGTCTTTTTAAAGAATGGCGGAAAATCGGCCTTATTGTATTCAGTTTCCTATTTCTTTTCATTTTCCTTCATTTTCAAGGAGGTCAAGTGGTGATCTGTCTCACATTTTTCGCTACTTTTTTTAAAATTCAGTCGATCGTTTTACCAAATTTTTTTTATTCCTCAAACTCATAAAAGTTCCGCAACTATTTCCATGGCAAATGTTCAAATGTTTCGTTATTTCCACCAGATCAGACGTTTACTGTTCGAACACGCTATGCCACAAACAGAGTCATTTGCTCAGTGGCTTACGGCCACATTACGTTGAAACACCGGTTCCCGCACGATCACAAAATTTAAGCAACATCGGGCCTGATCAGTACGTAGATGGGTGACCGCTTGAGAATACCAGGTGCTGTAAGCTTGGATGTGCCGTTGGTGTAATGAAATTGTTAATCGGAGAACCGTGTTCTAATTCCCGTTGTGTTCGTTATATTCTCTTCTGCGTAAATATCCTTGGGAAATATATAAATCCACCTCTTCTCCCCCAGCTATGAGTTAATTAGTATGACTTGTTACACTAAACCCATTATTATCTCGCCGCCAAAATAAAGAAATAAAATTAAGTACAACATACATTCGGCATTCAATAACACATAGAGGTTGATATGCTACTAAAAAACAAAAGAAAAACAACCTCCTTGTTTAAAATGGAAGAAAAAATTTCACTCAGCTTTTTTTTCTAAAAACTACCACTTTCTGCAAGAAGCCGTTGCGTGGATGCTTCCCTGAACACTCCAATCTTGACCTTCACAAGAGACAATCGTTATCTTTGCTCTTTTGCTCCTTATTACTTTCTCTTCCGTTCATATCATTGCAGTTTTGACTGTAACTCTCTATATTGAGTTACTCTCGTGTCTTGTATTCATTGAGATTTAGTATACAAAATAGATATATTTCTTAATAGACGAAAGCAGAAAAATATTTGTCCTAATTTAAACGGTCCTGGATATACCGATAAACTACATCCGCCTCCTGATAAACTACGTCCAACAGCAAGTCCTCTGATCAGGAGGTTTTGAGGAGGGTGGAACCACCTCTTAATTGCTGGTGTTCCCAGGTCTACCTCGACCCGGGATGGTAGCACCTGGTATGGTCCCTGCTATGGATAAAGAGTTACATCGACCAAACTGAAGTCAAAACGTGTAAAAATAGATTTTAATATCAGCAATACATTTTCGTAAAAAAATATTACCAGCTATACATTATTACCAGCAATAGCTTTGGCCAGAGGGAATTATATTAACTTTTTGGAAAATATATTACCAGATTTTTTTTTTAAATAATATTACCAGCAATAAAAAATCTTGTTGGTATTAAATAACTCATTGAGGTTTATATGCCGTAAAACAAACCAAACTAAACCAAACCTAATTTCAATAACAGACAGGCCAGTAATAATATTACTTACGTGAAATGCCCAGTAAATTCATTTTCCTAATCATTATACTATAGCAACCGACAAAAGATATTTGCAAAGCATAACTTGTTCAATACAATAATAAAACAGCCAGTAAGAATGAGACCCGACACACCAATGAGCGTCTAGTGAGACTAGTTAAAAGTCGTTCAACACCCAGCACTAAAACAGACCCGCCTATGAACATCAGACAGAACTAATGTTTTTTTTTTTTGTCATCTTTTTTCTTGTAGCGACATTATTTTTATATAATCGTACTTTTTTTTTCTTCAAGATTAAAAAAAAGTTATTTCCTAAGATGTGTTTAAAAGGATAATATTTCTGAGTTATATCAATACTTAGCTTAAAAATGTCTTTTATTCTTGCAAGGTTTCCTTGGTTATTTTCTACTAAAGAATTTGTTGAATAATTAATGATCAACAATAAAAGAAGTTACTTTATATTTTTTTTTTATCTAATTCTTTTTAAAAGTGTTTTCGATTTCTATGTTTTTTTCACAATTCAATGATTATGCATTTTCTTTTCGACCGTTATTTCTTTTTTCTCACGAGATTTATCGTTCTCTCGTGAGATCTATCTCCGCAAAAAATAAAGTTTTCTTGTTCGTCAATCTATCAATAGTTCATCTGTGATAACTTTTGACTCCAAAGGCTTTCAAACTTGCCTGCTTCTTTTATTTCTCGATAACTTCCGACCCTTTGCATCCTTAATTTCATATTTTGTGCAAATTTCTTGTTCTTTGTTTCCTTACAACTCTATATTTGCCATGTTTGAATGACATTTTTCCCCTTTTCAATGTCATTAATCTTCGTTTTACCCACATGATATTTGCATATATATATATATATATATATATATATATATATATATATATATATATAGATAGATAGATAGATAGATAGATAGATAGATAGATGTATATGTATATATATATGTGTGTGCATGTAGTGTAGTGTAGTGTTGCAAAGGTTTGACTGGTATCACATACATCACAAATATATATTTATAAATCTGCTTTATAAGTCTATGCACTGATTATTGCAGTCACATTTGGTTTAGTGCTTCTGTTATGTATCTAAAGATTCTTGATAAAATACAAAGAAGAATCTGCATTATTATTCGTCCTGACCCAACATCTCGGCTTCAGTCGCTTTCCTACCGCCCTAACTTAGCTTCCCTGTGTGTTTTACTATAAATACTTTCACGGTAATTGTTCTGATGAGCTTTCCCCTTGATATCTCGAGTTTATGAATTTAGGCGCAGTACTAAATTGGCGGCAAGATCTCATTTTACATTTGAAATGGCTAGATATAACCATAAGTTCTATGATAACCGTTCCTTCTCCCACAGTTGCCACTTGTGGAACTCTCTTCCGGTTTCTTGTTTTCTGATCTACTTGGATGTTCAAAGGTGTAAGTACAATGTCAATCGTCATCTCCTGTCTTCTTAATTCCTGTTCTTTTATTGTTCTCTCCTTAATAATGTTTTCTTTTTCTTATATTGTCTCACATTTAGTAACCCCTTTGCGTGTTAGTGGCTTTTTCGTAATACTTGGGATGAAATGATTAAAAGATATTATTTAAAAATGATGACTGATGACTTTAAAATAATTTTCTCAATAAATAGCTTCTCTCAAATGGATTTATTTTTCAAGCTGAATTTTAAGCGTTTTATTTCCAAACCAACTGATTTGTGTTCAAATCTGGATAAATACCAAAAATGCATAATTTTGAAACCGGATTTGGGCGGTATTTTCCTCCATCTTGGCAGTACATTTCTGTTTTTCTAAAAAAAAATTTAAATATATAATTAGCGAATTTGTTAGTCGATTTAATTCTTGATATATGTTGTTTTCTTTATTACCAATGATTTTTAGTTTTATTTTATATAAAAGCCAGGTGACTATACTTTTCAACATTTGATACGAATAGCAAATTATTTTCGCTATTCGACCTCGTGTGTCTTTCATTGTCGTACGGAAAGATTACAAAGCCGAAATGAATGAAATTTATCAAATAGAAAATCTGGTGGCTTGCTTATCAACCTGATTAAGATTTCTTTAGCTGTGATCGTTAAATAATTGTGTACCAATTTGCATTTGAATTTGTTTTCTTTTCTGTGAAAGTATTTGAATACGAAAGGACTGTTGTTTCCATTCCTATCTTCGTTTGCTCTCTGTTCGTCTCCCGCCTCCATATTACACACACATATGGGAAAACAAATATATGTATATATTAAGAAGGAAATAATATACAAAAAAAACGATACTGTTGAACAGAAAATAGTACAAAAATACAATTAAAATGTTTTTATTTTGTTTTTTTGTGTGTGTGTTCCTATTTTTCATTTTGTCCTTGCAGCTACCGTCTTCTAAATTCTTTGTCTGTCATTACTATTGCTTATTTTTTTTACATATATGTACCTATGTTTTATAAAAGCAAAATAAAACGCATCGAGAGAGGTTATAGCACGACCAGTTTACAACTCAGACGACGTCTTACACATTGACAACAAATATGAACAATGGTGAAACATTTGACTATGACAAAAAATAAATCAAAGAAAAAACTTTCTTTCGGTAATTTTAACTTTACCTTCTTTTCTCATTGCTTCGTTTTTCAATCTTGTTCATTTGTATGTATTTCTTATTATATATATATATTCATGCACAGAATAAGATAGAAGACAAATCTGATTTGAATAACTGCAAAGATATACTGTTTTCTTGACACAAGAGTAAAGGAAGCCAATTTCTATTCACTCGATCTCTGTAGAAGAATAAACAAACGTCTACTTATACAATCGAACACTGATTCATTTGCATTCTATAATGATCTGAAACTTTCAATACTTTATCAGTAGAAACCAAATTGAAAGAAAGATAAAATCTTGAAACTTTTGATCAGATATTGTACACGCTGAATGGAACAAAAATAATCAAAAGTTAGGGTTCTTCCTAAAAGTGCTAATGATTGTTATCCTGTCGTTAGCTTTATACTCATAAATCAAACAGAAAAAAACCTGTAGTCTGTAGGTGTATTAGAAATGAAAGAGACAGATCGGAAAATATACAGAAAAAAGGATCGGTAAAACAGAGTAACAGATAAAAGGTTTTTTGGAAAAATAGTGAAATGTAAAGACAAAGAACTACTTTTTGGTTTGAAAGAGTACAAGTGGGTGTGCGGGTAGTGTAAAGATTAACAGTTCGGGAAGAAATCGGTAGGCGTGGTTCAATTTCCGGCTTGGTTCGTCATGTTCACTTTCGCATTTAAGAAAGGTATGATAATGGTAATATTAACCGTTTTCTTATATGGAAACATTCGGCATTCATTGACCGAGCAGCCAGGACTATTGTCGATGGAAATTTATAAGATCTTTCCTTTAAAATAAGTTTTTAGGAAAATAGGTTTCCCAAACTGTTATCTCTATTTCTAATACTGATGGAGGTTTATTTCCTGAAATTTTATTTGATGTATCGTAGAATATCAACATCTTGATTATGACATTATTTTCTCTTCAAGTTACATATGCTATTCATTTTAGTTGTTGTTCAAGTGATGTGATTTCTGTTATTTGTGATTCTGTAGCGCCAGTCTATAATGTCCGAAGACCATCAGGCTTTGCTCGCTCAAAGCGCCAGTCTATAATGTCCGAAGACCATCAGGCTTTGCTCGCTCAAAGCCATTTTAATAATTGAAAGCGATCGTATACAGCTGATACTTTAGATATTTCTGAGTGAGTTTAGTGACATCCACGACATTCATATTGATGTGGAGTAAAGAATACATGCCGTGTGATTCTATGAAATCACCCAATACTATAAAGAGTTCCATAGTATGAGGTCGAGAATGGCCGCATCTGACTGTCTTCGGGTAGAGGATGACTCAGGGCTCTGTCTTCGGAAACATGCACGGCTGAGAGAAACAAACAAGTATTGTACCTGAGCCCGCTTTTGAGTGGGCTGGATTAATTTTGACCAATGGCCCGGGTGGAAACGCTCGGATCCCCCACATAAAACTTAACCTTATGGCACATCTAGTCCGCAATGCGGTGACTGGAAAGTACCAGTCGCATCGGAGTCAGTCCCAGGCTCGCAATAAGAAAAGAATTCAGTCTTCAGACAGAGAGTGACTCAATCGGGGCTCTATTTTCGGATGGAGACTCAGCTGAGAAAAACAGACAACTAATGTACTCGAGCCCACGTTAGCGTTAGCTGGGTAAATTTTAACCAAATGGCTCGAGTGGGAACACTCGAGTTTCCCTACAGTAAACTTGACCTTGTGTCGCATTTCATATCAGTGGGGAGATTGGTAAATACTAATCATATTTGAATCAGGCAGTTCTTTCTTCGGATAGAGGGTCAGTCAGTTCGGGTTCTGTCTTCCGATAGAGACACGACTGAGAAAAACAGACAGCTGATGTGCCCTAGTCCACTTTAGTGGGTGCTGGGTAAATTTTGACTAACGGCCCGGGTGGAAACACTCGGTTTCCCCACAATAAACCCGACTTTTCGTCACAACTCATCTCAGTGGGAGATCTCAGAGTAGATATCAGTCTCATCGGAGTCAAGCAGTTCGCTGGCTGACTCGCAACAGACAGAGACAAGACCTCTGTCTTTGGGAAGAGGGTGACTCAGTCAGAGCTCTGTCTTCGAATAGGGAGTCGGCTAAGAAAATCAGACAAAAGTAATGTACCCGTGCCCCCTTTCGCCGGAGCTGGGTAAATCTTGACCAATCGCCCACATGGAAATTCTCGGGTTTCCCCCAATAATCCAGACTTTGTGTCACAACTCATCTCAGTGGTAGGGGACTGAGTAAATACCAGTCGTATTGGAGTCAGTCTTCATACTAACTATACAGGCGTCACGGCAATAGCCTAAGCATTACGTGTAGCGAATACCAAGTACGAGTGTGTGTTATAACAATAACCTTACAATAGGAAGTTATAATACGTATGAAAGTTTTGATCCGACGAGGCTATTTAAGAACATGACTAGAGGTTTCAGGTTAATATTTTGGTTTTGTAGCAATTTGCGGTATTGGGCGAAACTACCTCTGTAGCAGCCTATTATATATGTTTATACTAAATTTGTTATAACTGATCCAAGGTATTTGAAGTGTTTAGTTTTTACTGATTCCACATATTTTATTATGGATACAGGGTATGTGCTCTGATTGCTTCAATTTAAATTCAAGGTCGTAGTTTCTGTTTTTTTAACTTTATTTTGAATCATTTTTCTTGGAACACTTGTTAGAGGATGTTGATTTTCTGTCCAAGATCATTCTTATCCCAGCTATGAATACTTATGTCATCAACACAGCTCCCTTTATCATCAGTACATTGGTCTCGGGAGGGAAAACAGACTCGTTGTCTTTTCTATAAGTAAATTCATTTAGGATGTGATATGGAAAACTGAAATGTTTCGTGTCCATCTCTTCCAGCTATCATCTCCTCCTATCGTCGTACTCCTGATAAGGTTTGAAATGTTTCCGTATTGGGATCCTCGCCAGACATATAAGATTTCGCAGTGCCTCTATTTACAATGTCTTGGTGCATTCAGTGGATTCGGAACTTGAAACGCAGTTTCTAATGGTAATTTTCTAAGTGTAGCTTGGTATTTATTAATCCACCCACGAGGATTAAATGTGGCACAAGGCCGGTTTAATGTGGGTAGTCCGTGAGCCCGTAGGCGCGGCCAAAAATATGACCTTTGAACCTGCCTAGGCGGGTTCAGGTCCTGTCTACCTCCCCGAACACAACCTTGCCCTTCGGCAAAGCTTCGTCCGAGTTCCTCTCTGCATTAGAGTTCGACAGAAGCCAGCCCGGAAGCTCACAAAGCGCAGATACTACACTTTGATCCTCGCGACCGGGCCGAGCAGCTTAGATGTGGCACAAGTCCGAAAGTATGGGGCACCCAGTGAGAATCGAACTCACTATTCATTCGTAATCGTCCTAGCGAGATAAGACGGTTTCTAATATTAGGTTGGTGCAAAAATAATGACGTAATAATGTCGTTTTTTGACGTATTTTTAACGTCAAAAAACGACATTATTACGTCATTATTTTTGCACCAACCTAATAGATGAGAAGAGGAGATCTCTATTGATTATCGTCATATACTGCTGTAAGGTCGACAAAACAGGTATATAGTTTTCTATTAGAGAGGTAAACAATTCCTTGGAGTTGTTTGAAGTCATATATGCCATCATTGCCAGAACGAAAATCAAACTGGGTCTTGAGATGACTTTCATAAAACGATGAAAGTCTACTTAATATAATGTTCATTAATACTTTCATCTTGATGGATCCAATTGAGATACCTCAGTATTTATGATTGTCTTTTTGGTTACCTTTCTGTTTCTATAAATGCTTTGATACGTGATAAACCCCAACTTTTTGACGATCAATATCTGATTCCAGCCTTCTTTCCTGAAATAGAAAATTCCCCTTGAATTCAGAGAGAAAGTTCAGCTTCAATGTCAAGTGATGTTTTATTATTCATTAATTTTATTAATAGCATTAATAATTTCCTCATCAGAAGGTTATATGAACCCATCTCTTCTCCCTACACATGTACGGGTTAAATTTCAATACAGTCTTGGCTCCGTCTCCTTGATAGACTTAAAAACGATAAAATATAATTATAAGTTCCCCAGAAGCCTAGCCCTCTCTCGTAATGTATCAAAGTCGTGTGTTTCACAATCTGCCGAATGTGTGCTAGTCTCTACTATATAAGTACAACCCGTAACTATTTATTAGAGGTGTAAAAAGACTGTAACAGGTCTACACATTTCTTCTGTCTATTTCTTTTTGGAGAACCGTTCCAAATATTCCTGACGGTGACTATTAAAAAAAAAAAAAAAAAAAAAAGAGACTTTCGGTTCATTGTACCGTTCCAGTAAATATCTGACACCGAAAGCAGGATCAGAACAAAAATGGAATATTGCTGCCATATCTGGTCTGCTCAATCCTCACTTTCCTGTCTTGATAGAATTCAAAAGCGTCTATGCGGCCTTGTGGGTGATAAATTATTTTCCACTTTACAACCCCTTCCCCACAGACGAAATGTTGCGAGAATCTCACTACACTATTATTTGTAGAAAAATCACGTGGTCGAGATAAACACTCAGTTGTGGAGCAAGCTAAGTGAATAATAATTCAACCTTGAGAAAGAGAGCTATTTATGGTGTCATGGAGGTATTTCTATATAAATACCAGCTTGATTCATCAGTTAGTTTGCAGGGTTTGTATTGAGTTACAACCTGCTTTATTTTTGTCTGCCAGCTGGACGCTAGTTGGGACCCTTACGCCGGTAAGTGCTGTTTATTGTATTGTTATTCTACATCTCCTTTTCTCCCATCGCGTGTGGGTAGTGGCCTTTAGAGAGAGATGAGTTCCTTTAAACCTGGCTGGTTGTGTGGAAGTAGTCTGGACAATGCCCGAGTGGGGGGGGGTTGTCCGTGTTATTATAGACGGTTGAGCAGTTCTTGATGTTTGAATGTTTGTGGCACTGGTTTAGGGGTCTCGGGTAAGGCACCAGGTCTTGGAACTAGAATTGTTGGTGTATCCAGTTTCCTGGGGAATCGGCGATTTCGTAAGTTAATTCTACCTGATCCGTCAACTCTGATACGGTATTGGTGGTTGGGGAGGGTTTCATTGACCTGACCTGTTGTGTCCCATCGGTGGGTTGACGGCCTTGTAGTGCCACTATTTGTCCTTTTTGAAGGGGGTTTAATGTGTTTGCTGTTCTATTGTATCGCTCTATGAGATGAGCGTTCCGCCGGGACAGACTTATCGCGCGATTTTGGGCTGCAATTATGCAATTCGCGTGTGGCGTATAGAGTGTGGGGTTGGATGGTATGTAGTCACGTAGTTGGCGGTGGAGTAGTAGTTGAGTAGTTGTTATTCTACATTATTCTTTTTGTGACATGTGTTCTGACGAACTACATTCCTTGATCCCTCCAGTCCTGACCTTTGGAAGTAATGAATAATATTCATTCCATTCGGATTCCATTAGTAAGGAGGAAGTTCAACTCGGATATCTTCTTCCCAAGAACTAGAGCTTTGTGGAACAGACACCCGACAGAATGTTTTCCTAATAACTACAATCTTGACATCTTCAAGTTTGGGGTTAACCGTTATTTTTTCCTACATAACTGCATGAACTACATATATTGGCTTTTTGTATGATCATACAACACCATACTACAAATGAGTGATTCTTGGGCCTTGCATTGGAAGAACATTAGTATAAAAAAATCTCTTAAAACTTTTTTTTAGCAGGAAAGAGATATGGATAATTTAGATATTGAAGATATTATGTTTAATGTTGACTTCCTTCAGGACGTAGGCGATCATGGATTTCTACATCTTCAGTTTCTTCTCTATGTGTTTCCATGAATCATTGGAAAACATATTGGAGAATTTTCTGTTGTCTTCTCTATGGTTTACTCTTAATTGCTGGTGTTCTCAGGTTCACCCTGACCGGGGTGGTAGCACCTGTTAGGATCACAGCTATGGGTAAATAGTTAACCCCCAATTTGATGTTGAATCTCTATGAAAGTGTAAAAATAGGTTTTAATACCAGAAATACATTTTTGTAAAAAATTATTACCAGCAACACATTTTTGTAAAAAAAATATTGCTAGCAATAACATTTTTTAACAAAAAATTAAAAGCAAAAGAGCAATACATTTTTGAAAAAAAATTAAAAGCAAAAAAAAAAAAGCAAAAAAAATATTAAAAGCAAAAAAGCAATACATTTTTGAAAAAAAATGTATTACCAACAATGCATTTTTGGAAAGAAAATATTACCAGCAATAGATTTTTGAAAAAATATTACCAGCAATAGATTTTTAAGAGAAAAATATTATCAGCAATACATTTTTAAGAGAAAAATATTATCAGTAATACATTTTTAAGAGAAAAATATTACCAGCAATACATCTTTGGGAAAAAAATATTATTACCAGCAATTCACTTTTGAAGGAAAAAATATTACCAACAATAAATGTCTTGTCGCCATTAAATAACCCACTGAGGTTGGTATGCCGTAAAACAGACCAAACCCAAATCTCCACGGTTTTGAATTCAGAGTTGTCCTTCGAATCTAGCTACCACCCAAGGATAGAGTCCAATCCGCTCTGCTATTTAATAGCAGATATCTATCTCTCTCTCCTAGTGTAGATGAAGGTAATAGTGCGAAAGTGAGTGTAACAGACTAGGCGAGAAATCAAACTCGGATCGTCGATTTCACATTCTACGTCTATAACCGTTACACCGTTCAGATATTTTTATATTAGACATAAGCGAATAGAAATAAAGAAACGCTATAGGCTACAGAATATTAGAAGTTTTATTTGTTATCGTTGTTGTACGATGTTGTAGCAGAAATATTTCAAAAGCTTTTAGCTTTTTAATTGCAAGGTAAACTATGCTCTCTCATTTGCTTATTTTTTAATTTTTATCAAAAACGACATTCCTGTACATGTAGTTATGGATACTATTAGAATTCTTTTTTTAATAACTATTTGTCATCAGTTGTTGACATTAGTAGCTATCTGTTGATGTGCTAAAATTTTGAAATAATGCAGTAATAAAAATTTAAATTTAATCTCTATGATAGATGTCGCAATCAGTTACAAAAAACACCTATCCACCAGCAGTCTGGGCCACTTATGATGCAAAAATAAAACGCACAATGGTTGAATGTTATGTAAGTTGCGCAATCAGCCGAGAGCGTAGTGGCGTGTATTATATGAGTAAAACCACCAGAGCACGTACTCAAAACATCTTCATCCGCTTCTTATCGCATTAGTATACACTCTGAAAGCTTCTTCCCAAGAACTGCTGTTTTGTGAAACAGACACCCGAGAGCATACTTTCCCAATCACTACAATCTTGACCTCTTCAAGTTTGGGGTTAATCGTTGTGTTTCTTAGCCACATGAAGTTCACTTCTTGTCTTTCCTTACCCTGATACAACACCATAGGATAACATTTACAATAAACTATTTACACTATTTACATTGTTCGGACTGTTGTCCTCATCTTTATTGTCATATTCACGACGTTTCGGCCGTTGTACGCTCGACTTTCTTCAGATTATATACTTTGGAATTTCGAAGTGTACCCTTTATTTGTGTAAATTGTTCTAGTTCCATGTGCTAAGCCTTCTCTGGGTATCTCAGTTTCCGTTACCACGACCGAAACGTCGTGAATATGACAACAAAGATGAAGACAATAGCCTGAACAATGTAAATAGGGTGAATAGTTACAATACTTCATCTCAGAAATATAAACAATTCCTGAAGAAGGCCGGATCGTACAACGACCGAAACGTCGTGAATATGGCAATATAGATGAGGAGAACACTCTGAACAATGTAAATAGTGTGAATAGTTACAATACCTCATCTCAGAAATATAGACAGATACGCTCCGGCCTACTTCAGATGAAATACGTTGGAATTTCGGACTTAACGCTTTATTTCGCCCTCCAAGGTAGATTGCTCTAGTTTCACGTGCCATGCCTTTTTCTGGATATCAGAGTTTCAGTTCTTTCCTTTTAGTAATTTAACTCTCCAAGTTTTTGTCCAGCTCTACGGTGGCCGGGTATTGAACTCACAAATCACTGGATTACTTCAGTTAAGGCTTCTATCCATTGGGCCATGTGTCCTTTGGGGCAATAAATATGAGGGCAACAGTCCGAAAAATGTAAATAATGATAATAGTTAGAAAGCTCTGTCTCAGAAATATAGACAGATAATATAATAAACATTTACAATAATATAATAAATAATATTTTCACTATCTAGTAAGAAGAATCTGTTGTTATCTGTCTCATCTCAGCTTCAGTTACATTCACGCCGTCATGCGGCTTCCCTCATCCGAACAATATCGCTCATAAAAGCGTATACGTTTTAAAACGATATCCCCCATACCTGAATAAATTATTTTCATATTTTAAATTCTAACAGAAGCTCCTTGAGGGATAAAGCATAAGTTTTAAATCTGATTATTTTCCATTAATTTGCTGTATTTAAACTTTTTTGGCAGTAAGAGCAAAAGTTTGCCAGAATGGGAAGAAGCATTGTTTTGCATGAAGATACTCTGTAGCTTAATGCTTCGTGGCTAACTGGTACTTTGTCAAAATAGAAGTTACAAGAATTCACTGCATTTATTCTGTGTTGATCGCAGACGCAGAAAGAAAACCACAGAAACATCTTTTAGTCAGTAATTAAATAAAAGTTTTAACAATACAGCTTTCTTTTAAATTTAATAAAAATTCGATTACCCTAAACTGTCCTCTGACGAGATAACTAGAATCAATGACAGTTTATTTAAGGACGGGGCGAATCTGTTTTTGCGACATCGAAATCCAGCACCACTTCAACGCCATTAAATGTCAAAAAGAATAAAATCCCTTCTCAAAACTCGAAGGACAAATCAGGATTATAAATTAAATGCTGAATCGTACGATGCGATGATAAAAACCAAAATACTTTGTCTGAAATTAAAACCCACACAGAATTGTTTCTAAATTTAGTCTTTCGTTTCTGGTCGCTTCCATTAAGACCGTTGAGAGCAAATCACCGTCGTCTGCGCAGCAGTAAAGTCACAAGAGAAATTTGCCTTGTGGGTAAATCTTAACTTAGACATTTACTGTCCAGACTTTAAAAATCTTCATCTGACCTTATCTTAACGCAGCCTCCAGCAAGCTGAATATGACGGATACGTTGTCGCCTTACTGGAAATAGCAATAATAATGCTAGTAATTCTCTTAAGTGTCGTTGTCATGTTTTACAGAAACTATTTTTCTTTATTGTTATTCAAATACATTACAAAATAAGCATTAATTTCTACTAAGCCAGTCTTTCTAGCGCATGAGGAAGAAAGTTAAGAAACTATGTATAAATGTTCACCAGTGCTTCAAAAGAAGAAGACTTTTTTTTTTTACCTTTTAAGCTTTCGGTCAAATCTCGCGGAAAACCGCTTTTTGTTGGAAGTTAAACAGAATCGAGCCCGGTTAATATTTAAATGGGGTCCGCTTGGGAAAAACGGATGCTGTAAAGAAAATTCTATCATCCGAAACAAGTCTTGGATTTAATTAACCCACAAAGTATTGATAAACCTTTAAAAAAAACAATCAATCGATCTTGCCTTTAAAATGATCAGCATTCTAAATTCTGAATATTACCTTGGCTTGAACGTCGACCTGTGATGTTGGTGAGAATATACAATTATCTTGGCATGGGGTAGGGGAATAGTAGGAGAGTTCACACTATCCCTGTTTTGTCTTTCCCGCCATATAGCTTCGTCTACCGCAAAAAAAGTAGGCTCCCTGTGCCGCACCAAGAAATTTTTTCTCGCCAGAGTCGATCCTTCAAATCTACAAATCAAACATTCGCCCTTACATGGAGTATTGCTGCCATATACGGTCTGGAACCCTTTCTGTTTGTCTGAAGGTCCTTGATAAAATCCAGAGACGGATATGCATTGTAATTGGCTCTGATCTGGCATCTTGTCTGCAGTCGCTCTCTCACAGACGTGCCGTCGCCTCCCTCTGTCTTTTTTACAAATACTTTCACGGTAACTGCTCAAATGAGCTGCTTTCGCTGTTTCCGAGACTCCATGAATTTAAGCGTTCAACTAGGTTGGCATCTCGCTCTCACCCTTTCACTGTCGAAACTGTTAAATGTAACCGTCTCTTCTACTCCAATAGCTTCAGGTCTCGCACTTCTCGCCTGTGGAACACCCTCCCCTTTTCCTGTTTTCCTGATAGCTATGATCTTCAACTATTTAAATGTAATGTCAATCGACGTCTCCAGATGCCTTGATCTATCCCCTATCCTTCTCTTCATCCTTTCCCCTATCACTCCTCTTTTCTCTCTCTCTCCAACTCTCTGTAACCCTTTGTGTGGCTTCCCGCCTTGCTTAGGGTGAAACGCTTAAAAAAATATAGTGATTTTCCAAGCGTAGCTTATATGTGGCACAAGGCCGAAAGTATGGAGCACCCAGTGAAGATCGAAATCCAGCCATATAAATGTTGTCCTTTGTGTTGTTTTTAGGTTAAAATCTAAAAAAATGGTTATTGCTTTTCTATTTATAGCCGCTGAATATGATTGTCTGGAAGTTAGAATATCTCTTTTGATCTTTTATTTTATTTTTCTTTATAGAGGGTGTCCTTATAGACCTGGATTTGAATTGATAACCTTTTTAGTGCTTGTTATCATGCTATCATAATTTATGTCATTGATTAGAATCACGCGATAATATTAGGTTCTCTTGTCACTAATTACTTCAGCGTATCCTCGTCGTCTATGCTTGATTCGGGTTTCACTTGTCCATTGCTGACAATAGTAATTTCCGACTATTATATTTGTGGCCGGATATTATATTCACGTCCTTAGATATTATGTTTCTAGAGTTTTCGTAACTTTAAATGATACAAGTCAATTTATTGTAATTGTGTTGAAATACTACAAAGGGCGGCCTAGCTTAAACAGCAACTAGATGTGAAAACCTCAGACACAAAAACCAAGACAAAACAATATCTGCTCTCTGCATATAAGCATCGACGCACATCTTCCGGCAAGAATTAAAAAAAATATATAAATTAAATTACTAGTCTTAATTTCTAACCAATAAGATGCTATCTTGCTTCGTCTTAGTAACCTAGAAAAGTAACCTGTGGGATCCATCTTGGACTCATAGAAACCAATTTTTTTTTTTAATTCTAATTCTTGCTAATCGTAATTATTTTTTGCTACTGCACAAACCGACGCCGACCTGGATCTCATTCAACACCAGCTAAGTTATTTTTCTGTCAAGTATAAAACATTGAACTAAAATTCCTCTAGACAGGATAAACAAAAGTTAAAAAAAATAAAATATATAGAAACACATAATATATACAATTACGTTTGTAACATAAGGGATTTACACTATTTACATTGTTTGGACTGTTGTCCTCATCTTTATTGTCATTTCAGCCGTTGCACCCGACATTTCAGCCGTTGTACCCGACATTTCAGCCGTTGTACCCTCAGACCTTCTTCAGATTATATACGTTGGAATTTCAAAGAGAACCCTTTATTGTGTAGATTGTTCTAGTTCCATGTGCTATGCCTTTTCTGGGTATCTCAGTTTCCGTTACAACGACCGAAACGTCGTGAATATGACAACAAAGATGCGGACAATAGTCCGAACAATGTAAATAGTGTGAATAGTTACAATACCTCATCTCAGAAATATAGACAGATACATAAATGATTTGTATTTCATTCCTGAGATGAGTTATTTCTAATATTTCGAACTATTGTTCTCATATAGATGTTATAGACACAACGTTTCGACCAAGTATACTTTAGTCATCATCAGGCGTTTATTGATGAGCTTATATAAAATATTGTTTATGATGTGTTTATTATTGATTATTGTTATATTTTGTCCCTGTGGTATCAGTTATTGTACGGCCCTGTTGAATTGGCTCGTCACTCCCAGATCCACGAATTGAACTCTTGACCACTAGATGACAATAACATATGTATAACCACCTTTAGTGTTTGGGTTTTTGGAGTCTTTTATATTCAGTGTCAGACTGTTTTTGACATTTCTTTATGTAGTCCTGCGTGTGATGATAAGATACATCCGGCATGGTCTTGAAATTGGAGCTTTTGAGGAGTGAGGAACCATCTAATGCCGCGGTGTTAATCGGAGAGCCGAGTTCCAACTCCGTTATATTCCCTTACGCGCAAATACCCTTGGAAAGTTACGGCTAATAAGTAGGACTTATCATTCTTAACTGTTCTTACAATTTAAAAATATTTTTTGGCTTTAAATAACCTTCAAAGAGTTGATAAACAGTAAAAAAAAAAAAAAAAAAATCAATCAAAGCCTCCTAACAAGATTATGTGTCGCGAAAATTTTCGCTCTCTTTTTCTTCTTGTATCAGTTCCTTCATAGTTCGTATTGCACTTAAATCTTCGTCGGGGTTCACATGTTCTCTTTCTGATAATCCCAACCAAAAACAGAAGGGCCATATCTGGGTATGATGATAAATCACATCCGGCAGCAAGGCCCCTGATAGAGACATTGGATGTTTTGAGGAGCGTTGAAACACCTAATGACTCGGAATTATTAATCACAGCGCCGAGTTCCAATTCCCGTTATATTCACTTACGCGCAAATACCTTCTTTTCTGCCCAGATACGGGTTAATAAGTAAGACTTGTATCCGTGAACCATTATTATTTCTCCTCGTCCTAGAAAAATTTCTTAAAATCTAAAAATATTTTCGGGCTTTAAATAACCTGCAAAAAGTTGATAAGCCGTAAAAAAACAAAATTAATCATGTTAAAAAAAAATGTAAGACAGTACCTAGCAAACAGTTTTTTTTTTTTGTTTTTTTTTTTGTTTTTTGTTTTTTGTTTTTTTTCGAGAACTATCACTTTGTTGAAAACTCCGACGGGGTTGCTTCTTGAATACTATAATCTTGACCTCGTCAAGTCAATGCCCAATCGTTGCCTTTCCTTCTCATTACTCATGATAATTTTTCCTATTACTTATCTCTTCCATTTATATCACATGCCACATTCAGAATTACTATTTTTACTGTAACCCTACTCTACATTGACTGGCTCTTGAGTCTTTTATTGAGACTATCATACTTGTTAGTGTTACTATGAGGCACCGAGTTTGTCACTTTGTCTCTATACTGCGTTAATGGATGTCTCGTAGATCTCGTACTTTCTCCTATTCTGTGTATAACACAGTGTGAATTAATTTCACAATTTTATGTTCTTTTGATTGTGTAAGGTATTAGTAGGAGAAAGAAGAATACTCAGAAACAGTTGGATTCCATGAGTGATGCAGAAAAACGTGCTGGTCTCAAGATTAATACCAAGAAAATCGAGATCTTGTAGAAAGCAACAACAACTCCGCCCTCGCACGATTTTCATTTTGGATAATGCAAATCTCTGAAATATCAGGATGTTAACATTTCGCGGCTCCGTGCTTGCATAATCCGACAGTGAATAGTTAGCATCGTGTTCGACTTGCCTCTTCAGCATTAGAACGGCTCTCTGAAATCATCATTACTAAACAGGAACGTCACCAGTTGTGACAAATATCACCCACCCGTATAGTAAATATTCAAAAGCATACCAAAATTGTTTGGTAAAAGTTTGTTACTAGTTTATAAACTGTCCTTATGAGGTAATAAAAATAACAAAGGGAGGTAACAAATAACGCTGACTGTTATTACTATGTTAAATAAGAAACGGAACCAATTTTGAACCATTGAAAACTATATATACAATTTAGTGGGCGCTTCAGCGTAGTGTAATGGTTAGAAAGCTAGTCTGACTAAATCTGTTACAACTAAATAGTGAGTTCGATCCTCACTGGGTGCCCCATACTTTCAGCCATGTGCCACATCTAAGCCTCGCTTAAAAAATCAATAAGGCACCTCGCGACGGTGTAATGGTTAGCAAGCTTGTCTTGCTAAGAACAATTACGACCGAATAGTGAGTTCGATCCTCACTGGGTGCCTCATACTTTCGGCCTTGTGCCAAATCTAAGCTACACTTGGAAAATCACTATATACAATTTAGTTTTATGACCAAGATTAGTTTTATGGTTGGAGTTAGAATTGTAAGTGTTGACAAAAAATTAAACGATTTTTGTTCATAATTATAAAATTAAAAATAATATACACTACTAACAACTAATAAAAATTCAGTGAATATTTTAGGTTGTTTAGAGGTAGAAAAGTGTTAGTACGAACAATCAGGTTTAGTAGTAATCGTTTGAACGCGACTCTGTTCGGACTGCCTCTGATTCGACTGACTGACTGACTCGCTCTGACTGACTGATAGAATCCTGACGGACTTCACTCCAGACTTCAGACTGAACTCTGAGCTTCAGACGGGACTCCCTGCTTCCTCTTGAGGCACAGTATTTATTACGTATGGAATAGTCCATTATGTTATTATGGGTAAGGTCCCATAACAACTTTAAATACGCATCAATAAGCAACGTTTAAAATAACTATCATGTTTTCATCATCGTATAAACTCGCGTATTATGCGACCTTTGAAAGCCTAATTTTGAAGCCTAATTATGCGACCTTTGAAAGCCTAATTTTGAAGCTAATTTAACTACAGTAAATAGATATATAGTTTGGTCAACGGCGTAGCTAGGGCCAGCAGTACATACGCTAATTTTATATACTGTGTATAATGCGCCCCCTTAAAATTAGCCTAAAAATTAGGTCTACAAAAGCCGCATGATACGCTTGTATATACGGTATGTTAATTGTTTTTCAAGCGAAATCGTCGACAAATTCGATTAAACTATAAATTACTGTTAGGTTAATTAATAATGTTAATTATCTCTTTTAATTACACAGTTGCGCATTGACCAGAAATGTATCCTAATTCGCGTGTAATATGTAACCTTATGATTTTTATTGGGTCTTGCGATATAAATAAAGCGATATGTTACGCGCACACAATTTCTTGTTTAAATGTTTTACTATATCTAATCGCTTCATAATACGTATGTCGTCTCCAAGCTGAAAATCAGACAATGTCAGCAACAACAACAAAAAAAAAATGAATATTCTGTGCACTAGAATTACTTGGATCTTTCTGGAGGCTAAATGAAAATTGGTTGCCTCAAACCTCGAGAATCCTTATCAATATTTTCGCTGTTTCAATATATAATTTTTCAAATATTCTTGGCCACCTGCTTCTCTTAGCTTTCTTCTGTGGAGTCGCAGTACTTGAGGGATTAGGGGTATCACTTATACATTGCTGAAAAATGTGCAAGTAATTAGCAAAAAAGTCTTATAGTTATATGTTCACACAGCTGTGCACTATTTTTATTAATACAGATTCAAGGTGGACTTCCACAGAGGAAACTAGTAACATAAACGACTAATAATCTGGTGAAATCGATTTCCATCTCTTATGACACTACATTTATAAATACATTTTTGTACCCGCCTGATTTTACCATCTCCATTACAAAGACCACATTTTGTGTTGTATCCTTTTCACAATCAATTGCATTCTGTTTTTTTTAAATATTAAGTTATTCTTTCTTTCTTTTACTATCTTATCTTAGATTTTATTCTTTCTGAGTATGCCATCAACACAGTTTAATCCGTATATAAGTATATTTATTATTGACAGACATAATGTCTGTCAATAATAAATCTTCGTAGTTTTTTTAGTTCTCTTGAGATTGTCTGGTCGTACAGTTTAATTAAATATAGTACAAGAAGGCACTACTCCTCTTTCAATTTTTGTGTATTCACTGAACTCCTTGTTTATCGGCATGCAGGCTGAGTGTTCCCAATATGTGTTACAGAATACCCAATCTTCCCCTTACAAATCATTCTTTGCTAGCAATTTCAAGTAGATATCTGTGACGTACTTTATCAAACGGAAGGAAACCTCCATAGATACTGGAAATAGTGATAACATTGCACTTGAGAAACCTATTTTCCTGAAAAACTGTTTTAATTTTTTTAATAAACACAAACAACTAAAACACAGGGAGTTACTGGGTGTGGAAGAATTAGGAACAGAAACATTACTAATGAGCGGGAAGAGAAAAGAGTAAGCAAGAAGATATTGCATTTAAATTTTTGCACATTGAAGTTGGCTGGAAAGCATGGAACTAAAATGTAGTCCCAAAAGCTAAAAATGCGAGAAAAGAAACTATTAGCATAGAATAATGGTTACTACCAACACAAATGTAAGTTGATGAGCTCTCGACGCCAGTCTAGTACTGCATTTAAATAAATAAAAAATGTCTCGGTACCTTGGCGAAGCGCTCATCTAAACAATTACCACGAAAGTATTTATAAAAAAAAGGCACAGAAAAGCAACCTTACGATGGTGGGTAAGTGACTGAATCTGGATGCCAGATCACGACCAATAATATTACTGATTCTTTTTTGGATTTTATCAAGGATCTCAAGGTAAATAGAAGGGGCACCGGACCATATGTGACAGCAATATTCTAAGCATGTACAAATGGTAGACTAAGTGATATGTATGATAGATTCTGGGGATAAAACTTGTCTCGCACATCACATTGAACCGACTTTCTTAGCAGCTGACCTAGCAATGGATTCAATACAGACTTTCCAATTTATGTCAGATGAGAAGGCGAACGAGTCACTTTCTTAGAGATCAGCAACAGTCATGATGATGGAAGGTAAGTTAGGGTCTCACTGATTATTGGTTTTGGAGGCGTTAAAATTAACAAGCCATCATTTGACCCAGTTAACAACGGTATGAGGCCGTTTTAAACATCGGCTGCTATTTTGACCATATCGAACTGATCAGATTTAGTATTGAGAATGGGGTAAATGGTTGTATCATCTGCCTATATGTCAAGAGGAGAACTGATGCCGTCAGGATTAAAAAGGTTTTGTAAATTTCAGTCCAAAATAGCACTGGCTACTCAATCAATAAATGACGAATGTTTCCTTACCAGGAAACGGCTTATTATTACTATTATCATTTTATGTATTTTATAAAACATAATTGTAGATCTTTCTGCATCATTTTTGTTCCAGCGTCTTGAACAACAAACATTCTTTTATTCTGTTCCTACGCTACCAAATTTCTGCACGCGCTTGAATAGATAACTCACCTATTAGTCGGTTTATATTGCTGACGACCAAAGCACTCTTATAGTTGACATATCACGTTGAAACACCGGTTCTCGCACGATCACCGAATTTAACGTCGAACTTGGTCAGTACCTAGATGGGTGACCGCTTGGGAATACCAGGTGATCTAAGCTTGGATATGCGGGTGGTGTAATGGATAGCGATTCAAGATTGTAAATCGAAGAGCCGAGTTCCAATTCCAATACTGCTTCGTTATATTTACTTACTCATGCATAACTTTGGGAAAGGTATGACACCACCTCTTTTTTCCTAACTATGGTTTAATTAGTAGAATCCATAAACAAAGCAATCATTCAATCAATTTTTATAGTCAAGAGTTACACTTTTCTTATAGATTTCTTTTACTACCTTATCTACTTTGCTTTCTTCCCGAATCTTTCCTCAACACAGCGTCATATACACATCTTATGTTGTTAGGTCGAAAGAATGCGATATTTATGCATTACTAGCAGCATGGCCCGGCGTTGCTCGTGCTTGATTCAAAAATCGTACGACTCATACAGCAATCGCTCTCACTTGACTTAAAATATTTTTGCCGTTCCTTGCCTTTAAAGGATTCCCTTTGCCGTGCTGATGTTGCTACATGCCTTACTTCTTGCTTATCTCACACTCTGAATTTTTTCTCAGCTCTATACTAAACCTTAAATCTGTTACGAAAAAAGAACTAAACAAAATGAACACAAAACGATCAGCTTTAAAAAAAGACTCGTAAATGGAAAAACCGAATGAAAAAAGAATGTTAACAACAAATACTTTTTCACACCCAACCCAGTTCTGCGGAATCAATGTTGAGTTTAAGCAAGCGAATGAGCCAATTGGAGTAAAGTGTCATGCAGATTTGAATTTTTCCCACTTGTGACGAATGCGGCTATCGATATTTTTTGCATGCTAGCATGCTAGTTAACATTCGTGTCAGTCAGCTGTTGGCTCTCACGATGACCAGTAGAATCTTCCTGTCTATTCGTGGCAACCCGCTATTGGCTCTCACTTTGGCCAGTACAAAATGGCCGCAAACTACATGAAAACCTCTTAAAGCCGTAGAAGCATAAAAAAATCCATCATTTCCACTATCGATGGAAGTTGGGAAATGCAAAGTCGGTCTTGGGCTTCTCACTAACTTGGAGCATGTGCATGTAAATTTTGGTGCAAATCCGTCGAAAATTGTGGCCGTGCATTCGTTACACACACACACACACATCCTGCCTTTTATTGATAGAGATGCATATAAAATATATGAAAGAAATATACAAATTCAGAAGGGTGTAGACCCATGTTTTATAGATTATGTAAGAATGTTTGATAATGTGAGTCAAAAATAACTATTTGAACTGCTAGGTAAGCTTGATTTATTCGGGGAGGATATTATAATAATCCAGAATTTACACTGGAAGCAAACCGCCTATATACGGATCGAAAATGAATTCAGTAAATACACACAGGCAAGGATGTGTCTTCTCACCGGACTTATTCATCCTTTGCAGTGAGTCCATGCTTGAGACGATTAGAAGTCCTACCAGGATTCATTATTGGCAGCTACAATCTTAATAACATAAGATATGCAGATGACACGATGTTGATAGCAGAAACACAAAGGAAATTGCAGAAACTCGTACAGAAGGTAGTAAAGAAAATCGAGAAGTATGGACAAAAAATTAATTGTAAATAGGCAGAATGTACGGACGTCAGCAAAAAGAGCGTCCCAAGATGCAAACTATGAAGATAAATATCTAGGAACTGTTTTAAAAGAGGAAGGAAAATTCGACACTGAAATCGGAAGGCGCATTGAAATAGCAAAAGGTACCTTCTAAAAGCTAAGCAAAATATTAAGAAACAGAAAATTTTCGTTAGAAACAAAAAAAAAACAGTACTGCTCTCATATATGGCAATGAAACCTGGGCAATCTTTTCACAGATGAAGAAGAAACTTGATAAAGCAGAAATGTGGTTCTATAGAAAGATGCTGAGAATAATACCATAGACTTTTTTGAAAGTAGAAACAAAAGCGGCGGTTATGCTGAGAATCAGAAATAAAAAACAGTTTCTAGAACACAAAATGTGGAAATAGCGCTTGGAAAATTTGACACTCACAGGAGATATTGAAGCCAAGAGTGACAAATGAAAACAACGCATAACCAACCTAACGATTTTGTGTAAAGGGTTAGCAGGGATTAGGAGAGATAGCAAAATAACAGACTTTATTAAAAGCTACAAAAAAACAGGAAGCTTTAAAGAGCCATAATCGGCCACGCCCTGAGAGACACACGGAAGAAGTGGGTTTCTATTTCTCTTTCACTCTATAGGTTAACTGAATCCAGTGAGAAAAGACATTCTTGTTTCTTTTCTCTTTTTATTCTTGCATATTCATTGAACTCGTTCCCTAAATCTGTACCATGAGGCTAACCTACTAGGATTTCATAGCAGTAAGCACCCTTATTACAATATAAGGTACACTGATGATACTGTCTTGTTAACAGGGACAAAAGGAAAATTACAGGACTTGTAGTAAAAGAAAGCGAGAAGAAAGTATTAACTATAATTTATAAGAGGACAGAGTATATGGCTGTAAGAAAAAACGCCAACTTGCGAACTACGAATTAGCGATGTCAGTATGAAAAAACTACAGAATTTTAAATATCTGGAAAGTGTTTATAACAAAGGATGTAAAATATGACACCGCAATCCGAAGAGGTGTCAGAATAGCAAAAGATGCATTCAAAAACCTAAGCTAAGTATTAAGAAAAGACAGGAAAATTTCGTTAGAAACAAAGAGTGCTGAACAGCAATGTACAGCTCGGAAAACGCTGTTATGTAAATCATTAAAACGTCGATTCATTGAAGATAAAATTGGTTAACTACTAGTTTGACCGATTGGTAGTTATGTAGTCAAACGGGGAGTTGGTTCTCCCAATGTGTTCCTGAGCGAAACTGTATTGCGATTTGAGACAGGATTTTAGTAAATAAGTTTATTTACGCAACGACAGGTTACCGCTGCTCTGAAAGTCATACTTTTAATTTTCGCATTTTTGGAAACGATAGAAAACACCAGAATGGGAAAAGTAAAGACGTAAATTGTAAATATGTTAACAGAAGGGGTATTACTGCAAGCGATATCGCAAAGCTGATTAAGAGGGAGGCGCGGACGATCAAGAAAGCGATTTCTAACATCAACTGTACTATCTGATAATTCTGGCTTTGAAGAAAAATCTGTTAGAGTCTAACAAAAAGATATTTCAAGGAGCTGGTGTAGCTAGACCGGAGAGAGCTACAAGAAATAATAACTTGAATGTGCTTGAAAAGTTGTTACAATCCAATCAAGCTCGCCTTTATCAAAAGCCAACATCAGGAAGAGAATTTCATGGGCAAACGCCTATATGAAATGCGATTTCAGCTCCGTTTTATTCATGGATGAATGTCGAGCTACCCTCACGCCTTCGCCAGAGGGTGGTTGGCGTAGGACAGTGTACGCCCAAAACTCGCTTCAGACGTCAGACGTCAGCAAGGTGGAGGCGGATGTATGTTCTGAGCGGTAATCATTGGTGACACCATTATTGGACCCTTCTTAGTTTCTACTGAAAATGAATAGCGAAAACTACGTCAAATTTTTTTACTCAAAGTTCATACCCTGGTACAATAATACATCACAAAGTTTCAAATCCTAAATTATTTTCATGCAAGGCTATGTCCTAACAAAGGCATTTCTAAGGCAAAAAAGATTTAAAGGCAAGCAATTTATGGAATGGTCGCCTCAATTTCCAAACCTCAACTGCATTGAGAACCTTTTGGAAATTGTCAAGCAGAAGCTATACGAAGTAGAAAAGCAATACAACAACAAAGAATATCTGAAACAACAAACAATGAATGTGATCTACGAAAAGATTTATAAAAGTATTGACTGTCAAAGGAGCTCATATAAGGATGTAAATCGAAAGACTGTAGGGCAGATTAGATTCATGTAATATTAAAGAATACTACTGTTTCTTCAGAAGGATCCTAAGGATTTCGTTGTAGCGAATCTCCTTCATTCACTTCGTATTCCCCTGGTGAGATGTAAGTTCCACTCAAGCAGCGTCTTTCCCCGAACCACTGCCTCCCAAGAGGTTGCTTCTCCCATCACTACAATCTTAACATTTTCAAGTTCAATGTTAACCGTTATCTTCCACACATATTTGCATAAGCTGTGCCTCTTACTCTGTAAGCTTCTAACTAGAGTGGCCCACCACCTGCACATCCAAGCTTACAGCATCTGGTATTCCCAAGTGGTCACCCATCTAGGTATCGGTCAGGATTGACGTTGCTTAACTTCGGTGCTAGTAATGGATCCACTGTTTCGGTTTGATATGACCATAAGACTTGGAAATATGAGTCAAGAGATGTTGTTCTATGCAAGTATGATGAGAATAATACAAGTGAGTAACGGGGAAGTGCTAAGGAAATCGGAAATTGAAATGACACTTTTACTTAGAATCAGAATAACTAAAACAGAGTGAGGAAAGAAGGCTTCGAGAATTTGACACACACAAGGTATATTGAAGGCAAGTTGGGCAGAAGGAAACATTGAGTAGCCTACCTAACGGCCTTGTTGCCGGGGACTGGACAGGATAGTAATTGCTTGGATCATGAAATTATAGAAAGTTGTGAAGAGCCATGAACGGCCATGACCTAAAGAGACACTGCATGTGTAGCGTTGACACCAGGTTAGTTGATAGAGAGGAGCTTCTTTCAGTCAAACGCTTGTGGCTTAAAATAACTATTCGGACAGATTGTTATCCACCAATGAAAACTAGGACAGTTTCTAGCAGTAAACCAGATTTTATTCTCGGGTTGTAACCTACTGCTGTAGACGATCTACTGAGATGACGCGTGGGTGAGGTGGGGTGAACAGTTTAACGGGATTTTCCCTCTTCTGTCGTTTTCTGGGGACACGCTTCGTCTCTCTGACTTTTTGAGGACACTAGGCAACTCCTTATTCTTTGTCTTGTCCTCTTTGTCTAAAGAAGTAATATATCTTTAGTAATTTTCCTTGTCCGAGCCACTTGCTCTGTACATATGAAGCTTATTTTACATACTGATAAACATCTATCGTGATCACGCTCGGCCACGATGACTTATGACTTCGTGCTAGCACAGCTATCGACGGCACCCAATTTCACTCACAGGGGTCAACCCGTGGTATGGTTTCCAAAGGTGCTACACGCTTGGATCGACCCCTTCAGTCCGATAACATCAAGAAATCGACCATGGTGAGATTCGAACCCGAGTCTCTTGATCAGAATGCGAACGTTCTAACCACTCGGCCACTTGCCTATATTTTTTTTTATCTATCCTATATATCCTCACAATAAGCTCTTTTACTTCAACCTTTTGCATCCTTTGATTACTCTCATTCAGTAACCTTCGACGTTTATTGAGTCTTTTGTTTTCGGTGAACAATAGTATAACAAATGATCGATATAAAACTACAAGTATGAGACACCTAGTGAGAATCGAATTAATTATATTGACGAAATTAGGTCTCCGAGGAGACATTTTTTGTTAAGCCTTCATAAATCCGCACATTACTCTTTGTACACAATCAGATATGAATTATATTTCGGCCTGTCAATAGATTCATTAAAGAGATTTATTGAGCAGTTTTTGAAGAGAAATTAATGTCAATTTGAGATGTATTTTTCCGAGGGCAATTCATGTTGGTAATTCTCAAAAAAAAATATGAAAAGTGTATTTCGTTCCCGTCCATTATTTTTTTTTTATTTCTCATAATTATTCCAAGTTTTGCACAAACAAAATTACGTCATATTTTTAAACTGATTGTATCACAGTGGCTAACGACCGCCAACGGATGACTTCATCTAAACTTTCTAGTCGCGAATTAATCTTCAATCAAGTTATTCGCAATTTAATAAACAAAATTAAAATGACATATTTCGCTCGCTAAAGGCAAAATATCGGAAGATTGGAAGAAAAGAAAGAAAAATGATGAAAAATATCTTTTATGTTTTTGATTCTTAGGGAAAACCTCAAGTTTCATTGGATTAATCGTGTTTTTTTTTTTGTTATTTTTTTTTTTTTTGTTTTTTTTTTTTAATTGTATCGATTATTTCAAACTAATTTACCGCAAGAGGAATTCGGCGATTTTCTTTTTAAAACAAGTTAAGTAATCACTTGACAAAAACCGTATTTCCTTTAGAATATGTACAAGTCAGTATTTCAAAGTTCCCGTCCAGTACCTGCTCTGACCTTTCTGTTCAACGATTATCCAGACTACTGATTCAATCTGGCAATAAGCTTTATGCTTTCTATTCTTGTTCAGTTATTTCGCATGGTTTCGTAACATTATGTTGAAACGGCTCTGCAATCTTTACGATGGCTGTCAAATTCGAGCAATTTACCTGTATCAAGTTTTGTCTGAAGCTCAGCAAATCTACCACGGAGATTCTCAATATGCTTTCTTAAGCTTGTAACGACCATTGTTTACATATGCATTTTGGCGTGTTACGCTCGTTTCAAAAGCAGTTGAATGTCGTTTTAAGACGAAGATCGTATAGGGCAACTCATCACGACGTGAAAAACGCTAGAAGATATGAAAAACTCATGAGCATCGTCGTTAAACGCTCCATTAGCTCTCCCCCATTGCTGGCATCAGTTATAGAGTCTGTGTTAATGATAATATTAGCCGTTTCCCTACGAAGAAACATTTGGCATTCGTTGACCGAGTAACGAAGTTTATTAAGTTTTCGTGTAATTGTGAAAACGAACAGAATTTGCGATTTATATTTTGGTTTGGCATAGTTTATTATTATAGATTCGGAGATGGCTTCAATTAAGAGTACAAAAATTGTCTTTCAATTTGGGGTGTTTGACTTCAATTTGAAATAATACCATTGGAAAATTTACCTGTCCAAATAGGTTAGATAGAAATTAATTTCTGTTGCTTGTATTATGTATCCTAGTACAATCTGTTGCATATTACAAATATATCTAGTATGAAATTTAAGTCAAAGTATTTGACCGTTTGAAGTTGATCAAAACTTTTGCATATTTAATCATTTACTTTTGACAATCAGTTATGGATACTTGCCTTTTCTGTCTTTTTTTTTTGTTTTGTTTTTTGCTATTAATAGCAATACTAACTGTTTCCCTACAAGGAAACATTGACCGAGCAGCCAGTAGTATTGTCGGTTGAACTTTATCAGGTTGAACGAAGGTACTCTCGAGAAAGCACCCTCCCTTGAAAGACTGTTGGGCCTCAAACTCACACACTATCAGAAGTGTGTCTCGTACATACGATCCATTGGTAAGGATGCTGGTAAAACGATTGGATCTCTGTACCGCTCCAGTAAGTAGCTGACTCCTCATGCTTATCCTCTAACGTTACAAGAGCCATATCAGGCCAAAAATAGAGTATTGCTGTCATATTTGGGCGGGTGATGCCAAAACATTACTCTCTAGCCTTGAAAGAGTTCAAAACCGTCTCTGAGCGTTTGTGGGTGACGAATTATTCCCCACCTTTCAACCTCTCTACCACAGGCGGGATGTGGCAAGCCTTTCGCTGCTCTGTCGCTATTTCCACAGAAAATGTTTGGACAAACTACATTCCCTGGTCCCTTCACCGCAAGAATACGCCAGGTTACTTACATAGTAGCAAACCACCCACGTTCCCTCCGTATTCCATCGGTGAGAAGTAAGTTCCACTCGAACAGCTTCTCCCACTGCCCTGTAGAACCGACTCCCAACAAGATGTTCCCCCGATCGTAACCTGTTCGAGGCTAGGGTCAACCGTTATCTTTCACTCCTATACACACAAATGGCCTCCAAGCGCAACCCTCTACCTCGAGTTGCCCCTGGGCTTGTAAATGGTGAATTTTTTTTTTTTTTTTAAATTAAAACAAGTTTTCAGCAAAACAGGCTTCTCAACTCCAGCAGCTGTTATAGCTCTTTCCATTATCGATGGGGGTTTCCTTCCTAACCTTTTATTTAAAGTAGTGTGGATTGTTAACATTTTGATTATGTTATTATTTTTCTCTTCGAGTTACATGAAATATTAATTTTAGCTATTGTTGCTGTTTATAGTCATCAAGTGAGGTTCTTTCTGTTTTTTGGTACACATCTTTATGTGTGATACTATAGCGCCAATCTACAAGGTTCGAAGAAGAATGGTTTTCGCCAAAACTCATAGACTTCAATCGATCAATGTCATTTTAACCATTGATCTTAGAATATGGCTGCATACAGTTTAGATATTTCTGAATTGGTTTGGCTTCATGAATGACATCCATTTAACGATTTGACGAGACTATTTAAGAATGTGAGTCTAGTTCTCCGGTTAATGTTTTTGTTTCGTAGGTATGTGTGATGTTGAGCGAAGCTAACTCTAGCGTATCCTATTCTATGTTGAATTTCCTTTTCTCCTATACCAAATTTGTTATAACTGATATATATGCCGAGGTATTTGAAGTCTTTAATTTTTACTAATTTCACATCATGAATTTTATAATGGGTTCAGGCTAGAAGCCATAGAAGAATCTGGAGCTTTTCGATACCAGGTCATCAAAGTCAACCCAGAAGCCTGCTAGCATATATAAAAACATCAGAATTATAAAGTTTATTGTCATTTGTGTTTGTGTTCGCAACTGGGAATTATCCATTATTTTCCCATATAACTTTGTAGAGACACATTTCAAAGGTGATCAATCGCAAAGTTACGATTAAAAACACGCGCTGATTCATGCAACTACTCTATAAGAAAAAATTTGGATAAATATTTAACAAGTTTACATAAGATCACACAATAAGTATGCCTCCCCTGGTGACTGAACCCACTGTAGTCACGAATCATTTGTTGTGACTTCACATTGTAGATATTGCACGCAGTCTGGCATTTAAAATATATTTTGACTAGCTTATGACTATCAGGTGGCTTTTAAGCTAGCTCCTGTAGAGGGTCCTTGATCGAGCCTTTGGCTCAACAATGACACTTCATGCATTGAGTACATATTAAGTGTTATTAAACTTGAACAATATTTTTCAAAACAATTAAAAGCGTTCATCAAAACAATGATATAAATGTCTGTTTGGAATTTATTGCAAACTGCTTGATAACATTTTGTTTTCCCATTCGGATTCAGGCTTGTTTCCATTCCCAGCCCTTGAACATAGATTTGGCCGTGAGAAAAGCAAAGTTCAATCAGATGAAACCCAGTTATTTCAATGATTGTTCTTGGAACTTATTTGATTGACATGGGCAAACTGGAAACTGAAGTGTCTTTTGAAATCAAAAGGAAGATCTGGAGGAATTAATGGGATTCTTGTAATTAAAATTCTTTCCTGGACCAGTAAGGACCTCTGCTTCCAAGAGATGAGGAAGCATTCTCTTGACAATTAACTTTGTTCCATTACCAAGCTTTGGAGGATCCATAATTTCTTAATAGCATAACTGGCACATTTTCTTTTAGTTCCACCTTGTGTGATGAAATTTCAGGAGGATTCAATAAGTTCAGGAACTCTATTGGATAATTCACTGCCTGTTCTTGTTCAACCACTAGTAGATGCTATCCACTGTCTGACTCTTGGAATCTCATATGGCTCTCTCACAAAACCAGTTTAAATCCATGAAATGGTGTTTCATGTTTGGATAAACATGGTTAATCAAGTCTTTGATACTTGAGACTGAAACGACACAACTATTTGGGAATGAAATATCTCCATTTTGGTTCATTTTGATGGTTCCGTTGCCAAGCTGCAGCATCAAAGAAGCAAATCTTCCTGCTTCAACCAAGGTCATCTGTGATTCTCTCATGTTTGTTTTCAGACTGAGTCTTTGAACATAGCTCCAGATGTAAGGATTTTTCAGTCAAGCATTGATTTCATCAGATGGAGTTCCTCTTGAAATGACTGGTAATATTTGTCTAAAATCACCAGAGAGTAGCACAGTGATACCCTCCCATCATTTGTGAATTCTATCTAATGTGTTTGAGCGTTTTCTCCAAGGCCGCAAATGCTCGTTTGTGAGACACGTTACATTCATCCTAGACAATGAAGCATGTCTCCGACAGTAGCTTAGCCACGTTTATTCCTTTTTTGATGTAGAAAATAGGTGTTTCATTGTAGTTCAAATCCAATGGAAGTTTGAAGATGATTTGTGCTGTACACCCTCCAGGCAAGAGAGAAGTAGCAATTCAAGCGATGCTACTATTAAAGCTACTTTTTTTTAAAAGCATTTCACCCCAAGCAAGGCGGGAAGCCACTAGGACGCAAGGGGTTACAGAAAATTTAGAGCAAGATCAGATAGGAGTGATAGGATGAGGAGGGGGGTAGTGGATAGATCAAGGCAACTGGAGATGTCGATCGACATTACACTTGAATAGCTGGAGATTATAGCTCTCAGGAAAACAGGAATAGGGAAGAGAGTTCCACAAGCGAGAGGTGCGAGACATGAAGCTATTGGAGTAGAAGAGACGGCTACATTTAGGAGTTTCGACAGTGAAGGGGTGAGAGCGGGATGCCAGCCTCGTAGGGCGCTTGAACTCATGAAGTCTGGGAACCAGCGAATGCAGCTCCTCGGAGCAATTACCATGAAAGTATTTGTAGAACAGACAGAGGGAGGCGACGGCGCGTCTGTGAGAAAGTGACTGTAGACGAGATGCCAGTGCAGGGCCAACTACATTGTATATCCGCCTCTGGAGCCTATCAAGAACCCCGAGGCAAACAGAAGGAGCACCAGACCATATATGGCAGCAGTACTCCATGCAAGGACGAATTGTTGATTTGTAGATCTGGAGGATCGATCCCGGGTAGAAAAATTTCCTGGCGCGTCACAGGGAACCAACTTTCTTTGCGGTGGACGAAGCAATTGACTCAATGTATCTATTCCATCTCAGGTCAGCAGTCAACGTGAGACCGAGCAGCCGCAGAGAGTTGCTCTCGAGAAGTTGAGCGTCAGACATTCTAATGGAGGGCAGGGAAGGATCTCTGTGGTGATTAATAGAGAGAAGTTTCTTCTTCGAAGCGTTGAAGTTGACCAGCCAATTCTTGCCCCAGTTCACAACCGACTGAAGGTCCTTTTCGAGAGTGAGTTTTGTCAGTGACACTAGATTTGTTTTTGAGGCAGGAATAAATTGTGGTGTCATCCGCGTAGATGCCAACTTGGGTATTTATGGCGTCAGGAAGGTCATTTATGTAGATAAGGAATTGAGTGGCGCCTAGGATGGAGTTTTGAGGAACACCTGCATTCGTGGTATAGGAACTGGATGAGAATCCGTTGAGAACGACCTTCAATTCACGGTTAGACAGGAATTATTGTATTAGGTTATACAATCGACCCGTAATGCCATAACCCTGGAGCTTGCGAGGAAAGGCCGGCATACCAAACCCTATCAAATGCTTTGGAGATGTCTAGTGCCACGGCATGGGCTTCCCCGTTATTTTGAAGAGCTTGGTAGATGGCCTTAAGCACATCAGCTGTAGATCGAGCAAAGCGGAAACCATATTGCTTGTCTGAGAGCAGGTTATGGGATGTGAGGTGGTTAACCACCTCGGTATTGATTTGCCTTTGCCGAAGAGGGGAAGAAGACTGATAGGACGGTAGTTGGAAGGGTCAGAGGGGTCGCCAGAGTTCTTGAAGACAGGAACAATCGAAGAGGACTTCCAGCAGTCAGGAAAACAAGATTCCTTGAGGCAGTAGTTGTATAGTTTAAAAAGGGCGGGCGCCAGTTCAGGCGCGCATTTCTTCAAGACAATGGCTGGTATCCCGTCTCCACCACTTGCCTTGTTGGGGTCTAAATTGGAGATAACGCCCAATACCAAAGCTGGGGTTATGTTTAACCCACTCAATAGGGCTCAGTTCTAAGAGGGAAGTCGGGTATGGGTACACCCGAAGAGTCGAGCGTCGAGTTGAATGAAAATTTCCGAGCAAAGCATTCAGCCTTGGCGGTAAAGGAGGTCAGGACTTCGAACTGGTTGAATAAAGGAGGTATAGAGGGTTTGCAATTGTTCAATACGCTCTTACAGAGACGCCAATAATCTTTGGAGCCAAATTTGCGAGATGCAATACGTTCCTTCATCCGAGCCGCAAATAGTGACTTAGCATCGTTGAGGACACGCTTACACTCGTTACAGGCGGAGGCAAAGAGACGTCTATTGCAGTCAGACATGTCGCTACGGAATAGGTGGAAGTAGTGGTTCCTATCGGCGATGGCGGCTGAGCAAGCAGCGGAGAACCAGGGGGAGGAACGCGACTTGACCCTATATTTCCTTGATGGGATGAAAGCGTCGATTCCAGCTTTAACCCAGGATGAGACCTCAGAAGCACATTCTTGGACGGGGATCGTAAAGACTCCATCCCAGGGGACATCGCGGAGGAAATCACGGAACGCGTCCCAGTCAGCTCGTAGGTAGGGGGTTCTTTATAGGGAGTGGAGTTGAAGGAGATGTTAACAGATACTACCACATGATCAGAGTTACCAAGAGGGCAGAGTTGCGAGGCGCTACAGGACTCGGGGATGGAGGTAAAACACAGATCAAGAAGAGAGGCTTTACCTTCCCGGTTGAAGGTTGGAGTCACACTGCAGATAAAAGAAAGTTAGTTACAAAAGTTTTATCAGTACTTCAAATGCATCCAAGAAGAAAGTCCCTCGATTGTTGTTGTCTGTGTCATCAAAGACCTTCTAATAAACTTGCTGTTGATCTTGGTTCAACAGGAGCTCTTTGTTTTGAACACAGTGCCCCAGTTCTTCCATGTTGTATCCTTTGTCTCTCGAAATTTCTCTGTTGATCTGTCCAGTTTCTCTGTTTGGATTTGGCAGACCAAAATTTCTGAGATCTCTTTGAGCCAAGTTCATCACTTTGTCTTCAATTTTACAGAGAGCTAAATTTGCAATCTGAGGATTTAATTCCAATCCTGGATGAGTAAGTCTCATTTGAAGAAGATATTTAAAAAGTTAAAGAGTTGTGTCACTTTACTTCAAAAAGTGTCACACACAGACATTTTCGCATTTATTAAATAGAAGGAGGAGATGAGATATTTATAAGTTAGAGAGTTGTGTCCCTTTAATTGAAAATGTGTGACACACAGACATTTTTACATTTATTATATAAATTTATCTAAAGAAAATAATTAGAGAAAATAAAATTTAAAGCTAAACGAAAAAATGGGTGCTGAACTGTGATATCTAATATCCTATCAGGCAGTACATCCTGGACAGGTAGAGTAGAGATTTGAGGCGGCAGAAATGTCGTTTTCCGCAAGGATGCTGTGAATAACATAGACAGAACATGTGACAAATGGGGAAGTTTTAAGGAAGATGGAAAAAACAGTATTTTTACTTAAAGGAGGAAAGAAACATTACATTTCTGGGTTACATGATGCGGAAGGTGTGCTTAGAAAATGTAATGCTCACAGGACATATTGAAGACAAGACAGGCCGAGGTAAACAGCGAGTAACATATCTAACGAGTTTGTGCGAATGGGTGACAGAACATAAGACTAGAAGTGATAGTAAGGGGAAAAATAAGCCAAGTGAACATATGCGGCCAATGTAACTGCTTATGCACAAACACTAAAATAAATTACAAATCCATCGCTACTCTCAAGGTTAGCCATTTTAACTTATCTTCCAGCTGCAAGTGTTAAGCGAAAAGGTACAAACGAAATCTATCTCAGTTGTGAATGAAAAGGAAAATTGATTCAATTCTGTCTCTTCCTTTGGCATATTACGCAAGCTTTTCAATATTTTGTTTATTTCTAAAATGTGTGTACAACTCAGTGGAGTAGAATCCTGCACCCAGCCACACGCCCAATCCGTGATTTACAATTGTTTTGTACAAAATGACCAAAACTAGACGAGCTCTCTTTAACCGGGTTATCATTTCTACAAATTATAAGGAATAATATTTAAATATCGGGTGTGGGGTGGGGAGGTATCTAACCCATTCTCTCAATGATTTCATTTTCTCACAGAGATATTGTATCTGTTTATATTTGTGACAGGACCCAAAGAGTGTGAGTTCAATACCCGGTTAAAGCAATGGAGAACTTGGAGAGGGGAATTAACAAGAGATTACTGACAACTGACATCCATTAGACATGGCACGTGGAACTAGAACAGTCTACCCCAGTGAGCGAAATAAAGGCTTCAGTTCGACATTCCAACCATGTGAAGAAGGCCGGATCGTACAAAGGCCGAAACGTTGTAATAAATATGGCGACAAAGATGAGGATAATAGTCCGAATAATGTAAATAGTGAGAAATATTGTAATAAAACAAATCACCAAATAGTATGATTACTGATACGAATATACTTCAGATAATCATTTGTTTTGATTCCAAATGTAGTAGGTGGCTCACCTCAAATGAAAATAGTCAAAATAGACAGAAAAGCTAAGTGCATCAACAGATTGATCCGAGAGTTGAACTCTTAACTGTCAGCTCCAGATCCGTACTCTCATTAGACTTCGTCAGTATTATCAATTTTTGTCCAGTATTTCTTTCATCTCAGTTTCTTGTAGTTTTCAACGTCACTTTCAGATCGTTATTACACAATCGTAAATAAGCATCGTGGATGAGAAATAAAGAAAATTTCGATAGAAAAATCTTCCAAGCACTATGTGCCTACTGGCCCTAAAAATCCTCATACGCAATCCTGCTTTTTAAGGGGGTCTAACGCCGACCATTGATGTCGATTGGGAATTAATGTAATACAATCTGCAAAATATAGTTCATATTTCACTTAATAACCCATGTAGAATATTTAAATTGAAGAATTAATTTACAAGTTTTATTTCGGAATTCCCAGTTTCCAAATATTTTCGCGTCCTGGGTATGTCGGTAAACTACATCCGCGTCCTGGGTATGATGATAAACTACATCCACGTCCTGGGTACGGCGATAAACTGCATCCAACAGCAAGGTCTCAGATAATGTTTTCAGAAAAATAATGTTGCCAGCTCTAATTTTGAAACAATAATGTTGCCAGCTCTAAGTTTTTGTAAAAGAGTAATGTTGCCAGCTATACGTCTTTTCGTAAAGGAATAATGTTGCCAGCTATACGTTTTATTTTTGTGTTTTTTTTTAAACAATAATGTTGCCAGCTATACGTTTTTTTGTTGTTTTTTTTTAAACAATAATGTTGCCAGCTATACGTTTTTTATTCCATACAAAATAGGCATTTAAAATTCATATAAACTGGATTTGGCATTAAATAGCCCACAGTGGTTGATATGCCATAAAACCCAAACAAACAAACAAACAAATATTTTCGATTATAAAACTGGTTGTGTTATCTTAATTTTATAGACCAGTATTTCTAACTCATCGTATACACCAGTTATTGGCAAACTGGGGCCCGCGAGCCACATGCTGCACGACTGGCTTTCTGAACCGCACGCGTAATGTTATAAAGAAAATGACGTTTACTAAAATGTTGCTGATTTCCTTTCGTTCTCACTTATTCACTCATCTATTCTCTCATCCACATAGATAAACAAGGGTTAAATAAAAAGTTTCTTGAATTTTGTAACCTTTGTTGGTGATAAAGTTTTCATTATTTTGAACAATTGGCGATTTTCACCAAAAAAATGTTAATACGTGAAACTTTATTTGCTGTACAAACGGCAAACGTTCATAATATTTTTTCTCTCCGGAGAAGAAATATACTTTAAAAACAAAATTTTGGGTGGTCAAATGAATAAATTTGTAACAAATCACACGCAACGGCATATATTAATCCCACTTGTCATCAGTGATAATATTAGAAAATACGTCAGTTTTTTAATTATAAATATAATCTTCTCACGGTCCAGTGCTCGAAAAAGCCCGCGTATATATCTGGTATAGACTGTGAATTCGTGCGTTTCATTTCTATTTTCGACTATCACCTATTGTCTCTTCAAATTGTTTGTCTTAATTGTTCTTGTGTCATGAACGACTAAATATAACTGACGTTCAAATTACTTTTTTCAGTTATCGAGACAAGAGCATCAGTAAGGCAAGAACTGATCCAGTATCTAAGGTCTGCCATCACCTCAAACTTGAGCAAAATCTTTTTATATGACTTTGACGTTTGACCCTTAAGAATGACACGAATCCATCTTCATACATCCAGCTATGGGTTAAGTAGTATGATGTGTAATAAAAATAAACCATTGTTATTCTAAAAAAAAAAAAAAAAAGATAATGCAATATTAACTCGTAATAAAGAAGAATTCTTCTTCGTTTTTTAATCTTTTAACCCTAAGCAAGGCAATAAAGCCAATAACAATTATGCAGTTATTAGGGTGAGGGAATATGAGAAAAACATTAAGGATAATATAAAAAATAAAAGAACAGTTATTAAGAAGACAGATAGTAACAAATGGCATTGAATTTAATTTTTTTAAGATCAAATTTGACTGGGAAACAAAAAGCCGGAAGAGAGTTCCATAAGCGAGAAGTGCGATGGGAGAAACTGTTAGCATACGGTTACATATCACCAGTTCAACTATAAAATGATGAAACCTTGCCGCCAATCTAGTACTGTGCTTAAATTCATGATGGTTGTTTATCATAGGGGAAAGATCACCAGAGCAATTACCATAAAAGTTTTCATAAAAATCAGACACAAGTAAGGTAATTTACGGCGTTAAGAATGCGACTTTAATATTGTTCAATCCAAATTGTTTTGACTTTAAATAACCCGCAAAGGGTTGATAAACTGTAAAAGAAAGCAAATCGATCAATCAATTGACGTTTGACTTCAAGCATTGATTCAACACTAGTCACTCTTGTTCAACTGCCTGAAATATTGAAATTCGTAGAGAGACCGTTACTTTACATCTTCAAGAAAGAAAAAAATATCAGTAAGCAGACAAGAGCTATTTTCTCGTTGATTTTATAGTTGGGCGTCGACATTGTGTTTCCCATATACAGTGAATGATCGGGGCCACTTCAAAGAACCAATTCTCCTTCCTCTGCCGTGTAAATTTCAACCGCAGAGGAATTTCAGATTTCAGATAACACATACTTTACAGTAAATAAAGTGGGACTTTGGTAGAAATATAGTAAATAAAAAAATTCAAATACTAAGTGTAAACAAAAGGATATTCATACGTCAAAATAAAGTTCTTCTATGTACCGTATCCCTTCAGGATGTGGGCGAACATGGCACCCCACTATCCTGTGTAGTTCTTAACAATATTTGCCCTTTATCTATTACCCTCCGTCCATGTTTTGCCATCAATTTAACACATACACATTAGCTTACTCATTGTTTCCCTCTGTCAATAATGCCATCAATATGCCTTGTGTGTGTCAAATTTTCTAAGAGTTCTTTCCTCCTTATAGACTCTAAAAATTTCAGTTATTTATTTCTGATACGAAGTAAAAGAGCTCATTTTTCTTTCCATTTTCCTTAAAAATTCCTCGTTTCTCATATGATCAGTCTATAGAATTCTCAACATTCTTCTATAGACCTAAATCCCCGTTAAGGCATGTCTCTTTTTCATCTGTAAATGACGGTTTCCGTATTGGATACAGATTCGATTCCTGTCGGAGAACGCATATTTTCTATGAAATGTCTTGAATATTCAGGCCGGTCAATGTAATTAATATAACTAAAATTAATAAAATATTTGTCGGATTTAATTCATTGCATATAATATATATTGTGTGCGCGTGCGTACGTGATGGAAAGTGGCGGTGGGGGAGACGGAAAGAGAATATATGAAAATATTCGCGTCGTTTGCTAAAATGTTGACAAATGTCCAATCATTCAAACACCTACTCAGTCATTCACTTAACCAATTCGATTACCCACTTGTATTCGCTAATCTTCGATCAAAACACCGTGACGTTATTCATTTTGTTTTTAGTTTTTCCAAATCCCCATCACGTTTATCAACGCAGATCGGCTTAAGCGCGAGGAACAAAAGCCCAGTAGATTAGTTAGTTCGGGAATTTGGTGGCATAATAATTGTGAGTTCAATCCCTAAGCCGAGCATTGTGTACTTGCACTCAACTGGAACAGAGCGAGCAATAATTGGACAGTACTAAAAAGTAAGAACTGTATACGATATCTGTAGACAGAGGCAGTCAAACGATAACAGTTTTAAATAAAAGGATCAATAACTGAACAGTCCTAAAAATAAGAGCTAGATACAAAACAAATAGATTTAAAAAATATGTCGTCAAAAGTTTATTGAAAATTTTCAACATGTACTCCATCTTTATCCCTTTGCAAATTTCAAATCTATCCTTAGTGTGGTGAAACACATTTTGAAAGATTTCAGGGGTTCTCTCCTACACTGCTAAATGAATATGTTCTTTAAGTTCAGCTGAAATATTGATTTTTTTTTTTTTTTTTTTTTTTTGCAATAAACTCCATGCAAAGAAATTCAAGGATGGGGATCAGCAAAATATTTTTTTGTGCATTCGTTATTAATAGGGTTCTGAAATGAAATCAAAACTGTTCGTTTGGAGAATGTTCTGCTGTGTCCTATCTTTCATATGGAATGTACACTGTTATGCACCACTTGCCTGCGCGTCAATGAAGACCAAGTTCACCCATTCGTGATAAAAAGATTTCTTCAATGAGACAACGTCTTCCGGTAGGAAAATACGCCCTGCCACACTGAACGAATCAGAAGCTAATGGTTTCAGGAACATAAAGAAAAGTTTACTGTGCTGCTTTGCCACGAAACTCCCCAGATTTGAAAAACCACTAGACACTGATTAGATGTTAACGGATTCTCTATTTGAACTATGGCACCAGATCCCAGAGAAAAACATGCCTGATTACGTAACATCTATTTTGCAAATACATGGAAGTCAAGCATCTCATTGGGTAACTATTTACATCATCTGGACTGCCATATTCACGACGCTTCGGTCGTTGAACGTTCCGGCCTTCTTCAGACGATATACATTGGAATTTCGAACCGAACCTTTTATTAAGTTCACCGGTGTAGATTGTTCTAATTCCACGTGCCATGCCTTTTTTGAATATCTCAGTTTCAGTTAATTCCATTTAGTAACTCAACTCTCCAATTTTTTGTTCCCTCTGTTGTGGCCAGGTATTGAACTCACAACTCCTTGGGTCAAGTCACATTTTGGATTACTCAACCAACGCTTGTATCCACTAAAATGCCTAATCTGAAAAATATAGAGACCTTCTCATGGGGTAGGTTTTCATTAAGTTTTAGCTCATCAATATACTGACCCTGGTATACTGTACAGTCGACAAAATTAAAAACACACAACGCGCATGCGTGAAATTAAAGATATAAAATGAAGACCTTGATATTCTATATGTTATTTCAATATATACAATTTAGTTCAGTAAATGCTCTGTTTTGGGTTTTTTTTTTTTTTAAATGAGAGGTATTAAGTACATTTACCGGTATGAATGTTCGAGAAATTTCATAGAAAACACTTTATTTCAATAAATTGTATCTATTAAAATAACGTATAAATAGAAAATATATTAAATAATTGTCTGACTTAATCCATTTGATATTATATATATATATATATATATATATATATATATATATATATATATATATATATATGTATGTATGTATGTATGTATACACCAATGACAGTTGATCCAAAGAAAATTGCAAAATGTTTTAATAAAAGTGAAACATGTTAGATTGATATACGTTTCCTATTTGTTCTTTTATTGTATTATCCTGTTGAATTCGGATCCATATTTGATCTGCATTTGATCTCTAGCTTATATATATCTATCTATCTATCTATCGATATATATATATATATATATATATATATATATATATATATATATATATATATATATATATATTAGGGCTGTTTCAGAAAAGTTCATATAATTTCGTAATCTAATAACTTGACCAATTCTCATTCAAATGAACTCAAATTTTAACACCATGTGTAGGAACAATTCAAAATTCCATGATTATTTTTTATGTACAAACGACATTCGTTGGAAAAGAAAGGGCATTTTGCGTGTTAACGTCTGCTCGAACACAATCGAACAAGACTGCGCAACGTGCATTTGTGAGAAAGTTCACTAAAAATGCACCAAGTAAAATGCAGTTTTAGATATGACACAAAATATTCAAAGAGGAAGGCTCTGTCTGCAGAGTGAAAGCATCTGGATGACCACCATTAGTGGGAGAGATGGTCGAGCAGTTTCGGGAAACATTTTTGCAAAGCCCCGATGAAATACATAAGAGGATCAAGTACGGAAACTCAGATTCCTTCAACGTTACGCAAGACATGCTACAGCGTGTTTGGCAAGAGCTGTACTACCGATTTGAAGTGTGCCGTGCCACGAGCGGTGCACATATTGAATACCTGTGAAATCGTTCACCAATTCCACATAGCTTTGAATTTCTGGTTCAGAAGTGAATGAATAAATCTTATTTTGCTCAACAATAAGCCTGTTTAGTTTCATTTACTTAGACCATGTTACTCAGATATTTATTAGGTTGGTGCAAAAATAATGTCGTTTTCTCACATATGTTACTATGTGAGAAAAATACATTATTTTTGCACCAACCTTATACATCTCAAACACACACACACATATATAGATACATACGTATACGTATATATATATATATATATATATATATATATATATATATATATATATTATGCAACGTTACATTAGAACATGCACATACCCACTACAAAACTGTACATCTTGTTTAAACGTCAAAATATTTATTAACGTTTCTTCAGGTGGGAAATCACGATGATAACGCGATTTCCCACCTTATAGCATCTGATTTCCAACCAGATGAAACGTTAAAAAAAATTTAACGTTGAATTAAGATGTACAATTTTGTAGTGGGTATGTGCATGTTCTAATGTAACACTGCTTAATAAATAAATATTTATTGTTCTACTTTTGTATTGACCCTGATTTAAATTAATGTTTTTGTCTGAAATCCTACTCTTCGTTCTTTTACATATATATATATATATATATATATATATATATATATATATATATATATATGCATGTTTCATTAAATAATAGGCAAGTTTTGTCTATTTATTTTATGTAAATTCTTTTCATATCGTCTGATAAGCTTAATAACATCATTATAAGATGAAAGAAAATCACCATATTGATACATATTTTTTAATCCTATCTAAGCTTTCCCCTTATCTAAGCCATTATCAAAGACGACAATTACATTACAATATATTAACCAATACACGGACAAAACAATAATGATAGTCTGTTTTTGTTTGCATGGAACATTTCCAAGCAACAACAAACTCGTGCATACGAGACGCTGGAAGCGAAAATCCCACCGTAGCTCATGACAGCACACATGACTACGTGAGAGTGAAAACGAGAAGTATTAAGTATGGGAAGCCATTGGTATAAACCAATGCCTTCTGTTACCAATTATAAACATTTAAGAATATTTGTAGATATTTCGTAGTTCATTTTGTTCGGTTTAGGTTTCAACTGTTTTATGTATATAGCTTCAAGAATTTTAAGTTTTTTTTTTTTATTGTTTTCATGTTTAAGTATAGTTGTGTTTTCAACGAGGATTTTCCGAAATTGCGTATGTTGTTTTAAATGCCTAAAAATGTTACAGTTATCATTCAAATTTAGAGTCAAGCGTCGTGAAAGCGAGTTTGTGGTGTGTCCAACATAAATATTATTTAATCCGTTGAAGATACAATCTCCCAAAGGGCATTTGAATTTGTAAACTATGTTGTTTTTTTTGCAAATCGCTAACGGGGGAAGAAGAATCATTGCGAATAAGTGAGTTGGTTATACTAGTTGTAGTGTAGTATATTATTAACTTAATATATATCCAGGTAAGATGAGTTTTATTGTTTAACTTTAGGATTTTCTCATGCTTTTATTGTTGTGTAACTTTACTATCGCCTGATACGATGCACTGATACGCATTGAAAGATATTACATCGATGTAATATACTAATATATATATATATATATATATATATATATATATATATATATTAGGTTGGTGCAGAAATAATGACGTAATAATGTCGTTTTTTGACGTATTTTTTAACGTCAAAAAACGACATTATTACGTCATTATTTTTTTGCACCAACCTAATATATATATATATATATATATATATATATATATATATATATATATATATACACTAATGTCCTTTGCTTTTAGCACTGGATAGTGAATGATAGTTTGTTTAACTTTGTTTAGCGGCCTAAGAACCTATTAATGCTGAAATCTAAATAATCAGAACACAATTGTATGGCTTCAAATACAGATAAAATTAATTGTTTGTAATTCTCCTATAAATAGGTATTGTTGGTAATTTTACTATAATCTTATATTTTCATGGTGTTTTGTTTTAGGTTGGGGTTCACTATTTGCCCATAGCTTGGACTCCTAACAAGAGCTACCACCTCGGGTCAGAGTGGACCTGGGAACAACAATTAAAAGACTCCTCAAAAGCTTCAATCTCCCGACCAGAGGCCTTACTGCCGGATGTAGTTTATCGTCATACCCAGGATTGATGAATGTTAGCGTCACGAAGAAAGACATAAAAAGAGGTGAGTGTCCACGAGAAGAAACTCTTTGAAAGAATTCGTTGCCATAACTGCGAAAAGGTGAGAATGAAAGAATAAAATAATGAATACGAATGAAGGTAGAAAAGAATAAGAGAAAAGAGAAGGAAGGAAAGATAACTCCTGATTTAAAGATAAATGAGGGATGGGAGGGAATGAGGAAAATTGCAATCAGAAAATGTGTCTTCGTCGAATGTAAATCTGCAAGAATGGATACTTATGCTTCGGCTTAAAAATCGCGAGATGAAAAGAAAAGTTATTAAGTGACTGACAGAAAACAAGAAAGATAACATTGCAGGGAGAAAAAGAAAAATTGAAAAAAGGGCTGAGGTATGGGACGAAGAAAGAATTTTAAGCATTTCACTCCCTGCAAAGCGGGAGTGCCACCAGCACACAAGGAGTTACAGAGAGTGGGAGCAAGAGTAAAGAGGAGTGATAGGAGGAAAGAATGAAGAGAAGAACGGAGAATAGATCAAAGCATTTGAAGATGTCGGTTGCATTTGAATATTCGAAGATTATAGTGAAGCAACTAAGAGGAAGGGAGTTCCACAGACGGGAAGAGCGAAACATGAAGCTATTGGAGTAGAAGATGTTAGACATTTTGACGGTCGTCTTCGAGTATAGAATCCAGAGGTTAGCAGTGAATATTTCGGAGACAGTAGGAAAGCGTAGTTCAGGTTAGCAGTGGATATCGCAGAAAAGTAGCAGAGCGTAGTACTTCCTTCTGTCATCTTCGCCTGACAAGTTGGCACTGGTCATTCGGGTAGGGTAAACAAAAATGGCCGCCTTTATACACGACGAATACAGATGTTCTGCGGCTTGTGATTGGTTAACCTTCTATTGGTAGACTATAAAGCGAGTCAAGGCATTTGGACCAACTCACTAGTCATATATATACTTACATATACACAAAAAACTGTAACAGAAGAGACGGCTACATTTAACCGTTTCGATAGTGTAAGTGTGAGACAGAGATGCCAACCTAATAGCACGCCTAAATTCATGTTTGGAAACAGGCGATAGTAGCTGGTCGAAGCAGTTACCGTGAAAGTATTTGTAGAAAAGACAGATGGAAGCGAATGCATGTCTGTGTGAAATTGGCAATATGACGAAAGAGTAAGGAAGAATATATGGTGAAAGAAACTTCGGGAAAGAAGGCATAGCATGATGGAAGGAAGAGATGAAGAAAGTGAGAGTTAGAAAGAAAGAATGAAAAGACAAGACGGAGCGGTAAGAAATAAAACGAAATGGAAAACAGAGAGAGAAGAAATAGTAATGGAGAACGGAAGGATGTTTAGGTAGGTGAGATATTGAGGAAAATGCAAAAGAGAGGGAGAGTGTTTCGTGGGAAGGGAAAAAAGAAGATATCATCAAAAGAGAAGAAAGGATAGTTAATGAAGAATATATATATATATATATATATATATATATATATAAGTTAAAAATCCGTGGGTAAGAACTAATCCACAAAAGAGAGCTCAATATATTTATTTCTATAGAGCATAGAAATTAATTAGATGTTGAGGGGTTCTCCTCTTTTTGCACAAATGGACTCACCCAGTATATACATATACTACGGCTACGGGAAGAGACGAGAGTAAGACCGAGGAGTCGAGTCCAGAGTGACAGTAAGAAGCCATACAGCGATACTTCAATATCAAAGACTGTATGTATATATATATATATATATATATATATATATATATATATATATATATATTGCTACTAACACGTATTCCTGGAACTACTAACCTGCTTTACCAGTTTGTATTATTACGTTAATATATTATTTTCATATATTCATTCCTGGCGTTTGTTATTTATGGGTACCGGATTTCAACCCGGAATCCGCAATATTACATAAAAATGAAACTCAGTTGTATCCCAATTTTATGGCTACTTCGCTCCTCGGGATAAGTTCCCTGGAGTTTGTCAATACTAAAAAGTTTGATAAAAAAAATGAATCGTAAGGTTTTTTTTAAATATTTAAGATTAAAAAAGGATAGAAAGAAAGAAGAAAAAAGAGGGGAAAACAGATGAACAAACAGCAAATAAAGGAAAAGACATTTAAGAGGGCGATAGAAAAGAAGGAACACCAAAGTAGTGAGGGGGAAGGGGAGACAGAACATATACAAGTCTACACAGAAATTAAAAACTGTTGAAGATTAACAATGACCTATATTTAAAATGTTAACTCATGTTCAAATAAGAAAAAATTAAAATTGTAAAAATTACATGAGAAAATACTACATAAAATTAAGAAAAGGAAGAGTTTTAAAGATTGTAGATAAAAGAAAAATTAGAATTTAATATTAAGACTATTATTTCATTTTAATATTAAACAAAGGAATTTAATATTATAATTAAAAAATTAAGACATTATTAAGTGATAGCCCAAAAGAAAATTTTACAATATAAAAGAAAAATATTTTAAATAGATTAATAAAAGGTAAACCATAGATTATACTTAAGATTTAATTAAAAGTTTATATAGATGTTATACTACCTATTCTATGGTAATGGACTCTTCCAGAGACAGTAAGTAGCAGTAGCGGTCGCCAGTTCGGGGCAGGTGGTGTTGAGCGAGTCAGACGATATCGGACATTGAAGTATCAACCATCACAACTAGATTGCTGTGTCCTTAACTCTTATTTCCAAGTTCTAACGTCGAACCTAATTTAGGACGACTTATTAAAATACAAGCCTCCCCTGTGAAACGACTCCACAACATATTTTGGCGACGACGTATTCGGACTCATACATTGGAAGAGAAAAAAAATTTCGTTCGCCACAGTATATTTTGGCGACGAGGCATTCGTAATTCACACGGGAAAAGAATTTTTTTTTTTCAGTTACTTTACTACAACATTGACGACGAGGCATTCGTTTCTCAGACGGAGAAAGAAAAACAAACTTTTTCGTACGCCTAACAACATTTTTTGTCGACGAGTGACTCGAAACTCGAAAAAGAAAAAAAAAAAACTTTTCGTACGCCTAACTATAACAACTTTGGCGACCAGAATTCGAAACTCATACGAAGAAAAATTTTTGCGTTCACTCTACAACACTTGTCAATGTGGATTAGTAACTCGTACAGAAGTGAAAAAAAAATTCACCCGCCATAATAAACGTGGCGTACGTGGGATGGCGTTTCATATAGTAAAAAAAAAATCGCTTACGTTATTTAGTGACAAAATTCGTTTTTTATACGAAGGAAAAAAAATTTTGCTCGTCAAATTTTAGGCGACAACAACTCAGATTCATATAAAAAAAAAACTTGGCAAAGT
>OZ010571.1:86216189-86288689 GCA_963932145.1 Acanthosepion lycidas | reverse complement strand
GCTATAGTAGCGAGACTTTATGAATTTAAGCAAATTATTTCACCGTCTTTTGGCGTGAAGTTCGTTTCCCGGCACGTAAAGATTATGTTGCATGCTGGGAGAACTTTTATTTATTGGTTTATCTAATTTATTTTAAACAAGGTTTTAATGCCATTTGTTTTATTTTATTTATGATATTTATTATTATTACTTTATTTTTATTTATTATCATTATTATTAATAATGTCCCTATAACACTTATATTGTTCTCGCTCCTTAATAATATTTCTCTTTTTTATTATTCTTCCGCACACAGTAACCTCTTGTGTCTTAGTAGCTTTACTGCCTTACATGGGGTGATATGACTGAAAATAAAGCTAGCAGGTAGAAAAATGCCAAAAATAAAATAAGAAATATTTAAGGAACCTGTCTCAATTTAAAAAAAATGTCAAGTGCTCAAGAATGTAGAAAGTTTCAGTAAGAAAATCAGTCTAGAATAGAGTTGAAATCTAATCCCAAAAATGTCAGACACAAAACTTCACTGCGACATTAACTTCCATGCTAAGAAACGCCTGATAACACTCATCATGCAGTGAAGACGCAAGGTCAATGAGTACGAAACCTCGTGCGTAATAACCTCAAATCCTCAACCTGATTGGGCACTCCGGGCATTGCTTTGTGGCCCTTACTATCTTATCAACATTTCTTGTTTGTTTTTTTCTACCTACAGATACATACGTTACAAATTAAATTAAGCACACCTGACTATTAAATATATATTAAATATATTTAAATATATTTGCTTAGTATTAAATATATATATATATATATATATATATATATATATATATATATATATATATGCTTTATAATCCGCTTTATAATGTTATGTTATTTAAGACATAATTATGTTTTATACTATATACTTATAGTATTAAATATATTTAAATATATTTGCTTAGTATTAAATATATATATATATATATATATATATATATATATATATATATATATATATATATATATATATGCTTTATAATCCGCTTTATAATATTATGTTATTTAAGACATATTTATGTTTTATACTATATATTTATAGTATTTAATATATTTAAATATATATTTACTTATTGTATAAATAAATAGTTAAATATATTTAAATATATTAAATATGTATTAAATGATGAAACATTTTCACGTATTACGACATTCTGTTTTTTTATTTCTTCCTCCAAATCCATGAATTTGTTTTGTTCGTTTTGTTTTCGAAAAGACACTTTATAAAATTAAGTAATTTTTATACATAATGTTGAATGTGACAAAATTATTCAACTTTTTAACAAGAAAATGATGTTAAAAATGTCACAATACATTGTTGATTTATTTAAGATGGAATGATCTCTCATGACTTCACAAATTTATATTTATATACATTGTATTCATTTTGCGCTTTTCTCGTTGAAATGTTTTTCTATATTGCATATGATCAATAATTATACATAATTAGCTTACAATAAAATTTCTATTTTATATGAATACTACCATAGGAAAATTGAGATGTAGTAGAATTGTGAGGCCGTATCATGGATTATTGGGGGCGCAAGATCCTAGCACTGGCCCTGTGATCACCATCAATGTTTTCCTTGCTGGTGACAGTTGCAGGATGTCCAGACTTTGGGTCATCTTCGAAACACACCAGTCTCTTCCCAAATTCAACTGTACACCTTTGTAATGTTGATAAAGTTAGAGCTTTATCCATAATGTAGCAACTATGTTAACATGAATGTCCTTGGAGGCTAATCACGTTTTTTCTGCAGGTACTTTTCGAAAAGACACTATATAAAATTAAGTAATTTTTATACATAATGTTGAATGTGACAAAATTATTCAACTTTTTAACAAGAAAATGATGTTAAAAATGTCACAATACATTGTTGATTTATTTAAGATGGAATGATCTATCATGACAACTTTTGTCTATTTTCAAGAGAAGTTGCTTCCATTTGATTTTGAAGTATTCTTTGAACAGTCAGATGTTAGTTTACCTGGAAAGGAGCAATGCAGTTATTAATAATTCTTTTCCATTTCAAAATCACAATCTCTCGCAATTCTCAATTCTTATATTTGTTTCTGCTATTTAACCACGTAAATTATTATTATTGAATGAATTAATGAATGAATGAGCAGCATACTATAGGATACAAACTTTTATGCGGCCCGTAAGAGAAACGCTTACAAATAAATTCTACTAAAATCAGTAGATACGAAAAAAACTACAATTCCGTACAAAACATGGCTCTAAAATTAAATAATTGGTTTCTGGGACCTGATTGGATATAACAAGTCACATGATGTGCTCTCTACGATGCCCGCGTGTTTGTACTCCAGATGACCTGGAAATAGGTCAGGGTTTGTGTCACGTAGTACGTTCCCGCCAAAAATCAGATAGATTTCGTGAGCCGATCAACGACTCGCCATCAGCCAAAAAAAAAAAAAAACAGTGACCAGATTTGAAATGGAACAGTCAGCGGGGAGATCTGAAACAGGACAGTCAGCGGACAGATCTGCGAAACGGAACAATCAGTAAACCAATCCAACGTCGACGCTCGTTACCATGACAACGCGTCAGTCAGCGATGATTTTCCTACATTCAAAGCTGTGGTGAAGTAAGTGATGCCTCAACTCTTCTTGTTCACTGTGTTTTAAAAGTTACTGCTATCGCACGAAATCAGTCACACACATATTTCATTAGCGTGTGCTTAACGCACACACACACATGTTGGTGTACATGTTACCCCGAACTTTGCAGACTCACATTCAAAAAGTCACATCGAATTATTAGTCTCTTCATGGCCACTACAAAGAGTATTCATTTTCAATTTGTAAATACATGTATCTACAGTAGAAAAGTTATTACTGACACTAACGATACCAATAAATTGACGCTGAAGTACAAATATCCGAAGCTTAATATACTCCTCATGAAAAATAGTCTGATAAGTGTACTAGAAACATACATTACAGAAAAATATGCGCGGTACAGTGACAGGATTTGATAAAATCAGCACATAAAGGGCGTGCCCAGTAAGAAATAGCTATCTATTTCCAGTATCTATCTATCTATCTATCTATTACATTCTGTTCATTAGCTATTTGTCTATCCATCTATCTTATGATATAGTATCCTAAGAAACGACAATTTTACTCAATTTTAATCTGTTTAGCAATTTGCTTTTGAATCTATCTGAGTCTATTCATTATCTATCTATCTATCTATCCCAGTCTATTCATTATCTATCTATCTATCTATCTATCTATCTATCTATCTATCTATCTATCTATCCCAGTCTATTCATTATCTATCTATCTATCTATCTATCTATCTATCTATCTATCTATCCCAGTCTATTCATTATCTATCTATCTATCTATCCCAGTCTATTCATTATCTATCTATCTATCTATCTATCTATCTATCTATCTATCTATCTATCTATCTATCTATCCCAGTCTATTCATTATCTATCTATCTATCTAACCCTAGTCTATTCATTATCTATCTATCTATCTATCCCAGTCTATTCATTATCTATCTATCTATCTCAGTCTATTCATTATCTATCTATCTATCTATCTATCTATCTATCTATCTATCTATCTATCCCAGTCTATTCATTATCTATCTATTTATCTATCCCAGTCTATCTGTCTATCTATCTATCTATCTATCTATCTATCCCTGTCTATTCATTATCTATCTATCTATCTATCTATCTATCTATCTATCCCAGTCTATTCATTATCTATCTATCTATCTATCTATCTATCTATCTATCTATCTATCTATCTATCCCAGTCTATTCATTATCTATCTATCTATCTATCTATCTATCTATCTATCTATCTATCTCAGTCTATTCATTATCTATCTATCTATCTATCCTAGTCTATTCATTATCTCTCTATCTATCCCAGTCTATTCATTATCTATCTATCTATCTATCTATCTATCTATCTATCCCAGTCTATTCATTATCTATCTATCTATCTATCTATCTATCTATATATATATATATATATATATATATATATATATATATATATATATATATATATATCCCAGTCTATTCATTATCTATCTATCTATCTATCTATCCCAGACTATTCATTATCTATCTATCTATCCCAGTCTATTCATTATCTATCTATCTATCTATCTATCTATCTATCTATCTATCTATCTATCTATCTATCTATCTATCTATCTAATTCTGTTCAAATCTAAGTCGCAGACGCACGCATCGCAGCCAGATATACGCGATATAGTGACAAGTTTTTATAAAATTAACGCATAATCTGTAGGTGAGGCCCAGTAAGAAATACCTTCAAGTCGGGTAACAGAGTCCATTCAGTCTTCGACTCGGTGTATTTCCAAGTAAATAGATGTGACTCTCAAGTCGCCTTAGCTGTTTAATCCTTCAAACTTCAGACAGCCCTCTCTACACCCAGCCACGATGCTTCTCTGCCACTCCTGCTCATAAACAAAGAAATCAGCGTTAGACTCGATGAGTATATATGCCCAACGGGTCAAGGTCAGGTAACTAACAGGCAAATCTGTTACACTAAACGAGATACAGTAAGTCTTAAGACAACAAGAAAAAAAATATATGCACGCTAACACCTCCAATCGGTTTAGATTAGAAGCCACGAGAGCCATGTCTGCTGTAGTATTGGGGCATTATTATTACTGTTATTTTTACTATTATTATGTACTGAATGCCACAATATATGTCGCCCAATGTACCAAACATGACTTGATTTTTATGGGTTGCACAACGGAAAAATTAAATAAAAGATCCAATGGACACAGGTATGATGTCAGGTACAATAATGTGACATCAACGGAGCTTGCAGCACATTTTATTGCAAACGACTATAATTTCGGCAAGCATCTTAAGGTTTACATTCTAAAAAAATATTCTAAATCTGCTGACCTTATGAACTTTAAAACGCATTAGGATAGTTACGTAAGCAAATTACTAACTTCCCGACCCGAGGAAATGAACACAATGAAAAGTCAGTCCCATAAGCTGTTTGATTAATTCTTCTTAGTAACTAAGCGAATAACAAAATTCCAAGAGTAGCATGATCACAATCATATTAAGCACGCTTCACTTGCATGTCATTCATAATGGCGGTGTTTCATTCGTTTTGGTGTGGTCATTGCCAGTACAGCCGGATTTTTTTTTCATTACAAGATAGGCAACGTTTGTTCAAAGATTGATAATTTTTTGAGATTTTCTTAAAGAAGATAGACATACTGTCGAAATATTAACATTATCAAACACTGTGTTTTTGTTTTTTTCATTTCTTAAATCGCATTCTTCTCTTAAAGATTTTTTTTTGTTTTTTTTTTTGTTTTGATTTTCGTTGTATACTCATTTCCTTTCGGGTCCCAACAAGAGACCTAACATTTTTTGCAAAAAATAAATTTTAAAATATAAGAAAAATAAACAACATATTTTACATAGATAAAGGTTTTCGTAAGGTGTGAGCTGTACTTGTGGGAACAAATATTATTATTATTATAGAATAAAACAGTGTTGTATAGAGATTGTTATTCGTAAACGTCCGCGATAAGATAGTAATGTTAGAGCAAAAATCTTTTATCAATCTGATCCTGTTGAAATAAATCTCCAGAAATATAACGAAACATTTTAAAAGTTATAAATTAATCGGAAAAAATGTTTCTCTTATGCGGTAAATTGTATTGCTGTCATCATTACGTTTTCATGCAATTTTCTTTCATCGGTTGCATGACGGTTTTAACCGGTGTTTTAAAAATATGGCTAGCAGTTTCTAATTGTATTAGCAGCCTCAAAGCTGTAGATTGTTAGAAACCTTGAGTCTCGTTTAATTATCAAAGGTAATTAATATCGATCCAATTTTGTTGACAATTCGAGTAATTAACACGATTGGCTAATAAATTAGCCAATCAGGCGCGAACAAAAACGGTGATTCAATTCTAACCTCTACGTTATTTTATCTTTGACCTGCAGGTGTCTTCTTTTTTTATTCAACTGAAAGTATCACTAACTAGAAGAAGAAAAATCACCTTTATAATACGTCTAAAACCAGTATATCGCAGTGACATCTCTTTTTTTCCTAAGATGCGGGTTATTGAAAATATGTTGAAGTGTAAGTGGCTTTGCGTAGTGTTTACCATCTTTTTAAGAAGCGTATATAAAAATATACAGTTTACAGGAAAAGCATAAAGTTCTTTCGATTATGTGAATACAGCTGTAAAAAAAGAAATATCGGAACTTCTCAAAACAGATAGGTAGAGTCCCTTAATCAGTGAAGCAGTTTAAAAAAATATTGAAGCTGTAAAAGTCCTTATAATTTTAAGGAGCCCTACTAAATAACAAAAACGACATTACTTGAGTAATTTAACAACAATAACTAATGTGCGTGTCATATGTAACTCGAAGAGAAAATAATAACATAATCAAGATGTTGACTTTCCACACTACTTCAAACAAAAGGTTAGGAAGGAAACCCCCATCAATACTGAAAAAAAGCTACTAAATTCGAGAAACTTATTTTCCTGAAAATTGTTTTAGAAAGAGTTTATAAATTTCAACCAACATTGGTACTGGCTACTCGGTCAATGAATGCTGAATATTTCCTTATAAGAAAACAGATGTTGCTACTATTACCATTGTTCTCATCTTGATTATTACAGATCTTATTGAGGCTACCATGGTAACCAAATGTAGAAACTATCTCACATCTCTATCTATAAACGGCGGGATTTGTGTATGTGTGTGTGTGTGTGTGTGTGTGTGTGTGTGTGTGTGTGTGTGTAACGAATGCACAGCTGCAATTTTCGACAGATTTGCACCAAAATTTACATGCACATGCTCCAAGTTAGTGGAAAGGCCAAGACCGGCTTTGCATTTCACAACTCCCATCGATAGTGGAAATAATCGATTTTTCGTGCTTCTACGGCAGTTTTCATGTAGTTTGCGACCATTTTGTACTGGCCAGAGTGAGAGCCAATAGCAGGCTGCCACAAATAGGCAGGAAGAGTCTATTGGCCAGCGTGAGAGCCAACAGCTGACTGACACGAATGTTAACTAGCATGCTAGTATGCAAAAAATCGATAGCTGCATTCGTCACAAGTGGGAAATATTTAAATCTGCATGGCACTTTATTCCAATTGGCTCATTCGCTTGCTTAAACTCAACCTTGATTCTGATTCCGCAGAACTGGGTTGCGTGTGAAAAGTATTTGCTGTTAACATTCTTTTTTCATTCGGTTTTTCCAGTTATGAGTCCTTTTTTAAAGCTGATCGTTTTGTGTTCATTTTGTTTAGTTCTTTTTTCGTAACAGATTTAATGTTTAGTATAGAGCTTAGAAAAAATTCGCAGTGTGAGAAAGGCAAGAAGTAATCTAAGCCTAAACGTAATACTTGCACTCTGTTAAGAGCAAACAAAGAATAACTGACTTCTTCTTCTTCTTCTTCTTCTTCTTCTTCTTCTTCTTCTTCTATATACCGTGTTCCTTCACGACGTTAGCGATCATGGATCTCCACAATTTCCTCTCTTTCGTAGCTTTTAATAAATATAATATCTCTCCTAAAACCTTCTCCGCCATCTATTTACTCAAGTTCGCTAGTTTTCCTCTGTCCCTCTTACCTTCAGTTTGTCCAGTGAGTATCAAATTTTCCAAGCCCTCTTTCTTCATTATGTGCCCTAGAAATTTCAATTGGCTCTTTTTGTGTTAAGTATAAATGTCTTTTCTGCTTCCATTTTCTATAAACCTTAATCGTTGCTCACATGTTTGGCATATTCTCATTATCCTTCTGTAAAACCATATTTCTGTTACTTCAAGTCTCTTTTTCATCTGTGAAGAGATTGTCCAGCATTCACTGCCATATAGGAGGGCTGATATTACATAAGAGCCCAGTACTCTTTTCTTTCTAATGATTTTTACTATTTCTTAATACTTTGCTTAGCTTTTGGAAGGCATCTTTCGTTATCCCAGTACGCCTCTGAATTTCAGAAATTATCCAATAATCAACAGATATATCTTTATCTGACAAAACAATGGACGGTAGTGGCCGGAGTGTACTTAGCCGAAAGCTTATTTTCATGCGAATTATTATTCTTATTTTTGTTATTATTAGCACAACGTTTCGGCAATTGTACCCCCACCCCGGCCATCATCAGGTTCTGGTTAATTCGGGTATTTTTTTTTTACAGTGGTGTTCACACTGTACAAGGACCGCAGGCCATTAAAGGGAGACAGTTACACAGCTTATGCGAATATAGGTGGGAGATAATGGTTAACACTGTACTTGAACATATAAAAATTGTAGTGATCGAGGAAGCAACCTCTTGGGAGTCAGTTCCACAAGGCAGTGAGAAGAAACTGCTTGAGTGAAACTTACATCTCACAAAGGGAACATGAAAAGAATGAGAGTTGTTCGCCTTTATTTATTGGAGGCAGATTCCCTGACAGTTACCCGAATAGACAACCTCTTGATGAGGACCGGAGCGAACAACGACCGAAACGATGTGATACTAACAACAAAGACGAGAGTAATAGTTCCAATAAATTAAATTGCGTTGACAATGACTCATCTCAAGAATGAAATACAAAAATCTAAAAGTGTTGTCCTAGTTTTATTGACTTCGGCTTCGAATGACATTTCGAAAGAATTCAATTTTAGTGTATGAAGTTTGTTTTTTTTTCTGTTATCGTGACCACCTCATTGTTAAAATTAATTAAAATCTCCAAGACCGATTCTTTAGCCTTCGACACCTCGTATTTTTAAAGAACATGTTACTATAGATACGAACACGAGGCAATTGATCTGCAGGAGAAAGAAATTAAAAAACTAGTCCATGAAATATTTACTGAGAAATTTTAATTTTCCTAACTCTGGAGACTAAATTTGATCTTGTCTATTTGTTAAGAAACTTTCAGAGTTAGTAGAAAGAAACCAAACAAACTATTATCTAAAATATATCTATTTCTGAGATGAGGTATTATAATTATTTACATTAGTTACATTGTTCAGACTATTGTCCTCATCTTTATTGTCATATTCACAACGTTTCGGCCGTTGTACGCTCCGGCCTTCTTCGGGTAATTTCGAACTGAACTCTTTATTTCGTCTACCGAGGTAGATTTTTCTAGTTCCACATGCAATGCCTTTTCCGGATGCCTCAGTTATCTTCATATAACTCTGCAAGTTTTTGTTCACCACTGCAGTAGCCAGGTACTGAACACATTGAGATAAAGGGTTCGGTTCGAAATTGCAATCACCTGAAGAAAGCCGGAGCGTACTGCAGCCGAAGCGTCGTGAATGTGACAATATTGATGAGAACAACAGTCCGAACAATGTAAATAATGTAAATTATTATCTAAAACTGTTTCTAAAAAAAAATGTAAAAACAGCAATATTTCAAAGTCTTCATCGTAAGATGACACTGGGCCCTTCTTATACGATAAGATTTTGTTAACTCTCTGTAACATGACAGAGGTTCCACATGCAAACAGATGCAATCTTTGCTCCAATCTTGAGCCCAACTCTTTTGAAATCAACCGGAAGTTAAATCTAGCAAGGCTGAAGTGAAAATGACATACCGGATACAGAATACAATCGGATAATTATTGACTGTAAAGTCAATATTTCTACCCCTCCCATGTTTCGACATAGCTAAAAAGGATCTTTCCACTATTAAGCATTGTGGAAAAAGCAATTCTTTACATATAGGACCTCGTGTTCAATTCCTGTTATACTCGAATTAAATGGTCATTTAGTGAAAGGTTATGGCTGACTTTTACAAACAATTTAGACGTCTGTCAAAAAGAAACGATTTGCAAAGCTCGTCGCGCAAATCATCGTTATTTTCATGATTCCGATCTCAGCTTCAGTAGCCTTCTGTCAGACTAAGTTTATTAAATATTTTCGCATTAACTTGATTGGTTAATTTAATGAAATTTTAACGCTTTTGGGTTTATTTAATATGACTATAAGTCTTTTGGGGCACAAATCACAATGAATTAACTGGTTTGTAAGATTCGGTACCAAACTAAAAACGTTCCAGCATCAACGAGCAGATCCGGAGTTTTCATCAGTCATTATGAATGAATGAATACTATATGAATACTATATGAATACTCTTAATAAATCTCCTTAAATACCTACTGAACCAAAGCTTCAGTGGAACTCATATAAACGATCCATCAGTAAAAAGCCGGTAAAATTCCTTGTCCTGCTCCAGATAGTACATGACTCTTTCTGCCAAGAGACGGATAAGACCAAAAATAAAGTACCGTTGCCATATCTAAACTGGAACTACCAAATCATCAATTTCCAACCTTGAGAGAGTTTACAAGCACCTTTTGGCTGATGCAATATTTTATATATTACAACCCCTTTTCCACAGACGAAATGTTGCTACTCTCTTTCAAGCATTTTAATTTTCACTATTTTCGCGACAAATATCCTGAGCAGTTACATTTTTAAAATCGAATTCCCCAAAGCAAAGCTATAAAGTCACTAAGACACGAGCTCTTACTGCTTGTGGAAGGATTAGGAACAGAAACATGACTAATGAACGAGAACAAAAAGAGTAATCAGTAGATAGCGACTGACATTGCGTTTAAATTTTTGAAGATTAAACTTAGCTGGAAAACATGGCGCCGGAAGGGAGTAAGCGAGAAGTGTAAGAAAAAAAACTGTTAGCATAGAATTTATAGTTACATCTAGCCAGCTCAACTATAAATTGATGAGATCTTGACGCTAGTCTAGTACTGTGTTTGATTTTTTTTAAATCTAAGTACCGTAGCGAAGAGCTCATCTGAACAATTACCATGAAAGAATTTATAGAAAAAACACAGAGGAGCAACCCTACGGCGGTGGGAAAATGACAGAAGCCGAGCCGCCAGATGAGGATCAATAATATTTCTGATATTGTTATGGCAGGTATGTTATGCAAATATGGGGGGGGGTAAATAAATAGAAAAATAGGAAAGGTTTTTTAGCTTAATAATCCGAAGTTCTTTAGTATTTTTGATTTTATTTTTTAAAAACAGTGCTCGATACACAAGTAGAGCCTATATTATAATTTTTTTTTTAAATATGATTCCATCGCTACATAGGAATTACCATGTTTCAAAAACAGAAGCTAAAAACTTCCAATTCAATTATAGAAATTAAATTAAAGTACCTAGTTTTGTTTCATCCTCAAACGAATTTTAGAATCCTCATGAGGATTCTAACAGAATTAGGTACTTTAATTTCTATAATTGAATTGGAGGTTTTTAGCTTCTGCTTTTGAAACATAGGATTTCCTATGTAACGTTGGAATCATATTTTTTTTTAAATAATTATATATATATATATATATATATATATATATATAGATAGATAGATAGATAGATAACATTAATAGTGGGTAATCTATTGACAAAATGAAAATGAATACTACGTTTAGATTCTGAAGAAGTCATCTCGAAAGATGAAACATCTAACATAGGAGTTTGCTTTTTCTATTTTCTCATTCGCCTTTTATTATGTTCATATAAGCTGTTGTTTATTTACGTATCGATTGTATTTAATCATAATATATTGATCAGGTTTTTAAACGATTAGCTAATAAAAAGGTAGTTAAACTTTCTTAAGCGACAAATCTTATATTTTATGACTGCTTTTCAAAACCATTTTTTCTTATTTTAGCTTCTATTTTCTTTCTGCATTTTTTTTTTTCATCTGTTTGTACAGAGCCAAAACGACCAGTTTTTATCAGCTTTCCAGGCTAGGCTTCGGGAAGGTTACGTGATATGTTTCTAATAAAGTGGCTTGTCGATTGTTTTTTTTTTTTTTTTTTTTTTACTTTTTCTCTATAATCGGATAAGTCAAGACTTTTTGTCGTATCTTTCATTTTTTTTTTATACTTGCTAAATACACAGCTGCAAGAAACAATTTTTGTATCGTCATTCTTTAGCCAGTCTCTCCTTGCCTTTTAAAACACTTTTTTTCCCCCACAGCGGTCACGTTATGGCTTTGGGTTATCTTTCAGTTTGCATTTTCCAAAACAAATGTCTCTTAAACAGTTTGCATTGTTCAATATCAATCAAATCAAGAGTTGATATTTTGTACTGAATTTCTAAAATGACAAACTACGGTTATACAGATTTATACGGACTGTTATTTTCATCGTCGTTGGCTTTCGGTCATATGACGTTGTAGCACCGGTTCTCTTACGATCTCCAAAGATAACGGCTCGCAGTTTGAAATCGGAGAGCAGAGTTCCAATTTCAGTGGCGTCATTATGTTCACTTACGCGCAAATAACTGAGAGAAAGGTTTGAATCAACTTCTTATCTCCCCCCAGCTATGGGTTAATTAGTATGACTTGTATCAGTAAATTATCATTATCACCATAAAATTCTTACAATATAAAAAAATTTTCTCGCTTTAAATAACCTGCAAATGGTTGATAAGCCGTAAAAAATCAGTCAATCAATTTTATGTATTTTACTCACAACGTCTCGGACGCTGTATCTTTCGGCTTTCTTCAGTTATGTTTTTGTTATCGTCCGGTTCCTTGTACCAAAAGGTGATAGTCCAAGGTAGAACCAATAAAGAAGAACTCGAACACAGGTATGGAATAACACAGATATATTACAAACAGGAATATATACAGAGAAGTAGAAGTGTTAGTATGAACAATCAGGTTTAGTAGAGAGAACAATGTAGTCTCGAGCAGTATCACTATTCCAATGTCGTGCAGTAATTGTCTGAACACGACTCTGTTTCAGACTGTCTCTGACTTGTCTCTTGACTTGAACTACTGACTCTGCTTGAACTACTGACCCACTCGAACTACTGACTCAACTTGAACTACTGACTGACTTGAACTACTGACTATATTTAGTCACCCACCACGTGGGCATCATGTGGCACAAGGCCGGTTTATAGTGGGGTCCCCAACCCGTGAGCTCGGCCAAAAATATGCCCATTGAACCCGTATAAACGGGTTCAGGGTCGGTTTACCTGCCCGAAAGAGAATCCGCCCTTCGGCGTAGCCTCCTTCGGGTTCCTCCCCGCCCGAAGGCAGAGTTCAACTGATCTGTCGTTCAAGAGTTGAGCGACTGACGATATTCAGTCACCCCCTCACGAGGGTGTCATGTGGCACAAGGCCTTTTTAACGCGGGCTTTCCGAGCCCGTGGGCTTTCCGTGCCCGTGGGCTCGGCCAAAAAAATAGCCCATTGAACCCGCCTAAACGGGTTCAGAGCCGGTCTACCTCCCCGAAGGAGACTCCGCTCTTCGGCGTAGCCTCCTTCGGGTTCCTCCCGTCTGTAGGATGAGAGTACAACCGTGCAGTCGCTCAAAAGTTGAGCGACTGACGATATTCAGCCACCCCCCACGAGGGTGTCATGTGGCACAAGGCCATTTTAACGTGGGCTTTCCGACCCCGTGGGCTCAGCCAAAAATATGCCAATTGAACCCGTATAATTGGGTTCAGGGTCGGTCTACCTCCCCGAAGGAGACTCCGCCTTTCGGCGTAGCCTCCTTCTGGTTCCTCCCGTTCGTAGGATGAGAGTATAACCGAACAGCCGGTCAAAAGTTGAGCGACTGACTCCTTGCCTACTCCTAATGCGTAGTATTTATTAAATATGGAATAGTCCATTATTATTATTATGGTTAAGATCCCATAACAGTTTTTTTGATATCGGTCTAGCTTAGAAAGTAACATTTCACTAGAAAAGAACGACCGAAATTTTCGTAAATCCGTAAAATTTTTAATGTCTCAGTAAAAACTCGGTGATTCCTTTCATAGATTTTACGCTTTTGCACCAAAAACAAAATGATCCCTATGTAAAGTTCGAAGCGAAAAGTTTTCAGGAGAGAAAGTATAGAAATAGCTATCAGTGTAGAACTGTTGCGGACTGGCGAATGAATTTTGAGTGATCAGAAGGATTTTTAGTGTTGATGTTCTAAAAACTTTCGTCCACAACAATTAAAGGAAAAATATTATAAACAAATCATGACGTATTGTTTCAAAACGTAACAATTGAATTTATTAATTATTTGATATACATGCATGTGAACTGAAAAAGGTTACACAGAGTTGTGTCTCTTAGACTTGGAAATATTTGTACTTAAGCTCATAAAGAAAAAATTATTAAACTGTAATTCAGAAGAATGACTTGTTGCATGTTAGGAATTGTCTGTTGGACCAAAAGAGTTGAGAATTGTACTTGCGGGAATGTTGTAAATGTTCTTTAACGTCTGACTGCATAGTCAAGACGTGAGTTCTTGAAAGTTACATATTGGCAACAAGGAATGAGACGCGAGAGAGAGAGAGTAAGATGAAAAAGTTGAAGAGAGAGAATCGTGTTTTTGTTTATATATGATCAGGTATCACATGACCGGCTCAGATGGAGAATGCGGGAAAACAGATTTGTCGCGTGCAGGCGGTTTGATTGGTCGGAACTGACCAATCAGCGAGCTAGTTTGATGTAGATTGACCAATGAATGTTTGTCATATATTCACTTACAGGGAATAGGTTATTTACCCACGTAGGGGTGACTGGCTGACGTGGAAGATTCCACAGAACCATTTTATCCCCTTAATATTTTATTAGTTGTTTACTTAATACGTTTTGGTGTGGTAGGGTTGTTGTTTGGAAACTTCGACATGGCATAATGGTTAGAAAACTTGTCTCGCTCGATTGATTACGACTGAGTATTTTGTTTAATCATCTTTGTGATGCTCGACACTTTTGGCCTTGTGCCACATCTAAGCTCCGCTTACAATATCCTTTTGTGTGCCCCACACTTTCGGCTTTTTGCCACATATAAACTATATTTAGAAAATCATTTGGGCACTTAGAGGTGGTGCAATGATTAGCAAACCTTTTTCGCTATATCAGTTACAAATGAGTAATGAGTTCGACTTTCACTGGATGCTCTATACTTTCGACCTTGTGCCATATCTAAGCTTCGCTTAGAAAATCACTATTACCATGGTTGTTACTGGAAGGTTAGTGGTGTGATTACTTCTCTACGGTGACTTTATCAAGATGCTTCCTCTTCAATGTACTGTGTTCCTACAGGACATCCGCACTGTCGACTTGGGCTGTAGAATACGCTGACTGCAGCTTTGCAGTGGGGTAAGACATCCCACACTAATGAGCACCCATTCATACTTGCTGAAGAATAAAGATCAATCTACATATACAAGGCGCACTCATGGTGAAACACATTTTAAGTGAATATACTTAGCACCTGTGATACTTAAACACAAGAAGACGAACACGGGAAAACTATTTTAAAATACTGAAACTTTCAGCATAATGTCCTACCTTAAAGAAATAGTTTCACACAAAACATATCGTACCTATAAAAGATTATGTACATACTATATATCTATAAAACATACGGTTACTCTAAAAATATAAAAATATGTAGAAAATATCTGTAGTTGATGGCATACAATTGCGTTCAGAATATATTTAGTTGAAGCCACATAATTACGTTAAAAATGTTTAGATTTCGGCATTAAATAATCCATAGAGGTTAAAGTGCTCTACAATCAGCAAAAAAAAAAAAAAAGAAAAAGAAAAAAGATTCGTGCCATTTATAGAGATGGTACCATAGCTGAGCGCACTGTTATTCACAAGATTCAGAAGTGGAAATTTTTATTTGGAAGCCCGAGATCGTTATTGATGATGACCAAATCAAAAAAGCCAATTCAAACTAATCCGTGTCACCCGACATGGCACATCGCAGAAGTAGACATATATCTGGTTTGGTTTGGTTTAGTTTGGTTTCTTTTCTTTTCTTTTCTTTTTTTTTTTTTTCTTTTTTGTTTTTGTTTTTATATCAACCTCAATGGGTTATTTAATTAATTTTTATTGCTGGTAATATTTTATTTTTCCATAATGTATTGCTAGTAATAATTTTTTTTACAAAGTATTTCTGGTATTAAAACCTATTTTTACACTTTCATAGTGTTTTGATCCCAGTTTGGGGGTTAACTATTTACCCATAGCTTAATAGCAATTAAGAGGTGGTTCCACGCTCCTCAAAACCGCCTGATCAGAGGCCTTGCTGTTGGATGCAGTTTAATGTCTTACCCAAGACGCGGATGTAGTTTATCGTCATACCCAGGACAGCATATATCTGACTGAGTATAGTAAACTATTTGAAAACCAGTACGATGACTGGCTGCAGAATTATTTCCACCTGCGATTTTCTGCTCAAACGCAAAAAAAAACCGACTTTTTTTTAAAGAACGGTCACGTGTAATGAAAAATGACTTTTTTTTTTTACAGTCTGGAACGAAAACGGCAAGAGAAAAACAAAATACGACAAATACGTTGAATAACTCCAAAAGCAGGTCTGCATCCGAAGACGGTGATAATGTGTATCTGATAGAATTGGAAGGTTATTATAAACACCTTCCTCGAAATCGACCACCCGAAAGCGACAGTTGACAAAAAGTCGAAGAAATGTAAACATCCATCAGAAGAATCCTAGACCTCACACATATTTACAGACACAGAGAAATTGACATTCCTCTTACTGCATTCGCCGTACTTAACTGACTTTGAAATTTGGGATTACAATTTATTTATATCCCTATAAAATTTTCAAAAACATGAACTTCAACTCAATGGCTGACTGTAATTACCCAGTTCATTATCCAGAAAGATGACAAAATCTGGGAGGATGGAATCATCAAACTGTTTTGAAAATGGCGAAAGGTAGAAGAACAGAAAAACACATATGTGGCTGAATAGATCTATGTATAGTTATCTAATGGCTTTGAAATTAAGAAAAGCCACGAACTTTTGTTCCGATCCAATACAGTAGTAATGATAAGAGAATCTGATTTGATAATCATTGCGTCCAAATGATGCAAGCGCTCCTTTTAATTACTGCTGCTAAACAGTCAATGTGAAACGGGAAAAAATGATGTGTATCAAGTGGATTTAGGTGACCGACAAAAGCAAATTTCAGTCAGATGTACGCATATTTTCTATATTTTGCCTGACTTTTGTCTCCGACCTCCCAACTTCAAATAACGCTGACGCAAATTAATCGAGATATGGTTTTTTTTTAACCTTTTTAGTGTATGTTCCCATATTTTAAAACGATTCAAATTTGCAAAATATAAGAAAATTATTGTCGGGGGATTTTTAAATCGTACTCAGCTCATTTCATACGTTAAATTGATAATTAACCACTTTTGACAACATATGTCGAGGAGCAAATATCATTTTTCGATTAAACTTCCGCGGTCTAAATGTGTTAAATGCGAAGCGCAAGCTCTTTTTTGGAATTTTACCTTTTCTCTGCAGAACAGGGTTTCTAAACATAAAGCCTATTTTTAATTAACAATGTGAAAGATTTGTTTTAATCTACCTTTTAAATACAAATAGCATTCCTACAGTTCCACTGAGATAAAAATCATTCAGTTGGCTCAAAAACGACTAATGTCTGCTTGGCCCTATTTTTCGAGCCCACGGTGTTTGGGACATTTGTCATCACATATACTCATTATAAAACCCAGGTTGTGTGTGTGTGTGTGCGTCTGTTCGTTTATATATTGGATCGGATTTCCTACATTTTTCAACCCATTTCAACAAAACTTCACAGGACTACATAAAATTACCTTGCGTTGGTTCTGACAGCACCAAAAATTGGAAAACATAATTGTTTTTGCACGAAATCAATTTGAAAACACGATTAAGAGGCATCACTGTCGCCAGAATGAAAGGGGGACATCTCATATCGAGTTATACTTATTATAAAACCCAGATTGTGTGTGTTCGTTTATATATGGGATCGGATTTCCTACATTTTTCAACCAATTCCAACAAAACTTCACCTTTTTTTTTTTTGGCAGGTAGTGTTTCTTATTGTCTTGCACACTTTATTCTTTATTTTTTTACATTCAGAATGCTTTAAAAATTCCATTTACAACACAATTGTTTATAATAAAATTCTATTCAATCGGTAGACTCATAACGATTGAAAACAATGTTTTTGTTTGAGTTTGGGTTTGACCAATTCGTAAAAAAAAAAAAAAAAACTCATTAAAACATTGCGTGTCCGTCAACCTTAAACAATAATCTTTGTCAATTTTATTTTCCAATCTTTATGATGGTCAATACTTGATCTATCTCTTACTGTTACATCCCCGGGCAACGCCGGGCTCTACTGCTAGTAAGTTATATTTAACGAGTTACTGCGAAACCGATAACCTCTGATTTTTTTAAAAAAATCAATTCACTTCAAGCAAAGCGATAATGTGATTAAAAGACAAAAAGCTGCTGGGAGTGAAAGAGAATGAGACATCGTTAGAAGGAACCGGGAACTTAATCCTAAATAGGAAACAAGGGATGAACCTGGGGAGGAGTGCGAATAGAATGATAGGTGACCCTTTCTACTTCTATTATATTTAGTTGAATTTATTAGGTTGGTGCAAAAATAATGACGTAATAATGTCGTTTTTTGACGTATTTTTTAACGTCAAAAAACGACATTATTACGTCATTATTTTTGCACCAACTTAATAGCACAGGACGACAGGGAGAACAGATTTTACTCGAATTGTTTTGCTATACATGATGACTATCACTCTACGGAAGGTTTAATGATCTGATTTCTGTCTGTGAGAGAGCTATCGTCATATAAAAAAACGAATTTTGCACAGGATGATAGTAATATCGCTCCCAGTGAGGATAGTGGGATTTGTACTATAATACGTCAAACGTCACATCGCGGCGAGAATTCTGTTAACGAAACACCTTAAAAATGTTCTAACATGGTGAATATGTCAATTCTTAATCCAAATTAAAACTTAATAAGTGTGGGGTCTGCATTCGCATGCTTCAGTATCATAATTATCCATTTTTTCAAGGAAGATAAATACATCAAATGCCAATTATAGAATAGCTTAATGATTGTTCAGTTAGTATAAATGCTATCCAATCGAAAAATGAGATCAGTGAGCCGAGTTCAATTTTCTTCTGTTTATTGCGGTCACTTTTAGATTAATATTCTTGAGAAAACATCTCTTCACTCTTTAGTTATGCATTAAGTAGCAGGGTAGACCGCGTTCTCTAGCCTTGGGTGGTAATCAATATAAAAAAAAAACAATTCTAAAATCGTATAGGAAGCAACGGGAAAACACTCCACTATCTTTCCCAATAAATCATTGTAATTCAGCTAACGAACAAAAGGAATCTGTGGAGGACCATGATCGCTTAAAAAATAGTGTATTTTCCCGTATTTGCAAATAATTCATTTTCTGTATTATAATTCACTTTATTCATGCTCACTCTACTTTATCAAAGGAGTTAACTCCGAGGATATTAAATAATATTTATAAAGTCCTTTCACTGATTTTTTGCAAATAATTATAATTTCGATAAATACAAAGTGATTTTTGGAATCTATCTTAAAAGCCTCAAATGGCGGTCTCTAGATGTATGAGAGAAAAAACTTTATAGATAAAATTTATTTTATATAAGTTGATAGACATTCAGACCAGTGTGTGAAATGCAGAATGGTCAGTATATAAAATAGTATTTTTTTTCTTTTTTGCTAGTGAACACGATGCCTGTTTGCCTTTCTTTATCGATACATCGAATAGGGCAGAACCAATACATCACCGCTCTCCACCATCTGGACCACACGACATCAGTTCAGTGTTGCATCAGTGATAAAATGACACACTAATCGCTGAATGATGGATATTCGCGGCAACCAAATCTCAATGACGGATTTGGATGGGACAATAAATTGTCAATAAGGACGATTGGATGCATACCTTAGAATCGGGGAGGGAGAAAAAATCTTCACCTCCTGAAAAGATTTTGTTTTCACATATTCCTCATTTTGATGTTTTATATTTACATTATTGGTATTTTTTATTATTTTACATTATTTCTGTTTTATGCTGAATTGCAATAGATTTTAGTTTGTTGGAGTTGTTTCATTTTAATATTACTTTTTTGGTTTTTTGCATTTTTGACATTATTTAGTGTTCCTCTAAGGCTCGAACTAAGACCCTCTTCATTCAGATTAATTCGATTGCCCGCACCTAAAAAGTAAGAGTATATATATATATATATATATATATATATATATATATATATATATATATATATATAATCTTTATAATCAAAATCATGTGCTGCACCATTCGTCTCTTTCCGCCATCTTAAATACTTCATTGTCCGCGTCTCTTCCTTTCTAATCTTTATTCTTGACGCTGATGCGTGTTTTGTCTTCTACACGCCCACCACCTCCAACTACTTTATCCCATCCAACTCACCATACATTTTTATGGCCAAAAATGCTTTTTTTTTTTTTTTAACTTGTACTTAAGACTGATAGCAACGTCTTCGATTCAGAAGCTGAGCTGACTTGGAACGTCCCCCGGGAGCTCCCGGAAGCAGTAAGCACAATCCTATCAGTTCAATGAATCACGATATTTTCATCCCCCAAAAGTCACTTTACCTGATCCGCTCTTTCCCCAATCACCGCAGGAACTATCAATCCAAACGATAAATAAAGTCCCATGCTGTTCTTTCTTCCTCCACATATTCAACCAAAATCTTTCTATCAGTTGTTTCATATCAAATGTAAGCTCCCAGGAAATAGTATTTTTTTTTTTTTTTTTTTTTTTTTTTCTTTTAATTTTTTGACATTTACGTCAGAAATACATTACCAAAAAATAAAGGTTTTATATTATTTATTCGGAATTTTATATAATTTTCATAAAATTTGCCGACGAGGATGCACACTTTTAGTAAGTAAATGATTATTTCGTAAGTTAGGCTTAGTGTGGCACAAGGCAACATTAGTGGCGTACATTGTGAATTCAATGAATAAACGAATTTGTTGCATGTGCTTGATAATGATTACTTGAATTGTTTATATTTTATAGTGACATATTAGAATGCTATTTTAAAAACTTGATAAAAATAAATGTAAAAAAAATTACCTCCTAGTAATTCTCTAACATTCACGCAGTTTCCTGTAATTTTACTCAACTAAAGAATTCAGCAAAATAAAATTGTTTATGCTGAGTTGGTCCATTTTACGACATATCAACTCTTGTTGGGTCACCCAATATTGAAAGCTGTTTATTATACATAAACCTATTTGCGAACAAAACTGCTGTGTTTTAATTATCATAAAGAATCATTTTTGCATGGCTGACGTTAACCTTCAGGAGAGCAACTCATTGTGTATTCTTGATCTCATTTTTTTTTGCTACTGAAATGGAGTGATAATATTGCATCAATTTCTAGGTGTGCCGCTAGGAAATTTGGTTCACTTCGTTGCGTCAGCCAATTTTTCTTGACAAAATCCATCTTATAAATCTAACAGTTACTGAAGCTTTAAATATTGCTGCCATATCTAGTTTGGTGCTTCTGCTATATATTTCGAAATTCTCGACAAAATTGAAAGAAGAGCCTGAAATGTTATCGATCGTGATACGGTATCGCCATTTTAGTCACTTTTCCACTTCTCTCTGTCTTTTCTATAAATATTTTCATTAATTGTTCTAAGACCGCCTCTTTGGTACATCAACTGCATTTAAGCATACAAGGAAATTAGGGAATAGGTTTCATGGTCTTACTGTTGAAATAGCTACGTGTCGTTAAAAGTCCCATTCTAGTAGAGGATGACCCACAGGAAATTTGGTACAGTTTATTTAATTGTTGGGATTTTTCTTAGTTATTTGAAACAAAAGCAAAGGATAGAAATTTAGTAGTTTAAAACAAAACGCAAATGTTTGATGTGGTGTTCAAACTAAAGAACTCTGGCAAAATTTCTTGGTATTTTTTCAGTCCCCAAGTCGGATGTTTTTTCTTACAGAGGACAATCAGCTCGCACTGAAAATTTGATAATTGCAGCATCCTGGAACAAAAATGGTTAAAAACTTTATATGTTAGCTATTTTTTTTTTTTAGTTTATTCATATAGTAAAATATATAGTTAATTTTTTTCATCATATAGTAAATCTAAAATTTCCTGTTTTTTTTTTGTTTTGTTTTTTTTTGTGCGGCATGCTGTAGTTTATTTTCTCGCCTGTGGAACTCTCTTCTAGATTTTTTTTTTCCCTGCCACCTGATTTTCAAAAATTTAAATGTAACGTCAATCGCCATTTTTTGTCTTCCTGAGACTTATTCATTTATTGTCTTTTCCCCCCTCATTAAAGTTTTCCTTTCTCTTTCACTTCCAGTAATCTCTAGTGTTTTATTGGTATTATTGCCTTGCTGGGAAAAAAATATTAGCCGGAATTATACTTGGGTCTGCAAGCATACACCAGGGAGAATGGCTTTTTATGGGGAGTGCAGTCGACATATTCTCAGCCCCACTGACAGAATGAGAATATTATAGTTATCAAAAATGAGCAACTTTGGAATAAAGATATAATGGAAATTTAATAAATCATTATAGACACCAATTTTAGCAGATATTTTGTACAAAACAGGTGTTTCGTTTTTTGTTTTTTTCATAGGGGAAAAAGTCCTTTTATGCTGCCCTTACTAAAAATACAGGGTGCGGCAGAAATACCTCCCACATAATGGTAAGACATTAGTAGCAATGCTGTTTTCATCTAGCTACAGTCAATACCATCAAAAAGATTTCCGTTTTCTATTACAGTGCTGTGCCCGAAGATGTCAGACACTAAAAAATGCATCAGTTTCGATAGTTTTGAAAAGCTGAAAAGAGGCTTGAAACTTTTCTCCCAATTAGACTTAACATTTCTTTATTCTTAAGAGACTTCATATCGGTGTGTCGGAATATGAAATGAAGAAAATGAAGATCTGGATCAGAAGAAATGAAATCTTACAAATGTTTAGTTGTGAAGATGGAAAAAGTGTAAGATGTAAATGAGATGCAATTATAACAAGAAAATAACTTTTTCTCTTTATTACAGTTTTCCAAAATTTTCTCTTTAACCAAAGATTTTCCGGAAATATCTTCCCAGCAACTTAGATGGTTTCGTATAATCTTGGCAGTGGTAGGCCAATTTTAGACATGACATCTCAAAAATAAATAAATATCATAGCATTACATTAGAATCAAAGAACTTTCCAAATTCTTGTAGGAGAGAGAGAAACATGAATTGTGTGTGTACGATTTATTCAAGCTGAGCAACATGCTTTGGGTGAAAATTATTCATATGCTTTCTCTGATATAACCAAACTTGTATGTTTTTTATTTATTTCAGTTTTTTTACTGTGTTTGGTTGATCACACATTGAAGCATGCCACAGCTGATAGGAAAATGAAAGTCACATGGTTCTTGTCCCAAGGCAATATCGACCTCAAACTACTTGACATATTTCAATTCTTTTTACCTTGTTAAACTGGATGAGCCGTGAAAGCTGAAGTCATTGGGCAATGCTAAAGTGGTAGAACTGACCTGTTGTTCAAAGATTGAGGTTCTCCGTCAAGTAATAGATTTTAACCCACTTATAACAAGCAAATACGTCTATCAGACCAGTTCGTTAACCACAACACATTTATCATGCTCATCATCCTGTCCCATGACTGGGTGTGGTCATAGGGTCATTGCACTGTTGAACAGCCCCCTCTTGGTGGTGTGCCAATGTCAGATTCTCCTTGAATGATCTTCTAATACACTTGGTGACATTGTCCAACATTTTTTTTTTTTTTTTTTTTTTTACCTTCTGCTTCTATTTTTGCCTAAGGTGGTATCTTGTAGAATGGCAGTGGAAAGGTTGTTGGTTATTATGATGTGTCCATACTATTTCAACTTTCTCTTCTTAACAGTGAATACGAGGTCTTCCAATGGGTCTGTTTCTTGCTTGGTGGTGTATCTAATGCATTATTTGTAATACAGTCCAAAAAGAAGATGGCTGGGATGATTCTGTAGCATCTCATTTATAATGCTTTGGTTCTTTTGCTATAATTCTAAATATAAATATTTTTTTTATAAAGTGTGAATATAAATAGACTGTTTACTTGGTGGCTGAGACAATTGTGTTTTTTTTTCCTAGCAAGGCTTGTGGAAGTTAGATCCCAGATAAAAAAAAACACTATTTCAAATACTTATTTGTCAAAGCTAGCAGATTATTCCTACTTCAATATTTGCTACTGCACAATCTTTCTACCTGAGTTTGGTATTTATATAGACTAACTCCAGTCTTTTATTTCTTAGAACTACTAAGTTCTCTTCAGTCATCATTAACATTATTTTTTTATTTGTCCATTTTTTTTTTTTTTTTTTTTTTTTGCTTTAATGATCACAAAGAGATTATATCTTTTTTCAGTCCTGCTCTGTGAAATATTTTCAAGAAGGGGATCTCTTGACTCATAACATCTGGATGTGGCTGAATTTATAATGAAGTGGGTGCGCTGATTAAAGGAAAATACGTGACTTGAATCATCATTACTTAACATTTTATTTGTGCCAACATTTTGTCAGTAACTCTCAGCCAGTTTGCATTATTGTTGCCCACCCACCCCTGGTACAACATGCTAACACTATATTCTCAATCTGCAGTGTGAGAGAGACTGCTCACTCATCCCTAGGGTGATGGTTTAGATATCTATCTCTGTGACATTATCTTTCTCACTCTTGCAAGATGAAATACAGGTGAGGTCACATATTTCTGTATTTGATGACTGCTAGTAAACCCAGGTCAAGCCTGAATTTGGCTGCTTTTGACAGTCTGCTTTATTATAAAGAATTGAGCAAAGAAGGAGAAGGGGAGTCAGAAAACAAATAGTTTCATCTTTGAACCTGAAGGCTAATATTCTCATATGAAAATGCATATTTAGTATGTGGAACACTTTTCAGAGTAACAATTACTCTGTAAGAATAACATCCAATTTAACTTGTGTAGATTCAAGGGTAAAGGAAGATAGTAAAATAAACAAACTCATGGTCTATCGCAGAGAAAAGGGTTCAAGACCTCTGCAGTTCATGTGGCATCAGGAAAACATTCAAAAGAAGTAGCATCTCAACAAAGCCAAACCTCAGCCAGAACTGAATATGCCTGTGAGGATAGTATTCCATGCATTTCTAGTAAAAAACTGAAATCAGCCACCCACTAAAAAGATCCATGGAGAAACTATGAAATCTGGCTTGGCTGATCATGTGAGGAAAAAGCAGAGTGTTATCAATCTTTGTGGGATGAAGTTAGTTTAATATAGAACAACACTGAAAAATAAGATGACTGAAATATAAATAAACATAAATAAATCATATAGCAGACATTAAGTTCAAGGCTCAGGCCCTGGTCAGGTAGTAAAAGTCATATAAATTTGATTCAGTAGGAAAAGGAAGAGTAGCATTATGGGGACAAATTAACTGGTAGAAAATATCCTCAAGCACGTACTGTGAATTGAAAAATCTACTACTGCAGATTCAACTGAAAATTCTCAGGTTATTATGATATCCAGACCACAGGGTATAATGGCCAAAAAGTCAGGTGACATTATCTGTCACTAATAACTGAAATTACAGGTTTTTAAGTAGTTGATAAAGAATCAGAATGTCAATATATTGAGATTTTATTTTTCATGAACATGACAAATCCAAAAATATATTTTTTGTTGTCCCCAAACTTAATAACCAAGAAGAAAAAGAGTAGTATTGGAAAGCTACTGACGTTAATGTAACAGCCAATACTCTCCTGGCTTCAGCAGTTTCAAAATGATATTAAACTCAAACCCAGGAGGCCATCCCACTAGAGCAGTACCTCTTTTTCAGGAGGGGGCTGGGTTTATTGCCCAGCACCTGAGGCACCCCCAAAAGGGTAAGTGGCAAAGGGGCTTGAGCTATCTTCCATATTATTACTGCTGAATGCACTTTAAACCTTGACCTTGTCTCACATTTAGTTGCAAAGTGGGTACACTGAAAGTTCAATATAAATTCCTCTGACAATACCAGGACAAAAAAATTTCTGAGACAGAAAAACCCAATTCATTTTTAAAACACAACTAAATTGGAAAAGCCTACTTGTAAAGCAGAGATGAGCATGTTCCATAATTTAATCAATAGTATGGCTGGAGCTCATAACCAAGTGTGCCTATCTGCTACGGTGTGTTTCTTCAACACCCCCATAACCAAACTGTGGTTTCTACTGCAACTATCCTGAGCAGACCTTAATTACAATTTCTGAGAGAGAGAGAGAGAGAGAGCACATAATCTGGCATGGTAAACAGTTTAAACAAGGTCAGTATACTCAAACCATCAGTCATGATGACTTGCACAACTACAGACAACTTTTGAACAGTTTCATCTACTTAATTTCCCCCACAGCATTTGGGTCAAACTAAGCTATAGTTTTGTAGGCACTTCCCAATAGTGCTACATGCTGAGATCATCTCCCAAGGAGAATGTTATCAAGAAGCTACCACCTTGCGAAGTCAACACTGGTGAGATTCAAGCTTGAATTTCATGGTAACCACTCAGCCATGCAACCATTAGCCAAGAGAAGTTATGAAACATTGTTTTTTTTTCCAGGGCTAAAAAATGACTTATAATACAACTTTTTGGAGAATATATCTTATTAAAGGTGACACTCAACAATCTTCTTATTGTTCCCTAATGTCTTGATCTGTCCATTCTCAATTGATTTATTTGATACTTATTTCAATCTACAATAGTTTTTCTGTTGGTGATTTTGATGACTTCACTGAAGTTAGTGACAAAGAAAAAAAAAAAAATAAAAATTAAAAAGTACCAATGTTAAAATAACAACAACCAATAAAGATTCCTCTGATGATACCAGAAAAAAAACTTCTTATTCAGCAAAATACTCATTTTTATAACCCAGTTGAATTGGAAACATCCACTTGAGGCAGGCAGCTTTCATAATTTAGCCAAAAGAAAGTTTATAGTAGTTATTGAGCATATATGTGACACCCATCTCATTTTGGCATTGACACACAGAGAAGCAATGGGAGGGTTAGAAAATTAATATTAGCTCAAGCACCACTTGGGCATTAATTTTCCTTTGGGAAGAAACTGGGGTTATTACCTGGGACCAGAGGTATCCCCTAAAATGGGAAGTGCCAAAAAGAATACCACATTAGACTGGACCTTGTATTATGTCTTGTGCAAGACAGCATATAGATAAATACCTGTACAGAGTAGCAACTGATTCTATAATGTATGTAGATGAGGGAGAAACAGAGAGAGAAAGACAATATCTATCACCTCCTCCAAAATATATCACTTATTGTCCTTCTGATTCAGTTCAACTAACAAGATTCTACTTCTCTTCTTAATGTTCTTTTGTGTCTTTATATATGTTGACATCTTATAAAATTGCCTCATCATCAACAGCATTCATAAACCCAGCTAACAATTGTAGAGATTTCACCAAGATGCAATTTGAAACAGATTTTTTTGTTTCTAACCAAACCCATTTCACATAATTGAAATAAGGATTTTTTTTTTTTTTTTTTTGACTGAATCTGGATATTCCAGCAAATCAGGCTGCATTTGAAAGTCAATTTTGAATTGACTTTATTCTCATTAGGGCTTACAGCCATATCATGTTGAATCACCAGTTTAGTATGATGACTGAAGTTAAGCAATCTCGAGCCTAGTCAGAACAGAATGAGTGACTGTTTGGGAATACCAGATTTTGCAGGCTTGGATGTGTGAATGGTATAATGGATAATAACTCTGAATTGTTAATTGGAGAGCTGAGTTCCATTTCCAGTCAGGTTCATTATATTCACTCACACACATATACCCTAGGGAAGGAAAGGTATGAATCCACATTTTCTCTCTTCAACTATGAGTTAATTAGTATGACTAGTATCACTAAAACCATTATCTTAAGAAAAAAAAAAAAAAAAAAAAAAAACTTGCATACAAAATATTTAAATTTCAGCATTAAATAATTCGATATTAACCAAGCAAATCTTATTCGTCATCCAGCTTATTTTAAAAATAATCCACAAAGTTACAAGACATGAAATTCAGAGAATTCCAAGCACAATTAAATGAAGAAATTTTAAGGAACTGTCTCTTGAGTTATTTTTTTTTTCATGGATTAACTCTATGAGTCATTTAAAGCCAAAACATTTTGGATTCTAAGAATCTGTTTTATTGCAAGTGAATACTGCATTAACAATTTTTCTGGGAATAACAATGATTCCCCCGCCCCAGATACAAGTCCTACTGTTTGCTCACAGCTTTTGGGGGAAGAGATGGATTCATATCTTTCCCAACAGTATTTTCATAAACCTAATGTATCAAACCTAACTAGAATTTGAACTCAGCTCTCTAATTTTTCTTTCCAAGTCGTTATCATTATACCATCCGTACATCCAATTTAAAGGAAAATAGGAACTATAATGAAACTTACACTTGCAATCAGAAAGAGACAGTTGTAATTTTTGAGATGCATAATGGGGAAAGAAGGCCTAGTGAATTTAACACTCAAGGCATAATTAAAAAAGAAATGAGAAATTAGTGAGTAATCTATTTAATGTTTGTATGAATAGATGACAAAACAGGAGCAAAAAAAGGATGTTAAATGGTTAAAAGTTATTTAGGACTAACAAGAGAGAGGAAATTGTGGAGAGCCATGATCGTCCACATACCACAAGGATTTAGTAGCACTGGCCTTTCAAAAGTAGCCCAATCTGGCAATCATCCCTGTATTGAGCTCATGCTTAGCAAATACTATATCATCTTTTTTCCCCCAAGAACTGCTACTTGGTGGAACAGACTCCAGTGTGGGTGCTTCCCTACACCCTACAAAAACTCTTCAAGTCAAGGGTCATCAGTCTTCACTTCTTGCCACCTATTTCATTCATATTACACATCTCATTCATCATTACCATTTTAACACTAACCCTCTACCTAAAATAAATGCAATGAGATTAACAAAGAAAGCTTATAAATTATTGAGTTTATCTCTCTGAAATTTTAATCTTAAACTAGCTAATTGGCTATTTGGTCAGAGTAGGTAGCTTTTATACAAAAAGTTTCTTCGTTCTTATCTTCTTCATCATTTATAAAAACTAATAATTCCAATGAGCCTGGGTGGAGAACGGGAGCAAATCGTAAACCAATATTCTGAGAATCACCACCAGCAATGTCGAGTTGGGTCTCCTTAAACTGCAAAAGATCATCTCGGTTGGTATGCAAGAGAAACTTCTTTCTCTTGGAGTAAGGATTTGTGTAGGAGACTCGTTTGTTGCATCCACGGCCACCCCCAACCGGCAGGATGAGTTCAAAAGTACGAGTGATAGCAGGGGCTTCACATTTTGTAAAGATCAGCCAACTTCGCAACAGCTGATGGTACTCAATATCAACCATGTTGATATAGAAACACTTGCAACCAACTTGTGAAGGGCGAATGGCAACATTTAATTCATGGACACTTCCTGCTACCAAAGTGAAAGCTTCAGATGGGTGAAGATTCATTTCATTCGGATGGGATGTGAAACAGCGAGCAAGACGAGATGAGTGAGTACCCCTGGAAAATACAAGCATAATAATCACACTTTAAATGAATAACATGGCAGACATTAAATTGCATCAAGTTTGCATTTCATTACTGCGCACTAATGAAACTGTGCAGATGACATTTTAGCCTTTGAGAGAAGAGTATATGTTTCCTTTTATAAATAGGTGTTTCTTATCACCAGGCAGTTCCAGATAAAACTGGTAGTTGTGACTGGCCATTAGAAAAACCCATTTATAAAAGGAAATAGTATTACTATATTGTCATTAGACATGGAGCACTCTCATTTATGCTTATTTTTTTACTCCTTAATGGGTGAATGAATTAATAATGTAAACTCTCTCTCTATATATATATATATTATTCGATTTAATTAGAATAGACAACCTTAAGTGTCCTTGAGTCTGTTTTCTAATTAAATTGAATTAATAATGGCTCCGGTTTGAGATTGGATAACCAAACTTTTCATCACCTAGCTATATATATATATATATATATATATATATATATATATATATATAAAAAGGATGTTCCAATAACTTGGACTGATTTTAATGTGAATTAAGTTTAAGCATCTAAAGATTTTTTTTTTCTTTTTCTTTCAAATTTGGCAGACATTTGGGTGATATTATTTTTCACACTTAATTGCCCTGCCATAACATGATCCAATAGAGAAATAAATAAATTTTCACCAATAACAATGATTTATTTATTGCTGACTTTAATCCATCTTAATGAAACACCTTCATATATATATATATATATATATATATGTTGTGTTCTCTTGATGACCATCATGAGAACATGACTGATAACAATCAGAATTAACACCTGAAGATTGAATTAACTGCATGAAACTTTGAGTAGTGTTACTGACATTGAATATTATGTATATTCACTAATATATATTTATAGCTCCGTTTCATATCATTGAGTACTGTATTTATAACACCTTAGAAATAAATATACTTACATACGTGCAAGTATTTGTGCATGTATGTACATTTTTTTCGTACCCATTCCTATATATATCTTCAGACCATGTGTTTTGGCTCAACTATTTATATATGCTGGTCAGTGGTGCATCATGGATATTAAGGTTTATTGTATTATCCTGACAGTTATTGGGTGGGCGGTAACAGTTTTGTTTCAAATTATTCTAAAATAAAATAATTGTGGACACAAATGTCAAATTTTGTTAATTTTTCATTCATTATCTATAACTTAATTATTGTTTATTATTATTACATTTTATTTGGGTTTTGTTTGTTCATTTCTAGTTTGTCAATTTCTTTATTATTTACTTTTTTTATTATTTACATTTTTTTTTTTGAGTTGGGGGTATCTTATTTGTTTAGTTTAAAGTACTGGCTTTATATAAAGTATCTATATTGTATATAGTGCATATATTTGAATTTTTCAAGGTACAAGATATTCACTTTTGGTTTTCAATTTTTAAGTAACAGTAAAAATTTGTTTTTTGTGTCTACATTTTCAGATAAGTTCCGATTGTTTATTTAGTAATTTGTATTGGTTTAAAGAGATGATTATAACTATTTTCACCTTCAGGCAAAGTTTACGTTTTTATTTATTTATTTTTGACTTTTTAAAAAAATATAAACTCAAATGTGTCTGAAAAGAGTACTTGTTTCCAAAATTTTTAAGCACATATTGGTAAGAGCCTAAAAAGATAGGAAGTTATGAAGAGCCATGATCGACCATATCCTGAAGGAACACAGCCTATAAAAGAAAAAAGTATGTGTACGTCATTGGTAGGCAGATGTGTGTGTGTGTGTGTGAATATATTTGGGTGAGTATGCCTATGCACAGACATACACACTCACTCAATTTTTATTCCTGTATATGCACATACCTGAGAATGAGCGAGAACCGACTTGTCTGTCCCTCCATACACGAGATGTCAATACGCTGCAAGGCATGCACAAAGATTTGCCACACTTGGACTGGACGTGACAGGAATGGGTCAAGAAAGATAGCCACAAAGAACTTCTTCACCTGTGGAGAACATCCGACTGACACCTGCAACCAGAGATATAGAGGTCAAAGTGTTGATCAACAATAACCCCACCACCAGCAATCCACCCAAGAAAGACAGTTAAGAAAGCATGAGAGATACCACTTCTCTTTCCAACCCTAACCCTGCCTCTGCTTTATACTAAAGCAGATAAGGTTTAAACTGATTGACAAATCAGGAAGAATCACATCAATATATGGAGCCACTGCTACTTACAGGAAGTGCCTTTCGGTAAACTGCAGTACTGAATCGATTATTACAATGTAGCAGCAACAAACTAGACTGACCATTTCCACAAAGAAATCATTTTTACACATTACAAACTGATTTTGTTCTGCTGTCTACAATAGATTGTGGGGGTGTTATATGAAATTAACATTAGTTAGGAGGTCATTCAAAACGTATATAACAGCAAATGGATGAGTGAGCCAACTTTATTTTCTACACAAGGCATTATGGAAATTAAGTGTGTGGAGGGGTTTAGGCTGAATAATGTTACACAATGTATTTTTTTTTAAATTAAAATTTATATATGCAACATCATGATTGATAAAGAACTTATTGATGTACCAGATGTTAGGCAAGTAACAATCATTCCAATTAATGAGAATTGGAAGCAGCTATGGAAGAAGGAGTCAAAAGGAGATTGTAACAAGAATTGAAATATTTCTAGTTTCATAAAGTTTTATTTAACATTTTTAAGGGAATTAAATTTCATAGCCATTATTTTTGTTCTTTTTTTAAATTTCTTTAGACTTAATTCAGTTTTGTGGAGATTTACTTTTTTAAACTAAAACTCAGATCCAAAATGTTAGTTAATCAAGATTATAATTAACTCAGCCCCTCAGATTTTGAAATATTTTATAAACTAAAGTAACATTGTTTTAAGAGCAAATTTTGACATAAATCAAAACTATTATTGAGCAATAAACTTTCAGCAACCCTATTTTTTGTTATTTAGGTCTGAATGCCTATGTCATATAGAATTTCAAAATATTAATTCTAAATTTGTATGACATCTTTTTTTCAAATATACAGTATTAAAATTTTTGTGGCTCATAATGTTTCATTATGATTCTTAGGCCTGTCACAAAAGTGGGGCAGCCCACCAGTGAAAATGATGTGAATTTTAGTTAAATTCTTACTTGGTGTCTCATGACTTAAAGATTAATAATCCCCAAATCAATCACTCGTGACAGTCCTACTGGTTTTTATCAAAGACTGCACAGTCATTCTGAGCATCTGTTTAAAGCATTCCAACCATTACAAAAATTGTTAAATGTTAGTATACTAAATAGTATTTTATTGCATTATATTTTCTTTATTAGTATTCACAATTTTCTTTATTATTTTCTTTATTAGTAATCATAAATGGGTAACAGTTATAATCGGTTTGATTTGGTTGTGTGAAATAAGGTTTGAGGATGAGACGAATGTCTGAAACCATTGGTATTTCAGTGTGGGTTTGGTTTGTTTTGTTTCATGGCATATCAACACCTCAATGGGTTATTTAATGCCGACAAAATTTTTATTGCTGGTAATATGTTTTTCTTCAAAAATCTATTTCTGGGAATGTTTTTCCTTGAAGAAATCTAGAGCTGGTCATATTTTTTTCAAAACATGTATAGCTGTTTGTATTGCTGGTATTTTTTATTTTAAAATATGGCTGATAATAATTTTTCCTTCTAAAATTATTGCTGGTAATAATTTTTTTATTACAAAGTATTTCTGGTATTAAAACCTATTTTTACACAAGTTTGGGTGTTAACTATTTGGCCATAGCTGGGACCCCAACAGGTGCTACCACCCCAGGTCAGGGTGGACCTGGGAACACCAGCAATTAAGAGGTGGTTCCATGCTCCTCAAAACCTCCTGATCAGAGGCCTTGCTGTTGGACATGGTTTATCATCATACCCAGGGTGTATTTCAGTGTGGGGGAGTAAGTTTGTAAGATTATGTAATCCAAAGTGGATCTACTAAATAACTGTCATGGGGTATTAAAAAAAGGGGGTCAGGCAGTATAATTTGCAGATCTTATCATTGTTATTGAATTACTCGTGCAATTTTAATGCAAAATCCATTTTTAAGATGGTTTGAAAAAATAAAAATTGTGCACTGTTGGTCAGCAATATTTTCATTTAGGAGTAAAATGAATTTTATAAGTACGAGGTGTAATTTCTGAAAAGTATTAGGTTAGTGCAAAAATTATATCGTTTTTTTTATGTTAAAAAATACGTCAAAAAACGATATTATTTTTGCACCAACCTAATAGCAGAATTGAAAAACTCAGTAATTTTTTTTCGGCTATTAACAGGTTATAAATTGTTTACTGGGGAATGGGAAAGAGAAGCTATTAGGTTGGTGCAAAAATAATGTCGTTTTCTCACATATGTTACTATGTGAGAAAACGACATTATTTTGCACCAACCTAATTCTTCTTTAAAGTATGCAAAGCAAAGTCCTTTCTTTTTTACCCATCAATTTGACTTTAATCACTATGAAATATCTGTTTCTCAACATATCCATGAAAAACTTGTAGAGACAATGCAAGATGTAATTTCAAAATGCTTACTTGAGAAATATATTCTAATTAGGACAAATTAAGTTTGGGCGATAAACAAATTGAATACAGGATGCAGTGTGCTACTTGGGGTACTTTTGTCCAATATCACAAGATGTTACAAACCTAAAATGTTAACCTGAGAACTCATGTTCTAAAATAGCCTCATCAAATCTAGGCTCACATATGGATGTCATGCAATGGCAACCAACTCATTCAGTAATGTTTAAACTATGTTATATACAACCGTTTTCTTAGATCAATGATAAAAAATGGCTTCAAGTGAATGAATCTGGAAGATCATAAAATAGACAATCCTTCAGCAAATTTTATACATTGGCACTAAAGAATCACAAAAAAAAAAAAAGAAAATTTACCAAATAACAAAAACCACATCACTTGAAGACTTCCAATAGCAACAGCAACGAAAATGGATAGCACATGTAACTAGAAGGGAAAATAATAATATAATGCAAATGCTGACTTTTCACACTACCTTAAACAAAAGGTTTGAAAGGAAACTGCCATCAGTAATAGAAAGTACAATAACAATTAGTGGAGTTAAGTTTGTTTTCCTGAAAAAAGATTTTATAAATTTCAACAGAGTGTCAATTAATGCTAAGTGTTTCCATATAATGAAACAGCTAATTTTACCATTAGAATTCAACCAAAACTTACATATTTGATCAAAAGGAAGAGAACATATCGGGCCATAAAACTGCAGACACCTCTTGAATATCATGATGATTGAAGAAGAAAGAGAAATGGGTTAATAAACAAGTCAACCATTTCTTAACCATTCAACATTGGCCATAAAGCAGAGAGAAATGTAAATGCAAAGTATCACCCCCTGAAGAGAGAGACCTGAACTATTACATTATTCAGGTTACTTTGAGCAATTAATTGCTTCACACAACCAAGTTGCCAATACAAAGTATATTCAGTTAGCATCTCTGACAAGTCGTGTGACTCTGGAAATAATGGAAAGTACTTAAAAACATCTTTAAAAAGAAATCAAAGAGAATATAATGAAGAGAAAGAAATTATATTGGAAGACATTTTCCCCACTATTTATCTGTCTGGAGGGAAGTTCAATAGACCTTTAAATAATTTTTGAAGTAGATTTCGAAAAAGTTTGAATTAGTTATTTAATGGCTTCAGGCAATTACAACTAAAAAATACAAATATAGAAGACGAACACCTTTTCTGGTTCAGTAGGAAAAATACATAATTTTTTAAAATCATCAATTTCAGGTTTTTTTGAAAAAAACACAAACTTCAACAGAAGTGCAACATTATTTAGATTTATTGATTATAAATTTGAATATGATGAACGAAACCCATTGTACGTAAGAGGTAACTTAAGGTATGCATTAAAACCAAACTTTCTTGCAATTGCCTCTGAACAAGCAAGCAGATTTGTTATTAAAATCCTTTTGAACAAATCAACTTAGGTTCCTCATATGTCAGAATATAAGTTCTTCAATATCACATAGTTTGAATTCTAAAGAAACGCATTTAGCTGACAGATTCTATTGAATGAATTGGATTCCTCTTTACACAAAAGAAAAAATATATATAATTAAAAAAAAAATGAAGTTTAAAATATCTGACATTAAATGCTTTTATACACCTCATAATTTCACTGATTTTCACAGTTTTATGCAAACTTCTTTAAATTTGTGCAGTTCAATTGAAAGTCAACAATTTTCCACTTTTGTATGAAACAATGCATTAAACTCTTCTCTAAATGCAACTATAATTTCTTCAATTCACAAAGGTTGTTTAAAATCATATTGTTCTCACAGTCACATTTTATATTGATAAACAGAAAAAGGTTAAAAGTAATTAACTTCTTACAATAATTATACAAAGTCTTTGTTTGCTAACAAGATTTCTTAGATTACACTCACAATAAATCCTCCCAATTCTAGCCTGCAGAGTTTGGACTTTTAAACCCTGCATTATATTGGATTATACAAAGACATTAGATCCAAAAATTGAATTATTAGTAATACAAAGACATTAGATCCAATGCAGTATTTGAATAATTCTTCTTCGAATATCCATTGCTTGGTCAGCCACTGAAAAAGTTGGTTCACTGTGTCATAGAAGACAATTTTTCTCTCCAGAATCTATGTTACACATCTAGGAGCCTACCATTTATCCAGGTTTAGAATATTGCAGTTAATATCGTCTGGTGCTCCTGTAATTTATCTACAGCTTCTTGATAAAATCCAAAGAAGACTCAGTAATATTACTGGTCCTGATCTGGCATCTCAGCTTCAGTCATTTTCCCACCACCAAAAGGTTGCCTCCCTGTATCTTTTCTATAAATACTTTCATAGTAATTGTTCAAGTAAACTATTTGCTAAGGTATCTAGACCAGCATTGAAATCCTATCAATGTACAGTTGAGTTGGCTAAATGTAACTGTATATTCTCTGCTAACAGTTTCTTTTCTTGCACTTTTCGCTTATGGAACTCTATGCTTTCCAGCCAACTTTAATCTTCAAAAATTTAAATGCAATGTCAATCACTATCTACTGTCCTCCTGATTACTCTTCTTTTGTTCTAACTCCTTAGTAATGTTTATGTTTCTAATTTTTCTACACTCACTAAAACCTGGTGGCTTAGTGGATTTACTGACTTGCTTCAGATTAACTCGATAAAACAAAAAACACAAACATGAAAAAGGTAACTATGAAACTTGTATAGACTGACAAATGCATCATTCCAGTGACTGGTATTTTATATCAAATAAATCATAATCCATTTTATGTATACTTAAGGAAAAAGGCAATACACCATCTAGAAATGTATACATTTTGCATTGTAATTATAAATATAGTAGCAGATTAGTACAAAAATAATATTTTTTATGTATAATTTCAATTCCATATAGAGCTAAATCTAGAAGGTATTAATTTAAACAAAAGTGCCAAAAAATTAGACTGAATATTTTTGCTCTTCCCCACTTGTAGAAACAGACACCGATAGATGATGAGACAATGTAGCTTTGGTAGCATGATCCTGGCAGTGATAGGGCCAGATTGGACACTGATTGCAGAATGATTATTGGAGTCCTCTATTTCCATGGTGGTTACTGTTTTAGTTTTTTTCCCTCCAAACAGTAGTAGTAGTAACAAGGGTACACCAGAAATATATGAATTCAAAACAGTTGAAGGAACATTCCTAAAGCAGATGTTGCCAAAAATCAGTGGCTACCCACAAGTAATAAAAGAACAGGACAAATAACAAGGATGGTAATCACCTAAGGGGAATATTGCATCAAACCTCATCCTAACTCAATGCTCAGCAGCCAACATACTGTACTGTCTAAACTGAATTCCATGGGATTTTGTAGTCATAGACCAACAAGGGTACCATTATTGACAACATTGAATGACATTAGAAGATTGGTATGAGATCATCTAGTCAGATTAATTAGGTTTCCAACATTTTGAGTTGGAAAGGTGCATAAGGCCTATCAACAAAACACTCTAAGTGAAAATTGAATCTGTCCTGAAAGGTATGACATAAAGGTCATCTTATATCCATTGGAATCCTTTTATACTTGCCATATTTCATTCCATCAAGGTAATTCAATCTCTTATCATACATAGGTGACACAAAATTGGTTGCAGGAAAACATTGACTTCCACTACATCTACCAACACGTATAGCTAGTTTAAACCTGTTATATTCTGTGCTAAGTGAATAAATACTTAACACCAGGTAGATAATTGAAGAAAGGTTTATTGCACACAACCAGTACAATATGAAATATGGTACAGTTATACGAACAGATCAATCAAGTAGCGAGTGCCACTAATTGGAAGGTCGGACATGTTTGCGTCGTCTTGCTCTCACTCTTCCGCAAGTCTCTCATAGACAGTTGACTTTATAGGTACTTACTACCTATAGTGTAATCATTCATGGGGGTGACTGGCTATTCCATTACATCAAAACCCCATTGAACATATATAGTATATGTTGCAGACCTCACTAAATCCCCTAAATTCACGTCCAACAATCACAAATCAATTATGGAATCTGCTTGAACAGATATCTCAATACAAGAGTTCTTATACCTCATAGACTTTATGCCAAGTTGTTTAGCTGCTGTTATTTAAGTGAAGGACAGGGTAGCTTTGCTCATTTTTTTTTTCAATTTATTTAATACAATAACTTTTTATATATTCATTATCACAATCAAATGACAGAGTGTAGTCATAGTGTTGCTGCAAAACTGAGTACATAACCAGTTTTCTCTATATATTTGGCTGGAAAGATGGAGAGGTATTCATTCAGGACAAATACATCTTGGAGAAGCACATCAAGTGGGGTCCATCCATCTCCAGGCCAAACCAGAAGCCAATATCCTCCAGCTTGAAGGCTCACCTTGGTTACAGATGTAGCTGTTGATTCCATCAGAGGAAACCCTCAATCCTTAGTCTAGGAAGTACTCCACTTAGTAATGCCAGGTCACACTGCACTGACTGCATACATATTTATGGAGCCCAGTTTACATCATTGCGCTAATTTGCTGACCCTACAAAAGAACTTCATCCGCCTTTTGATAGGCCTTGTTTTTAAAACCTGCTGGGTGTCTAGCTACCCATTTCACAAGAAAATAACCACCATGCAGCAGACAGTACTAGGTTACATGGTAACAGTAGCATTGAGAGTAACCAGATATATTAGCCCTTGCTAAATTCATCTTACTTGCTTATTGTGTTTGACAACAGGGTTTTTTTCTAGAATTTAGAAGCCAGCCAACTACTTAACTGATGGACTGCAAAAAGATGTGGATGTTAGAAAATAACATTTGTTATGATAGAAAATGAATTGCATCTTTTTAAGAAATAATTTTGAAAAGTGACATGCAACTTAAACACTTAGCTTTTAAATTTTCATTTTTATTAAATAAACTATTGCACTTTATATTTTAATCTACTTCCTCTCTAAATCAATATTCACACAGCAATCTAAATAAAATCATATTAAAATAGGATCCTAACTAAAAAAAAAGAATCATCCTTCAGAGAAACATAAGAATTCATGCTGATGATTTAAAGAAAATGATTCTAAATTGGTTTCTTAATTCAAATCAGTCTGAGCACAAAAAAAAAAATCTTTGTAGCTTGAAAACTTTAAAGAAAATAAAAAATAGCCACACTTAAAACAACAGGTTTCATTTTCCTTTGTATAAAGATCATATTTTTCTTTTAAGAATACTCTGCCAATATTAAATAAACTTCAGCTCTTCATAGTGTCTGCATTCAACAACTCGGCCTCTATACATATAAAACAAATTAACAACACAAAAAATAACTAAAAAAGAAAAAAATGAAAGAGCAAACAGTAAGAAAATGTTCAACTAATCATCTCAGAATGTAAGGAGCAATGAATCCCCCTTCTAAAGAACCAATATTTTTGCAAAATAAAAACATGATAGATGTAAAAACAAAGCCGTAAGGATCAATACTAATAAATTGTTAATTATCTTTGATCCCATGTCATATTCTCAATTCCAGTAAATATGAAACCAAACTTACTATATATCTTTTTGTTTGAAACTCTTCAACTTATTACTCAGGATTTTTTTGATCATTCAACCTAAAAACATGTTATCAACCTTAAAGCCTGAAACAGATGAGTATTAAATACTTTCAACTTTGAACTCAAATAACAGTAAATTTTCATGTTAGTTATGTCACAAATCCTGATCTTGTCATCCTAATGTCAAACCCAAGACAGAGAATGAGCAGAAGATTAATGACTAAACCATGAAGATTTTTTTTTATATCTTCATTTTGTTACAAATTCTTAAAAGCCTGGTATTTTTGCCTTCAGAAAGGTGTATGGGTCAATGATAGATTTAACCAGCATGGCATCACACACTCAGAGAAATGAAATTTACTTGCTACTTAGATAAAAGAAAAAAGATGTTTTTTTTTATTTTTCATGTTTTCCCTTCCACAACACCAATTTTTATTATTCCACTACTTGTTCTGATGTGAGATAAAAGGCAAAGATGAAACTCTAGCAAAATGTAACTTGGATCAATTTAATAAAGAAAGAGCCACAAAAAAATCCTTGAGTAAGTAATGTCTTATTGCCTTTTAAAAGGAAACCACTTAGGGTTAGATTAAAAAAAGATGACAAAGTAATAGGAATAGAAAAAAAAAAAAGAAAATACTTCTTTCAAATCATAAACAAAAATATACAAAACCTCATTTGCAGGATAAGATTGTCTGTGAGTAATAAGAAGTTACTTAGATTTTGAAAAAGATTTGTCAGCAGAAAATTACCTATATGCTGCTGTTCTAATAAGCTGAGTTTTTATTTTCCCTTTTTGAAAGACAATTATCATTAGAAATGTTTATTTTTTATAATAGAAAAACAGTATAAGTAGAGATTTGATTATAAAAAAAAAAAAAAAGTTGTACACTGAAACTAGAAATAATCATTTCTTTTTTCAAGAAATGTTTTCATATTATTCTAAATTAAGTACTCTACATCACAAGTATGAAAAACAGAAATTTTATAAAATTTCCTAAAGCTCTAGGTAGGTCCAGTTTGCTATGACAATTCTGTGTAATTGATCCCCCCTATGGAAGCTAAAACAAATAATTTCATACCACATGATTTCTTAAAATTTTTAAAATATCTTCTTTTTTGTTTTATATTCATAATCTGAAGTGTTTTAATTTATAGTAATATACAAAAGAATTCCAGATTAAGAATTAATTTTTTTTTTTTTTTGCATTTTAAGAAATCCAATTGTATAAGCATATTTTGTTTTGGCTTCTATGGGGGAACAACTTAGAATGAATTTTCATTAAAAAAAAAAAAAAAAAAAAAAACTGAACTCCCGTAAACTTTTAGAAAATTTAATAAAAAGGATATAATTTATTTTTGATAATCATGATTTGCTTAAATTTATATGAGGAAAAATTTTGAGAGAAATGATAATCATTTCTTTCAAAATTTTTATTCTGTTGACCAGAATAAAAATTTTGCATCTCGGTGCCACCCTTTGACTGTAAAAGTTAAATGCAACTGCCTCTTCTACTCTAACAGCTTCTTCTCGCAAACTTCCCAACAGTGGAACTCCCTTACTTGCTTCCCTGATAACTATAATCTTCAAAATTTTAAATGTAATATCAATCTACATCTTCTGATGCCTTGATCTTGACCCTTATCCTTCTCTTTATCAAACACCTCTCTTTTCTCTTACACTCTCTGTAACCTTCTGCATGCGAGTGGCACTACCACCTTTCAAGTTGATGTGCCACTAAACAAACAGACAAACAAACACATTTTTCAAGGCACAACAGAACCAGATAAACTGTCTCTGGATTTGCTAGTGATAATTATATATTAGCTCATCGTCACAGTATGTAATTGCTGGAATCTTTACCATCCAACACCCACTCATTGTTGCATGCAGAAAGAACCCTATTTGAATTTTAGTCCAGTTTGAAAGTTTGTAAAAGATTTGGAAATGAGCAAGCATCTTGACTAGGCAAGCTTTTTACACATACACATTGTAATCAACTTGTTGACTTACAAAATGTACAATATTCCCTGACGTATTGGAGCCAGAGTTGGAAAGTTACAAGATTCTTGCTAAAAGAGAAAGGAATCATGAGTGAAACAAACCTTTAGGAAAATATCCAGCGGTTCTCCTGACTCTTTACTCTGACTGTCACAAATAACATTAGCATCACTGCAGCGAACAAAAACTTGTCGTTGGCCGCCAGATCCACCAACTGGCACTCCTTTGAGAGAGATAAAAATATACAAGAAAGCAATTTAATAATAAAAAAGGAATCTTCAGAAACAATTTATGAAGAATTCATTCTGAAGTTCCACTTCAGAATGAATTCTTCATATTGTAAATAAAAGCTAATGTTTATGCAAACAGGCTATGAGAAGGTTTCTATATACAATCAATTATTAAATAACATACATTCAGCAAATACATTACAATTTAAAATCAAATGTTTTAAAAATATGTGAGTGAACAGGAAACGAGTTAAGTAGGAATACATTTTCAGTTTAAATAGCTCTTCTCTAGGGAAATCATGCAGAAGAGAAAATCTTTTAAAATATAATTTTGCAGCACATACATTAAAATCAGAGACATTCATTTTGTATCTGAAATTACCACATATTCTATCAATAATTCCTGACCTCTGATAACACCTTTCTGTAGTAAAAATTAATACCACAGCATATAATAGGTTAGAACAAAAGTCCAGTGTTTTTCAGAGGTATCATTTTATTGATTGATTTGCTTTCTACAGTTTATCAACCCATTAAAGGTTATTTAAAGTTCAAAAATATTTTTAGATTGAAAGAATTTTTTTTTTTATTATTATTTGGAGATGATAATAGTTTAGTGATACTAATGAACCTATGTCTGGGAGGAGAAGAGGTGTATTCATAACTTTCTCAAGGGTATCTGCATGTAAGTGAATTAACAGGAATTGGAAATGGGCTTCCTGATTAAAAATTCTGAGTTATTATCCATTACATCAACCATACATCCAAGCTTACAGCACCTGGTATCCCCAAGCAGTCATTCATCTAGGTAACTGTCCAGGCTGAACATTGCTTAACTTCTATGATCACACAGGAACTGCTTTTTCAACGTGATGTGGCCATTGTTGAGTTAATTCCCCTTGGCAAAATGGTAGTTTGGAAAAGTTAGATCTACACAGGTGGCACTGCTAAGTTATTTGCATATTGTTATTGGTCAATCATTGTGCTAGCATCATGTAAATACAGGCTACCCAAAAATAAGAGGGAAGCCATCTTGGATTGAAGGTGACAAGTAAAAAAGGTGAATCCAGCAGGAATTTAACAGTTGTAAGCCAGGTGTCGTTTGATAGGTAATTTCATTTCACACACAAATGAAAGTTATAACAGATATACATATTCTGAAAGGTGACCTTCCAGTGTGTGTTTCTACAAGATTCATGTATGGATTATGAATTTTAAAATCTTTTTAATGCTAAAAGTGAAAACAAAAGAAAAACAGATGCATTATTTATCATCTGATTCTCTTATTTCTGGAAACAGAAAAATGCTGGACAAAGAGCAAAAATGACATGTGCCATTTATGGAGATTTTGACCTAGAAGACTGAAAATATTCTGGTAGGACTGCAGTTATTGATGATGACCAAATTGAAATGCTAGTTAAAAAATAATCCAGGTCACACAACACAGGACAATTTAGGAAATCACTTAAATATATGAATCTATGATGTTCGGGTGTGCAGAAAAATAATTTAAAGGGACCACATTTACATCTGCAATTCTCTGTTCAAACACAACACTTTAATACATGTGCATTGTCATCCTGTCTTGGAACAGATTGGGGAGTGTTTCCTGTTGTCTTTGCAGTTTTGAATTTAGAGGTATCCTTCATCTAGACAGATTGGTATGGAAAGATCAAGAAGCCATTCTGCTCTGCTACTAAACCCATGGTTTGCAGTGGAAGGAAAGAGATTCATTCCTTTCACAAGGGCATTAGTGCAAAATGAATGGAACAGACTCAATTTTAATTTGAACACAGCTTACACATCGTATTTTTGTGCTAATAAGTTACACTACCCACATACAACTGTGACTATTTCCTCCATACCACACCAGAATCTTATATAACACACACACATATATATATATATATATATATATATATATATATATATATATATATGAGGTTCAGCTGAAAAGTTCATAGGCTGACTAAGATATCCTTATAGAATGTGATTAAATGAGGTTTATTTTTTTTGCCCCTATGCAATTGACACACTTCTTCCACTGGTGCTGTAGTGTTTGGATCCGATTGGTGAAGCTTTCAGCTTGTTAGTTGAAAAAGTCATCAACTGTAGATATAAAGTCATCATTATTGCAATACTGGTTTCCAGCCAAGTGTTTTTTCATGTTGGGGAACAGATGATAGTCAGATGGGGGCCATATCAGGAGAATAGGAAGGGTGATCAACCAGTTCAAAGCCACAGTCATGCACAGTAGCCAACGAAACCAAGGACTTGTGTAGTGGGGCATTGTCCTGAGGAAAAAAAGACCACTTTTGTCAGTTTTCCTGGGCATTTGGTCTCATCAATTTGGTATAGTACTCTCCATTGATGGTGTGGCTCATTTGAAGATAATCAATAAACATTATACTTTTTGCATCCGAAAGACTTAGGCCATCACCTTCCTTGCAGATAAAATGACCTTGGCTTCCTTTCAAGTAGATGAAGAGGTGGGTTTCCACTACATCGATCGTCTCTTTGTCTCTGGCTCAAAGTAATGAACCCAGTACATCATGGATCAGGAAATGTTCAAGGAAACCAGCTGGATCTGCCTCAAAAAATGTCAGATTTTCCTGTGATGTGATCAGCCTAGTGTGCTTTTGATCATCTATCAGAAGATGTGACACCCACTGAGCAGAAATCTTCATCATGCCAAATTTATTGTAGAAAATATTTTCAACCCTCTCATAGAATATGCTAATATGCCTGTCATCCATCACCATGTGGTGAACATGATCAATGTTTTCCATGGTGGTGGCAGACTTTGGGTCATCTTCCAGACCCTTCTAAATTAAGCTGCCCACTTTTACATTGTTGATAAAGCTGGACTGTCATCCCCTAATTTAGCAACCAAGTAAGCATGAATGTCCTAAAGGGGCTCAATCCTTTTTCTGCAGGTACTTGATAAGACCACTATGCCAAAGTTTGTCCATTTTCAAGAGAAGTCATTACTAGTTACTTTTGAAGTCGTCTTTGAACAGTCAGATGTGATTTTACATGGAAAGAAATAATGCAGTTGTTAACAAGAAGAGTTGAAATTAATGTGTGCAGAATTTTGCATCACTCCTTTATAGTCAGCCTCCGAACATTTTAGCCCACTCTCATGTTTTTAGATAGCATGACCTTAACTTCAGAGCAATGTCTCTGGCACTTGACAATGTTATTTTCAATATGAATCAAACACTTCAAAATTGAAAAGGAGGTCTATTTTTATAATAATTAATGGCAACCTAATCTCACAAACTATTCATTGTGTTAAAATAACTACTTTCAAATTAAAATTTTCTGTTACTTGTAAAATCCAAGATATTGTTGTAACATTTTCAGATTTTTTTCATTTGACTTTTTGCGAGAAAAACTACTTTGTAAATGCCACAGTAAGATTTGAGGCACTTCTACTTGGTCTATTTTTCATAGATAAAATTCAGTATGACATTATAAAATGTCTAGTGACTTTGCCTTCAGAATGGTACATGGGTTAGCGATAGAACTAACCAACATGACATCACGCACTCAGAAAAATGAAATTTACTTCTTACTAAGACAAAAGAAATAAAGATTTTTTTTTTCCAGATGGTTTCCCTTTGCTGACACCAATTTTTATTATTCCACTACTTCTTCAGATGTGCAATAAAAGACAAAGATGAAACTCTAACAAAAAGTAACTTGGATCAATTTAATAAAGAAAGAGTAACAGAAAAATATTAGCTATGTCCGATTTCCTTTTTAGAGGAAAACACTTAAATTTAGATAAAAAAAAAAATGACAAAGTAAGAGATTAAAAAAAACAATTCATTTTTAGCAAAAGGTGCTCTAGGGTAGGCAATTTGAAACCCTATTCTACTTTGTGGATGGTATAAGAATATTCTCTGTTGTGAAATAAAACACGTCAGAAAGTCATAATACCAACTTGCCTTTTGGTAATATCTACCTATGTATCTTATCTAGAAAAGTTCCCATATGCATTCATTCTGGTAAAAATGCAGGCAGAAAAAACAAAAACAGTAGCAGCCATGCAACAACAACATAGTTTCAGAGTGAAAGAGAGAAGAGTTAAAAAGGCTTTGGTTTCAAAGCCTAAAAGGGGTGAAAGGTGAAGAAAAATCATTGAAGACTATACTAAATATTTCTGTAATTTTCAGCTTTTAAAAAAGACTTAGTTTTAAAAAAAAAATAAGGCAATCATTTTTTTTTTTTTTTAACTAAAGTTAAAGTTTCATTGGTACTGGTTATCATATTTACCCTATAGTAAAAATGAAAAACGTCCTTAAAAATTAAATTTCAATTTCTTCCAAACCAGAATAAAGCATTCCAGGTGAGAATACTAATTTTAAGAAAGTTTTGAAGAGGAAACTGAAAATCCTGAATTAATCTAACTCTGCAGAATAGTAATAATATTACAGAGGTTTTCATTTTAATTTTTTAATTTCCATATATTTAAAAAATGATGAATAAACAAACACGTCTTGTAAAATATAATACATTGTTTTTATGCAGAAGTTTCACAACAACTTTATACATGATAAAATCTTTGATTGCTTGAAAAATTATATATATGAATGATGAAAATAGTTTTGAATTATGCTGTACTTATGGATAAAAGTGCTCAATATCAGGGACAAACGTGTATAAATATAAGAGTGGTAGCTCAACTATTTACATATGCTGGTCAATGTGAAATTATGGGTAGCAGGGTCAAGTATTTCTGTTTATTATATTATACTAACAGTTATTGGGTAGGCATCAACGGTAATATTTAAAATTATTCTCAAGGCTATAAAAATCAGAAATAATCCTGGGTCACATTATTTGAAGCTATTGTATTGTGTTGTTTGTTAACTCATTATTTATTATTAATTACTAATGGTATTTTATAGTTATTCATTAATTATTTCTTGCTGTTTATTATTATTAAATTTATTCAGTTGTGGTTATTTATGTATTTATGGTTTGTTAATTTATCATTTATTTACTTATTTATTGTATTTTTTCCATTTGTGGGATTATCTTATTTGTTTAGTTTAATGTATTGGTTTTGTTTAAAGTATGTTACATTATCTGTGTTGTATATAGTGCATTTTTCTTGGTTAGGTTTTACAATGTATACATTTTTAGTTTTTAATTTTTAAATAACATAGCAAAAATTTGTTTATGTGATTGCATTTTTTAGATAAGTTCTGATTATTTATTTAGTATTTTGTGTTGGTCTGTGAAGATGATTAAGGCTATTTTCTTCTCCAGACAAAGTTAACAGTTTTGGGATTTATTGCTGTTTTTCTTATTATCCACAATATTTTTGGTGTATTTTGTTTTTAAGTTCCCATATATATTTAGAAAGGGTTGTGTTGTTCACTTATTTACTATTGGTAAAGGATGTTTTGTGTGTGTAGTTTTTCTGTTTCTATGCTTATTTTTCTTTGTTATTGATTGCTTATACATTGGCTTGGTATATTATACTGCTTTGTAAGCAATTATTGTTTAATGGACATTCATGCTTTGCTCTGCAGTTACAGGTGAGTTTGGTTTGTGTGGGTCATTTGTTGGTTATTTTTCTGTTTTGCTGTTTTATTATTAGTGTCATGTTCATGAGGCAACTATAGCTTATTTTTACCTTGTTTCTTTGAATATCTGGTGGAGAGTGCATGGTGGAGGGAAGTGTAGATGAGTTTATTGAATATTTTTCCTGTTTGTTTTTACGTTTCTTGTAAACCACATGTTTCTTTTTGTACTATAGTGTGAATATGAGTGTTGTGAAAATTCACTATCTTTTAAAATTGTTTCATAATCTTTTTTGGCAGTGTTGTAGATGCTTTCATTAGAAGAATTGCTAAATACACTAAGGTTAATATATATATATATATATATATATATATATATATATATATATGTAGCGAGAGAGAGATGTGTGTGCGTGTGAATTTTTCTTTTTTTTTCTTTTACAGTATGGTTCACTATTTACAAGGCCTATAGGCCACTCAGGGTAGAGGGTTACATCAGGAGTTAATTTGTGCAGATAAGAGTGGAAGATAATGGTTAAAATTAGCTTTGAACAGAAGATTGTGCTGATCGGAGAAACAAGTCCTTGGGAGTCAGTTCCACACAGCAGTGGTTTGCAGGAAGAAGCTGTTAGTGTGGAACTTACTTCTCACTGATGGAATACAGAGGGAATGTGGGTGGGTTGCTACTATGTAAGTGGCATGACCATGTCTTTGCCATAAAGGTTTGAATTGGCGGGAATGGGGAATGTATTAGGTTGGTGCAAAATTACATTATTTTTGCACCAACCTAATAGTTCATTGAAGCATTTTCCATGGAAGTAACAATACATCAGTGAGAGGCTTTTCACCTACTACCTGTGGGTGAGAGGTTGGAGGGTGGTTTTAAAAGAAGGGAAAGCAATTTATAGGGAATGGTAAAGAATAAAATTTAACTAAACAGAAAATAAAAATTTCTTTTTTTAACCAAAAATCTAATGAGTTGTTTTGTAAGGAAACCTAGTAGTGAACAACCTCAAAGGCAGCAAATGAAATGTTTTTTGGCCATAACTTTGTTTTTTTGATTTTCCCCTTTTTAATATTAAATTGTATTTTAATCATAGTTCCTCGACTCATCCCACTTTGACTATTTCCTGCAATTATGATTATATTATACTATTCACCAGTGATTCTTCTGATTAGTTGTTGGCTGAAAAAAAGGTTACTGTTTTTAAATATGTAGTTTTATCTGTTTTATATATATATATATATATATATAAGTAATTTTTCTCTTTATTATATATATATATATATATATATATATAACTAAGTAAGTCTTTTCTTTACTATATATATATATATATATATATATATATATATATATATAAGTCTTTTCTTTATTATATATATATATATATATATATATAAAAATAACTAAGTAAGTCTTTTCTTTATTATATATGTTATTATATATATCATATATTTATGTATATATGTATGTATGTATGTATGTGTGTGTCTTATTGTAATAATGAGATCAAACCTGAGAACAGAAATATACCATTTCAAAGCTTAGTAACTGTATAACTCTATTCTCAGGAAAGTATTGTTTTAGTATAATAAAAATATTGATCATCTAAGCCATTGTGTTTTATCCCTGCAGAGTGCTCAAGATACCTAGCCTTCTGTCAGTTTATGTAGTTATCAAGGTAAATTATTGATTTTATGGATAATTATCTCCATGCACCTTTTCTTTTTTATATTTGCAATAATTTGTGTACGAGGGGTTAAAATACTTAACTTTTTTTTCTTTTCAAAGGGATTTTTTTTTAATCATTACATGTCATGCGATAAAGACAGAACGGTGAGTTAAAAAACAAAGAAACACACATACCAGGGAAGGAATGCAATGGTGGTAATCGAATGGACTTCTTCAAGAATGACTGTTCAGGATGATGGAAGCGAAAAGTCTGATCAATGATATGAGGTTGGTATTCCAGTCTTAGAGACAGAATAGACAGGATTTCTTCATTTGTTGTTGTTTTGAAATAAACCTAAGAAGAAGAAATGAAAAAGCTCAGTTAAAGAAAGAAATATTTCTCTTGGTGTCATGTTCATATTCTCATCAGGCATAATGAGGCTGAGAAATAAGTGAAAAAATAACATACCTTTGCAAAGAAAATAAAAACATTATGAATTCTTCTGAATAATATAATTAAAGAAATATTTTGTTATACGAGAAGAAAAAGTATTATAAGACTTTCCTTTGATGCCTTTTCAAATGCTAGTGAGCTATTCCAATACCATATTATAAGTAAGTAGTGAATTTGATCCACACAGTGCCCTACATGTGTGCCTTTATTGGCACACATGTAGGACTTTTTGTTTAGTCTGGCCACCAAGTTGCCAGATGAAATATGATGAGAAATTTTCTGTTTCTTTTTTTTTTTTCCACAAGGACAATAAAACATGATCACAGAACATGAATAGAGTATACAAGGTGTTGGTAAAAACATCTTGACCTGATCAAGAAGCTTTTTCATAACAAAAAAAGAAAAAAAAAGACAAGAAAAAGTAAAGAAATAATATAAGAATGAACAAAGAGAAAAGAGAAAGAAAGAAAGTAAAGAAAAGTGAAAGAGAAGAAAGTAAAGAAAAGTGAAAGAGAAGAAAGTAAAGAAAAGTGAAAGAGAAGAAAGAAAGAAAGAGAAGAAAGAAAGAAAGAAAGAAAGAAAAGAGAAAGAAAGAAAGAAAAGAGAAAGAGAAGAAAGAAAAGAGAAAGAGAAGAAAGAAAGAAAGAAAGAAAAGAGAAGAAAGAAAGAAAGAAAGAAAAGAGAAGAAAGAAAGAAAGAAAGAAAAGAGAAGAAAGAAAGAAAGAAAGAAAAGAGAAGAAAGAAAGAAAGAAAGAAAAGAGAAGAAAGAAAGAAAGAAAAGAGAAGAAAGAAAGAAAGAAAAGAGAAGAAAGAAAGAAAGAAAAGAGAAGAAAGAAAGAGAGAAAAGAGAAGAAAGAAAGAGAGAAAAGAGAAAGAGAAGAAAAAAAGAAAAGTGTAAAAAAGAAAAATGTAAAAGGAAGAAAGAAAGGTAAAAGAAAAAGCGTAGGAAAAAATAACAAAAAAGAGATTGAGAAAGAGAGAAAGTGAGAGAAAGAAGGAAAAAAGAAAGAAAAGAGGAAAAAAGAAATAGATAGAAAGAAACAACAGATTTTTGGTCACTTGATCAAATTTTGTAAAGTGAGTTGTGCCATTAACTTTCCAGTACCACACTGTCCATTTATAGTGTTATATATATATATATATATATATATATATATGTGTGTGTGTGTGTGTTTGTGTGCATGTGTTCACCTAATACAATGCTCAAAGCTAGTAAAGTTAGAGATATTGTAAAAATGTTTATCTGAAATGTGCTGAGTGAGATGAATGAAAAGGATGGTAGGAAGTGAAGATTATTAAAAGCAGAAGGATTGATAAAAACTGGCACTTGACTTGATTGAAGTGGTTAACTTTGTAGTATTCAGGGAAGCATTCACATGGGAGTCTGTTCTCCAAGGTAGCAGTTCTTGAAGAAAAGCTGAGTAGAACTTCCTTCTTAAAACAAATGGAATTTGGACAAAATGAGGAGGATTTGACTCCATGAAAGTAGCAGGGCATGTCCTAACTTTAAAGATCCCAAATGGATGGAACTAAAGAATAGAGCTTATCTGAATATTTATCATAGAAATAGTAATCAGCTTGTGACATTGGACTGGTGAGGAAAAGGTTGTAGATGGTATATAGGAAGGTGGTAAAGAAAATTTACAAAAATAAAATCATATTCTTTTAATTTTACTCCAAAGCTATCAAAATTATTTTACAAATATGACAATATTTTTTCTTTTTGTATATTTGCATTCATGACGTTTTTCAGTGAGAAAAAATGAAATTCCAATTAAGCATCACTTATCCATACTGAGAAACAAAATATCGATGATGCTCAACAGGGAAATACAAGGCCAACAAAAATGGATCGTCTCTGTAAATGTCTTTTTTTTTTCATTGTATTAATCTATTCTTTCTGAATTCCAAACAACGACCTTTATTAAAGAAAGAATTAGCAAACAAAAGTTAATGATGTCTTCAGAAATGATTATGAAACAGAGAGCACTGGATAACCCTGCTAGCAATATTAAAATAACATCACCAAAAGGTTCAAATACTTTTCTTAATGGCTTCAAAGCATGTTTTCTTGTTTGCCGTTTTGAACTGACAAACTACAGACCTTGACAAGGCTTATCAAGATCGTAGCATGTCAATAAATGTTGTTTACATAAACCTCAGAAATGAAGGCAAGAATTTGATGGAGACAGAAGATATCGATACTTGAAAAGGACTACAGGTTAGCTGTTTCAATACATCTTCAATTAGTGCTGAGTCTCAGAAAATAGCCATTTTTTTTGTAATCATGTCACCCCAAGCAATGTGATAACGCTACTAGCATGTCAGGAGGAGAGCATTCCACAAGTAAAAGAGAATGAGGAGAGACTTTAGTGAAAAGTGAGAAAAAAAAGACAAAGCAATAGGATTCAAGACAGAAGATAGCAATTGATGTTGCATTCAATTTTTTGAAGACTGTAAGTGATTTTTCAAGCTCTCTTTAATCATTATATGCCTTTTTCTTCTTGATGCTGGTTCCATTTTCTCTAAAACCTCATAATTGCTCACATGCTCAGTCTATGGTAGTCTCAGTATCCTGTAGAACCACATTTCTGTTGGGTCAAGTATCTCTTCTTTATCCATAGGGAGATTGTCCAGCACTCACTGCCACATAGGAGGACTGATATTACATAACAGTTCAGTACTCTTTTCTTTGTTCCTAACAAAATTTTCCTGCTTCTTAATACTTTACTTAGCTTTAGGAAGGCATCTTTTGTCGTTACAATTCATCTTTGAATTTCAGTGTTGCATTTTCTGTCCTCTGTTAAGAGACTTCCCAGATAGTTGTACTTCTTTGATTTTGTTATCCCCAATTTGTAATTTGTATGTTGGGCTGTCCCTTTTGCTAAAAACCTTGCAATTCATCTTCTTGCAATTAACATTTAGCCCTTTCTTCCTTTGTTTTACTAACATGTGTAGGAGTTTTTGTAGTTTTCTTTCCGTGTCTTCACTATCATCTGCATATCTTATGTTGTTAAGATTGTAGCTGTCAATAATGAATCCCAAGTGGGCTTTTAATTTTCTCAGAATCGCTTCACTGTATAGGTTGAATTACAAAAAAAGATCTTGAAATACTGAAGAGTAAATTTATTCAATAAAACCGCCATTGGCATTAACCATGGCCTCCAGATGACTTTATAATTTCTTGCAACTTTTCTGGACAGTCTCCTTGTTTAAGTTGGTGAATACTGCCATAATCTTTGCCTTCAATTCATCTTTACAAAGAGTTTTGTTGGTCTCTCACACAACTGTGCCCCGCACATAATAATCAGAGTTAAGTTGCTGGATGTAAGGGGTGATGTGGTCTTAGAAATTGCCGATAGCTATGACTGGGTTCTCCTATTTGTGTGGCATGGTGCAGAGTCCTGTTGTTAGACAGAGTCTGCCAGCAGCCACCCTCTTGATGAAGGACAGCACTACCTCCTCAAGGTACTTGATGTAGGCCCCTGTGATGAGTCTATGACCTTCTCCAACAAATTTGGAAGTTTGTTTCTTATTAGAATGATCAGAGTGAGTTTTCTGAGCTGCAATACCTTTGTAATCACCATTAGACTCACCCAGCTCTTTCCAAATTCTTTGCATTGTTCTTAGATTGACCCCCAAACACTCTGAAATGTTTATATTGGAGCTTCTGTCGCTAATGCCAAGTGGTACAACATGATGTTTCTAAATTTCTGCCAGAGTGAATTGCATCATGGTGGTCTTTTTCTCACAGACAGTGCCCAATTGACCCTACTATACTGCACGGTCAACAAAATCAGAAAGAATGTGCAAAATTAAAAATATGAATTAGCGATAATTTAACCATCGTACCCTGTCCATATCTATCAGGTGCTGAAAGATTCTCATCCATCTAAGAAAGATCAAGAAGAATTCTAAAGTTTGGTAATTTAATTAAATGTTTGGAATTGGGTCAAGCCAAAAACATTTCAACACAGCCTCGTATATATATATATTTATAGCATGATTACCACATCAGATGGTTTACATAACCTGCCTTCAACAACAATATACAAACATTTCCAAGATTGCATATTAGCTGGTAAATCAGATAGAGTGCCTCTTTATAGATCACATTTGTTCTGAACATTCATCTTCAAAGGCATTGCATCTCTCCCTTATAAAGAGCCTCAACTCTGCAAAATTTAAAGTCGGATCCTCTCAATGTTACACATCCATGTGCAATACATTTAGATTATTTACCCCTTCACTGTCAAAATGGTTAAATGCAACCATCTCTTCTTCTCAAACAGCTTCTTCTCTCACACTTCCCTTCTGTGGAACTCTCTTTCCCTATAATCTTCAAATATTCAAGTGTAATGTCAATCAACATCCGACACCCTGAGCTTGTTCCCCATCCTTCTCTGTATCCTTTACTCAAACACGCCTCTTTACTCTTATTCTCAATCATCTGTAACCCCTTGCAGGCTAGTAGCACTCCTGCCTTGCTTCGAGTGAATTGCTTTAAAAAACAAAATAATAAATAAAATACTTACAGCTTGTCAATGTTAAATGAAGTTAAAACACTGAATGGATTGAAATATGCAGTATTATATGGTCACAAGCAACAATTAAGTAGGAATTTAGAAATATTCTTACTTATTTTCACATATACACTCCCTTATTCTCACTCCTCCTTGGATTTTTTGAACACGAGTAGAGCTTATCCCTAGTTTCCTGTTTAGGATTGAGTTTCCAGTTCCTTCTAAGGTTTATTTCAAACTCTATACTTCTAACATCTCCACCTGAACTCTGAAATTTTATTTACTATTATATAGGTTCACCTGTCATCTGGTTCACACTCCTCCCTGGTTTTTTGAACAGGAGTAGAGGTTTAGAACTGGGTTTTCAGTTCTTTGTAATGTCTTCATTTTCTTTCACTCTCAATAGCTTCTTGCTCATTAGTGGCATTATTGCCTTGCTTTGGGTGAATTGATTAAAAAAAAAGTTTCATCAATGATCAATTTAAAATAAATCTATCATGTTCCAGATAAATTTCACCATAACATTCAAAAAGTTATTTTTATAGAAAATACAAGAGAATTATTTTAGATTGTTCTACACGATTTTGCAAACTGAATTAAAAGTAATTTTAATAGCAACCATTAAGCTTTACTTTTACATGTATAATAGTGTACTGAAGAGTTCACAAGAAGACATTGATGAAAAAAAAAAAAAATCTCAAATACATTGGGAAGTGGTTTGGGTCAATAATATTTCAGCACCTCCTCATACATTTGTTTCAGAAACTGAGTACCAGCCAAATGACTGTTTACTTTCCATGATTAAAGCTCGTAGCAACAAAACTTCACAACCTTTCTAAATTTTTGGCCAGTTTTCAAAACAAATATTCTAATGACAGCAGCCAAAACGCAACATTGCCTCACATCAAGGCTCGAGTGCAATTGAAGAGGAACTGCATCAAGATTTGTCTCAAAATTCACTGAAACTGAAAAATAAGAAATTCAAGATGACATTCAACTGTAAATATAGTTGTTGAAAATTTAAAAATGGCCGAGACACTTGTATACACCTATGGTCAGTATTTTGTTCTATGCAAAAGACAAGATTTTAATGTTTTGTTTTTTTTTTTGTTTAAGTAATGTACAGTGGAATAATGGATAGCAGCTTGGACTGAGGAATCGGAGAGCCGAGTTCGAATTCCAGTTGAATCCATTACATTCTCCACCCCACAAGCTATGGGTAAATAGCAAGACAGACTGGGTTCTATAGCCTTGGATGGCAACTGGTCTACTGCAGAAAGAAATGACAACCTACTGCAGAGAAAAAATCTGCCTCATTAGTCATGTATCAAAAAATATGTGATTGCCTAAGCGTGTATCATGCATGGCACATAAGTAAACTTCTCTTGGAAGATCAGTGTAATACAATCTTCCAATTTCAATGTATCCTTATGCTAGACACAGGTTTATGCAGATAGGTGGTAATATAGAAGTGAAACTGTTAATATATATTAACTTCATTAGACAAGTTAAAGAAAGTCAAAATCTTGTTATCTATGGAAGATCAATAGTGAAAACAAAACATTTCAAAGCATGATCAAGTATCCTCAAGTAGAAAAGATTGTCAAGTAGAACAAAAAAAAAACATTAAAATGTAATGTCACTGCTTAAATGATAAGCAGCTTTATGCTAGCTAAATAAGAACATCACCAAAGTTGTTAAATAATGACCGCAACGAAAAACTTAAAACTTCTTGCAGGTGTGAGCATCTGTACATCGTCTGTTATTGATGGTCTGAGCATAATGTTAATGCATTACGTCCTTTTCAATCATCTCAAGTGATAAATTTTTCATCTCCCATGGGCTGAACGGAACGATTATAGAATGAGAGACAAAACATAAATCCACCTTTCAGCCTGATGTCAATATTTCAAATCTACAATTGATCAGACCGACAAACTCATAGGCTGGACATAAGTAGTAACTGGTGCCAGGAAAGAGTCATAGAGAAAAACAGAAAAAGTCTTTAGAATTTTTCCATGGGTCTTTCAAGGGAAACGGAAATAAGACATAACCACAGATGTTATATGCACACAAAAAAAAGGACTTGCTGTAAGTTTTATGGGAACATTGTAGCTAGATAGATCAAAACAGAAAATGTTTTGTATAAATTATAAACACATAAAAGTTTGTTACTTTTTCTTCAGTTATATAAAAAACATGTTTAATATTTTATTTATAACCAGTAGCAAGACCTCTGATCGGGAGGCTTTGAGGAACATGGAATCACCTTTTAATTGCTGTTGTTCCCAGGTCCACACTGACCTGGAGTGGCAGCAACTTTTAGGGTTCCAACTATGGGCAAATAGTTAACCCCCAAACTGGAGTCAAAATGTTATGAAAGTATGAAAACAGATTTTTATAGTAAAAGAATTACTAGCAATACATTAAAGAAAAATATTATCAGCAATGCATTTTAAAAAAAAAAAAAAAAACAATTATCATCTATATATTTTTGAAAAAATTATGAATGCTCCCAAAGTTAAATTTCAACCCATAAGTAGTTGATATGTCATTAAAGAAGCAAACATTTTATTTAGTAATGGTAATATTAGCCATTACCTTATAAAGAAACATTCAGCATTTACTGACCAAGTAGCCAGTACTACAGACTGAAAACAGAGCTGAAATTTATAAAATCTTTTTCTTAAAACAATTATTCAGGAAAATAAGTTTCTCAAGTATAGCAGCTGTTATCATTCTTTCCATTATTGATGGGGGTTTTCTTCCTAAGCTTTTGTTTGAAGTCGAGCAAAATGTCAACATCTTGATTATGTTATTATTTTACTTCAATTTACTTGTGCTACCCATTTGCCGAAATTTAATTTTCTTTGGAGGTTTGAAGCAATAAAAATATATGTTGTTCTGCTTTCACAATTGAAAACATGGTAGATGATACTCAGCTTTTGTGCATATGTATGTTTTTGCAGACATAATTAATAGAGGTGGTGATACACATGTTGTATGTTGCAGTTTTGTTGAAACTGTATTTTGAAATATGGATTTCTGTAAAAAAATTGTAGGATATTATATAGATTAATATCATGAAAGAGTTTTTTTTCATGCCATTTGTTTGATTGGTTGGTTGGTTTTGTTTAGCATCATATTAACCTCCATGGGTGATTTAATACTGAAATCTAAACATTTTGAACACAATTTTATGGCTTCAACTAAATATATTTTTTGAATACAACTGTATTCCTTCAACTACAGATAAAAATGTTTTGCTGGTAATTTTGCTTTAAATTGTATTGTTGGTAATTTTACTATATGTATTTTTATATTTTCATTCTTAATGTTTTTGTTTGGCAAGGGGGGTCACTATTTGCTCATAGCTGGGACCCTAATAGGTGCTACCACCTCATGTCAGGGTGGATTTGGGAACAGCAGCAATTAAGAGGTGGTTCCACATCTCTCAATCAGAGGCCTTGCTGCCAGAAGTACTTTATCATCATACCTAGGAATTACAGCATGAGGAAAGAAAGCCTAGTTTAACACTTACAGAACATACTAAAGGCATTAAAATTTCTTTTTACTCTTTAACTCTGGACTCTACCTGGTCTAAGAGTATCATGTGACTTGATGTTAAGCTCTCAAGTTCGCAATGGTGACCAAAAATATGAAGGCAATCATCCAAATAATAAATGGAATAATGAAAAAAAAGAACAGATATTCAAACACTGCGAATGTAGCACTGGAACTGCACTCTGGGACAGGTAACAACAACAGAGGTAAATTAAAATTTAATCAATAAATTACGTTTTGTTCTTTTATAACATATTTTTTTTTGTTCATGACTTCAATATCTAAAAGCTTGAACATTTTCAGGGCATAAGATATTGGATACTAAACAAAAATGAACAATTAATACAATTCTAATCATAACCAGACTAATTGTTAAAATGAATTTCAAAAAATGCTACTGAGAAAGGCATGAACCCAAAAACTCCTTTTTATGTAAAGTCTAAATAAAAAGTGAAATATATCTGGCACTTGTCAAGTATAACAAAAAATTCATCTTTTCGTTTTACCAAGACAAATTCTGTTATGAAAATAAAGATACCATTTCTTCAAAACGAAAGAGGGAAGTAATAATGACCAAATTTCGATAACCCAATTCCATATGCAAGTATAGATCCCCAAAGAGAATTGAAACTATATTTAAGTACTAGCAAATGATCAGTTTCATTCAAACATTCTTTGAATAGGCTAGCCGAAGTCAACACATATATTAATTGTTAATATTATGTACCTGTCACAGATTTTATAAATATACATTTCTGTTGAATAGGGTTATTTGATTTTATGTGCTACTTGACTACTTTTGGTGGAAGTTTAAAAAAGTTTTCAACAAACTTGGTGAAGCTTCTACTCAAGAGCAAAGTCTTGTGTCCCTCAATTTCCAATTCCCAACTTTACTACTGAGTTTTATCCACTAATATGATTCAATATATCTTGCATATGCCGAATATTTCAGTAAGGTTCTTTCAAGTGATTCACGTCAATCTTCTTTTTTTAAAATCTATAACACAATTTGTAAACCAAATAATAAAAACTCCAGGTCATGGGGAAAATAATGTAACAAGGGATTGGTAACAATGACTATGGTTCATCATGCTGTATGCTTAAAAGATTTTGTTTTTACATCCTGAAAATAACATCAATTCTTGGGACCCATTGTGATAAACAAATATAAGATTTCTTATATTCGAATTAATTCAGAAATAATTTTGTTGAAGTGATTCATTATCAGTATAAAATATTCATACTGAGTGAATAATTAAACACTTTTGGCCCAATAGTGAATGTCGATTTAAAAGAAAATATAATGAGAAATGATAAAAGGGTAAATCAAATTTTCTCTGAATGGTTTTGGAAGTGAAATATATTGGCATGCAAAATGGGAATTCATTTAATTGTGTTTGAATTATTGAAGTGATGCTTTTATTGATATTTAATTCTTAATTTAAATTATCTCAGATTCATCATAATTATTTTATTTTTTAATGATTTAACGAAAAATGAGCTCAGATTATCTGAAATCTTAAAGATTTATAGTTTTCTCATTTTTTTTTTTCTGAACTGCACAGAAAACTGCATTTGGTAGGATTTGAACCCATATTTTGAACCCAGATATTTGACTACAAAAAAAAGTGTGTCTCATCGCCATTTACGTATAAAATAATGCTCAGAGTATTATAGTTTCTCTCACAGACTATAGAGCTGGGATTCTTAACCTTTTTCCTTATTCACACCCCCTTTCAAACCACCAACCAGTTCTCGCACCTCCTTCCAGAATTGATTAAAAAAAAATTTGATCTCATGTGTAGATAACAAAAGCATTGTTTCTTTAATCTTTATTCACATAACTAACCAAAAAAAATAATGCATTACAAAAACCCTGATTGAATCGCATTATGCTAATTGTTCTTTTTCCACAGCAATTTTAAAATGAAAAATTGCCATGTTTTTTTTTTATAATCTTTACCAAAATGCCACAGCATAATAGCTTAATTGTAATAAACATTAAATCTCACCTATAACTTTAGTTTATGTCAACTGTCAACCAGGAACAATGCATACTTTCATATCACTTAAAATCCTTTCTGAAAATATTAACAATTACATTAAAAATATCTATGTATAAATATTTTATAAAAACAAACTTCACACTGCAGTGTTTCCAACTTTAACACAGTTTTACCAACAATTTCCACTCATTTGTTCCCTAAATATATATTTATACTATTATGATGGTAGCAATTGGTAAAATTTCTACAATGTAAACTTTTATGTCCGATAGGCAGGCACTACAGTAGAGTTTATGTCCGATAGGTAAGCACTACAGTAGAGTTTATGTCCGATAGGTAAGCACTACAGTAGATTTTGTCAGATAGGCAATCACTACAGTAGAGTTTCATTCATAAACCAAACTTAATGATTCAGCATCTTTGTACCTCCTGGGAACTGATATTGCACCCCTAGAGAATGTGAGCATCCCTGTTTAAGAACCACTGCTATACAGTAAGACATTGGTTAATACAATGAAGGTAAAAAGAAAGTCAAGAGTCAATAGGTGCAGCTAGTCCATTATCCATCTTTCTTTCCTCTATATCAATTGAGATTAATAAGTTCTTTTGGCTTGCAATCAACAAGTATGATCAATACCTTGATAGTTCTTGACTGATGCTCATTCTCTGTACTGAAGTCACTGTAAACTTTTGGGTTCTTTTTTTTCATAAATGGATCCACTGGTCTCTGAAAGACAAAAAATACAGCACTGTGATTGAAAAACTGACTAAAAATGAAACAGCATTATCAAGATGTTTTATAAGTTATCCAAAATGTACAACGGTGATATCACCTGCCCAAATGCATTCTTCACCATTCTTTATCTCATTTATATTCTGGTAAATCATCTACAGTCATATTCCTTTTTGTTAGATCAAAAATATCAGTATTATATTAGTGCATAAAAACAATCCCAAGTTTTAATATGGTATAATTGAAAATTTTCTTATGTGTCTCTTTATCTTATATTTAAGAAATACAAAAACAATGGCTATTAGAATATTAAATCAATTTAGACATGAACATTCATCCAACTTTAAAAATTCAAATTACCTATGGTCTACCATTTTATTTCAAGAAGAAAATGAATTGCGTATTTGATGAGACAGCAATTTAATTAATTAGAGAATGATAGACAGCAAAAGAGGTGGGTAATAATTTGGTTTATTAAAGTGCTTTCATTTTATCAGTTGTGGATAAAAACACATTGTCTTGATGTATAAAATAAAAATAAAAAACAATTGTTATTTATTAAACACATATCATTTTGCATTGAATTTGATTTGAAAACTTTTATCTACAATTTTGTATGAATTCTCCTTAATAATTTATTTCATTCTAATGGTAAAATCTTATATGTTATATTTAATGAAGAACAACAGAAACTTAAACTAAGGATCAATTACTCATTAAAATCATTTACGACATATAATTATCTATTAAATGTAAGTTTTTATAAAAAAAAAAAATGCATTACAAAAGAAAACTTCATTAACTTGTGAATTAATTCTCAGACAGGTTCATAAAAAATCTGATAATAAAATTGAATTCTAACCTGAGCAAAATGAAAATCAATAAACATTCCATTAGTGAATTTTCCAAGCGATATTTTCACATTTTCTCAGGCCAATTATTTGTTCAGAGATTAACATTCTCCAAAAGTTGGCATTTAGTTAAAGCAAAACAAATTGATATCTAAGCTAGCAGACATTATGGATTATACTATTATCACTGAAAACTTTATTATATATATATATATATATATATATATATATATATATATATATATATATATATATATGAATAAAGATAAAAGAAAAATTTACTTTAGTCAATGAATTTTGTCAGACTTTTACAAGGCAAATGCAAGGATTTTATTGGAGAACAGGTATTTATAAACAAAAATAAAAATGTTATTTTTTTTCAAAATTTTCAACTTTAACAGGCACTCATAAATATTAATCAGGTCAACTGAAAAGTAAAGTTAAATTATGGAAGATGCTAAATGACATGATTTAATGTCTAATAAAGTGAGTAAATGATGCAGAATTTGTTTTAATGCATTTATTAAATTTTCCTTTTGCCTTTGTTCATAGTGTCCTTTTAATGATTTGTTGTAGATACATCTGAAATTTTTTTTTTTACACACACACACACACACACACATACATAAAAACAAATACGTATTTTGTTTAAAATTCTGACATTAGGTATTGTCATTACAGCAAGAATTATTCGGACAAATTTCCTCATATTTGTTGTTTTTATCCTAATATTTGTCAGGATTTTTTTTCAACTTTTCTCAGTTTGTATATTGCATCTGACAATGTCCAATTTTCATCCAATCTATTTTTTCTGTCTTCAATTCCCAATACCTCACCAAAACTCTGACAATTCCCATATGTTTTTATCACGATGTTTATGTCTGTGTCTTCTTCAATTTTCTTGTTAAAACTAAAGAAAACATAAAATGCATCTGGCAAATACAGACACATTATTATTGATACTCAAGTCTGAATTTATATACTTTTCAGTTCAAATAATATTTTCTTAAAAAAAAAAACAAAAAAACTGAAAATCTGACAAAGTATAAAAACATTGATGACTTTACTGTTTTATTTTCAGTTGTAAAATTTGAACTTAAAATTTTTACAAAACAAAAATAGCTACAAAAACTGCCCAGCAGAAACACAGGCAATGAAGAAAAACATGGACATTACATGCATTGTAAGCACACACGATGAAGTAAATTGTATATGGATACCACAATAAATATTACTGACAGATGCACATTTGCAAATATGCATAAAAGAAAAAATAATCACATGCAGAAACATACTCTTAATATTTTTCAGATTAACTTTTAGAAATGTCATTTTAACTGAGTGGCTTTATTATGTAAATGCACAAATAACTTGAAACTTTAAAAGTAGAAACGCTAGAGTTTGACAATAACAAATGGAAATAAAGGTGACTTGCTTTTTTTGTACTAACTTGCACTATTAAGAACTTATATATATATATATATATATACACGTATTAAAAATATGAAATTTCAGGTTATTATTAAAGACTGACTACAAGTTTTGTATGTCAGTGACAAGGTAAGAATATTGTATAAATCATTACAGAATAGATATTTGTAAAACTTTTCATATGTGTTAACTAAATTCTTAAATTTGAAACTTATCTGCACTGACAGCTGTTAATCCTATTACTTTATTACAATAACTGAAAAGTGAAATATATATGTGTGTGTGTATATATATGTGTGTGTGTGTGCGTGACACTTAACAACAAACAACTTAATAACAAACAAAAAGAAACTAAATGAAATCAGGTAAACTATAGACTCAAATACATATTTAAAAAAAATTAAATTAAAAAATGAAAATTTTAAAATTTCATTGTCCTCTCTAGTTGGTGTGTATGTGCAGTCACATCAGTGTAAACATCACTTCAGACCAATAAAGTCCCACTTTGTCATAAATATTCCTAAAATTGTTCTCATATATGTACAGGGTAAAAATAAATGAAGACTAGTTTTAAAACCATTATAAATCAATTTAAGCAATTGTAAAAACAATATATATTTTGAAACAAGTGGGTATGAAATGGGTTTAAGGAAATGACCACAAATTTTCAATTGTTCCCTCATTTCATTGTATAACCAAGTTTGCATATTTGATCAAATTATTGACAGACTATCCACAACTTGAGGTGTGCACTCAACTTTTAAGGAATATCATGCAGTGTCATTGTGGTTTCAAAATTTTCTATCAGACAAGTAATTGTTGATAGAACAAAAGGATCCATGATAGTGCAGCAGCAAAGATGAGCGCTTATAAAACAAAAAACATTTTAAAACAGGATCCTTTATAATTTGTGTATAAAGTTAAGCATCCTTGTATCATTAGCATTTTCTCTAATTGTATCTAATGTTTGTTGCATTTTAGTTCCCTACTCATATATATATATATATACAGTGTAACCCGGATATAAGAGAGTTGTCGGGACTGGAGAAGAAGTCTCTTATATCCGGGTTTGATCTATTTTGTTTAGGTAAGTATGGCTCTAATTTGTGACCAGAGAAAATCTCTCTTATATCCAGGTTTCTCTTATATCCGGGTTACACTATATATATATATATATATATATATATATATATATATATATATATATAATCTAAACTAGTGATGACCAATATAGTGCATCAATTTCATTGCCTACTACAAGACTGTGTTTCTTGTCATAAATCAATTACCTATATCAGACATACTACCACCTGCTTGAGTAGACACATGTCACTTATCAGAGCAGAGCACCATCTATCAACCCACATTCTATGAGAACCCTTAAAAAAATACTGGTTGAAAACACTATAGTTCTATGTAAATCAAATCACCAAAAATATCTCGCTCTACAAGAGACTCTGTACATCAAAGATCTCTTCCTTGCCATCAAACTAACCTTGTTTAACAATGGGAGTGGTATGCTGAACGTCTTTTAAAAATAGAAAGTCACATACTCAAATTCCAGCCATGCCTAACATGTAATGGCTTGGAATAAACACTACTACTAAAATTCTAAACTCACACAAATAATACATCTCACACAGTCAAAACATGAAAAGAAACTAACACCACCAAAACAAAACCTCCTTGAAAATGACTAAGAAAGTGCCCAAAAGTGTGTGAGACAACAAATGATATGGACAGTTTTTGTATTCCCACACACTGATGAAATGAAAAAATTGTAAGAACACTGGAAAAACTAAATAAAAAATTAATAAAATTTTCCTTGTCTGTTATATTCAATGAAACTTGCTGCCCATATATATATATATATATATATATATATATATATATATATATATATATATATATATATATAGGATTGGTGTATACAGAATAAATTCCAATAACTAATAAATATTATTCTTAAAAGAGTGCTCAATACAGTGTAGAGAAAATATAATTATTTATTCAAAAATTATAACAAATATGTTATAAACATATTTATGTTATAATTTTCAAATAAATAATTTTATATATATATACACACACACACATATATATATATATATATATGTCTGTGTGTGTTTATGTATGTAAGGGTAGGCAAACGAAATACAATAAACATTGGTGTTTATATATATATATATATATCTCATCCCACCAAACATTATCTAGTCTGAAGAAGTCCTTTTGAAAACTGAAATGCATAAAACAAATTTTTTGTCATTCAATTTCATCTCACATATAGTTACTTTATCATTTTATATAAGACACACCACTCTCTAAATCACAGAAATCAAATGTTGATTATTTTAAAAAGTAGCAAGTTTAAAATTATATCAGATATATATCTTGAGATGTCTGGAATTCAATGCTGACAATGTATATGTTTAAAGTTTAGTCCTTCTACCAATGAATGCTGTAAATTTGAATTGGCACAGATTGGTAACAAAATACCAAAATGCAGATATCAGGCTTCAGATTTAAGAGGATATCAGAAAATAACAAATAATATTGAAATACCAAAAGTTAGAAATGAACAATTCCACTGAATTATCACAAATATTAAAATGGTATAATTATATACTTATATTCAGATTATGGCTCTACAATTTTTGCAACAAAAGTTCCTCTCAAATCCCAACTAAGCCATACCAAATGACTGACAACTTCCAAATACTAGATTAAAAAAAAAAAAAAAAAAAATGAAAATATATAAGGCAAATTGTAAAGCAAAATTTACAGATCTAACTTGCAGTTGGATTTCCTACATTTTGTGTCTGAAGTCACCAAATCAAATTCTTTATGTACTAATTAAGTTCTATTCTAACGGTTTCCTCTTTTGTACTTTTTGCCTGTATAACTCTTTTTTCAGTTTCCTACCTTCCTATCAACTACAATCTTCAAAAATGTAAACGCAATATCAATCAGCATCTTGAATGCTGTTCTTTTTATTGTCCTTTCTCCTCAAACAATATTTTTATATTTCTCTTTCACACTCAGTAATTTAATGGCTTTATCGCCTTGCTTACAGTAAAACAATTAAAAGTCGTGATCATTAAATGAGTAAAGGTAAGTGAAACAAAAAGACTAAACATCAAGTGCAAGAAGACACAATTCATTGGTTGTTAGCAAAAGGAACAGTTCAATATGCAAATTATAAATTGGAGATGTCAATAAGTACAATTTAAATATCTGGGAAGTGTTTTAACAGGATGGAAAGTGTGATACTGAAATTGAAAGGCTCATTGGCATAGCAAAAGAGGATTTCCAAAAGCTAGGTAAAGAAACAGGAAAATTTCGTTAGAGGAGAAGAGTGCTGAACAGTTATGTAATATCAGTGCTCCTATATAGTAGTTAAGATCGAAAAATCTCACAGATGTAGAAGAGACTTGAAGCAATAGAAATGTGGTTCTACAGGATGCAAAGAATACTATGAGCAATAACAAAGTTTTACAGAAAATAGAAACAAAAAAGACGATTATACTTAACATCAAGAAGAGAGAGTTGAAATTTCTAGGACACATAATAAAGAAAGAGGGCTTGGAAAATTTGATACTCACAAGACAGACTGAAGGCAAGAGGGACAGAGGAAAACAACACATAACCTACCTAGTGAGCTTGAGTAAATGGATGATGGAACAAGATTCAGGAGAGATAACAGAAAGAGAAAATTTATAAAGAGCTATAAAGGAGAGGAAATTGTGGAGAGCCATGATTTCTTACTTCCTGAATGAACACAGTAGATAGAAGAATATATTAATGAATGAAATTTGTACATTTTTTGAAGCAGCAGCTAAATGGGAATTTCAAGCCAATGCATCTCTCTTCAGAAAACATTTTTTTTCTGAACACCAACTTAGCTTTGTGAATTCTATTTCTGTTTGCTTACACACTGAATTACAAAAAGATTCTTAATCATTTTAAAACGACTTACATCTGAGTGCAGTTGTCACTGCAATTCACCAAGACACATCTGCCAAATTTGCTTGCCCTGCATATCACTCGAGTACAAAGACACTTCTTTAGTATTTATTTCATTAGTTAATTAAATTACTTATTTACTGAAACTTTTCTATGTGCAGAGATATAATAATTGTGTTGGTCTTCCTTCTCAATGAAGTGTGAAACAACAAAAGTTCATATCACTAATTCATTTTCCACAAGGAAATCATGAACCACTCTTCAATTAGTCTGCCATTGTGTTACTGGGTCATAAATGCCTGTTGACACACAAGCTGTCACATATTTTGTCACAAAATCTTGAGTTCTTCTAGTGTAAGGTCAATTGTCATCTGTACTACATATCCTCATAATCTGCACTTTTTAATATTATGTCTATAAAACAACCTCATTCAGTAAGTATCTACCTTGAGTGGCTCTTGGACCGTGCCATGCATTGGGTGAATATTTAATTTAAAAAAGACAAAAATTTGCTGCTATCATATTCAATTATGATTTGTTTATGGCAAAAAAATTACAACTTCTATTTTAGAATTGTTCTTAAATAACAAAATATATAAGTGGTATAAATATGCAAAAGAAATGACTGAATAATGGTGCTATGAATTTCTTTCAATATAAAAAATACTGGAAACTTTTGCAACAATCTAATAATAAATCTTCTGCTAATATATTATCAGGGATTGACCGTTGTAAACTCCAGTCCAATGTTCTCACCACCAAACAATGAGCAACCATATTTTAATGTTTTGTTCATATGACAGAAGAGTAATTATGGGCATATAAGAATATATAAGAACTGAAAAAATTGTGGCAATGCTGATTTCAATTGTCTTTTGTTCTGGCTCCAGAAGCTCTTAGAATAGTGGAATGGCAGAGAAGCAAATTTCAATCACAACAAGAATAAATGTTCCAATGTGGAACCAAATTCAATCACAAAAACCCATTCCTCAAACTTCCAGTTCATTTACAAAAGAGAAATGCAGAAATATAGCAAGCTATATATGTAAAGAACCAACTTAACAAGTTGAAAATGTCTCAAAGTAAAGGAATGGTTATCATCCAAACAGACATTTTCCTAGACATTTAGGATACCAAATAAAAAGCCATTTTTGTCATTTGGTCTGGGCAAAATATGTGCAGCTTTTTTTTCCAAGTAAATGGAGAAAACAAATATTTCTGCAGAACAATAAAATTAATAACAAGAGGTGCTTTATTGGAAGAGGAATCCTTTATTTTCTGTCTATACTGCTTCAATTCTCGATGTTCAAGTAATCTGACATAAAGCATATTCTTTGAGATCAGGTTGCAGAATTGCAAAACTATCAATACTTTTTCTTAAAAAAAAGATTCTTCTACAAAAGTATTTTAAAATAAGAGCAATGCACTAAAGATAATTTTTTTATAAACAACTTTTTTTAGTTAATAGTTGTGAAAATAAAGAAAAATTTGAAAATATATCATTAAGTCTATGAAAAAAAAGCAAAATAATTCTGTGGTAAATATTAATCATATAGTTCATTCTTCTATGGGCCATGTTGCTTCGGGATGCAGGTGATCATGGTTCTCCACAACTTCTTATCTCTTGTAGCCTTTAACACATAATTTGAAGGTGAATATTAATCATATAAATTGGTCATTCTTCTATGTACAGTGTCACTTCAGAATATTAGCAATGTTTTCCCCTTTAATAAGGCAACCCCCAAGTTCCACCATTCATTTGCATAAGATTGTTAGGTAGCTGGCCATCTGCCTTCTGTCTTTTGCCCTTGAGAGAGAAAATATCAGACGAAAATCAGCTAATAACTATGCATCTGGCTACGGACTTATTGATCACAGATTATATTTTGTAAGTTTCTCCTTACTCAGAAATACAAAAAAGCTCTCAAACAACATTTTTGCATAAGATAGTCTGCTTAGAATTTCAAAATAAAGTTAAATTTCTCATTTCATGGCAACAGAAATCCATACAATAAATATTCTTAAATACTGGATAAACAATTAAAAAATGAAAAGGCAGACTGAGTACAATGGAATAAAATATCCAAGGAAATACAGATTTTACAATTATAAGGTTAACAGCAAAAAGTGGTTTTCATTTCTCTTCTTTACATTGAACATTCTTTTACTTTTCTTCTATAGAAACAAATGCTAGTGAATTTGTGTTTGATCCACCATGATGGCAGCCCCATTGGCTATTAGCCAGCTGATCTAATCAAAGAGCCAAAGATTTTCATTCTCTGGTGGTTGTACAATCAAAGTAACCAACCAAAGATCATGAGGTCTGATGTATTTTCCAAAATTGAGAGAAAACTTGTTCCAACATTAATGTCTCTACTCTAGTAAACTATTTTTGTACTTGTAAAATCTGCAATAAAATAGAGACAATTTATATTAAAATCAAGAGAGCTATCTTTATGCAGATTAAAGGATTAGTTGTTAGGATTTAGCCTGATCTGTTTAAAGATATGTCCAATGTTAACTATGCTGACTTGTATGATCTTAGCTAGGATTGAACTCACCATCCTTGGTTAGCAAATTCCTGAAGATTCCCGCTTCTCAGCTTAATGGAAGTGTTCTAAGCAGAGGTAGTAGCTTGTCTCTCTTCCTGCTAAAGTGGATTTAACCTTTAGGCATTATTCAAGTTTACTGAAATTTCTCCTCAGTGAACATTTTTCTATTTGCCTGGTGAAGTGCTGTCACTCAGTTTATTGAGCAAGATTATCCACATCAATATTTTACTGACATATGGGTATATTCTTTTCTCAGGTTTCCCTTTTTTAGTATGTGCACACAATATTTTAATTTCCTCGATAGAGATGTGACAAGTAAGGAGCAATAACCAGTTAGCACACTCTATAGTATTTCTTTATCATTTTTTTCTTTCTGTATTGCCAACTACTGTAACTGAAGTTTTCCACTTTTCCCTTTTTAATTAGGTCTGTTTTTTATTGCATTGATTAAATTTTGTACCTCTCATAAGATCTTTAAATTAAAGATCCACAAATTGCTGAACTGGCCATAACTAGATAAAAGAAAGTGTATTTGCTAGTTTATAAGGTTATACCATTTTGTTTTCCAGAAAAAACTGTGGTATCCATTTATTAAACTGCATGCAATATACTTGTATTATAAATAGGAGGTTGATAACCAAAGGCTCAAAGTATAAAGGTAGATGGTCAGGATGAGGTATAGTTAGAGGTATTAGGTTGGTGCAAAAATAATGACGTAATAATGTCGTTTTTTCACGTATTTTTTAACATAAAAAAAAACGACATTATTACGTCATTATTTTTTTACCAACCTAATAGTATAAAAATTATCCTTATAAAGTAATGTCTCATAAATCAGCAAATAGAAATTTTAGAAGAAAATCATTGTATGTAAAGGAAAACAACAAAAGTAAGACAGGAAAGCATTCTTTGACTGGATTTATTCAACTTACATGAATCCTAAGAGAATTAGAAGGCCAACCAAGATTTATTATTAGCAGACATAATCTTAACATACGATACATGGTTGACAGTGTTGATGGAAGACTCAGAAAGGAAAAATGAAAGAACTATTAGACAAGGTATCAATGGGAAGCAATAAGAAAAGACTATTAACTGTAAGAAAACAGAATCCATGGCTATCGGCAAAAAAAGCAGCACAAGGTATGAACTACATATTAGGGATGTAAAAACAAAGCAGATACAGAAACTTAACTATCTGGGCTGTGCAGTAACAGAAAACAGAAAATATAACATAGAAACCTGAAGGTGTATAGGAATTGTAAAAGATATTTTCCAGAAACTAATCAAAGTATTAAGATATGGAAAAAATATCAGAAATAAAGAAAAGAGTGCAGAAGTCCTGTGTAATATCTAATCGGTTTAGAAGTGAAAACTGGACAATCTCCTCACAGATAAAAAAACTGAAAGAGATTTAAAATGTTACAAGATGAGTTTTGACAGATGAATGCTATGAATATCATGGACAGACCATGTGAGCAATGAGAAAATCTTCAGAAAAATGAGAACAACCCAGAAACATATTGTAAAAACAGAAAGAGACAGGTGAGATTTCTAGGACACAGTGATGAAAGAGAGCTTGGAGAATTTAACACTCACAGTATATAGAAAACGCAAGAGAGACCAGAAAGGGAACAGTGAGTAACCTACTTAATGAGTTTGTGTAAATAGATGGAAGAACACAGACAGTGGAATAGTAAAGTATAAAAGATTACTTAAAACAATAAAAGACAGGAAGTTGTTATAGAGTGTCTTGATCATCGACATTATCAAAGGACTTGGCATATAAAAGAAAGAAAAGGAAAGTAACTGTTTCTTCGGTTTTTACCTCAGTTTAATTTTACAAATTGTGCCAAGTAAAATTTGAGCCTCATTTATAAAATCTTACAAATAAATAAGAATTATATGATATAAGAACTTCACCATATTTATATGTTTTCAATAATACTTCCATTTGTTATATATATTTTCTAGCTGCAGTTCATAGAAGCAAAATCTATCATTTTTTCATCTCTGCTTGAAAATCACAAAATTGGAGGCATGACAGAATGAAAGAAAAATGTTTTAGGACACATATCCTTGTCTTACAATGAATCACCTCCCACTATAAAGCAAAAAAAAAGATTAAAAAAAAAAAAATCTATTCTCAAAGGACCCAGTAATTCTTCTACAAAATGTAAAGGAAATCAAAAAAAAAAAAAAAAAAAAAAAGAGAAAGAAACTCAATTACGTTAGAAAAAAAATTACTCACAAGAGATATGAAGACAACAAATAAAATCTGCACTGACAATGAATATAGCTTAGTGCAGAGAAAAGAAGAAAAAAGTAAACAGAAAAAATATTACAGCTTTAGTTTTTTTGGCAACTCAGAAAAAAGAAAGACTTCACATTGAAAAATAAAGTTATATTATTAGTTAAAAAAAAGAGAGAATGAACTTATTTTTTCACTTTTAACATTTTTAATAATAAGTTGCTTAATGCCATCAAATGCAGGAAAAAAAAAAAAAAAAAAATCAGGAATGCGTTATGATAGATTACTTACCATATTTTCCAATCAACCATTTATTATTTACACATATCTTTACAAACCGAATGCCAATGTTCTTCAGCAAATTTCACTTCACAAAAATTAATCACTTCACCTCCAAAAAATAAATAAATAATTAACTACAAACAAACATATGTAAGAATCAATATAGGTGTAGGTTCTCCAAGATGTCTAGACCAATTTTGGGTCTGATACAAGATTACTTCATTAGTGCATGGTGACAGCTTGGCTTATTTTGACTCATTTCTCTTCAGTTGCTATGAAACAAGTATTAAAAAAAATTAGTGGGTGAACCAAAACCAACACAATGGAATACAAGAATAGCTTTGTTCTATTGCCAATCTGCTTTGAGGAAATGGTCAAATATAACACCAAAACATCAGCAATAATAATCAGATCCCAAAAAATCATACCTTTTCCTCTTTATATTTAAAAAAAGATCTATTAGTCCAGTTGTTATATATATATATATATATATATATATATATATATATATATATATATATATCCTACATACACAATAATTTTTTAAATTTATAGTACTCAAATTAATTCAAATACATAGAGAATACATGGTGGATTAATGGATAGTGACTCGGATTGAGAAATACGGAACCGAGTTTGAAATTCAGTTGAGTTAGTTACATTCATTTATGTACTATAACCTGGGGGATGGTAGGAATCTATCTCTTCTCCTTCCAGCTATGGATAAATAGGACAGTCTGGGTTCTATAGCCTTGGGCAGTAGCCAGTCTGCGAGAAGGACAAC